>ML677339.1:18583151-19061538 GCA_007922305.1 Dermatemys mawii | reverse complement strand
CTCAATTACATTTTCATAGAATTGAGATCTGTAAATGATCTCTTGGATCTTTAAGGCTATGACCCTGTCAGTATTGGCTTCTTCTATATAGGGAATTTTCTGTTGTATTATCTAATATGCCCAATGCAGTTTTTTTCCCTTTTTGTGTGACATTGTATGACTTTGTCATAGTGTTGCTGCAAAGGGAACTTTAAAATGAGGTTTGTATCTATGATCTTCACAAAACTAAATTCTTCCTCCAGCTTTGTGTGATTCCTAAGAAGACGATATATAAAATATAATTAGGCAGATAAATATGCAAAAGAAAATACATGCAGATGGGAGAGTGTTAATTTTTTTTTTGTTAATTTTCAAAAGGTTATTTCTCCTCCAGTAAATAGTCTGCAGAATTGAGGCTTTTGTGTATCACTGATGCTTAGATGAATGTTAAAGTTGCTGGGATTTTCACGGAGTAATGAAATGGAAGCTTTCATGCTTCAAACTCCAAAAACAACAGGCTTCCTCTTATCAGTAGAGAAAAGTGTTCATTGAATTTCCTAGCAATGAGCATTATGACTTTTGGCAAGTCTAAAATGTTACCGTTCTTGTTATATTGTATCTGTTTTCAAACTCCATGCAATTCTTTTTTTCTGTTTTTCCCCCCCCGCCCCCCCCCCCCCCCCCCAAGTCTGAGACTGGATAGTTCAGAGGATTTGTAATGAGATATGGAAGTTTTGGTGGCTGACAGTTGTTCAGTGGTTTATGTGGAACAAATTGGTGATCTCAGTCCACTTCCTAATGGACAGCTGTTCGTATGCCCGCACCTATCTTCATGTTGCCAAAACTGTCAGAGCCACAGAGTCCAGAGACGGAATGGATATGGAAATTTAACATCCCTCTCACCTGAATAAATAGATCCTGTAAATCAGTATTGAAATAAATTGAATGGCCACCATAAGGAAATTTTTGCTGCATTTTCCTGTGCTATATCTGCCTGTGGACAAATAAGACTTCATTTTTCAATACTGTGGATGTAGCATCTTTCATGAACGCTACATTTATTTAAAATGAAAGTTAGGTATTAGTGTTCAATTAAAAACAAAATAGACTATCCGTTGAGAGAAGCAGCCCTATGATAATAAACAAGTGTCTTCTCTCGATCTATTATGGAATACAATAATTTTTAGGAAATACAGTTCATTTCCAAAGAAGTAAGTATAGTAAGGAAAGCATTGCTTAGTAATCTTTCCTAGTAGCCTTCATCTGGTTTGACTCAGGACAGTATGGAAGACTGTGTGTCCTGTAAGAGCTCCTTGTAGTTTCAGCTGGGATATAGTCAGCTTTGACATGTTCCCCGTTGCTAAATCCCTTCTACAAAAAATAAAATATTAAGTTTCCAGTTATGAACTGTTTATATTATTCAGTACACTTTTTCTTACCTTGCTTTAGTTAAACTTCTGCTTCTGCTTCCTCTTAGTGGGCAGAAAGTGGAATCTGGCTGCATCACATCTGAGCTATTAGTGGATGGATTGATAGATTTGATGTGAGTGTACATTTTTGTTCAACAGTAGGGAAAACTGACAGTTCAGTTTACATTTTTAGATGGCATTTACCAAACTGAGTCTTCAGTAGAGGACACTTTTTAAAAATACTTAATTGGGAGATTGTCTATGATGCAGTTTATTGAATGATACAGATATTTAAGTGAGATGTGCCTAATTGTGCAAATTAAATAGAAAAGTTATATACAGTACTGTCCACATTTTTCCCCTATATTCCTTGCAGCCTTTGCTTTCTTTGCCTTCAGCTACCTTACGTTATAAAGATACTCCATCTGGTTGAGAAAGACACTAGTACCTTCAAAGCCTATCAGTGTTTTTTCTTGAATTTCCCAATTCTGGATAATTCATTTTCCAATTTGGGAAAAGCCTATATGGGTTCAAACAAAAAGCACTTATAATATTGCTTTAGACAGCAGCCCCTGAGGAACAGGTCAGCTGTTGAGTGCCCTGTCTATTCTGTTCTATGCTGTCATCCTTTTCCTTCTTCGAGAAGGGAAGGAGGAATCCAAGCTATTAGCCTCCTTTCATAGAGCCGAGTTACATATCCAACTTCAGGTAGATTGAGTCTGATTACTGAGAAGATAACAGAATGAACCTCTACAATTACACCAGTTCCTAAATGTGTCCATTTATCAATCCTTGATGCTGGTGGCCCACTGAAGCTGAAGAGTTAGGACTAAGCAGAATCTTGATTTTATGCATAGCACCAGCTTTTTCAGGTTTTTTAGGTGCAATCCTCCCCCATCTCCTACCTCCACAACCAGAAGCTTTCAGCCTGCGCTCCTGCTCTCTCTGTTCTCCCCTAACCTTGCTTGGTTTTAGTTCTCTGCTGTTGGGACTCCTCCTCCTCCCTCACCTCTGTCTCTCTAGAGCAGAGTTTCCCAAACTGTGTTCCGCGGAACACTGGTGTTCCGCACAATGTGAACAGGTGTTCCATGAAAGAATCATAATTTTTAAAAAAGGTCTTTAAATTTTTTTTAATTTTAAATTTGTGTAACCCCCAAGGAGATTACATGGACTCCTGGGTCTCTGTCTGCTGGCAGACTCAGTCTGCCCAGCAACCACTAGGGAGTTAGAGGCCCTCCCAGGGAGTGGAGGAAAGGGGAGAAGCTATTTTGAGTGAGTGGAGAGCCAGGTAGGAAAAGGGCAGGACTGGCTGTTGGGGGAGCTGGTGAGTCCTAGGCCTACATTCAGGGTTCCCCTTGAGAACTGTCCTCTAGGGACCTGACAGCAGATCCCTCAGCAGGGTTTTTCCTTCCCCGCTGATGATTCCACATTTGTAGAGTTTGCTGGGAAACTTCCACAGCCGGGCTAAGTTCACCCTCCAGGTCCTTAGATGAGACCAGTCACCACATGGTCAGCTCTGCTCTGTCCCCTCGTCCAGGGAAGCAGCCTGCTGAGTGTGTGTCTGGACATGGGGCTGGGAGGCTAAAGTTTGGATGTTAGTGTTGTTGTGTAACCTACACCTTGAGCCCTGCACACCTTTGTGGTGGGGAGAAATCCTGGAACTGACGCAGCCTGACTCCTGCCTGAGGAGGATCCCTGCCAGCAGAGAGCAGCCCCTCTGCAGAGACTGAGGAGTCCAGTCATCTTCGAACCTGAGGATCATTCATGGAGACTGTGAGTGCCCCATTTTTTAGTTAGGTAATTTGTTTTGGGGACCCCCTACTCCCTGAACTGTGTCCTCAAGCCAGGGAGTGAGGGCTTGAGGATTTTATAACTTGCTGCATACTACACCCATGGAGGAACTTATCACCTTCTCCCACTTGTGAATCCTTTGGACTGTACTGAATCCAGTCAGCCACACTGCTACACCACTGCAGAGAAGAATTTTGTGGTTACAGGTCACCAGGGGCCCCAGTACAGTACACATACCAACGGGACACTAATTTTACATTTGATACCTCAAGTCATAGGTATTTTCAGGGCACCAGTGACCCTAAAAATAGTGTGTTACCCTGTTATATTGTATTTGTCTCCTATTTAATATAATTATTGTGTTGAATATATTGTATGTGTTGGTGTTATTTGTTGGAAGTCTCCAACTATCTGGTCAGTAAGTGGAGATTACCCTGTAGTTAGACTTTTTTCCTCCCAAGCTGCCCTGGTGACCCTGCCAGGAAGGAGTGAGGGGGGTGGAGGCACCGCCAAATAATTTCCTAGGAAGAAAAAAATGAAGGTACACCCTGCTGACTGGGTGGTGAGATCAAAAAGAACCCAGATCTGTCCATCAAACCTGTAAACGGATTGACAATAAAGGAGGTAACCAGGTGGACAGGAGGCACCTGACATGAGGATTCAACTTTCCAGGATTATTCTTAATATTAAGTGAATTTGTGATACAAAAATGCAGAAAGACCAATCCCATTAAATCCAAATTTGTATTTCTGTTTAGATTTTCCTAGTAAATATCTAATTTGGTGTTTGTAAATGTATAAAAACAGCATTTTTTAAGTAAAACTGCTTTTAATTTTGACTCTTGCACTTGATTTTTGTACTACTTTATGCACACTTTTCAGTTAGAAATTTAGTTCGTTATTTTAAATTTGTATTTTTTCTTCATTTTATAAAATAAAATATATTTGAGCATAAATAACACAATTTTTTATTTGAAAACCAAACCAAATAATATTATAAGTGTTCCGTAAATATATACCAGGCTAAAAAGTGTTCCGTGGCCAAAAAAGTTTGGGAAACACTGCCCTAGAGCAACCAAGCTAGTGTCAACCAATCAGTCCACCCTGTATGCCATCTGTCTCAGTTGGCTGCCCACATATCTCCTTATGCACCCTTTCCTCCACAGAAATAGTGGCAAAAAAGGCACTTTTCAGCAGGGACCATCAGAGTAAGTAAAGTGGCTTATGCAGCCTGAACTACGGGACAGGGAGGGATGGATGGAGCAGGAATCCAGGGGAGCCATCGGGGCCAAGAAGCAAGGGGGGTTGGCTAGGGGGTGGGGACCAGGTCACATTTCGCTTGGCTATTTGGGAAATCCGATGTGGCCCTCAGGCCAAAAAGTTTGCCCTCCCCTGCCTTACAATCAATTCGTGCCCAGATCCCAACGGTGGAGAAGATTCTCACCCCTAGACACTGCCCATGGATTAGCAGCATCCTCTGTTCCTAGGTGCTCTCCTTCGAGGGTCCAGGTCATATGAAGGTGATCCGAGAAGAGGGGTGGTTAATTATACCCGCCAGAGGGAAAGCAAGGCGCAGCCCGCTCTCATTGCCCTAATTCGTTTGTTTGCTGCATTATCCTAAAAAGATAAGGGCGAAACAGTTTATAGCTAGAAAACTCAGGCTGAAGTGGCCGCTTCCGCGCCTCTGCTTCGCTGCTAAGCGATGCTATTTTCCACCACAGTCATTGATTTACCAGCTGCTTAGCTTTCTAGATGTGGGGGTTACTTCTGATTTGCCAAGTTAGGGGAACACTGGGCAGACCTACCCTTTGGGCTTGAATTCCAGCTTCATTCGCTGAGGACGAGAAATGCCTGGCTGAAAACCCAAACAAATTACATTGGATTAGTGGAGGCCGTGGTGGTTTAAACATCCGAGCCAGCGCTCGAAACGTGACCAGCCCCTTGGATGCAGAAAGAAGAAACCTACACGGTAGCATTTCTTAAAAAAAAAAACCGTTTGATTTAACCTTCCTTCCTTCCTTTAAAATGGTTACCGATATAACAGCCATTGCGTAGTGATGTACGTTTCTTAAGACCTTTTATAACGATCTAATGAACAAGTGGAAATTTCTCCCCCATATCGTTTAAATTTCCTATAAGTAATGTTATTGGGCGTGCTGACATCGAAAAAGCTCTGCCATGCCTCCCCAGCCTAAGAGTAAATTCACTCCATTTATCCTTTTTACAGGTCTGGATTTTCTCAGAAGAGAAATTGCTCCGTTCGTATTTAGGAATCTCTTACCGGGATGAATTTATTTTCATTTTGTACTTTGAATAGTTTCCAGAATTGTCTTTGTATATTACGGACATTGCTTCAGGTACAGCGTAAAAGCGCTCAGGTTCTTGCAAACAAACACGCCGAGATAAAGCTGTGTACGCGTAACTAAAATGTAGCAGCTCTTAAGGGAGAAAGGAAACACTTGGTTGGGTATCCTGGAGCGGATTGGAAGGGGGTGTGTATTCATGGAAATGCTGGCACGAAGAAAGCACTGAAATGCAGGCTGGCTTCTTTGTCCCCAAGTAAACTTCAGTTTGCTCAGGGTTCTGCTGATGTGTGAGAAGAGGGTGAAAATGTCCTTTTCCTGAATTCGCGCTCTCAAAAACTAGGATCAGCCTGCAACAGGGAGCAGAGCGGCAGACGCGTGCCCAAAAGAACTGTACAGTTCTTCTGAGTTTTCTTCTCTAACACCACTGGTGCTGTTTCCTGCTGTTTTCAGGTGCAGATCTGGGAGGTAAATAGTAACCTCTACAGTTCCCATGTGCGGTGTCACTCACTTGCCATTTCCTGGCCCAATCCACCTGCAAACGAGCTGCAGTTCACAAAAGCCAAACTAACCAGCTGGGGGCCTGGGACTGAACCTTTTGTCCCAGGTGCTCAGTGCCCGGTGTGTGTAGCCCATTAGCAGAAGGTAGCGTCTAGCCTTGGCCACAGTAGAATAGCGGCGGGGAGTGGGACTTCGTTCAGAAGTGCAATAGAAATCCTTTCCTAACCCCCTGGCATCCAAACTTCATTCACACGCCTTTCCCCAAAGTGAACGCTGCGCTGCCATCTGTTTGCTTTAGTTTCCAAACTGCCGTTCATTAGCTCAGCTCTTAAAACAGAGCCGGCAAGTGCTGTGGGGTGTTACCACGCCCGACCCGACCTCGCCCGGAGACAGCGCCTCATTGCTTTGCAGGTACAATATAACTGGGATGAGGTTCAAGTATTTCCGATACCGCGTTTTCTCCCCTCGTTTGAAAATGTGACCTTTTGCCTTATGTGCCCGTGTTCATTCCGTACAACCCCTGGGCCGTGGGGATCTGCTAGTGGCGCTGTTGGGCGCCTTTTAACGGGGGAGGGGGGCATAATTATTACAATTAGTTGACAGCAGAAGTTTTCTGGCGTTAGTAGCAGGGGTGAGGGGTCGGTTTTGGAGTCTCCAAGCGTTTGGTTTTTGTAAGGATGGAAACCACACGCGTGGACTCCAAACGCCATCCGTGGTCAGATCCCCGACTCGTGAGGATGTTGATCTCCAACTTCGGGGGCGCCCAGCAGCGAGGCCGGGGACTCCTGCGCTGTGTCCTTGCGGTACAAGCCGCGGCTACTGATTCTAGCCCGGACCTTAGTGAGGACGGGGCGCAGCGCACTACGATCACAACTTTGCTCATTCAGATGTTGACTAGTACCGGCTGCGTCCTTCGGTCGCGAAAGGCTGTAACGGCGCTTTCTCCGCGGCCGCCTGCCTCTCCCCCGCTACCAGTGGACCGAGAAATGGCTGAAGAGCCCGAGAGTTGTAGCCCTGTGGGCCATCCCCTCCCCGAGCTGCTTCCCGGGGGCTCTGCCAGGGTCCTGCTCTGCGCCACTGCCCGATCGGCGGCAAACGCCTCCCAAGGACTCAGCATCCTCCCCCTCGGGGGTGGGCAGGACCCAGCCCCAGGGACCTCACGGCAGCTGTGACCCCATTGGGCTGTCGCAGGGACCGGTCGCGGGGAGGGGTTATAAGAAGGGCTCGGCCGCGGCTTTACCGGTCACACGGCGGCCAGGGCTGCACCAGCGTCCCCGGGCGAGCGGCCCCATGAGCCGGCAGCGGGGCGCGCGGGGCTCGGATGGGGAGGACGAGGAGGAGGAGGAGATCGACATCGTGGGGGCCGAGGCGGTGGACGGGGCCCGGGGCGGGCCGGGCGAGCCCGAGGGGAAGCCGCCCTACTCCTACATCGCGCTCATCACCATGGCCATCCTGCAGAGCCCGCAGCAGAAGCTGCCGCTGAGCGGCATCTGCGCCTTCATCCGCGGCCGCTTCCCCTACTACCGCCGGCGCTTCCCCGCCTGGCAGAACAGCATCCGCCACAACCTGTCGCTCAACGACTGCTTCGTCAAGCTGCCGCGGGAGCCGGGCAGCCCGGGCAAGGGCAGCTACTGGGGGCTGGACCCGGCCTCGCAGGGCATGTTCGACAACGGCAGCTTCCTCCGCCGCAGGAAGCGCTTCAAGCGCCCCCCGCCGCCGCCCGCCCCGGCCCCGGCCCCGGCCCCGGCCCGCCCGCCGCCCCTCCTCTGCCCGCCCTGCGCCCTGCTGCCCCCGGAGCCCCTGCGCTACGTGCCGCCCGAGGCCGGCTGCGCCCTGCAGCTCGGGGTGCTGCTGCTGCGGGAGCACGAGGCGGCCGCTCCGCCCGGCCGCGGCTGCTCCTTCAGCATCGAGCGCATCCTGATGGGCAGCGAGCCGGCCCCCAGCCCGCTGCTGCCGCCGGCCGCCGCCGCCTGGGCTTGCGGGCCCCAGCTCCTGCCCCGCGGCCCCTGCCTGCTGCCCGCGGCGCTGCTCGGCGTGGCCTCGCCGCAGGACGCCGCCTGCTGCGCCCCGGGGGCCGGGAAGGGCGCCCGCTTCCTCCGGCCCGGCCCTGGGGCGGCGGCGGCCTTGCTGGGCTGCCAGCCCGGGCCGGGCCCCGCCAGACTGCTGCCCCTTGGGGCGGCTGCAGGGGGATCGCGGGCCGCCTTCTAGCGCCCAAGGGGACCCGCCTGGCACCGCCACCCTGGTCCCAGCCTCCGGCCACCCCCGCCGGGAACATTGCGCGGACACGCTGCTGGGGGCCGTTAGTGTCTCTAGCCACTTCGTGCTCCAATCGGGACGTTCCCGGGCCGGGCACTGCCCCGCGTTTGCCGCCGGGGTCGGGCGACTTCTGCACTGACCCCTCTCCCCTCCCCGTGAGTCTCTGGAGGGCGATTGTCCTGGAGTGCCTGACTTTGTGCTGCGAGCTGAAACGGAGCGGCCGTGCGAAGCCTGCAGCAGCCCCGGCTCGGGGGGACGGACAGTTCGTCACCCCCTTCCTGGTGTATGCAGCGAATAATCCCCTCACGGATGTGCGCTGGCTGTCAACTGTTCTCAAAGCGAAAGACTTTCCCGACGATTGTTGGTGTTGTTTTAAGGACCAGGTCACCGCGCACTATAGTGAGTGTGGCTGGTTTTCTCCCCGTGCAACGTGCAAAGCGCATCCGGTCTGCGTTATGTGAGTGAGAAATGAACTTGGGTAACTTGTGGGATTCAAACAAAAACTTCAAACACAGGACAACTTCCACTCTGATACGTTTCCTTTTCTCCTCCTTTGAACGACAAACTTCTCAAAATGCCAAGCGTACAATACTTATGTATCCTGTGTTTCCTCTTGTAACGGGTTTGCAATATAAATAGACATTGCAGCTGAGTATTTATTGCCTGTGATCTGTGTCTGCAGCTTCCGCGGGAAAATGTTAACATGAACATTTGTGTATAGCCTAAATAAAAAAAATATAGTGCTTGTCTTTCCTTTTTTTGAAGTCAGTTACGGAGGATAACACAATGAAGCATATGCTCATAATAGTGTATATATAAAATCCAGCTGACTAACTTTCCCAACTAAAGAGTCCTTTTTGCCTTTATGTTTTAGTGGGGGCAAACGGGTAATTTCGAAGTCCTCTACGGGAAGTATTTAGGGTATTTCCGAGTGTTTCGGGTATTTAGTTTAGGATTTATTGCTATGTTATTTGACTGCACATAAGATCGGAGGCGTTTTTCTCAAGTCCTAGTAGAAGCTGATTTAAATTGAGATCCGAACTGCCAGTAGCTTCACTGGGAGCAGAATCGGACCCGTACATTGGGATAACAGGTGTCACCTTCCTCCCCACAATGGGCAATGAAAACAAGCTAGGAGATGGAAAAGAAATGACACTCGTTGCTCTGATTCTTAGCGGTAGGTGACTGGGTAAATTGCATTTGTTTTAAATCTATCTTTAAATGTGTAATTTCCACATCTCAGTCCGCAAGGGGAGATCCCACCAGCAAGAACATTCTTGCGAAGCTCACGGATGGTTTAGGTGTCTAACCAATAGCAATGACTTGAAAGGAGCTGCCATATGAAAGGAGGGAAGAGTGCAGAAGCCAAGATCTTGGGTAGGGTTTACCAGGTCCCTATAAGCCAACATCTACACATGGATTATTAATGACGGTACCCAGAGAATGTACCTGCCCTGGAGAATTGCAAACCCCTTGTTCTCTTCCACTCCTTACTGCCAACACTTCTTATGCGTTCAGGCTTCCCATTGTTTAATTACCCGGCGGGCGGGGAGATAAAACACCGTGTGATCCCATCACATTGCAGTCTGCACAGTGCACTGACCTCTGCCTCACATAGGTTTCATTTTTTTCAGCAAAACCACCCCTTTGCTTCTGAGAACCAGTATGCTCCTCCGGCCCGGATCCGGCCACAGAAGAGCCGGAATAGAGTTGAGCTCAGAGAGGACAGGGCCTCTCCTCAGCAGACATGAACGTAGCTTTCCCTTCCCATGCAGCCTGCGTTGTTTGTTTAGTGGAGTTGCCATTTAAAGATGGGGGAGGGGGGTGTTCCAAGATTCCACTAGGCTCGAGACAAATGAAGGTTCTTTATTGTGTCTGCGATTGTATGATCATCTCGGAGTAGCCCCGGGGTATTGTACTGGCGTTGTAACGCGTGCTCACCTTTCGCCTGAAAACGAAGTGAAGGATTCCTGAGCCTGTTCACGCCAACTCTTTTCTTCTTTTTCCACGCTGCATTTATCTGATCATTAAAACTGGACCCAGACAGTGCAACCTTCCCTTTGCTTCATGCTTAATACGCTTCTTCCCCAGCGGCGGGCTGCACGGAGCAAGACGATTTAAAGGAAGCAGATAAGCAGTAATCCGCCAAGGACCCGATTCTGCACCCATTCCGTATAGCGAGATGTGGAGCGGGTCCTGGATCCGCGAGGATCAGCTTGGTGTGGAAGTAGCTCTGGGTAGCGTAGGTTGATGTTTAGGCTCTGTTCCCTTTACGAGGCCGATCCTTGAATCCTATTTGAACATTTGAATTTTGTCTTTGTACTAGATGCAGGATCGGCCCCGCGGAGTGTAACAAATCTAGTTAGTGGGCTGTCCTAGTTCAGATAATTTCTGACTGCCTAAGGAAAGGAAAGATTATTCCTCTCTGAAATAAGGCTGGCTCCTTCTCCCTCTGAAGTCAATAGGAACAAACTCTTCCAGCGGGTAACTCCTTGTCTTAATCAGAGCATTGATCTGGTTTTAACTTCTTCCGTTGATTTTTTTTGAGGGGAGGTTGGGGGGAGGAATCTTTTTTTTAAAAAAAAACCTCAAACCAGTTTACATAATCGGCAATAATTTCATAAACACTCCACTTTCTCCTGGTCATTTTTACTTTAATCCATGAATTAAAAATATAGACAACGTATATCAACGCCGAGGAAGCTTCATATTTATTCAAAACAATCAAAATGATATTTCCTCGAAATCAGCCAAATGCACCATGAAATCGGAACGATCCTACATTTCTAGACTCGGGTAACTGCAAACAGCGGGTCTCCAGGCCAGACCCAAACCCCATCGAGTTAATAGGAGTCTTTCCGTAGACTTCAGTGGGCTGTGGATGGGGGTAAATGACAAAGGAAGCAGGTTTCAGAGTGGCAGTCGTGTTAGGAAAGTGATTCGCACTGAAGCGGTGAGGCACTGAGAATTGACAAGAGATTCATCAGAGACCATCAGCAGTGACCACTTTGCTTTGACACTCTCAGCCTAGCCCCGAATAGGGCTCTTCTCTGCGCCTTTCTGTCCGGTGACTAGAAAAGGAAGAGTCAGTGGATGGTTTTGACCCATCAGGGTTTGACAGTCAAAAGATGAACCGTCTCCCTCAGACTGTACACATCTGAAGTGTCACCTAAATACATTTTTTCTTCCTTTTTAAAATCAAATATCCCCACCCCCTCGAAGCCTCCTATTAACTCCCACGGGAGGCTGGGCAGTTAATGTCCTACATCCAAAAGGCAGCGACCATTCTGACCTCCTTGAAAATTCATCTGTAACCCACCTCCTTGTGTTTAAATTCCGCAGGGGCCCTGAGATGAGGCCATGTATAAATGTAAAAATTAGTGCCTGGAAGGGATGGTCCGCAGGCACTGGAAAACTTGTTACACTGTTAATTTGATACGAATGGTATCTCCTCAGGTGAAACAGAAACGAATTAATATTGTATTGCTTTTATTATCTGACTAATTGGGTTAATAGAGAGAGGACTGTGTTATTGCTCATAATACTTTTCTTTGACTTTATATAAACATTTACCTTTAAACAAATCAACAGCAAAACTCTAGTCCTTAAGGGTTTTAGCGTTTGATGAACCCAATCAAAAGAAACCATGGTTTTCATATTCTCTTTAATCCCGGCCTGTTCTGTTATTGTCACATTTTAAAGACGGTGCACACTGGAATTACACGTGTGCAGTATTCCTCTAAATGTATGAGGATGTGTATCGTGACAAAACCTCTGTCTAGGGAAGTAGCCGTTTTTGAAAGCGGCAATACTTCATCATTAACACTGGTTTCGTGTTTTTCAAATATAAAAGGCCAAAGTAGTCACCAGCGGTGTTTCAGCACGACCCTGCAGTCCTAACTCACGTAAAACTCTTTGGACGGCAGGATCGGGCCCTGAAATTGCAAGAAAATAGTCTCTGGTGAAGTTGGAGTTTTAAGAAGCGCCTCCAGGCTACCTGGAGCGTGATTAAGATTTTCCCAACCCTCCATCCCGAATTACACAAAAACAGCCCCGCCTCCTACCTCAAATCTTTCTCTGCGGTCAGTATGGTGCGATTCGGTGAAGTGAATGGAAAGATTCTCATTGACATCAAAGGGGATGGATCCGGCCTTTACCGCAGCCTAAATTACTGCGGTCTCAGAGAAACAAGTCCGGACGTGCTTACTGATCGGGTCCGGTCTTTTTAACTCGGGGCATGTGCTTTAAATGTTCACACGCAGGACAAGTGATCTCTCAGACCAGCTCCTAATTAACCAGGGACAAGGTAACTTCGCACATTGAGCGCCTGTCCTAGCGGCTGACAGTACATTTCCGACCCGACTCAAAGGTAAGAGGTTCTTTATCCACCAACATATTTCACCTTGCAGAATATAGACAGTTTCCTTCTTACGCTTCCCAAAGCATCCAGAAATTAATGTACCTCGACCCGAACTCCTTAAACGGGAAATTAGGGAGGGCCGCGCTCCGAAAGACGTGACCAGCTTGAGTTTCAAAGGGAAAAAAACCGCAGTTTTGGATTTTTTTACACAATCCATAAAACTCGACTAGAAAACAAACATGTCTTTCTTCTACCTCCTAACATGAATGAGAAAATCTTAGGCCCTTTCACACTAAAAAACAACACAACTTTGTTTTGTGTCAATATATTACTATTGCACGTGAAAACGACTATGAAAAACACATCCATTCTCTATTTAAATCACTAAATCCTGTATTGTAAAGACAGTTTGAGGCTTGCATGTTATTTGAAGGGCTTCCAACCATTTTGTTTTTTCTGAAGTTCAGTGGAGCCACAATTTCACCCCTATCCTTCAACCAGGTCTCAAGCTGAGGGCTGTGATTCTCCTCTCTTTCTTTTGGCATATGCTGGAGGAGACCTGAACATTTCCCTGTTGTAACATGGACTCAGAGTAGGAAAAAGGCTGAGAACCACTGCTTTAACTTATAGGCATCAGCTCTCCTTTTGGATAGGTGCTAATGGTTGCTTAAAGTGCTGTTTACTATTTGATATATTCTTGGAGACAAGATTTTACTCTCACTTAACTCCCTATAAAACCTCAGTCATGCACTGGGATTTGTATAGGCTGGGAATGCCCACATGGAGCTCTCCTCACCCTCCCACCCTCCACTGGCCTCAAATGAGATTCTCTAAGTGCAGCTGGCCATGTTAGCATATCTGATTGCAAGAGTGTGGCCTTAATCAGGAATCACTCCTGAAGTAATTGCAGCTACATGGGTATAAATGAGAGTAAAATGTGAGTGAGATCAGACTCAATCAAGTCTTGGGTGTTTATTTCTCTGTAAGAGGCTGCTGCAGTTTGAAACAGTTCACTCCCAAGTTTCAGCTCCCTTCAAGATGACAGAAGAAAATCACCAATCCACTATCAGCTCAGTTTCTGGCAGGCTGTCTGATTTATGACTTATGCTCCGAGTAGCCATTCACACTCACTTCTCTTCTCACCATCCAGTATGTGTAAGCTGTTACACTTGCTTCTATTTTTTGCCTATTTCTATTATCAAATCCTTTAGTTGTTTCTAGGTAGGTACCTACATACAAATGAACCAGAGAACAAGTCCAACTCTGTTCACAAATCCCTGCCTCTGGATCAGAGGCATCATTTCTGGTAAAGCTCTCAAGAGTTATGAACAGAGGCCTTCTCCCAGTGAATTCACTGCATGTTCTCTGGGTAGAGGACTGGGCCTGTACTCACAGCTATATGAAAGTCAGTGGTCTGGACTCTGTATCTGTCACAATAAAGCAGCAAGAAAACTGTCCTGTATAAATATTTTAAGCAATGTAATGAAAATATATATTTCAGTTGCTTTAACACACCTTCTATTGTTTTGCAAAGGGAAAATGTCAGAAAAATTTCCTTGTGGGCCAAATTCTGTTGTCTTAACTCAAGAAAACTGGAGTTAAACTAGTTTAACATCCTTGCCTAGATATCTACTTGTGCAAACCCAGCACTATTTTTTCTTCTTGCTCACTCAGTGAGCAAGTAATGCTAATTTACTGTATCTTCTACAAAATGTAAGATACGGATTTTTTTTCAATTAAATCCAAGATGATTGTAAGCCTTAGAAAATAATTTATTGTGTTTTATTACTAAATTTTGCACAAGACAGAGGTTTATCTAATTTGAAAGCAGTTTGTACATCTCAAAGTTCTTCATTCAGAGCAGGGTTGGATTAATACTACTTGTAAATAATGTCCATCACAGTAGTGTGTTGTGGAGACCAGAACAGAAAAGGGTTCTCAAAACACAACAGGTCTGCTCTTGCTCAGTAGGAGCTTTGCTGTTCTTGTCAATGTGAGTGTATCTCACCCCAAATGAGTATTTATTCCACCTCCTACACTGGTTTGAGATTTTCTATCCTACCTTTGTTTCCTATTCAACTCTCCTGCTTGTGGTAGAAAACTTCAAAGCCAATAGGTATTTGCTACCCTCTAGTGGTAATGTTAATTTGATGACCTGCTCAACATGGTTCTTATAATTGTCAATAATGTTGGGACATATCATAAGTCTTTTATGTCCTGATCCAGCAAAGCATTTAAGCACCTGCTTATCTTTAATCTTCCCACTGACTTCACTGGGCTTTGGTTCAAACCTAAGTGCTTTGCTGAACTGAGATCTTTATGCAGAAATCCCCACAGAAATCAGTGATGAGTTCTACCTAAAAAGGAATGGCACAGTAGACCCAGAGAACTACAATTTTAAATGTGTGCACAGTGGAATCTTCCCTTTCTAAACATTGCATTTGTATGTGTTAATTATATTCATAACTTTAGAGTAATAAAATAAATAAGATGGCATAGAAACTATACATAAAATATTATCAAAATGATGTTCCCTTCAAAATGATAGCATTAATAAAAATTAAATCCTTTACTTGTTTTAGTGTTTTCTCATAGGAAATATTATATATTACTTTATTAGCTGGCTCCTTCCCAGATAAATGATTCCATTTGGATTTTTTTTTTAGTTGATGTTTACTTGGTTTGTTTGACATCAGACACAGGAGTATTTTGCTTCCATCTTTTGGTTGGAGAATTTTACCAAAATCAGTTACTGCAGGACTGGACAATGACATCAAACAAGGATGAAAAACTAGGCTTCAGTTCTTTCAATCCCTAATCAACAAGAAGTGAGGACATTTTTATAGATCATTTTAGAAAAGCAATAAATAACCAGAGTATTGCTTTTTTAATAGACTGGCAACATCATTTTTATGCAGACCCATATGTATGCACTGCGTTTCACTCCTAAATGTTAGAAAATATGCAGAAACATTGGTCTGTATCCTACTGCATAAAAATTAAAAAATATTTCAAAATACAATAGTCCCTCCAGAAGTTCCCCAGGCAATACACTTGCTAACAAATCACTACCAGGTCAAAGGCTGCGTGTAAATAAAATCTTCATGTAACATTCACATCCAATGCATGCAATACACAAGGGGCCAGATTCTCAGTTGCTGTAAATCAGTGTAGCTCTATGGACATTAATGGAGCTGCATGGATTTATACCAGCTGGGGAACTAGTCCACTTTAATTATCTGCTTTCAGCAATCCTTACCCTGCATTGTTATAAAAATATTTACTCTGTCAAAAATCTTGAAAATTGTCAGAGCCACATGCTATATCAGAGGTGGGCAAACTATGGCCCACGGGCTATATCTGGCCTGCGGGACCCTCCTGTCCAGCCCCTGGCCCGGGCAGCTAGCCCCCAGTCCCTTGCACTGGTGGTTGGGGTTGCGAGCTCTTACTGGGCAGTGCAGCTTCAGAGCTGTGGCCTGAATGGGTGCTCTGTGCTATGCAGTGGTATGGCTGGCTCCGGCTGGGTACCGTGGCTGCCTGTCCTGGTGCTCTGGGCAGTGTGGCTGTAGTGCTGCCAGCCACCAGTGCTCCAGGCAGCACAATAAGGGAGTGGGGCGCGGGGAGAGGGGTTGGATAGAGAGTAGGGGTGTTCAGAGTGGTGGTCGGTGGTGGGAGCGTGGATAGGGGTTGGGGTGATCAGAGGGTGGGGAAGGGGGGCAGTGGTCCTTGGGGGGCAGAAAGGAAGGAGAGGAGGGGTTGGATGGGGTGGCGGGGGGCAGTTGGGGACAGGGAGGGGTGGATGGGACAGAAGTCCAGGGGGGTCGTCTGGGTGAGAAGCGCAGGGGGGTGGGGAACGGATAGTGGGCAGGAGGCAGGCCATGCCTGGCTGTTTCGGGAGGCACAGCTTCTGCTAGCCAGCTCTCCAGACAATTTTGGAAACCCGATGTGGCCCTCAGGCCTAAAAGTTTGCCCACCCCTGTGCTATATAGTAAGAGGGTTTCAACAACTCAGAAAGAAAAGCAGAGCTTGAACTTAATTTAAAGACTAACATTGCAATCTGTCAGAATACAGCTAATATTTATAAAAGATGGACCATACGCACCCTTCCATTACTCAGCGTGGAGTGGAACAGATGCATATCACTCTTCTTACAAAGGACAATGAGGGAGGGGAATGGGGCTATGCTACAACATACCTGTGGTTGAGATATACCACAATAATAAAGGGGATGTGGCCTTGAAGAAAGGGAGATGCTGAAGAGCTTATCCAGTGTCTATAACAAGGCATTTTTGCACTTGGGGCGATCAAGTGCAAACTACTTCTCCTACCGTTTGTCATTTTTCTGCCCCTGCAACTTTGTGCCCTAGGTAGCTATCCTACTTGCTCTGCCCTTATTACAGCCCTGAGCTTGTCAGCTGTGGGGAGCCCCCTTTTAAGAGAGCAGGTCTTTGAGACCTGTAAAGGAGAATACAAAATAGGAAACCGTGGCAAGGCTGCAGCACCTAGGCCCCACCTCCATTTGGAGACAGAACAGGGAGAGCCGCACAGGCAGCTGTGGAGAGCTGACACGGGGCTGTGGACCTTCCTCCTACTCCTGGGGGTCAGGGAGCCCAGGGGGTGGGAACATGGGTTGGGGGCTGCTCTCAGCCCACCTGCACCCTGGGCAGGTGGAGGGTCTGCCACAGCTCCTCACAGCTGCCCAGGCTCCCCAGCTGGGATCTGCACTGGCCTGGCTGGAAGTTGGGCTGGTGGGGCCTCATGGGAAAGGGATAAGATCCGCCCTGGCAAAAAGTGGAAGGGTCGGGCCTGTCCACATTCAAAAAGTGGGAGGGCTGTGGCCCTCTGTCTCTCTCCCCACAGTTTCGCCACTCCTGGCCCGGGGCTTGGCCACATAGGAAAGAAGAGCCACAGCGGGAAGCAAGAGTGGGGTCTGGAGCGGAGTGTGGGCAGGGCCATGCAGGCAGTTTGGGGAGTCTGAGCGTTCCCCTGCCTTTGATACCCACCACTGCCCCTGTTGTTACCCCAAATGCAAAAGCTGCTGCAAGAGGAAGCCCCTGCTTGTGGCTCTCAGTGCCACTAGGACTGAATGAGATTGTTCCATGTAGGCTTCACAACCCCTCCTTCTTCCAGCTGCACAAGGAGAAAGAGACAGAGTGTGGCCAGGCTGCTGCACTGAGTGGGAATCTTGTCTGTGTTGGAACAAAAGCCACGTCTTCTCTGTGCCATTTGTGCATGGAGTTGGGAGCACTTGATTTGCCTTCACACCAGTCTCATAGTCCATGATTATTGCAGCCTTCCACATCTGCATATGCAAGGTAACTGTGGAGACAGGACTCTATCCACAACTTTTAGGGGATGCTCAAGCAGCTCTATGGGACTGCTCCATATACTTCCTGCCCCATGCAGTTCCCAAAAAGGTCTTCCCACAGATGGTGTACTTTCATTTGTTTCAGAGTAGTAGCCGGGTTCGCCTGTATCTGCAAAAAGAACAAGAAGTATTTGTGGCATCTTAGCGACTAACCAATTTATTTGAGCATAAGCTTTCAGAGGCTAAAGCCTGCTTCATCAGATGTATACAGTGGAATATACAGTAGGAAGAGATATACAGAGAACATGAACATGAAAAGATGGGGTTGCCATACCAACTCTAAGAGGCTAATTAATTAAGGTGAGCTATTATCAGCAGAAGAAAAAAACTTTTTGCAGTGATAATCAGGATGACCCATTTCAAACAGTTCACAAGAAGATGTGAGTAACAGTAGGGGAAAACTAGTATGGGGAAACAGATTTCAGGTTGTGTAATGACCCATCCACTCCCAATCTTTATTCAAGCCTAATTTAATAGTATCCAGTTTGCAAATTAATTCCAGTTCAACAGTTTCTTGTTGAAGTCTGTTTCTGAAGTTTTTTTGTTGAAGAATTGCCACTTTTAGGTCTGTTACTGAGTGACCAGAGAGATTGAAATGTTCTCCTACTGGTTTTTAAATGTTATGATTCCTGATATCAGATTTGTGTCCATTTATTCTTTTGCATAGAGACTGTCCGGATTGGCCAATGTACATGGCAGAGGGGCATTGCTAGCACATGATGGCATATATCACATTGGTAGATGTGCTGGTGAATGAGCCCCTAATGGGGTGGCTGATGTGATTTAATCCTGAGCTGATGGTGTCAAATCTGCAAATGAACTGAAGCTCAGCAGTTTCTTTTTGCAGTCTGGTGCTGAAGTTTTTTTGCTGCAGGATAGCTACCTTTCAATCTGCTATAGTGTATCGAGGGAGACTGAAGTGTTCTCCTACAGGTTTTTGTATATTGCCGTTCCTAATATCTGATTTGTGTCCATTTATCCTTTTATGTAGGGACTGTCCTGTTTGGCTGATGCACATAGCAGAGGAGCATTGCTGGCACATGATGGCGTATATTACATTGGTGGACGAGCAGGTGAATGAACCAGGGATGGTGTGGCTGATCTGGTTTGGTCCTGTGGTGGTGTCGCTGGTGTAGTTATGTGGGCAGAGTTGGCATCGAGGTTTGTTGCATGGATTGGTTCCTGAGTTAGAGTTGCTATGGTGCAATGTGTAGTTGATGGTGAGAATATGCTTCAGGTTGGCAGGTTGTCTGTGGGTGAGGACTGGCCTGCCTCCCAAGCCCTGTGAAAGTGAGGGATCGTTGTCCAGGATGGGTTGTAGATCACTGATGATATGTTGGAGTGGTTTTAGCTGAGGACTTCAGCAAAGAGAAACTGCTGAGCTTCAGTTCATTTGCAAATTTGGCACCATCAGCTCAGGATTAAACAAAGACTGAATGGCTAGCCAACTACAAAAGCAGTTTCTCCTCCATTGGTGTTCACATTTCCAGATCAACTGCTAGAAGAGAGCCTCATCCTCCCTGATTAAACTAACCTCATTATCTCTAGCCTGATTGCTGCATACATATTTATACCTGCCTCTTGGTCATGCATGCATCCGATGAAGTGGGTATTTACCCACGAAACCTTATGCTCTAATACATCTATTAGTCTATAAGGTGCCACAGGACTCTTTGTTGCTTTTGCAGATCCAGACTAACACAGCTACCCCTCTAATATTGAATAGATATATGGACAGAGTTGGCACTGGGCTTTGTTGCAAGGATAGATTCCTGGGTTAGTGTGTTGTTGTGTGGTTGTTGGTGAGTATTTGCTTCAGGTTGGGGGACTGTCTGTAAGCAAGGACTGGTCTGTCTCCAAGATCTGTGAGAGTGAGGGATCATCCTCAGGATAGGTTGTAGATCTTTGATGATGTGCTGGAGAGGTTTTAGTTGTGGGCTGAAGGTGATGGCTAGTGGCATTCTGTTACTTTCTTTGTTGGGCCTGTCCTGTAGTACCCAGAAGTCACCTACTACGGTACACTCTGCACACCAGAAGAAGCAACATAATGTGGTAGAGTCAACACACCAAATGAAGCCTGTTTTTTCACAGGGAGAGAAAATCAGTGCAGACATTGACATAGGCTGTGCTAAATATTCTCACTGCAGGTGGTGCTGTTTGACTACTTTCTACATTGGTACTAGAGTTAATGATTAATGTTTACAATAATAATATAGAACTCAGAGGATTAATCTGGTCTGTTAGAATTTCTGGTGCCATTTGAAACCATTCCTTTTGATTAACAGAATAATTTCCTTCTGATTCATTTAATACTGTTTTTGTCATAGGCCTGAGCTTTATGCAACATAGCCTCAGTGTTATTGCAATATTTAAATTCCTTCAGCTGTATCATTTAAAAATATTCAAACAATAAGAATGAAGCAATAATTGCCCTTAGATCGTATCTGTTTCTATTAATAGCCAAAGAAGAAATCAAAGGCACTTAAAAGATTGAGAATCATTAGCAGATACTAGGGTTTATTTTGATAAATGGGTTTTATTGCTGTTAGGGTATGAATTGTAATAGAACCATAAAATAAATCTGGAGGCTAAAGAAGGAAGTTATTAAATATGTTAGGTAGATATTTTGATTAGTTGATGAAAGGTTATTTCATCCCTGATGAAAGAGGGAGGGAGGGAGGGAAACCCACACTAAACAGGAAAAATCCTGAATGTGTTGCCTGCCAAGATACCATAAACAAATGCCATGATAAATTACCTTTATTGTATGTGAGTGACATGCTAGTATCACTTACCTTAAATATTCTTATCTTCTTTTTATGGATTCAGTTTGTAAATCCTACCCTGAGTTGCTTGCAATTCTATGGATATAGGGGCTGTGAAGTAGCCACTGCTCCCATAAAGGAAAGAATCAGCAGCTGCCCAAAGTCCTGCAGTGCCAGGGGACTAGCAGAATGCAGAAGTGGCCACATTATTAGTGGTCTCAATAAGGAGAGGAGCAGAGCCACTGGGATCATGGGAGTGAGGAAAGGTGAAGAAGAGGCAAACAATGAGGAATTGGGGTAAGGAGAAAAGTGGGATGGGGTGTGTGTGAGGAGAGGTGCAGATCCAGGAACAGGAAGGTGAGGAGAGGTAGTTAGAATGGACAATTTGTGTGTGTGTGTGGGGGGGTGTTATTGTATAAACATCTAGACAAAAAGCAGCACACATTTAAATCAAATTATGCCAGACACTTAAGAGGGTAGTCTGAAGTATTTGTATAACTTATGGGTATACTGGGCTTTTGCTTGGAGTTCCATCTCAATTTTATGTTTAGGATAGCACTTACATAGCATTTTTAATCCACAGGTAACATCTCAAATTGTTTTGCCAAGGACAGTAAATATGATTATCACAATTTTTACAGGTGGGGAAAATGAGGCACAAAGAGGCACTGTGATTTGCTCAAGGCCACGCTGCAGGTTGGTGGAAGAGCTGAGTTAGATCCTAGATTTCCCAAGTCCCACTCTTCTGCCTTACCCTTAGCACCATGCTTCTGCTTCTTGTGTCTGTGTTTGGAAAAACCTGGATGTCAATAATGCTGGTGCAGGGAGTGGAGGATTATAAATGGGTGTCAAGGGGCTAAGACTTGGCCCTTTCCATCTGGTTCAATGGCAGGAGGGTTCTAGTATGGAAAAAACTGAGAATCACGGGACTAGACAACTAAACATGGAAATTTCCCTTATTTTCTAGTATGTGTTAATTTCAAGAGGCCAGTGTTTCCATTTGCACATTTTAAAACTTAATATTTCCTTTGATTTTCATCAAAAATACAGAGCCTACTATTGGACATACAGTAGGTGTGTATCTCAACCTCTGCCATATGTGGTCACCGGTTAAAATGTCTAGAAATATAGCACTTTTTTAGGTGGCCATAATTAACAAGCTTACCTGGAGCTGGCAGCTAAAAGAAACAACCAGGGCATTTTTAAGGACTTATGTTCCTCTACTATATTACCATTGTGCAGCACAAAGTGTCCAGTGATCAAGCTACAGCTGAGAATATTTCTTTCCAGTTTCATTTTATACAGGATAAAAAAATTACAGTTTAAAAGGATTAAGCTACGTAGTGAATTGTTAGTTTAATGCCAGCCAGAAGGAGTGAAATTTAGACCATGAAATAATATATCTGCCAAGCGTCTGAAGCATACCAGTAGGAGACCATTTGGAGAAGGCCAATCAGTTGGCACAATCAGTAAGGCATAGTTTGTCATGTTATAGCATGTGATATCATCTGAGCACAATAGCCTTGAGGGCCTGATTTTCAGAGGAGCTGAGCATCTGCTGCTTCCCCTGACTTCAGCCGGAGCTGTTCTTTTTCTTGCACCTCTCAAAATCAAACCTTTGAGCTGGGGCTGCTTCAGCATAAGATTTTTTTCAAAAATATATCCTGTCAGAATTTCAGTCAAATGAATCAAGCTTTCCAATAGTCCTTTAATACGTGAGACAGAGTAGCCATAAATGGAAGTGTATAACTTCTAGATTATAGGGGGAAATCTCTTGCTAAATCACCGTTTGGCAACATGTCGATTCTTGGCAGCACGAACGGGCTCTCACACACAATGTGTCTGCGCTGCACAGAGGATAGACAGGGTGGAGAGTGCACATGCAGCTTTGTGTAGGATAGCATTGGATGTGCTATACATTTGCAGATAGAAACTGGGTGTAAACTGCTTGACTTCAATGGGGGATGTGGGTGTTACGCCTCTCTCAGGATCATGTCCTGTCACACAAGAAGAAAACACAAGTACCAACAAAAAATACCTACGAGAAAGACCTAGAGTGGACTCAGACCACCTGTCATGACTCAGCCATGGAATTTAATTAGTTCATTACTTTGAACAGATAAATATAGTTATAACCCCCGCCCCTTCTTCCTGGTGAACAACTTGTCTGAGATCCACTTTGGACATCTCTGTTTTTTTTTAATTTTATCTGCACCTCATCCACTTTAAGCCTTAGCCACACAACTCTATTCTAGCACCTTCCCACCAGTCCACATTCCCTCTGACTTACCAGTTGTACCAGGTATAATAAATGAAGGGTCTATTTCTCATCCTGCACTTTCCAGAAGTGCTTGGAATAACTTCCATGCACAGGAAAAATCGTACACAGAGAAGTAAATCCCAACCTGGACTTTTTTTGTTGTTGTTTTTGTTTTTTAAATACATTATACCTGTGAAAGGATTTTCCTGTGGCAGGAGAGGGCGTGCTTCCCTTGCATGTAGTGCATTTTACAGCTCGGACACTGGTAGCTTGCTCATGCCTACAATTTTGTATACAGCTTACAGCTTATTTTAACTATTACCTGCAAGTTTTTTTCCTAACATCTGGTAAGAAAGATTTACCAAACAGCAGAAAGAAAACCTGTGTCACATAAGAGCTGAAACAATAAAACCCAGGTAATATTTACTCCAAACCTAATGCAACAGGGCCAGTGTAGGCAGACTGGCAAATCTGCAGCTGTAATATATATGTGTGCATGCCCATTATCTTATCTGATTTCAGACCTCCATCAGAAGTCATTATGTACTGATCCTTTCTCCCGTCTACACTGCCATTTTGCAAATCCAGCATGTGGAATAAGTGGGTTTGAGCATTCACACATCTGTTCTCATTCCCATTGTACTTCCTTTTCCTGCTACATAAGCAGGGAGTAACAGGTGAACCAGATTTAAGAAACCTAGTGGAACATGTGGAGTAGCTAGTGGTCCACTTGATAGCTTGTTTGCACATGGGAAATGTTGCACTAGTGACTGCTCTAGGGGAGACACTCCACAAAGCAGCCTCGTAAATCCCAGGCAGGATTATATAGAGGGCTTTCTGTGACTATATGAGTCTATATTTTGTTTCCTCGCCACTGTTGGCCTTCGTATGAGCAAAACTCCAAGCTCCTCTTAAGAAGGTAGGAGAAATGGAAAGTGACCGTGAGCTGCATCTCCTGCTGGTCATACTACTGGCAAGGCAGTTTGAGCCAGCAAGTGAGTTGCTGAATTGCCCCAGGACTAGGGTCAGAGCGAAGGTAGTTGCATGTGCCTATGCTGAATTCTGCTTCCTGCCCACGCTGGCAGGAGATGCTCAATGATGTTATTGCTCATACAGGGCCTGATTCTAGCACTCTTACTCATATTGGGTAGTCCCTTACTCCATGAGCATTCCTGAGTTGTCCTATGGAATGACACAATGCAAATAAGTGTGTCAGAACTGGTTATTTTAAACCAGTAAATAGACCCAAAAATGAAAAGTTGTAAGTAAAACATTAGTTCTAAGTTGCCCACAGAGCAGAAGTCTTAATTTGCCCCTCCTTGTTTTGGGGGGTTTGAATTAGACATTTATCCCTAAACTTTCAAAGTTTTACAGGAGATTGTGTGGTTTAATCCTGTGCATCTCTGAATATTCAAGGCTGAATGTTATTTTCACATGTGTTTGTCTGATTTGTTTAATACTCTGGATTTTTGTGGTGGTTGTAATTTAACATACTGTGGCAGGCATCTTTATAACCTAATTTTGAAATTATACATTACTAACAGTGGCTGAAGCTTTAATAGATCAGTTGTCAATATGATAGTTGAGTTCTTAAGGAATTACTGTTGTTCCAATCTGAAGCCTGGCTTTTATGAGTCAGTTTGGATTCTGGTCTGTGTGAAAGTATTCCTTAATATAGTGTAATGGCCGTGTTTCAATAATTAGAAACTCACAGCTGTGGTAAAAAATGGCTCTTTTTCTGGAGGTATAATTGCAAGAAAACAACTCCACAGGATTATAATTCTCAGCAGATCACAAATACTTGCTCTTGATAAAGTTTTGTTGCCAGTGTTCTAATCCTTACTCTCAAACAAAACAATGTTTAGACTGCTTTTTTCCTATTCAGTTAATAACAGAGTTGGAAGAAAATGGCTTTCCTGTCCCATGAGCATTTTCAAGATTATGGTATTTTTTTCACACCCTAAACTGGGAGGAAAAGTTGAACCCTTGAAAATTTCCCCAAACTGAATATCTGACCAAAAAAAAAAATAAATAAAATCTGATCAGGTCAATCAAAATGTTTTGAAGGGGGGAAAAAAAAACATTTCATTTTGATTTTGACCTTTTACATTTTTCAACCTTTTAAAATATAAATTAACATAAGTTTCAGAACAAAAGTAATTTTACCTGTTTCAAAATATGTGAAAAAGGAATGTTTCAACAATAACAAAAATCAACTTTTTTAACAAGAAATTAGTTAATACAACAGTTTTGGTTTCAATTAATTGCTACTTTCTAATGGAAAAATATTTTGTTAAAAAAAGTCTTGACCAGCTCCAATCAATAACCCCTTTCTCTTATTACTTAATTCCACCATTAAATTAAAAAGAGAAATGTACCATTGAAGTAACTGGAAAACCCAGTTTGGTGGTGAAGTGAGAATGTGACCACAAAACAGGTCACAATAAGGATTAGCTAGTTAGTGTTGTGTTAGGGAAGGGTCTGTCAATTTTTCCATTGCAAACACTTCGCATGAAACAATTGTAAAAATCTGCTCCAGTTTAAAATTCACGTATCAACCAGGACTGATTTATAGTCTTCAAAAAATCAATTGAAGGGTCAAATCCTGCCTGCTCCCCTAAGGATGCAGAGGGCTTCTAGCAGTGGGATCAGTGTAGTTCAGTTGCTGGGGAGAAGGGGCAATAGGTCCTCCCTCCAGTATCAGAGCAGGCCAGGGCAGCCAGGAGCAGTAATTACAGAGTAAATCCTGCTCAGCCTCCACAGTCCCAGGCTATAGTATGATCCTTATAGGTAGTTGCCAAACTCTAACAAGTGTCTATTGACATTGTGCTCTTTAAGGTTTTTCAAAGGCTCATAACTTGTCTAACTTTGGTCAGATTTTAATGGGGTCCTCAAAGGACACATACCTGACACCAGGATGACAATCCTGCAAATGTTCAAGTCCTGGCTCCAAAGTATGGTAGAGGGGATAAAGCTTCCTAACCAAATGTTGTAAGAACATTTTAACATAGGGGAAATTGTTGTTTTGCCTCTCTCTCTCTCTCTCTCTCTCAGAAATGTCTGGATCATTTTATCTGAAACTTAAAAGTAAGCAAGTAAATATATTATTTTTGTCCAAACCAGGTACGGAAAATTTCAGCCCAAATAGTTGAAGTGTGGCAGTGTCATGAGCAACTTGAACTGGGTCTTATAACTGAAAGTTTGTCAATCTTAACTGTGGGTCACCAGCTCTGCCTAGCGTTCAGTCAATGAGAATGAAAACACAGAAGGGTTTTACTCTTCAAAGTACTCTAGAGCTAGGAATTCACCAATCCTCACAACATCCCCCGGAGATAGTGTTCTCAGTTTTCTAAATGGGAAACCTCAGGCAGGTAGATCAAGTGGTTGTCCCTGTGCTAGAGAAGGAGGCAAAGCTTGGCTGGGAAACGAGGCAGACACACGTTCACACCAGTAGGCATTCAGCTCCTCACCCGAAAAATAACCGCTAGACTTATTGATGAAACTATTCCTCAGCAATGGAATGATTAGAAGAGAAATCCATGAAACTGACCACGGGTTTAGTATCCTAGATGGTTGAGGAAGATCAGTGCAACAGACCTCTCTGAAATGCCCCCTTTGGAGAAGGTCTGTGCGCAAGGACGGCACGGTAGTAGAGGCACAGGCGGCGATTAATTTGTGCCTGTCTCCTTGGGGCTCGGCAGTTCATTCCCGGGCACCTCCGCTTACATCAACCCTCTGGGCTCGATGCACGGGGGAAAAACTTGCTCGAGCCCAGCGCCTATTTCATCCCCAGTTAAGCGCGGGGCACCGCCCAGAGCTGGGTTTCATGCTGCTCGTACAGTCTTGAATCTCCCCTAGGCCGCCTTGGGGACCCTCTGTTCTTCCCCACTTTCCCTATAGCATCGTCCCGAACCCCCGGGGCTCTGGGGAGGTTCCCCCCGGACCGTGTGCGAGGCCCGTTGAGAGTCTCGGCGGGGAGGTGCCGGTTCTCGTTCGGACGGATCCGGAGGAGCGCGGGGGCGCCCAGGACGTGGAACCCTCCCCCGCGCGGTGCAGTCGCTGCGGGCCCGCGGCCCGCCCGGGCTGACAGGACGTGATCCCCTGGAACAAATGCGTGATGCGCAGACCCCTCCCCCGCCGCCTCCAGTTACAGCCTGGCCGGGGAAAACAATCCTCGGCGGCCCCGTCCAGGGTTATTTTGGGCCGGGGCCGCGGCCGGGCGTTGCCAAGCCCCGGGTGTCCTTGCTCAAAAAGAGGAGGCCGCGGGCCGCCCCGCGCGCAGTGCAGGGAGGCGAGCGGGCGGCGCGGAGCCCCGCCGAGGTTCCTGAGGCGAGCGCCCGCCGAGCTCGGGCCGGGGCAGGGCAGGGCGAGCCCCCGGGGGCGGCGCTCGATGCGCTGGAGCTGAAGCGAGGCGAGCCCCGCTCTGGAGGCAGGCGGCTGCGGGGGCTGGGTTAACCCGCGGCCGGGGCCGTGCAGGCGCGAGGGGCAGCGATGGAGGCGAGCCCCATCCCGGTGCTCACGGTGCAGACCGCCCCCTACCAGGACCAGAAGCCGACGGGCGGCGGGGGGCTGCGGCGGCCCACGGGGCTCTTCGAGGGGCAGCGCAACTACCTGCCCAACTTCGTGCAGAGCCTGCTCTCCTCCATCGACCTGCGCGACCGCCAGGGCTGCACCATGGTGGTGGGGAGCGACGGCCGGTACTTCAGCCGGACGGCCACCGAGATCGTCGTGCAGATGGCCGCGGCCAACGGGGTGAGCCAGCCCGAGCTGCAGCTCCCGGCCCCCGGCGCCCCCGCACTTATCGCTCCCCGTGCGCTCGGCACCCGTTGTCCCCCTGGACCCCGCCACCCATCGCCCCTCTGCTCCCCCTGGGCCCCCACCACCCATTGCCCTTCTGGGGCCCCCGCACCCCCCACCCATTGCCTCTCTGCTCCCCCTAGATCCCCAACACCCACCACCCATTGCCCCTCACTGCCCCCTGGGCCCCCTAGCACTCCCCACCCAATCATCGCCCTTCTGCTCCCCTGGGTCCCCAGCACCTCCCACCCATTGCCACTCTACTTCCCCAGACCCTCAGCACTCCGCATCCTGTCACTGGGCCCTCAGCACCCATTGCACCTCTGCTCCCTGGGCCCCCAGCGCCCCCCGCCCCACCCCCCCCCCCCCCAGTGCTTCCCAATCCTCCCACTGAGTCTTTGGGTCCTCAGCTTTCCACCTACTCCGCACAGCCCTGTGGCCTCTCCTTTTCCCACTCCTGCCCTGTGCCATTAGCACCACCAATCATGCCCTGATCCACCCACTGCATCCCTATGCCTTCTGCTCTCCACTAGGCACTCACCCATTGCAGTCCTGTACCCTCTGCTCCCCGCCATCCACCCATCCATTGAGTCCTCAAGTCCTCTGTTCCCTGATCCTGCCATTGGAGATCCATGGCCTCTGCACCCCTTGCAGCTTCAGTGCTCCCTCCATTCTCTTCTGTGGCCTCTCCTGCACTCATCCACCAACAGCAAATCCATGTCCTTTGCTCTCCCATCAATCCACTGCACTCATATGCCCTCCATTTCCCCATGTCACGCTGCAGTCCCTTGCCCTCACCTCAGCCCCACATTGCAGCCTTATGACCTCTGTCCATCATGTACTTACTGCACCTCCTTGCCCTCTGCTCCCTTCCCCTTTTGCATCCCCATGTCCTCTGCTTCCCCCAGGCAACCTGTGCAGCCCTGGGTACTCCACATCCCCACAATCCACAATCCTGTGCTCCCCCACCAGCCCACTGCAGCTCTATGGCTTCCACTCCCTACCTGTATACTCTTGTGCCCACTGCACCCACCCATCCTTGTGGTAGTCGGGGTACTGGAACAACTTGTATAGTGGGGGTGCTGAGAGCCATTGAACCAAACTGTAAACCGTGTATATGATGGAAACCACTTCAAGCTGGGGGGTGCAGCAGCATCCCCAGGACCCTCTAGGACCAGCACCTATGGTGGCAGTGTGCTCTGTCATGGACACACTGCCACCAACCTATCTAATCCCTCCACTTACTACCGGGGTTACCAAACCTCCAGAATTGGCCTGGAGTCTCCAGGAATTAAAGATTAATCTTTAATTAAATGTATTGTCATGTGATTAAATCTCCAGGAAGATGTCCAACCAAAATTGGCAAACCCTACTTATGCATCCCGTTTTCTCTATGCCCATCCACCAAGAACATTCCACAGCCTCACCCTTTCCACTATCATCCCTATACTCATCCACATAGTGCATCTCTATACCTTCTTTTGCTCCTTCACACATTGTAAGTGCTTATCCCCTTCATCCATCAGCCTGCTGGAATCTCCCTCTGCTTTTCCCCTCCCTGTCTGCACTCATCCATGATTTCTTCCTCTCACTTTTCATCCTCGCCTCCCTACTGGAACCCTCCAGTCTTCTCCACATTCTGCATCTGCCCATTCCGTCCCATGTCTGGCCTGCCACCCATTGCACCCTTTTTTGAACCCAATCTTCCCTCTTTAGCACCCCTATGCCACTACACTCTTCTCCCTACTACTGCACTCGTTGCATCAACACTTGTTTCTCCCTACATGATCTTTTGCCCATCCCAGGTCACCCTTCTCCCACACCCTTCACATGTTACACACGTTTCCCTCCTTGTCAAAGATCCAAGCCATATTTCTCATCCCTGCTCTTCTATGTCTAAAAGCCCCCTTTCTGCACATCTCCCCATTATTCCTCTTAGATTTTTTTCTCAAAATGACAAAAAGTAGTGTCATGACTTTACGGGGTTAACTTTAGTTTAACTGTAATTTACTACTTCAGTAACGAAACAGAGACATGCCCAGAAACCCACTTATCAAAGGCAGTAATTTCCTCTGGGTTTACCATAGATGGTCTGATGGGCATGTATTGCTTTCTTTGTCTCTAAATGGTTTGTTTAATTTTGTTCTGGATTTTAATATTTTATATGCTGGAGTTAAAACAGATGATTTAAAACGGAGAAAAAAACATTTCAGTTGTATTCGGCTTTTCATCATCCCAGTCCAGAAGGAATTTGTATTTATTATTATTTTATTATAATTATAATTGTATTGCAGTAGCACTCAGTTGTCCCACTCAGGGATCAAGGCCCCAGTGTGCTAGATACTGTAATTCGTACAATGAAAAGGTGAACTGTGCCTCAAAGAACTTTTACCACAGGCGAGTGGTAATGAGAAAAAAGAGCAGTCAGAATTAGAGACATCATGTAAGAAAGGGAAAAATGCTTTTAGATGTGGGTGGTATTGAATAGATACTAAAATGCAAAGGATTGTTACTTTTAATCTGACCTTTTCATAGGCATATCTAATGCCTGAGCTGTATGTCTAATGCTATCTGATATGCCCTTTAGGATGTGTGTGCGTGTGTGTGCCGTGAGACTTCAGCAGGGTAGAGATTTTTTGATGTATAACCAGGGTGATCCTGAAGAACCACAGAAGCAATGTTATCATGCTCATTGTCTCCTTATTTTAGACTGAGGTTGGTAGGGAAGATGAGAAATGCTTTTTGACTCTGCATGGGAAAATTGAACCCTGTGGTATGACTGAAGATTCAGTAGGTGTACATCAAGTTTGCACGTATTGCAGGATGGATATTTTTCAAGAATCTGCATGTAAAGTATATTATTTTCCACAGTGAGAGCACTTACATGTTTTGACCTTGTGCTGTGTGTATATCACTATGAAAATAATTTATTCTCTATTGTTTTTAGTCCTAAATGTATGGGAAAAGATGAGTGGCAAACAAATTATTTATATTGACTAGTGCTCCAGTTGCTTGCAATGTTCTGCTGTCAAAAATCTCAGAAAAGAGTAAGATGATCAGTTTTTCTGACGAGTTCTTTCAAATGGGTACATATATTTATTCTGGAGATATCGGATATGTAGCCATAATTAATGATCAAATTTCCACTTAAAGCAGGACTAAAATCCCTCAATTTTATATTGATTTGACTCTTCAAATTTGTCATAACTTTTTGAGAGAGTTTAATTTTCTATGCAATCTTTAGTAGTAATTTACTAATTCTGTCAGAGAAAACCCTTTATGAAAATGTTAAACCTGTTTTTCAGTCTTTTTTCTTTTGGATTCTTTTAACTTTGAAAGTAAACATTGTACACATTTCAAACTGTACCCACTAATTCATCTTTACAATATCTCTGATGTGACGTGTTTAAAAGTTGTGATGTGACATGTTTAAAAGTTATTTTGGTGAAAACATATTTTGGATTAGCGATCATGAGCTGATAGACATGAGAGACTTTGAAACAGATAAGTATTCCATATAAAGAGCTTTCTGGAGGAGGGCGTGGGGCCCTGGGCAGCGGCACAGGAAGTGTAGGACATGAGCAGAAATCTTGGGAGGCATGATGATGAAAACATTTATGGTGATTAGCCATGGAGGAGAGGCAGGCTGAAGGAGGCTATGGGTAGGCATTTAAGATGACTGTTGGAGGAAAAGGCAGCAGAAAGTAGTCGCTGACCAGAGGACCTGTTAGGGCTCACCAAACAAGGGAGTCCTGGTGTTCTGAGCCAGGAGCAGGATGCTGCAGCAGGAGCTGTCCTCCTGTGTAACCTACCTGGCCACTACCACTCAGATCCACAAAGGTCACCTAACTTTCATTGAAGTCAATAGATATTAGGAGACTAAACACCTTTGTAGATATGGTCTAGCTCCATAAACACTAGTGTGAGCCAGCTAGCACCTTCCCTTTGGGGGAACCAGGGAGTGCAGAGGACGTGGTGTCCATGGGGGCTAAGGGGCTGATGAACTAGGAGGGTGAAAACCAGGAAGCAGAGGATCTGGAGGATCAGAGATTGGTGAGCCAGTGGTCCAAGTAGCACCAGGGGTAAGCGTCCCTGTTGGCCAGATGCCTGTGTCCTTGCCTATTTCTCTCCCATCCCTTCAATCTCCCTGTCACATTCCCCATTCTCCCCTCCCTGTCCCACCTCAGCACTCTTTGACCTGGTAAGAATGGCTAGTGAAGACCCAATTTGACAAACTTTCTGTGCTTTGTTAGAGCAGAGCTCTCCATGCTGAATTATGTGAAGTTTTGTCAGACACAGAGTTTGCTCTGTTACTGTCGCTCAAAGTTGTGTTTGTGAGGGGGCAAATTTCTCCTCACAATTCCCACACAAAACTGTAGATTTAAGTTTACTCTGATACATTCCCTGACAAAGCAGTCATTACAACTCAAGGAGGCCAACGGGTAAGGCTACACTGACATTCAAATACTTTCCTGCCTCCACACACAATGACTCTTCACCTCCACAGCAAACTTACACATCTATTATCACAGCTTCCTTATTACTTTAGATTTTTGAGCTAATACTAACAATATGCTGTATACTTTTACAGCGAAAATATGTCTGCTGGTAAAATATCTTAACCTTCCTGAGGACATATGTAATTTATCATAATATCAGCTTATATAGCTCCTTGTGTTATTAGCCATGAAAGTAGGGGAGAGAAAGGAATCACTCCTGAAGGCAGAAGAGCCCCCTCCTTGGGAGAAAAGGAACTCACTCAAAGGAAGGCTACTGGAGTTGCAGAGCGAGAAGTGAGCTTCCCCGAGAAGGATCAAAGGAAACATGGGGACACCTTGGTGATATTGTATTCAGAGACTTTACCAAAGCCAGAGTTCTAGGAGGGTGATGGCCAAATTGTGCTGTCAAACTTAGCTTGCATCTCTACCATGGAGGAGGCACAGCCAGTCCTATGGTAAATCATGCCTCCAGTATGTAAAAATAGTAAAAGATTTTCTTTTATCAGCTTTAACTGTGTTGTCATTCAGTGGCCTGGATGCCCCCCTTTTTCTTGTTTCTTGAGTCACCCAGCATTCCATCTGTGGGTCCCACTACAGGGCAGCCACACACTGGCTACAATGCTGAGTGAGCCAGATTATGCTTCTTTTGACTCTGAATTATGTGCGACCAGAGTAGGGATGGGTTAGCCAGCGGTGGCTAGCTGCTGGTTGTGCTCTTGAGCTGCATGTAGAAGGCCCATCTGGGACTGGCTATTAATCGCATCCAGCAAAGATGCTTGGCTGATGGGCTGGATTGGGGCAAAAGAGACCCAACAGAGCCAGGATGCTGTGGTTTGGCCATAAAAGCAATTGCATTAGCAGAGAGACTCCTGTCCTCCTTTCTGCACCTACTTACTGCCTCAGAAGCCACGTGAAAGAAGCAGTCTTTGCAGTGCTATGTGGTAGGAGATCCACCTTAGGCATGATCTTGCTTTCCTTCTCAGCACTGCAATGATTTTGTGCTGGTGTCCTAAAGTCAGAAGGAACCAGGGTGAAAGGCCCCCACCTATTTCTGTTGCGATGTGATGTGATGTGATGTGATGTGAGCAGCTGATGGTTGGCCATTCCTGATTCAGACTATATGGTAAGTTTAAGTTTACAAATGAGATCCCTGGGTCTCAATGGGCAGATAGGAACTCTGCAATGGAGTTCACAGTCCCTCCACCCTCCTCCCCTGCCCCTCCGTATTGCATAGCAGTGTTCCATAGAGAGGGATGTACTGCCATAGTTAGTAATGCAGTTTAACTTGCATTGAGTTTAGCAGTTTATCTTGCCTGCCTGCTGCCTTGGGTATTTTCCAGTTGTCTTTTTAATACAACATTGTTTGTATTTTCCATTATCTTCCATGTAAACCTAGCACCCTGTTGGTACGGTATAAGTAATTAATACTATCTCTGTCCCTTCTTGTAGCATGCTGCTCAGCCATACAAAAAGAGGGGAGGCTATAGTAAAGGATATGAAAGCAGAGATCCGCAGTGTTCAGGACATAATCTACTTGCTTCATGTGTTTTCAAGCTTAATTGACTGAAGCATGTGAGAGATTACTGGGAGAATAAAAAAAAACATTAAGTGACTCCATGTTAATCTACTGTAGCGTCTGAAAATGCACAGCTGCATGTGGTAGCAATGCTTAAAAGTAATCTGGCAAAATATTTGTTAGGGTAGCCATTCTTTCAGCCTAAAGTTTGATAAGTCTGTTCTTTGTCCTGCTACAGATGCTAAATACAAAATGACAGAAACTAGTATGTGATACAATACAGAGTGTAGTATTATAAAGAATTTTAAATGATTGTAGTCTTGTAGCAGTTGAAATCTTTGAGTGCCAGAGGTACGCTTTTCATGCCATAGCAGTATCAAGTGATATGAGGGGCATGTTATCTGTGCTTTAATTAGAAATGGGTAAATGAGCACTGGTTTGACTTTTCCAAACCAGATTATTAAATGTCAGGTCAATAAATCTGAGAATTGGTTATTTAAAGAGCGTTAAATGTCAGTTTAATGTGTGCTTCTGTCATAAAACGTGAAACATCTGTAACAGGATAGGATGTGTGTGTGTGTGTGCCTGAAGTACCTGGGTGAAGAGGCACAATGGGGATGACTAGTACGTTGAGTGCTGCTTAGTTCTTTGCAGACTTCAGGCCTTTTCATAGAGTCACTTAAGAGCTTCACACAAGGATTCAAGAGATGAGTTCATTTCAGTGGGGATCATTATTGATACTTAGCACAAATATTTAGCTGTCAGAACTTGTATATTTACTTCAACATCATTAGTGTAGAAATGAGATCCCTATATTCAAAGGTGCTGGAACAATTTATATACTGGGGGGTGCTGAGAGCCATTGAACCAAACTGTAAACCCCATCCAGATGTGATGGAAACCCACTTCAAGTTAGGGGGTGCACCACCCATAGTTCCAGCACCCATGCCTGTATTACTTCCTGAGAGGAAGGAATTTACTCAGATTAATGTTAATAATGGGAATTAAAGCATTCACTTCAATGGGAGAATACAATCTGCAGTGTCAGATAAAAAGAAATACATATAACTGACAAAGCAGTAAAAAGATCACACTGTATAATACATTAATTGTTCATTCTGAGTCATGTTTAATATATTTCCTTTATTTAATATTAAAATAACTTTGTTTTTGTGTACAAAAACATCAAAACACAAAACTTCTTCAGGAATATAGAATTGGACATGTGTGTTGATGTAATCTACCCTGATCTGCAGTAGATATGCATTCATAGTTGAACGCTTCCATAGATTCAGCCTTGTTCTCATGCATTTTTTGTGAAGAATAATTCCTAACTCCCTTTGGCTTGTATATATGCAACTCTGTTTAAAAGCTGGCACACATCTCTGACAGCTGTAGTTGGAAGATTGAGTCATTGCCATAGATGGCAAACCTTTCTACATGCTTCATTAGTTTTTAAAATAAAGTGTGTGTGGGGGGAGGAGGAGCTGAGATGCAAAACAGACATTTTTAATACGTGTTTTCCACATGCCTTTGTGTTTCTTAAAGAAATGTTCATACATAAAGAGTTGTGGAGGCTAGCAGAAGGTTTGTTGCAGTCTGTCAAGCAATCCTGTGTATTTTCTCAAATCTCTGTGTTATTTGGCAGTTGTGGTTAAGTGACAACACCAATATAAGGATCTTGAGAGAAATGGCATGCTTTCTAAAAGCAGCCTCACAGACAGAAAAGAAGCCATAAAAGGAGAGAATCTAATTCAAAACAACTCAGAATATTTATTTCTCTATTTCCGCTTATAATTAGTTGCACTGTGCTGGGTGAATTAAAGCAGTAGGTGGTGTAGTAGTAAAAATGCTGGCCTTTCCTCTTGCAAACCTGGGTCTAAAACTGGTCTGAAATGTTTATTTAGATTCTGGTGGTTTGAATTCGTCTCCTGGTGAATAAAGTTTTTTAACCTGTCAATTTTCTAGGGGGAAGAAAAGCCTCTGTCAAAAATGAGGCCACAAATAAGTGGAAGCTATCTTGCAGGGCAAAATGGCTTCCTTGTTCTGTCCCAGAGGGATTGTATTTCAGCAGTTATGCATAGGAAAAGTGTTCATGAAGCAGTGTGAAATCCCAACAGTTTGAAATTTGAAGGAAACGATAATATAGCACTTTTCACTTGAGGATCACAGAATGCCTTAAAAGGTGGGAAAAGCACTATATGGCCATAAGGAAGCTTTTGTCAGTTAGTGAAACATCCGTTTTGTTTCACATTGAGCAAACTAAAATGTCCAACCTGGAAGAAATGCACTTTAGTACTGCCCCCTGTAGTTTGTTAATCAGCAGTGAAGTGACAGCATTTCAAATGTTGGCACTTGGAAGAACACTGCTTCATTCTGTCATCTGAAAGAGGTTGCAGGGGAGTCCAGCAGTGATGCAGTTAATTAGTTAAGTCAAAAGCTGATAGCATCTGAGAAAATCCCACAAAAACAAATTCATGCAACTACAACAACATGCACAAATGACACTCACTGTAAGGTTTAGGAATAAATACAGTCGTGTTCTCCCACTCTCTTGTTGATAGCACAAATGACTAGCTGTGTTTATATGTAGTAGTTGCACGAAGTTCCACATTTGTGGAGGCTGATTTTAATTATTCAGTTTTAGGATCCTGTATGGAAGGACTGATCTCATGAAGTTGGAATAGAAAGCACATTGTTCAAAACATCTATTAAGCAGATCCAAAATTTAATATAAAATATTCATATTAAATCACATATTGCTTCCAGTATGACTGGTTTAAAAACAATTTTCTATGAAAAACTGTTTTTCAACAGAAAATTGGGATTTTAACTAAATGAACATTTTCACAGATAGTGTCTGCTTTCCATGGAAGCTTTTGACTTTACATTGAAAAAAATGAAAATCCCCAAAAGTGTGTTGTGGTTTTTTGTTTGTTTGCTTGGGGACAAAAGCATTCGTTTGTTTTTGTTTTCATCAATATTTTCTGCAGGATTTTTCTCCCAACTAGTTCTAGTAGGGTAGATATGTATTTTATTAGGGAATAAAACACTCCTTGAAGACTTTCAGTAGTTTGTAGTCACATCTTTGAAATCTTTTTTCTTCCCCTACTTCCCCTCTCCCCACAAAAACGTGTCCTGTCGCCATGAATATCAGCAGCATAAAATTGTGGGGAGAATGTGAGGTTAGTATCCAAATCAGATCTCAAGATAGAAAGATCAGTTAATCAAATGTAATGTTCTGAACAGTGTAAAAGCAGAAAGCTGTGGTGGACAGTGAAAAAAGTGTGTCAAATCACTTGTAAGAGTTAAAGTATCTTGTGCTTAGTTTAGCTATCAAACATTCCAATTTACATAATCTGTTTTTTGCTAAAATAATCCACAGAAGCACACATTAGGTGAGTGAATTTCTAAGGCTTGTCTAAGTACAGCTGCACAGATTCTATAGCGTTGAAAGGTTCTTGTCTGTTGAACTGTGTCCAAAATGAATGGAGAGTCAGGGTTTTTCCACCTTCTACAAATAACTGACTTAGTAGCCAGTAGCAAAAGTTGAATTAGCATCCAATTATCTCTGTCACATTCTTCAGAGAGTTCAAATACTCCAAGATACAAAATTCCAGAGTGCTTGGCATTGAAAAGGTTGGGAACTTTTTTTCCAGTGTGATATGTAACCAAGGATCTCTGCTGAAAGAATTTCAGGCAGGACCGGAGTGCAGGAAGCAAGGTTCCCTATGGACTGCAGTGTATCCAACGTCTGTAATAGAAGTGACTTGCCATCCTGCTCACTTTACTGGTGTCTGATACCGTACCATGTGTTACAATTCCCTATTGCAGCTCTAATTAATGCTATTGGAAAAGACATAGTGGTGCTCACAACTTTGATTTGAAAAGATGTGACAGCTTCGTTTCCCATTTAATCATGAACTTTCCTTTAAGAGGCAAGATAGAAACATTCCTCTGTATACTTTTCTCATAACCTTCTGAGGTTCATTACCTAAAATCAGGGTTTGTTCAGAAGGAAAAGTCTCATTAGTACTAGCAACTTTTATAGCTTTTTTGTAGGAAAGGTCAGTTTTGACAAATTTCTCAACACAATTAAACAAAAAAAGTTTCAGAAGTGTTCAAACATACCACTTTAACATTTTTTTAATCAGAATGTTTGGTTTTCCAGTTCAAACATAAAAATATTTTGAAATTATTGAAATGAAACCTTTCAATTGACCTGAACCAGTTTTGCCCCCTGGACTTTTGTTCATGAACATTTTTGAAATTTTGATTTTTTTCATCCTAATTCAGAATGGGAAACACTTCCAAAATTCTGAACATGTTTCATGAGATGGGAGAACTGTTTCTGGCGTAGCTCTACTTCTGTACTCTCCTTCCTTCTTCAACCACTCAATCCTACTGTATCCCACATTCTCCCCTTTGTCCGTCCAAAATTCAATCTTCCACGCACACACTGTGGATTGCCATGCAGGGAGAGGGAGCTGACAGGGCCATGACAGTTCTTTCCAGATGGAGTCGTGGGCAAGCTAAGGGAAGCATGTCTCCTCTTCTGTCCTTCTCTGCATTTAGAGTGGGAGAGGAGAGATAGGAGGGGGAAGCAGGTGAGGGAACGGATCTTAATATAGAGGAGACAAGATAAGGGACATCTACTTCACTGTATGCTGCTGCTGCTGCTGGCAGGAAAGATGGGAGCCCCAGGAACTTCAAGTGCTCCCACTTCAGTCTCCTGCCTGGTGAGTCCCTATTTCAGCAGCTGGTAAGGCTGGGTTACCTATATTTTCCCCAAGCAAGAGAAGGGGACAGGAGACAGAGCTCTCCTGCTTTTAGCAGGGGAGTGGGAGCTGTACTCTGCTATACTACCTCTTCTTTTAAAGAGACACTGACTGGCATTTTTAAAATGCGTCAGTTTAAAAAAAAATAATCAAGCCGGCAACATTCCTTTAATGTTCTGCATGCAAATGCTTCATTATTTATCTGTGACATTTACCTCTCCCACTGGTTTTATCTTCTGCCTGTTTCCCGTTAAATAGAACTCTTTTATAAAATTCCTGCACATATATTTGATTCCTGGTTTATATTTTTATTGAGCTAAAAATATAGTGTCCGCTTAGGGATGAGAATGAGGTTTTGAAATTGTAACGTTGGGGTGGATTTTCACTTAACACTTACTGCATTGAGTCCATGTTTAATAACTGCTCCCTAAAAAGTTGCTGTATTTTAAGAATGGGCAGGAACTTCTTGTGTTCAAATGTAGCTTGGGGTTCACACTCTCTTTAGCAGGACTAGCCAAAGAGTGACCCCACAGGCCAAATGCAGGTCACAGTGTTCTTCAGCCAGGGCATTGGTGTCCTTATCTTAGATATAGAGAGATGACTCACAGAGACTGTAGGCCCTAGCATGCAGTGATCTCCTTGATGCAGCTGAAAGGCCACTCTGTGAAAGGCAGTGGGTATCTGCTCTCGCTATGCTAATTAGAGCCCCAGCCTTGCAATCGGATCCATGTTGATGTTTGCACTTGTGTGAAGCCCCATTGATTTCCATGGGGCTCTGTGTAGGTGTGTAGTTCTGCCTATGCAAATCCAATAGCAGGACTGGGACCTAAATATCGTTTTTGGCAAATGGCCAGTGTGACACTAAAAGTTTGGGTGCCCCTGCTTCACTGTCTACTTAAAACCAAATGCTGCTCATTGACTTCAGTGGAGTTATACCAGCTGTGTAACTGAAAGCAGAATTTTGCCAATAGTGTCTAAAAAGTATAATTTGTATATGTTTAGGTATAAGTATGATATTTAAATAATGAAATGATGCAAAAATGCTTTACAGTTTGTGTAAGTTAATAAAGTATTTCTGCAAATTGCACAAGTGATCATGAATTTTTACTGAGGGTTAAATTTTTTATTTTTAAAGGTGTAGGTCAAATTCAGTCGTACCATTTATTAACTTAAGTTGTATCTTTGTAAGAAATATTTGTTTACGAGGAGTAGCAAGTTTGACCACATATGGCAACTTCACACTATAGAATTCAAAACATTGTCTGTCATCAGCCAGAGGTCTAACAGATTAACTTCCAGAATTCTTAATTATATAGTAGTTGTTCCAGAGCTATCTTAAATACTGGCATTATAGGTCTTGGGCTTCCAGCCGCAATGGGAATTGAGCCATGTTTCTATATATTATATATACATATATAGGTATAATTATTTAGCAAGTTGGTATCATTCAGAGATGAAATGCCAGCATATTTTTCTGGTTCATTTAGATTGGAAGATTGGTTATTGGCCAGAATGGCATCTTATCCACACCTGCTGTTTCATGTATTATCCGAAAGATCAAAGCAGCTGGCGGAATTATTCTAACAGCTAGTCACAGCCCTGGAGGACCTGGAGGAGAATTTGGAGTCAAGTTTAATGTTTCCAATGGAGGTAGGTGTTTTTATAACACATTACATCACTGTATCTCAGAAAGGTAGAAATAGGTTGATAAGAATAGTCAGATTGTTATAACTATTTATGTTTTCCTGTTATATGGATTTTTTCAGTGTTGTTAGAATGCTAAATAGTTTTCAATATTAGAAGAGGTTTTGTTTATATATATTTTGATATGAAAAAAAATCTATTATGCCCTGAACCTACACCTGTCAGTTAGTTCAGCTCCCTCTGAAGTCAGTCGGTGTTCTAGGTACAGAAGGACTGCTAGATTTGTCATTGTGGTTTTTAGACTGTCAGTGGATGTATGATAGGTAGGGCCCTAACAAATTCATGGCGATGAAAAACACGTCATGGACCGTGAAATCTGGTATTCCCCTGTGAAATCTGGTCTTTTGTGTGCTTTCACCATATATTATATAGATTTCAAAGGGGAGACCAGTGTTTCTCGAACTGGGGGCCCTGACCTAAAAGGGGGTTGCAGGAGGTCACAAGGTTATTTTAGGGGGGGTCGCAATATTGCTACCGTTACCTCTGCACTGCTTTCAGAGCTGGGCAGCTGGAGAACAGCAGCTGTTGGCCAGGCACCCAGCTCCGAAGGCAGCGCCCTACCAGCAGCAGTGCAGAAGTAAAGGTAGAAATACCACAACCCTCCCCCCCCTTACAATAACCTTGCGACCCCGCCCCACAACTTCTTTTTGGATCAGGACCCCTACAATTACAACACCCTGAAATTTCAGATTTAAATAGCTGAAATCACGAAACTTATGTTTTTTAAATCCTATGACCATGAAATTGACCAAAATGGACTGTGAATTTGGTAGGGCCCTAGTGATGAGTGCAACAGCTGGGTATTTTGTTTTGAAATTCAAAGGGACAGGTGTCCAATTCTTTGAGTTTAACTTTAATTTCTTATTAGAGGACTAGAGAAAACTTGCAGCCTGAGACACATGGCTCCAGGTGAGCTACCAGCCACTTTGTGGAACTTAACATTATGGAGTCCTGTTCTACTCATGTTTCCATCATATGTATCTTGGCATTTGCTTTAAGGTTGGGAATTTCAAAAGTACCTAAGGGACTTATCTTTCTGTATGGGAACAAACTATACTGGTATAAGCACATTTAAACCAGTATAACTTCACCCACGCAAAGGGTTGTACTGCTTTAAATACTCTGGTACAGTTATAGTGATATAATTTGCGTGTAGACAAGAGATGAGACTTTAGCTAGTACTGTCAGTCTAGTCTCTTATTTTCTTAAGCATGGAAATTCACCTGTAAAAATCATATTATTACTTTTTTAGTATGGAAACATAAAACAGTGGCTGGAGTGCTGCCGAAGGGTGGAGGGAAAGGTGGCCGGAGCGCCGCCGAAGCAGAAAAAGATTGGCCGGAATGCCGCCCCTTAAAATGTGCCGCCCCAAGCACATGCTTCCTCGGCTGGTGCCTGGAGCCAATTATTCTCATTAGTCAACAAGGGCATAATAAAAAGTAATAGGCTTAAGTTGCAGCTGGGAAAATATAGGTTAAGTATTAAGAAAAGCTTGCTAACTATGAGAACAGTTAGGCAGTAGAGCAAGCTGCCAGGGGTGGCTATGGGATCACATTAGCTGGAAATATTATCACTACCCTAGACACCCATCTGTCAAGAGTGATTTAGGACTAATGAAATCTGTCCTGACTCTCCAGAGGGGTTGGAATGAAATGAGCAGAGGTCTCTTCCTAGGTAAATGATTGTATTATAACAAGAAGTTAATCAATCATTGTCTGTTCTGCTACCCAATCCCTTGTACAATATTGTTCATTACACCTAGCTTATGTGGCATAATTGATACCCTAATTCCTATGGCAAAGCTGGACTGAATTCAACAACATTACTGGTAATGGTATGCAATTAGAAGTAAAAGAGGTGTATAAAGGTGCTGAAGCAATGTCTGTAAGGGAGCAGAAAGAGTCATTTTTCAGAGCAGAACTATGCTTTAATATTATAGATTTGTGATTCCTAGATTGTGATAATAAAAACTAATCTCCTGCTTAAGAAAATGACAGAACCTCACCTAGCAATTTTTGCTTTAAACCCATGACTTCTGTTTGAGCTATAGCATATCTTTTCAAATATACCCAGTTTTTAAAACTAGCAAATCAGTTAATATACAATTGAGATCTGAATTATATTCTATGATTAACATGTTTACTTCAGATCAGTCTGTATGTTAACAAATTAAGGAATTTTGAATTTGTAACACAAATATGTTTTGTTGAACAGTCAGAGATGTTCTGCAGGTAAATGTTTCTATAAAACAGGTGAACCAAATGCATTTTTTAAAATTTAGACCAAAGTGCAATAAACTTACTTAAATCTCTCAGATATTTGAGCTTCATACGTGTGTCAAAATTGAACTTGGTTGGATAGAAGAAGTACATTGCATTCTGCTACCCAGGGCCTGAATTTACTTTTGACTTTTTAAACACATCTTTGCAGGATTTGCAAAAATGGATAAGCAACTCATGAAATACCAGTTTTATTTCAACACGCATATTGAGATTTACTGAAGGGTATCAATGAGTGGCAGATGTCTTTAGCAGTACATCCAAATGATCATGGCTTCCTCCCCGAAAATGATTTATTTGTATGCTGTTTTTTATTAGTAAAAAAAAATTAGAAAAATATTTTCTGGTTTCAGTGTTATATTTCTTATAGAAACAGATTAACTCTGTGTTTTAAGTGGAAAAAGTCTGTATTTTACTCCAGCCATTTTTTCTGGGATTATTTGTTTTGAGTACCTCAGAGCTATTTGCAGTTGATTACAATAGAGAACAGTTTATTTTTGTATTTGGAAAGTGAGCCATTGTCCAAAAAAAAAGCTTCTTAATGTTTGTCTTCCAGGACCTGCCCCAGATGCCATTTCAGATAAAATCTATCAGATCAGCAAAACCCTTGAGGAATATGCCATTTGTCCCGATCTCAGAGTTGACTTATCTCGGCTGGGAAGACAAGAATTTGATCTGGAGAACAAATTCAAACCTTTCCGAGGTACCAATTTGTGTTTTTTATCCAAACTGTATGCTAAAGTCATAGATTCTGTTTATAAAAGGAGTTGCCACAGAATGACAATAATGTAAGTCTTTAAAGAGTACTTAGATTATTCTTCCCAATGCCTTAAAAAGATGAATCCTCACAACACCCTGCAGAATAGGTAAGTAAATCTTATCTCTATTTTACAGATGGGGACACTGAGGCTAAGAGTTTGTGTATTAAAGCCCCAGTTCAGCAAAATACTGAAGCGCATGCTTAACTTTAAGTGTGAGCATCCATTCTATTACAGTCAAACACATGCATAAAGCAATTTGCTAGATAGGCCCCAATTCAACAATTCTTAAGTGCCAGAGGGACACACTTGTAGCCTCTGCTTGAGTGTTGTTTGACTACACTCCCCCCTCTGAAAAGATCCATGCCTGAGAGCTGTGGCATGGCCTTCACTCTCAGACTCTGAATATGGAGGTGGTTCAGCACCACAGGGGATCAGGTCAAAGTGTAACTAATTAATATCTAAGGCATTGATTGATTCATTCATTCATTATGCCCTCCACCCCTCTCGGGGTATGGGCCGGCAACAATAGATTGCCAGAGGATTCCGTCCTGGGCCATTCTCCAGGAAGTTGGTCTGTGAATTATCTATTGCTTGCGTTTCTGTAGCAGGTAGATTTTTATGGGATGGGGTTGCTAGCCCCATGCCCAACCCTCCTCCTTTTTCATCCGGGCTTGGGACCGGCATTGGCGGAGTTGCATTGATTCAGCACTTGCTTAACTTTAAGCATGAGAGTAGTCCCAATGGCGAAATTGAGTAGGATGTCCTGTTAAACCATTCTGTAAGTTATGAAGGAATGAGACATTCAGCTTGTATAGGGGATACCTGTACAGCTCAGCCTGATGTGTTAAATAAGTCCCATTCCTAGATGGGTCCTGGCATGTCACATATGCAGCATTTCCCAGTGGGTCATTGGAAGGTATTAGGTGGGCTGTAGGCTTAGTGCACTGGGAAGGCCCCCTGTGTGGGTATGTTTCAGAGAGAGGCTGCTAGCACCCACACTGCAACAGCAGGTCTTGTCCCCTGGGGCCGACTCTGCTGTCTGGACACTGCCGCTTGGCGCACAGGGTCGCAGTGCCAGCAGTGCCAATTCAGATATTTCTTGGGGGAAAGGGGAGCAAATTTTCAGATTGGAATTTAAATAGACAATAAAAACAAGTTGATGGGCAGTTTTTGATTACTTCTACATAGTACTTCAAACCAGTTAACTTTTCAGAGATTTACAGTTAAAAACCACAGACCGTTAGAAACCACAGAAAAGCACTTGCTGTTCCCTGTGCTCATCCCTTTCTGGGAGCCCCCTTAACTATACCCTCTCCAGAGCCCGAGTCCCTTGCCCCATCCCAGCTGACTTCAGGCTTTCTTGATGGAAGGAATTTTAGGGTCTTCCCCCTCTGCTCCTTAGCCAGGCCTACTCCCTGTGATCCAGGGACCTCTTGGTACTAAAGGGCAGAGGGCACAGTGGTGCAAAGGGTTACTGAGATCCTCAGAGTCTGGGTATCTACATACTACTTCACCAAAGAGTGTCACAAAGTCTCTGCTGAAAGCTGGTGTCACACTGATCATCATAATCCTTGGAAAATATGTACGCAGGGATAATACGTAAAGAGTTATGGATATATACTGAAAGTTATGTTCCTAAGGTCTGTGACTTGGGGCTGGTCACCAAAAGGTGATTAGTCAAGTTTTCTTTCAGGAAAGCGATGTTTGTCTGTCTGGCTATATGTAAACTGTATACTGTATGGTTCTTAATGGATACTCATATGCAGTCTGAGCTAAATGCTAATGAGGGGATTGTGAAATCTTCTGGAGAGGGAGTTTACAGAAAGAAATAAACCAGGGGGAGGGATTCATAGTGAAAACGATAGGTTTTTGGACTATAACTGTAGGTGCCACGACTCACTCTACATCCTTCACTGAAGGGACAGACAGGGCTTGTCTTATGAATGGAGGATTACAGCTGGTCTGGCTGTTTGATGCTGGGAGAGAGACTTTGAGTGAGCTACCCTTTATGAGATAGGGGAATGTCTTACTAGTTAAGTTTAGCTTTCAAAAGCATATATGATTTTATTTTATATGTAACCATTTTTCCGTTAATTCTCCTTGCTTTGTCTTAAATCTCTGTTCTTTATTAAATAAACTTGTTTTTATATATATATAAAATATGAGTTGTAACTGGTAAGCTGGGTGTATTGCTCCCTTGGAAGCTGATCTGGGAATGCTGGTAGTGGTCCAGTGGATCAGGAGTGGGCGCTCCAGCGGGATGCTTGGAGGACTCGGGGATTGGTGTGTTCCTCTTGCTAACCTGTGCAGAGGCCTGGAAGGCAATCTTGTGTTACCAGAGGCTAGTGTGTTGGGAATAGACCCACAACAGACACAGACAAGGCCTCCTCACCGCAAGGGGAGGTGCTAGGGAGGTGCCTTACAACCCTGGGAAGCACCATAGTGGCATAATTGACAGGATCTACACCCTGTTTGCTGGTTAGCTAACGATCATGCTCCAGACACTTTATATACCAAATAATAAAGATACTGAGAGATTCACTCGTGCAGAGTTTGCAAACAAATAAAGAAAAAGATTATGGGTTTCTTATTTTCAGTTTCTGTTTTGAGCAAAGGAAACAGCACAAAAAGACAACCCCCCACACAGCCAGCCCTGCTCCCCCGCTTCCTCCTCATCTCCAGGAGGGAGTTACTGTTGTAACGGGCAGGAGTGTATCGACAGGGCATCTTTGCCCCAGTGGTGGCAGCACAGGCTCCGTCTTCCCCCCCAATCCCATGGTGCAGCTCCCTGCCCCTCACCTGCACTTGCCACTGCACAGTGAATGGAGGTCAGGCTTGATTTCAAATGCGCCCCTCCTCTGCACTAGGCTGGGATTAGATTTGTGGTGCCAGGGCAGAGGGTGCTGCCTTTGGATGGTCCCCCAAGGGAGAGGGGTGGTCCCTTGGCAGGGTGAGGAGGAGGCAGCAGCAGAGGAGAAATAGCCCAGCATCCTGCTCTAATTCCTCCCTCGAATTTGGACTTTGGGAAGTGACATAAAAAGACAAATTGCAGTTGGTGGGCTGCCTTTTTCTTGATGATGATCTTCTCTAGGAATCAATATCTTCACAGCTTTAAGACCAGTCCTGTTTAGTTTGATTGGTTTTTATATGTTGATGCCAACTGAAAAAGTTGTCAAAAGATATTTTGAATGTAAAATGAAGTTATAATTTCTATGTATTGTATTTTATTGAAATACATTCACAGTAATACAGACCCTTAATGCATTCTGGTCCTGCAATTCTTAAAAGCAGGCAAAGCTCCATTGAGTTACATAGGACATGAGACTTGATCCAAACCCCATTGAAATCAATGGGAGTCTTTCAATGGACTTAAGTGGAATTTAGATCAAGCTTTTGATTCCTAAGTGTTGCATGATCTGGTCTTGTTTAGTGTGTAATGGATTGTTTAGGTGTCTTTGGAGAGAGGTTAGTGCTCAGTTTTTCCATCTGTCTATGAGATCAGCTCTAGTAATTTCTTTTGCTTTATTTCCCCAGTTGAAATAGTGGATTCAGTGGATATCTACCTCAATCTGCTTCGAACTATCTTTGACTTTAACATGATCAGAAGCTTGCTGACTGGACCCAATCAGCTTAAGATAAGAATTGATGCCATGAATGGAGGTACGACCGTGAGTCTCTGTTGGCAAGAAAAGTTAAAACATACCCAATACTGTAAACTATTTCAGGGTATATTATTATGACGTAGTACTAGTATTCACTGACAGTGTATATTCCTATTTGGAATTTGCTCTTTTGGTTTTGATGGGGTTTTTCCCTGAGCAAGGAGTGTGGGATTTGTCTGATCATTGTAGCAAAAACAACTTGTGGAATAAAAATATCACGGTGCATATTAAAAAAGAGAGACCTTATTAAAGGAATGTGCTCTCTGTCTCTTTTTGTGAGTTTTAATGGTAGGGGATTTGGCATTAATATTTAATAATACTTGAGATTTTTTTGAATACAAATTCCATGGTTAAGGAATGGAGGATTATATGATGGTCACTTATGACACACATAAAATTTTAGTTACTGGTATAGATGGTCAAACTGTGCATAATAAAAGTGATTCACTCTAGGAAAAGGTGGCTTTTTATCATGTTAGCTAGCATGTGGTAACTAACATGATAAAATAGTGTGGACAAGGTAATTGTAATTTTAATGTGTGTTATCAGGTCGAGATAAACACTTCCAATGTGTTGATTCCCTTAATATTTACTTTGACCTGAAAACACACGTTAAAGCTACAACTGCTTTGTCCAGGATTTTACTATCAGTTGGTTACTATGTATTAGCTAACACTATTTTTTCCTATTGAAGAAATGTATGTAAGATAACTGTGTGTGGTTGACCCACATAGGGGCTAAGAGCCTATGTCTGTTACCAGCTAACAGTTATTCAGTAGCAAAAGCATGGATGTCTACCATCTGAGCTAACAGAGTTCCCACTGATAACCCTGGAGGCGGGAGAGGGAATTACACAATGTTCAGTGAAATATTTGTTTTTCTTTCAGTTGGTATGACAGGGATGTGTATGCAATGCGAATGCACTAGTTACGTCTTCTGTTAAGTTTCCATGCTGTTGTGAATATTGGAATTTTTAAGTGTGTATGCTCTTGAAAATGGATGGCAAATTCCTTTTGCAGTTATGGGACCCTATGTAAGGAGAATCCTGTGTGACGAGTTAGGAGCGCCTGCAAATTCTGCAATAAACTGTATTCCTCTGGAGGATTTTGGTGGGCAACTTCCTGACCCAAACTTAACATATGCAACTACCCTGCTGGAGGCTATGAAAGGAGGAGAATATGGATTTGGAGCTGCTTTTGATGCTGATGGAGTAAGTATTTCAGCCAATCTGGGCTTTGGGTCAAGGATGTCATCTTTGCTAGTGCATCTATTAGGCATTGAAGGATAATAGGCCCAATTTTTAATGTCCATAATTTTGAGGATGCACTTATTTGCATGCACAGATGATAGCAGTTGTACCCACAAATCAGGTCCAAGTGATATTATTTGTGTCCTCAGTTGATTGCACCTGCAAATTTGGAGGCAGGCTGAGTACTCTCTAAATATTTAGCCCTGTTTGTCTTAGTGTTTGCATAACTTCACAGATAGAAATGCATATATAAATGCAGGAGACTGTCTTAGTAACTTGCAACTGAATGAAGTTAATTTTGGCTGAAATTCTAAAATTCCTTTTGTGCTTCAGCTAAGTGAATTTTAGGCACTGAATCACAAACTCTGTGTATTTTTTTAAATCTTTTGTTCTTGCTACGAGCAATATAAACAGCAAAGTATTACAGCAATAACTTGTACTCTTAAGACGGGTGTATGTGTGCTGAGAGGCGGGGGAAGGACAAAGAGGCTGTTGAGGTACAAAAGCCATTTACTGTTGTCAATATTCAGTTGATACAAATTAATTGCCTGTCTTTGGCTAGTACATATCATCAGTGAAAAGATTATCACAATAGGGTAGCCACAAGCCCATCAAAATGTCATGTAGGAGACTGGAACCAGGGAGCATCTTGAAATTTTCATTCATTGGGCTGGAAGGAGATGTGGTTCAATAGGGAGATGTAAGCTTAAGTGATCATGGGGATGAGCTACTCAACCTGATTTCTCGCTGACACTTTCTCTTTTTTGTCTCTTCAGGACCGCTATATGATCCTAGGTCAAAATGGTTTCTTTGTGAACCCTTCTGATTCACTGGCAATTATTGCTGCCAATCTTTCTTGCATTCCATATTTCCGTCAGATGGGTATTCGAGGATTCGGTAGAAGCATGCCTACCAGTACAGCACTGGACAGGTAAGGGAGCAAGTTTTATTTTTATCACCATGGTCTTGACCTCAGTTGTGACTTCCTCCATCTTTGATATTGTTGCCCCTTTTCAAGGCAAGCAGATAGTCAAATTTTAGAGCTCTGTGGATTTTCCAGTTGAAAGTAGAAATTGATGGAGTCTGGTATTCTCTTTGATGCCATCTTGTTTATTTACAAGGAATGTACAAAATTCTGCTTCTCTGAACATGGGAGGAACTAATAACAAAAGGAGAAGTATTTTAGTTTATAGCTCCAAGTCTCTTTAGCCAGCACGCTTTGGCCAAAAACTCTCTAGTTTTTCCCAGGGTCACTGTGTGCTCATAGGTTACTGCTTGCCTTTTTTGCTTTTTAGCCTCCTCTCTATTTGTTCTTGTCTGCTCTCAGTTTTCATGTGTTCTCTCTCCCCTACCTACCCATACACCTGCTCACAATACCAAGTGGAACCTCATGTCCACAAGGTGCTACTTTCTGGGCAAACTTTATTAGATCTTGTTTTAGGTGCGGCTCCTGAACTGTCTCTTATATCTATCTTAAATGAAGTGCATCAGTTTGAACGAGGATTTAACGCCACCCATAACAAATTTCACCAAGCTCATATGGCAGCCTACAAAACTGTGAAATCTTGTGCCTTCTAAAATTGTTGACCACTCTTACTGAAGTTTTTAGGGTGAACTTAATAGTAAATAATTGCTTAACTAGAGAGAGCAATTTTATGGCATTTTTTTTTTTTACATTATACATGTTCCCTGTGGTCAGTCGTCCCTTCTTTTGATCAGTATCAGTGAATTGAGGCTCATTACATTAGTTTGAATAAACAACTGAAAATTCACATTTGTAGCCCAATCATAGCTGAATTACACAATCTCTTGCCTCTGCAAAACTAGATTGGGAATTATTCAAGAGCAGACTATCTCCGAATATTCCTGATTCCTCCTGCTTCTGGTTGGGCTGGAAATACGGTGAAAACCAGCAACTTTATGTGGTTTTGGTGGTTCCATTTCCAAAAGAGTATGCAAAAATGAAAACTTATTTTAAAAGTTATAAACCTTCACATATCTCAGAATTTTGCTTCAGCTTCCAAGTACTTTGGATAAAATAATAGTCTAGTTTGCCTGCCCTTCATTAGGGTGGAAACAGCACAAAACCTGAGGCAAAGCAGACAGGCAGGAAACAGGAAATAACCATTTGACCTCTTTCTGGATCAACAAGCATTTACCAGTAATTCCTGACTATAATAACTTTGGTCCATTTCCTAATAAATATTGGTTTAAGGCTAAACCTGACAGCCCTGCTTATAATATTTATAAAAGTTAGAGAGAGAAAGATGAAGGCCTAATGCAGCGCTAAGTGAACATTTAAAAAGATTATGTATAATCAGTTGAGATACAGCATTTATTATTCCAACCAGCTGAAATCTGAACAGGTGGTGTCCAAACATATTTTATCCTAGGACTGATAAACAAATAAGTGGTTGTCTATACCAAATGGTGTCTAGTCAGGAAACAGTTGTTTTAAAAATGAATATTAATAGCATGAAAAGATTAATGCTCATCCAAAAACCAAGGATAGTAATACACTGTGGTCCCTACTCAGGGAACTTCTGATACTGACAATGGCTTTTAAAGTTGACAGTTCGCATGCCCTTGGTGTTTTCCCTACTGTATGTAAATGTTGAGGTTTTAAGGAAATTACGCAGTATTTTCAGGTTCCCCCCTCTCCTGCCCCAAACACACAATCCATATAGGTCTCTGAAAACTCCAATTGCTAAATGAGGTCTATCTTTTTCATGAAATAATGTGGCTTCAGTAAAGGAAATACAGTAGCGAAGAGTCATGTTGGACCTATAGTTCAGGATATGTAGGACATTTTAAACACATTTGCTGCGCTCCCCGCCCCCTGGTAGCTAAATGTATTAGAGGCTATGAATGTACTGAAGTCCACCTCAGTAACTCTCTCAACAGTTGAAATAGATTCTGAGCATATTTACTTGATTTGTTGGTTTCCAGATGGTCTCAAGTGAGTTACTGCTTAATTTGTTTCAACATTACCAGTGTTATTTTTATGGGGCTAAGGCTTATTTATAAAATAAAACAGCGTGGTTGATAATGATGAAATTAGTTAAGGATGTACATATTTTCCCAGCCTTTCCTACAAATGTTTATTAACATTAGGTCTAATTACTGCATACATGGTGCATGTGATTTTTGTTTCTTTATTGTTTGTTTGCTTTTGCTTCAGGATTGTTTTTGTTTTCCTTGAAGATCGAAAGTACACAAGGGCTTGAAGCTGGAGTCTTCTAGTTCTCCACTTTCCATTGTGGCTTAAGACCGCCTGAATTGTTTGATTTCTCATACTGATTTGCTAGAGCCCTGAGACCCAGTGATTCAGTTCCTTTGATTCCCAAGTCCTGACTAATATGTGTGATTTTTTTTTTTAAAGGGCTACTTTAGTGAGGGCACATGTTGAAACCATTTCTTTAGAACTCCAAGCTAGACTTTAAAATTGAACTGAGATTTAATAATAAATGGTCAGTACCTTTTATCTACTGCAAATCACTTTTTCCATGTGTGTGCCAAGTACGTGTATTGGAACACTGCAAGCAATATCACAAATGCCTTTTTCCAAAGAAGAGTTCCCTGAATGAATGGCCAAGCCATCACTGATTCCAAGTTTTACAGTGACACTTGCCTTAAATGGCCACTCAAGTTACAGCAAAAATTGGTTTTATAGAAGAGGCAATCTTTACAATGTTTTAGAAAACTTATATTGTATTCTTTGTGCATAGTTTTTGAAGTGGTTTTTAAGAGCAGGGTTGCTTAAGGTAGTGGGATTTTTTTAATGTAGATTTCACTGTGGGTCAGAGTCTGATTTAATTTATAACTGTGTAAGTTAGGACAATTCTGTTAGAGTCAATGGAATTATACCAGTGTAAAATGGGTGGAAGAAAGTAGTGACTCAAGCCCTATATGTTTATAGCATGTTTACTTTCACTGTTGTGAGTTAAATGGCTAACTTGAAAGAAAAACTATAGAAACTCACCTATTATGTAGTCTGTGCATGATCATAGAACTGGGAAAGCTGTTGCCTTTTTGAAGGCAAAGTGCATTCCATGTACAGTCACGAGAGAACCTAAAAATCAAAGTTGTGCAGTTCGATATGGGAATAGCACAAAAAATGGTGTTTAATATTAATCTTTATTATCTCAGTATGTAAATAGAAAAGAAATTGCCATTCTTAAGAAATTAATATTTTAAAAGATGTACCTTTTTGTCTGTTGTGGGAGAGAGACTGCAGGATGAACAAATGTATCTTTTGTTGGTCCTTTTTATGCCTTTCTGGTGGGCTGGCCTGCCATGCTCGGGGGAACAACTCTGATAGAACCATGTTGCGTATTCAGTCATAAAACTGTTTGTGAGCTCATGCACTGGAGAGGAAACCTGGGGTAATTTGTGTACACCATGAACATTAGTGCTGGCAGAAGATGAGGAAATGATCTCATGCCTGTCCTTAGAAGATGACTCCTGTGTGAAGATGACGCCTGTGTCATATGCTGTTAGTTAATATAAGAAATATGAATTGTTATGGCTTAATAGTAAAAGCTACAATATGGCCTAGCAGATCTTCGTTAAAATTGGCTTCCACATCTTTCCTGAAACCTTCTTGATCCAGCAAGATCAGAATTCAGTGTCCACAGAGCGAATCTTGCATTTGTAATTAACATACACTTTTCATCTATATTGTTTGAGATCAGAGATCCACCACAGAGAATCTGCTGTGCTAAAAATGTGATAGCATAATATATTTTCTGTGAATATTCATTCAAGTTTTTTAAAGTAATCTTTACACCCCTTTTATGTTAACTTTTACATAATGTAGAAAACAAACAGTGTGAATACTTATGGAAAGCAAATTTTAAACTGGAACCATCTGGAGACTAATATTATTTGCTGAAATAAATCATGAATAATTTTTGGATACTGATTTTAAAAGAAGAAATAGCAAACTGTTGAAGAAATTGTTATGAATTATTCACCCTGCACTAGTTGTACTTAGGGCTACCAAGCGATTAAACAATAATAAAATACCATTTATTTAAATATTTTTGAAAGTTTTCTACATTTTCAGATATATTGATTTCAATTACAACACAGAATACAAAGTGCACAGTGCTCATTTTATATTTTTTTATTACATTTGCACTGTAAAAAATAAAAAGTAGTAGCATTTTTCAATTCACATACAAGTACTGTAGTGCAATCTCTTTATCATGAAAGCCAAACTTACAAATGTAGAATTAAGTGCAAAAAATAACTGCATTCATAAATAAAGCAGTGTAAGTGCAAGTCCACTCAGTCCTATTTCTTGTTCAGCCAATTGCTCAGATAAACAAGTTTGTTTACATTTTCAGGAGATAAAGCTGCCTGCTTCTTGTTTAGAATAGGCATCTTCATGGCTACTAAGTTGTAAACCATTGTAAATTCATGTGAGTCCATTGAGATCAGTGGATTTATTCCAGATTTAATTTGGTGTAAATGAGTTTTGAATCTGATCCTTTAATGTGTGTAATACCTTATGGTTTTGCAGTTTCAGTCATTAATATGATAGACTGGGGACATAAAAGACACAACTGAGAGGAAAGGATGCTCAAGACTAACTCAGAGCCATATGCTTTCTGTGTGTGGACAATTGCCAGTGCCTGTAAATGTCCTGAGGTTAACAAATTCATTAACAATGTCCTGTTGTAATTCTCCCTTTGATAACAACAGGGAAGAACACTTTTAAAAAACAAGAAATCAAAGAATTTCTACTCTCTTATGTCAATCAATAGTCTTTATTTTTTGTGTGTTATATACTTCGTAGCTTTAGCACTGGAAGGTCAGAAATAATTTTGAAATAAAGCATGTTCAGAAGTGAGTAGAAAAATGGACACATTTGTAACACATTAAGGTTGCTAATCTTTCTTGAATGCATCTGTTGCATCCATTAAAAGGGCAGAAACAGCACTTTGGAGAGGAAAAGGATCGTTGTAGGCTAACAAACAGATCTACCTGTTCTTGAACAAGTTAGTAACATTAAGTTCAAACATGTGCAGCTGGGATTTAATAATAAAGAGATTCATGATTCCACGATAAATGAAATTATGTGACAAAAATATTTTCACACTATAGTTACACTGGTGGAAAACACTAGCCTTTAAAAAAAGGTTTTGCTATTCTTCAGGAAGGCCCTAATAAGTATTAAACCTTCTGACTTAAACCTTTTATAAAATATCGTAGTCTAAATCTTTTGGATTTGGCTGAAATAAATCTCTTTGAAACCTTATTTGGCACTGCATTTGATATTTCACTCAGCTAATTCCAAGGGGAAATTGGAAAAAATCTTAACCTGTAACTTAGAGTGAACAAAAAGCATACATTTCTGGATAACCTCCTTTTAACTGGTGATTCTGCAGTAAACTCAAGTTCACTGGTCATGGTAAACACATGGCTGCATGGCAATGAAGAGCAAGAGTCCAGGCTGGAAGTCCAAATAAGATTTTGACTTTGGAGAGCCTGTTTATGAAATGCTTACCACTTATAATCATAATACTCTGGTGTTTCTTTTTTATTGTTCCCCTGCCCCCCAAATTCACTCTTCAGTTGAAGCATCATCTTGCACTGGGAGAAGATGGTTGAAGTTTGGCAAAGGGCTGTTAGCCACACTACTAGCCATTTCATATTTAAATTGGCTTGCCAGATTATGAGTGGTATATTTCATTGTTTTATTGCAGCAGTGCCTGGAAGAAACACTATAGTTAAGATTGTCTCAGTGTTTCCTTGATTCAGGCATTTAGAAATTTCTGAGAAAAATTTCCCTGGGTTGAAAGTTGATGGAATAGAGAGACAGGGTTGAGCACACTTTAATATCTTTAAAATATTCTTTTACATGAAAATTTTGTTAGATTGATAACCCAACATTGCCATCTCTTATCCCTATAATCAAAACAATGAATAAAACCGGAGCATAACAAATGTATTCCCTTATGTTCTGCACTGTGATTGTAATTATATATTCATTATCCTACCATCATAAACAAAAGCCAGAACTGCAGCACCTCTTAAAATGATATAGTCTCTCTCCACCAGTTTTTACGGGATGAGAAGAGAGAAAGGTCTGGATCTTGGAAGTGTTATGCAGAAAGAAGTTGCAGGGTTTGATCACAGTCTCAAAATACATGTCGAGAGAATGTGGAGTCAAAAAGATGATACCCAGGGTTTGTAGCTGGGTCTGGTGGGAGCAGCAAAATCAGTAGTGAGGAAAGAGTCGAGCTAAGAAACATCAACTGGATTGTGGCAGTGTCTACTTCCTGAGATTCCATACATCGGGATCCATTTCTCTGGCAACACTTGCCATGAGTTTGGGGGGTGTTGTGTATAAAATGAAGCTACACTCTGTTTACCAAATCTTTAGTGTAACTCAGTGTACTTTAGTGTCTAATTTCTGCACAACTGGCAATTGCACTTGTGCAATACCACTGTGATTGCATTTTCTCTGAGCAAAGCTAAGCACTACGTGCCTCTGCAGGTGGTGTAGTGCCACTGTAGACAGCGAGCACCAATGTGCCATTGCAATGGTGCAGCAAAGCCTCCTAATAGAGTCCCACAATGTTCTTACCCACTATTTAGTAATAGCTTTGGCAAAAATCTATCCAGGAGTTCTTAATTATACCTACTATATGGATTTTTGCCGTCCTTTTGTCTTTCTACAACTTAGTTTCTTCATGATTCCTTTTTTCTGTATTATTTCCTGTATATTTTAAGAATTATCTAGCTTCAACTAAAGTGAAAAGCTACCCCACATAAAGGACACTGTTGAGACTGACAATGCTAAACTCTAGCACCCTTCCCTTAATAGCATTTGATTTTAAAATATCCTTTGTGTTGAATGAGTGGGCCCTTCCCAGATTACTGCAAATAGGTTACAATCCCACTTTCCATGTGCATGAGATCAGTAGGGATGTGAGTGTGATTTGAGTATATATGCAAGTTGGGACCTTGTTTGTGCACACGCTACCAAATAAAGATGCTCAGTCTCATGCTTGCTCTGTTATCTGCAGTAGACTTGCTGTACATTTTTTAAGATGCCTGTCTCCAGCTAAGTCAGTTGTATACTGGTTTTTAAATTAGACTGAGCAGAAGCAATAATGGAAATATTACTGTCAGAAAGTTGGTTAATCAGAAGGGTAACTGCAGTAAGCCTTCAAAAAGCCTTCAGCACATTTAGGGAATAATGTATAAAAACTGGGGCCTGTAATACTTGATATCTCAAACTTTTATGTTAGAAATGTACTACTGATGCGAACTAGGTTCTGCTATTATTTTTTTAAAGGGCACTGGAGCATTAAATTAAAAATATCTACATAGTGTAGGTCCTATATACACCTATATATCTTATAAACAAATGTAAAATTTCATTGTACCAGCTGTCATTCACATTAAGAAGCTTACTGTTTTGGTTACACAAAAATAACGTGTTAGAGAATTTCATTTCAACTAATTTCTTCTCTAGCAACGCATGTTGGTTTTGCTTGGTGGTATCTAGCTGGCATTGGATGTTCTATAATATGCTGGCAACAGATCCAATTATTGTTTCATCAATGGATGTTTCTTAAATATGCAAATAGAGTAGTAATGATCTATAAGTTCTAAATGTCTCCAAGGGAGCAAATCCAACTCCTCTTTGTTGCTTTCGATGCAGGATGTGATATGACTTAGTGCAGTGTGTTACATCTAGTTAGATGTTTGCCTGCTGTGATTTTGGGTGTCTGTTCATAGCCTCATTATCCTAGCTTGTACTGATGAACACTTTCCTTCATGTCATGGTTATGGCAGTGCACATTTCGGATACATGTGGGTTTTTGCCCCTTCCTTAAGAGATCAGTTTTTAGGCAAATATATTAGTGACCATGCCCTTTCAGTCAAGAACACTCCTTAGGTTTCAACTGCAAATTAATAGCCTGTCAAAACTGAAGAAACACATCTGCGGTGTGAGATTCCACATGGAAACAGGACTTCCCGCCCTGCTTCAGAGAGAGATGTTCTGATTTCTTTGTAATGTTGGTTTGAATGTTAATTTAAAGCATCTGTGGGAATTCCCTGGGAAACTATTGACAGTTCCCTTGTACACTCACTCAAGCCTCATAAAACTCGGAGCAGGCAGAATTTGTTCGAGTTCTTTTGCATTTCATCATATTTTTTTCTAAATCTATCATACATTAAAAGAGAGCGGAACAGCTTGAAGTCACAATTAGTCTGTTTTATGGTGAGCTTTGGGTTTAGTTATTTTCTGATAAATGAAGAAAAAAATAATTGGAGACCCAACTCCACAGAAGTGAATGGTACGAAAAAATAGGGTGAATTTCCCCCCTTTATATTAGTTGTTACCATCTAACCATTCACAATAATCTTCCTAGCATTGCTATCCCCAACATCACAATGGATCAAGGGGGAGCTGTCATTGTGCTTGTGCTATTTAAGCTGTGCCAGGGATGAGGGTTTATTCATAACGTGTTCCAGGATAGCTGTAGGAATGCCATCAAATGTATTCTTAGAGGTGAGAAAGAGAGTCTTTGAACATCTTGGAAATTTCCACAAGGAGTGGATTGTGATCAGCTGTGCATCTTGGGTTCTGCAATGGCTGCACTACGCAGATGCACCTCCTAGGAAGAAAGGGGCTGAATCAAAGAGACTAAGAGAGCATAGTGCAAGAGTGTATAATTTTGGATTGTGTGTGTTACTAGGGCTAAGTTTTCCTTTTGCTGCTGAGCAGCAGAATAAGGAAGAGTAAGGCCCTCCCCTCGCGCTAACCTCCCTATTTGGGTCTGAGTTTGGTGAAAAACAGACTTCCCTGTAAGCAACAGGGCAGGAAATGGCAGAGACTTAGCTCTGCTCCCTACTTGCTGGCCAGAATAGCTGGCTGGGTGTGAGGGGGAAGTAATCTGGGCTTTCCAGGGATTTGAGTAAATTACTCTGTCTCTACCATGCTGCAAACAGTATGGGAGCAGAAGAGGAACTGCTACTCTGAGGCACAATTCCATCCTGAGCTGCGACGAGTGTGATGCAGCCATCCAGTGTCCCTTACTCAGAGCTCAGCCTGAAAGCTCAGTCTAGCCCAGAATGATGATGTACTATGGTTGGGCACTCCTAGCTTTCAGGATCTCCTGAGTTAAGAGGCAAGAAAAGACAAACTAAATGTATGAGAAAACTTGGACTTGATCTACCTCAAGGTTAGGTTTTGAATTTGGGTAGGGTCTGCTTATACACTTTAAATTCCCATGGGAGCAAGACTGGGCCCTCCCTGGGACAGGAAATGCAAAAAAAAGGCTGCTTTTAAAACTAACTTTGTAAGCAGCGTGGTCTCTCTCTAAATACATTATCTCAACTGCTAGCATGTTGCACTATTAAATGTGCCTGTATTAAGAAACATTCCCCTTTGACCTTCCCACATACATTTTTCACTGGCTGTAATGGGCTGCACCTTGTATATATTAACTGGGAAAACCAGCTTTTCACTATGTATTCTGATGAGACTGCATATGGCAGTGAACAGATAGATAGGTAGTGAATAGAAGTTCTATAATATTCCTAATGCTGTACCTATCTTATTACCTTTCAATAGATTTGTATTACCATGAATGTACTGCGAGTGTTCCTATGGATCTACTGCCAAAAAGGACAATAGTGGTTTAATAAAAAAAAAAAGACACAAATTAAGGAATGTAACAGAAAAGCAAATTGATATGCCAGCCCATCCTGTATTTGTGAGTAAAACAGAGGTTAAAACAAAGGGCCCTTCTCCTTCAAAGACTTATTAATTCTTACTACAGACAGCTTGCTGTCACAAGCACTAGGGTTTTTTCCAATGAACATAACAGATGGCAGCTTAGAGGGTCTCCCACTGTGGATAAACAATAATATTTGAAGAGGTTTCGAGAGTTGCCAAATCTTGCTTTCCGGCCAGTTTACTCTGAAGGAAGCCTCTGTCCCTGCACATCTGAGGCTCATTCCTAAGGAGGAAAAAGTTGTCTGCTGCATCTCTTATGAGCTAAATCTGAGGAGGCCAAACAGCCGCCCTGTTAGGGATGGGGTTATGAAAGGAGTTAAGAGAGTTGTAGTCAAAGTTCTGTACTGAGAAGTTGCTGGTGAGAGGCCACTTATAGTGCAGAATGGGTATGAGCTACCCATTACATTGTTTTTATGCGAGCCTGAAAAAAGCTGATTCATTCTATAGTTTTGACTTCTTCATTTGTAATAAGTTACAATTAAAATAATCTCAAACTTTATTAAACAAACTGTGGATCATTTTCCTCCTCTCCTTTCCAAACTGCAAACCACCGCAAGGATTCTGTTCAATTTCCAGAGAAACCTGTCTGTTTCATCTCTCTCTAAAATCCTCAGGACATTTTCGTAAAGGAATAAACAAGCTAGTTTGATTTTAAAGGCAGATGTTCCAGGTGGAACATCAAGTAGTATGGTATGGTCTTGCCGACACTGCTGATCCTGCCAGTGCTCTTGTTGTCATTGTGATTTATGACAGGCTAGTTTATGCAAAAGCATGAAGTTTGTTCAAATGGTGTCCATGTTTTTCTACCCTCTCCTCTTCTCTCCTCCTCATGTGTTTACTTCCAAGGCTGACAGACCTCCCAGGTTTGAGAAGCTGCAGTGTGTTTGCCTGCTCTTTATCTGAGCAGCCCTTGTTCTCTCTGAATCACAGGGTGGACAAGCAAAAATTCCATATAATTTGAGAACTAGTGGGGCAGATACTGTGGAACCAACCTTTAAGTGTATAAAATCTATAGATTTTTATTTGTAAAGTATTCTACCCTAAAATATACTTCAGCTTGCAGCACTGTTCCTACAGTGTTTTGGGCCACATATTGTGGATTTGGTGGGATCTGTGCAGACTTATTCTGCATCTTTGTCATGGTATGTCTATACAAGCTAATAATTGTTGGTCATACACCCATTCCCGGTGTGGGGTCTTTTTCATCTGATCGCTTCCTCTGGCTAAGACTTGCACATTTTTAAACAAAGCACCATTGGCCTTCTCTGAAAAACTGATCTCCTGGAGTTAAAAGCAGAGGTTAAAGTAAAGAGAAGTGGGGTAGGGGTGGAAAGAAACACAACTCACTACTCTGCTAAAAGGAAGGGCGAACGCTCCCTCTTCTCCATGGTTTGGATAGCCTCATATCTCCCTGTTTTCCTTTGCCAGCACGATGAGAGCTCCTCTCCTGTTTTCAATCTACTTTAGCCAGTTAGGTAAAAGAGTAAAGTGCTGTCAATATAGTAATAAAACACTTTCTGTATTTATAGAGCACCTAGCTGCTGACGATGTGAGGGGTTTACAGTGAGTGACTCTGGCATAAAATACAAAATGATTTGCCTGCCTGACTTTATGAGAAGTGGGAGGAATCTTCATGCACATACTGTTCCTAGCTAATGTTTTGTTTTCTTACAGTACAGATGCCCAGATGGCCTCTGTGGCCTTTCAGGAAAGCCCAGTGTAGACAAGAAGAAATATTTGGCAAGTTCTCAGCAGGACGAATCTCTTCACTTAAGTTGTTCTTTAGTTTCTTCTGTGCACGGATGACTTGTGTGCTTTCAAGAAGCCTTGAAATGGAAATTAAAGACACCTGCCAGCTTGCCTTTAACAAAAGCATTCTTCTTTGCTGTTCTCTGCTTACGTGCACTGAATCAACTCTTATATTGTGCCTGACACCGGAGTCCGCCATGGGAGAAAGGAGTCTGATAAGGATGATAGTCCAGCTGTGTGCTGTAGATTAGCAAAGACAGCCATTTTCTAGGTGTATGGGCCATAGAGCTGAGGCAAAGTCACAGATTCTACTCTTGGGAATGGGGCAGTTATGGAATACCTAATCTAGCTGGTCACAGCTGCTAAAAAGGAAGGCCACTTCTCTCTTAGAGCAGGGACTGGCCTTTGTGCTGTGCAATTTAGGCAATCTGCAGTGGTTGGAATGGGCCAGAGCTCTTGAAGGATTTACATTATCATGCACTAGAATATATGAATCACAACCATCACCTCTTCTTGTAATCCTTATCCTTCCTGCCAGTAAGGGGTTAAAAGAATGCAACTAAGGGCAGAAATAGAAATGAATGCTGTTGAAAAGTGATTCAAATGAATGGTCCACGAATGGCATAAAATAGCCTGAAGAATTACTGCTGAACAGGTATTGTACCCAGTTGCATCCCTGCCAAATGGTCAAATTTTGCTTCACTTGTGCTATGAACTCTGTGCAGTCAGACATCAGAGCCATTGTTGATCTATGGTACATGCGTGTGCAATTTTGCATAATAGGAACTGTGAGCTCTGAGCCACATGGTTTTGTAGTCTGAAAGCCACAAATGCTATTGGAGGATGTTTCTGCCAAAACACCTTTCTCTGTCTTTTTGTGTATTCTTATCAATGTTTGCATTTTCTATTTGTTTTTACCAAATTAACATATACTGTACCTTGTCTCCATCTGTGTCCTTGCTTTTGAAATCACCATATGCCTGTTACTGTATGCATCAACAACTGCTTATAGTGATTCTGTAAGAGCTTTTGTGTAGGGAATGATTCAGATTTTACAAGGGAGAGGGGCACAGGATCTCTGTCCTGAAGGAAATACTCCCTTGAGGAGTCGCTTCTAGCAACATTTATGAAAGAAGGCACAAAGTCATGCATTATAGAATTGAATCCTGAATTGGTGGCTAACGCAATATGAGACTAGTGCTTGGTGTGGCACATCCCAATGACTGTTGGGATCCCCCACACTTAACAAAACAAACCTCAAAGGAGAGAAAGCTAAATCCTGCACAAGCTGCACCTTGTACAAAACTTTCCAATACATTCATAACCGAGAGAAACAGATTAAAATGCAGTTAGCTAACAAAAATAGTTTTTGTTCTGGGTTTTCCAATTGATAAATGTCAACCCTGGAAATATAGTATTAGGGAGGACCTCTCTATGGTATTTTCATTTCTTTGCACATTGTGCCCCAGGGAGGCTTAATTGCATTGGAGGGATTTAGGGATTTAGTGTACACGCTCACCCTCCTGGCCTGGCCAGCCAACTCTGTCTGTGGCTTTACCTACTCCCCACCCAATTGCTCCTCCAAAGGCTGCATCTGGCCTGCAGCCCCTGTGCTCCCTTGAATGCTGGTAGCTGCAATTGTGACAAGCCTGCCTTACCACACAGAGGAGCCTTGCCCCTTCCTACTCCCCTGCACAACTGCATAAAAGCTAGTCACAGTCTAGCCAGCAGCAATTATGTACGGTGGTGTTTGCAGAATTGGTCATTATGCTCCAACCTCTTGATGTCTCTGCAAGATTGCCATGAATGCTTTAGGCACCTGCGTATGTCCCTCCTCGAGAAAATAAGACACCCTATGCCCAGACCTCTTAATATGACTACAATACACACAGGCATAACATGTGACCATATTCAAAACTGGAGGTTCACCAAATGTTTGCCCAGAAAAGCACTTTTCAGAAGCACAAAGATGGGAATGGGAAAGGAAGTAGTTATCTTATTTTCATGAGGAGCCAAGTAGTAGTGGTTCATTTTCCTCAGGTTCTTGGAACAGCAGAAAAAAGTAGTGTTCTTTGACATTAGACTTTGCATTTCCCTTAGGGATTATTCATTCTTCTTTGAGTCTTTGTCCATGAGGACCCTACTAATGGTGCACATGTGCCTTCTATGGTCAGAGTTGGAATCTTTTGACCTGCACTATCCGCTGGGACTGTTGCCTGTTCCCTGCTTGTGCCTCTCTACGAGAAAGCCTATAAGGCAGAGTGGCCCAACCACCTTTCAGTGCTCTCTTACCTCCTGTGGCAGTGTGACAGAACTCGGCAGTGCCCACATGCCCTTTCATCAAATCAGTTTGTAAATATCATTAATTGCCATATTTAGTTTAGTTTAGGAACTGTTTCTGCCCAGTTGGCAGTCTCTTCTTTGCTTTCTTCAAATTTATTCATTATTTTTTCCCCTTCTTCTGACTACTACTCTGTGCCGAGGCACCTTCCTGCCCAATAGCTGAGCCTGAATCCTCCGGCTTCAACCCATGCCTGTTGTGTGACAGACTTATTCTTTAGTTGATAGATGCAGTCAATATCTTTTCTGTCTGTGTGAGAACCATGTTCTGGACCATGATTCTTCTCATAGAACTCACCACTCCAGAGATACAAAAGCTATCAGTATAGGGTACTACTACTTTTGGCCTACTTACAGCTCCAGCAATAGTGACGGACCATCTGAAATGGCAAGGCTTATGCATCTACCAATATCTGGACGATTGTTTTTCCAGAGGGAAATCCTCACAGAAAGTGTCCTGCACCCCATGCACAGTCCTCAAAGTGGCTCGCTATCTAGAACTGAGAGTGAATTACAGGAACTGAAGCCCCTTTAGTTTCTAGAGCTGGGTAGGAGAGAGAGGCATGTCTAGATTTCAAGTTGGCAATGAAACAGGAAACAATAAGCTGTCAGATCACCTCAGCAGATTGTACTCAGCCAGTCCGGAGTAGTTGCTGAAGAACTCCATTGTCAAGCTTGTATTCCACAGATGGGGCTTCTCTGTGATAGAACTGTTTGGCAACAGGAAAAAAAAATGCTGTCGCTTCTGCTCCAGGCCAGGTACCATCTCCGGGTACCAACATGCTTTCCTCATGCAAGGTTTTCTTTCCTCTTCTCCCCGTGATGCCCAAGATCGTAAGGAACACCAGGCAGGATGCAGTCACAGCAATACCTATAGCTCTTTATTGTGTCACAGGTCACTGCACCTATCCACACAGCTGTCGGTCTCTCTCTCCAATCTGTCAGACTTACTCTCCCAAAATCAGGGACAAATTCTCCACCTAGACCCCATGTCTCTACATCTGACTGCTTGGACGTTGGTTGGGTGAGCACAACAAAGCAGAGATTGTTTCATAGAAGTCCAAGAAAAGCTGAGACAAAACAGGAAACCTTCTACAAGATCTGTCTACCAATCAAAGTGGAAGAGAGCTTCCGTCTGGGCTTCACAACAAAGACCTATTGGAAACTTGTCTATGACTAAGATTATGGACTATATCTTCCACGTCAAGCTCTCAGGGTCCTGTTTAGCTACCATTTCAGCATGTCATCTTGCATCCAGACTTGCAAGGGTTTCTCTCATCCCTGCTATTTCCAAATCTCTCTAAAAGGTCTGGTTCGGGCCTATTTTCGCCCTCCCCCACATTTGGGAGTCTCACTGTCCTGGGATCTTAATGTAGTTCTTGTGGGCCCTGTGGAACCCCATTGATCCCCATCCCTTAGTGTTGTTTCTACCATCACACTCTCAAAACTGGGGCTTCCTAGTACCTATCACTTCAGCCAGGAGAGTTAATAAGATTCAAGCACTAGTGGCAGACTCTGTTATACTCTTTCCCATAGGGTAAAGTTATGCTGAGACACCACCCTAAGTTAATCACCAAATAGTATCCAACCTTTGTTTAAATCAAACAATCCACCTCCCCATTTTCTTCCTCAAACTACACTCAGATGTGGAAGAAACAACCCCCGTACTTCGGATGTTTCCAGAACTCTTCTTTCTTATTTAGACAGGACAAAGACTTAAAGGAGAGAACAGCTAGTTACCTCACAGTAACTGGTTCTCCAAGATGTTTTGTCTATGTGAATCCCCCACCTACTCTCCATCCCTGCTCCTTCAGAGTCCATATCTGCTCAGATCCTGAGTTAGTGAAGGAACTGAAAAGCAGTTGGGTCACTCTGCCCTATACGCCCTCAAGCTATTAGAGAGGTACAGGGATGTTCAGGGCATGGACACTATTGGTCAAAAGATTCTGATCTCATGTTGATGAGGTGCATGTGCACGTAGAGTAGAATCCACTTGGACAAATATCTTGAGGAACCACATTTTTTATAAGGTAAATAACTTCTTTTCTGGGTGTGTTCACAGCGTGGTGTTTTTCTGTATGAACTAGCACATTGTTCAAGTTTCCTTCAAATCCATTTCTGCACATCAAAAATGTTTTCCCTCCCCTAAAAAAAGCAAAGCATTTCAGCTTATCATTATTTATACAGATCTGTCTGACTTGGGATCAGAGTTTTTTTTGTCTCCCTCAATAAGCAATAGAGTTTGTGTCTACGAGATGCCAGATTGGGTGATGAATTCCTTGGAAGTACATCTTCAGCACAACAGAATCATTTTTCTTGATTTTTTTCAAAAGTGTATTTGTTTTGTGTGTGTAATCAAATGGCTGATTTTTATTCATGGTGGCCTCGATTCAGCAAAGTACTGAAGTATATGTCTAGGCATATGAGAAGTCCTATTGATTTGAACATGCTTACATACTTTGCTGACTTGGGCTCTGTCTGTTTCTTTTACCATTGGCCCTATTTTCAGTTAGAAAATTGTAAGATGTAGGAAGAAATTAAATTTTACACAAGTTGTAGGTGCATTTCAATAGCTCTTCCATCCCTTCCTTTCTTCTTTTCTTTTCTCCCATTTTATTACGTGGCATCCTTATGCGCACACTACCCCCTATGCCCTACATAAAATATTTCTAGGACTGAAAAGAAGTCCTAAAAATTTCAGGTGGAGCCAGGGGAAGGTTCCTCTGGTACAGGCATTGCAGAAACCAGCTCTAAGGCTACTACAGGAGAACCTGTTTGTAAACCCTATCATAGGGAATTAGCTGGGAGGGGATGGGGTGGGGTGGGAGAGTCATAGGAGAAGGAATGCTCTGAGCAGCACCTGTGGAGATTCTGGAAGTGATGCAGCCCATAATGCAACCCAGGGAGGCTGCCATAATTTAGAGAGCCCCCCATGGATGTATAAGTTATGCTGTGGGCAGCTTAGCACTCCCTGAGCATACATACCTAGTCTGGACTGGAAGTTCTGTGCTGTGCCTCCTAGGCACAATACAGAATCTGGTCCCTGGTCTCTTTTCTCATTCCTTCTTCATCACATGTGATTCGCCCACCTGTGTTCATATTGAATAGTGCATACATAGCAAATAATTCCATTGAAATGGATGGAGATACCCAGGGTGTCAAAGGTTGCTCAGTGTGACCAACGGTGGCAGAATCTGGCCCTTCCTGATCAATGTGTAATATTAATGTAAAGGGATTGTCTGTAATTTAAAATAATATATAATTTAAAAAGTATGATAAGTTAAAATGAACTAATTAATTTCAGTTGAATGACAAATGTATTTATTACTATGCTGAAGTAATTCGAATGCTAGAAGTAATTTCCAAAAATTGTTTATTTTTTTAAATTATTAAACACAGTCAGCATGTTTTAAATTATATTTCTATTGTGGTCACAAACCCCCATAACTCTGTTAGTTGTGCCCATTCCCAACTCCATTCTGAGTATTTGCTCCAGGATAAAACCCATCAAAAGGTTTCAAGCTCTGAGATTTTTTGTTAAAACCACAGCTGAAATTTTGTGTTTCCTTTGCCAGAATCCTTCAATTTGTACTATGGCCACAACACTTTCAAGAGAATAGCTTTATCCGTGCTGTTTGCCATTTGTCGGTGCCAGACATTATAGCCTGGTAGGTCAGTTTCCTGTTTAGGGCAAAGTTTAAGAGTACAGAGTCACATGTTTTCTTAGTGTGATGTGTTTAATTACGAAGTGTACACAGCCCTATTTCCATGAACAGAGGTAGTCACAAACTGCATGCAGACACCTCCCTCTTCCAAAAACCTAAACTGAAGTATCAAGCGTCTACACTTCAATTAAAAACCTGTGGCTGGCCCGTGCCAGCTGTCTCAGGCTGAGGGGCTCTTTAACTGTGGTGTAGACATTCGGACTTGGACTGCAGCCTGCGCTTAGGGACCCTCCCATCCTTGAGAATCCTAGAGCCCAGGCTCCATCCAGGCTCGAATGTTTACACTGCAATTAAACATCCCTTAAGTGTGAGCTCATGTCAACCAGCATGGGCCAGCCTAGGGTGTCCAATTACAATGTAGACATACCCTTAGGTGCTTAGGCTTTTAAGGTCTTAGGCCTCTGTCTTTCCTGGAATCTTATTGCTTGAACACAATATTCCCTTTTCTTGCCTCAGCCCTGGGGCTTTACCAAGGGAAACCCTAGCCCAGAGCTGCTCACGTAGGACTACACTTCGAAGGTGAGCCTGGGCATCAAGACTTTTTTTATGCAGCTGCTTTGCAATAGAAAAGACAAAGGGTGTTTGACTCCACACTCCTCTTAATGACAGCCTAGAGATGGTGAGAGTTTCTTCTTGAGTGTTTATACATGAGTGACTCATAAGATGCAGAACATTATCACCCTTCACCATAACAATAAGTTCATGTCCTGATCCGTGTGGTGTACTGTGGCAGTCAAGCTTTCTGCAGTGTCTGTGTGAATGTGAATCCAAGGATGTCAGCACTGATCTGCTCAGTTAATGTTCTTAGTGAAAATACATTTACTGTCCCTGTGTGTTTAAGGCCTCTGCATCACTCTAGGCCTGGTTTACACTCAAAACTAGGTTGACCTAGCTACATCACTCAGGGCTGTGAAAAATTTCATTCCCTATGTGAAATAAGTAGGTTGACCTAACCCCACTGTAAATGCAGGTAGATCAATGGAAGAATTCTACCATCGACCTAGCTACCACCTCCCAAATGGGCAGGTGTTTTACTTTAGTTATGGAAAAATCTTCAGCATTGGAGCAAGTGTCTACTCTACAGCTATGCCGCTGTAGTGCTTGTAGTGTAGAGATACCCTTGCATCCTGTTTTGAAACTACATATGGGAATTGGACTGGGGTTCAGTGCCCACACAAGATACCTCTGCGCCTCCTGCTCACTGTGGAAAAGACCTTCATACCAGCCCTGCATTGAGGGTGGCAGTAGTGGCAGGCTAAGGGAAGAGCTGGGGGCTCACTTCTATATGAATCTCTCGTTCTGGGGATACGAGGAAAATGGCACAAAGTGGTTGTGCCTATGGCTCCAGCCTCACAAGGTATATTTTACGCTTTGAGCCAAAGGGGTAAATTCCAGCTCAAGGGGACGTGTCCATGCTAGCTCCTTGAAGCAGTTAGTTGCATGCAAGGGGCTAGCTGCCCCAAGTACATGCCTTTCTTCTTGGATGGGATCGTAGGCAGGGTGGCTAGGCACTCCCACAATTGCACCATGGTTGCTGCGCTCTGTTTTTAGTGGACTAGCTTGATTAGTGCTAATGTAAGTATGCCTCTTCAAGCTGGGAATTCTGCGCCTCGAGCTGGGGCATGCATATATGTAGTCTAGAGGCATGCCTGTGTGTGTGTGTCTAGCGCTGGCCTTGGGTTGGGTGGAATCAAGTCCCTAGCACTCTGACAGCACTACATGACTGAGGAGCTGAACTTACTTGGGCTTGATGCAGGTGAATTGATTTCCGCCCTAAGGGACTGAAATGGAGAAGTGCCAGGTCATGGGGATCAGGATAGAAACTAGTTTTCCATCCCTTTACAAAGTGTGCATGGAACAGTAAAGCCGACAGTCGTACATGTGTTGTACTGGGAGATGTTTGTACCATATGACTGAATATGGGTATACAGTATTCACATGTAAGAAAATTTGAAGGTGGCCAGTGCTGGATATAGAACTATATATTCACAAAATAAGCTCTAGACAGCAGCAATGAATATAAGTAGCTCCCAGAGCCATGCCTGCATAGATTAGTGAGTGTGCATTCATCAAAGTTTTTAAATGATCGTTATGATGGCAAGAAGTTTTTCAAATCTGCCATTACAGAACACAAGAGAAATTCAATAAACCTGTAAGGCCCAAAGGGGAAGATTTTTATTTAATTATTTTGTTTTAGAAATGTAAAGCCAAAGGCCAAACTTTCATACAAAAGCACTTATCCTTTGAAGTGTACACAAACAAATGTTGCTTAGTGCTGGTTGCGTTTGGAATGAATATGCTCCTTGTAGCTCTAATATGTGTCTTGTGTATGTTGTTTCTGTGCATTAATAGCGCATGCATTGTTTACGAGACAGATGGGTAATTCTTGTATGGCTTTGCTTTTTTCCTGGGGCTTATTTTTGGTTTATGCTATTGAAAGCTTTTACACACAGGAAAAGCCCAACTTGTAAGTGATAGGCAGGCGAAAATGTTCAAAAGATAATTTGGCACAGCACTCATTTTTCCATGACTTCAGAGTCCCCTCTGAAGGAAAATGAATTAAAATGGTCCATTAAATAATTTAACAAAGTGACATGAGTTAAGCTTTGTTAATAGCTATTAAAGAAAATTCTAGAAACTGCTTTTTTAAAAAACACCACAAAGCTACTAATTCTCAAGTGAGTAACATCCTAGCCCTGTAACTTATTTCTGTATATCTGTGCTGCTTGGAAGAAGCATTTTAGAATTGAAACTTTGAAGAAAAAAGTGCAGACAAGGTGCAACAAAATGTTTCTAAACTCTTTGTAACTGAGCAAAGTATCTGCTACCATTTTCTTTTTATTTAAAGTATAGATTTCTATCTTGTATGCAACTGTAACCATATTTTTGTATGAAATATAACGTGGTAGAAAACAAGAGGAAAGAGAACTCACTGTCTACCAAATATTTCATTCTGTCTAGTGCTCTTGGAAGTCCTTCCAGTGATAGCTGTTTGCATCTTATCTCAGTGAAATGTCCTGGTTATCTGTTCTCTGTGTTAGGACTCAGCATTCCATCACATTTTGCTTAATAAATTAGAGGCAGGGGTGAGTATGACTGTAAAACTTGACCATATATGGAGGGTCAGACTTTGTTTAGTTCTACTCCTTTCAGTATACGCACTTGCGGCCTTTTAAGGGAACATGCTACGTGTGGAGTGAGAATATCCAGAAGTAGAACATCCATTTCACATGATTGCTTCTGCTACGTTGCTACTGTTGTTAATTTCTTACAAACCGTTAGTGTTTCATAATTAAATTAAAATAAAGATGAGTCAGAGGGCAAGATTCTGAAACTGGAACAAAAGAAAAGAAAAAGAAGTTAGCTGCATAGTTCAGGGAACATACTTCCCTGATTTTTAAAGGATCTACTGTCTGCATTTTTATGCTTAGTACTGTATCCTTCATCATGGGACTCAATTTTGCAATCCTTGTTCCATGCTCCAAGGGATTCTAAGGACTGTAAAGCAGTCATGAAAGAGTGGGAGAGGATTTGAAGTGGTTATAGTGAACATAGTCTCAGCAAACCTGTCAGGAAGGGCTATCCTGGTAGTGACTAACAGTAGTGGGTTGCATTGCCATGTGGGGTATCTGAGTTTGAATCTAGCCACAGCTGTTAGCTTGCTCAGAAGGGGATGAATTGCAGCTGTTTTGCTGTCCAGGGGTGAGTGTGTGTGTCTGGAGTCTAGTATCTGTATCTATATTTTATGTATTAGTGCTAATGTTTTTCATGTTTTTGGTTGTGGAGTGACTAGAAACTAAAACGTTGTTAGAATTCTGAGCCCAAGAGGTTTTACCTTCAAAAGTATCAGGTAGGCTTCTCTAGCGTGGTTGCTAGGTATACTTGATTCTGCCTCAGTGTGGGAGGATGGAATGGATGGCCTCTTGAGGTTCTGTCCAGCCCTACATTTCTCTGATTCTGTAAGTACACTGCAAACATAACCAAGGTGTTATTGAATCTTTCCTTTTTTTCAACTTATTGGAAATTAGTGCATACTTGAAATAGATGTCATTTTATTTGCTGTTGAGATTGAATAGAAATGCATTTAATTCAATAGACTCAGGGAATTTTCTGTACGGAAACCAATCTTTTCCTTGTACACCATTAAGAACTCATAAATTCCCATCCAGCTTTGAACAATTTGTGCATGTGCACATGTAGGCATACACTGGATATGTTCCAAACTTATCTCTTTCCTGGAATGCTGCTTTTATTGTTAATTTAAGTAAAAACTAAATACATCTCTGAGTTTAGTTGTTCCTTGGGCATTATTCTGCAGGGATCTTTTGTCCCTCTCCTGCTTTCTCTCCATGTTAAAGAGAGACTAAAAGCTTGTCTAAAAGCTCAGAAAAATTAATCCAAATTAACTGAAAGTGTGAGTTAGATTAATTAAACCACATTAAACCTTTGTGTGGACACCCTCATTCAGAATTAAAGTGTCCTTAATTTAGTTTAGTTTAATTTTCTTCAGAAGTGAATTAAGATAAACTTAGTTAAGCCCGCTTTAATTCTGAATGAGGGTGTTTACACAGGAGTTTAATGCAATTTAACTAATCCATTTTAAATTCCCACTTTTCATTCATTTAGATTAATTTTTTTGAGTTTCACATGGAGACAAAGCCTCTAAACCTTACACCTTGGGAAGGATCTGCCTCATCAGACCTCAGAGTGAGTCAGCAAAAATAACTTTTCATGTCTATGCTGGGTTTAAGATCGTTACAGCACAGCAGGCTGACTCAATAAAGAAGCCCTGCAACCCTATGTAGGAAAAACTGCCATCCTCGTGGGAGGCCATATACTAACCCCTGGAAAAATGCTGTCTGACTGGAGCATAGATTTTAAGATGAGGCAAATGGATAGGACAGAAAACTAAGAAGTCTAACTTCACACAGATGTTATTCCTATTTTGGAATTCCATCCAAAATCTAATTACTCTTTGTGAAGCACATGACAGCGTTTGGCTTTGGGAATATTTTTGGACATGCTTTACTTTACCTTGAAGCCTACAAACTTTTAGGATTTTTCTAGAGGAAGAAAAGAGAGAGGGGTTTGCCAACATATGTATAATATAGACCCTTTTCCCCTAATGAAGTAATTTCCCTAATCTACAAGTGTGTTTTGAGCATCTGTAGTTAGGAGAAAGACTGAAGAAGTTAAAAGAAAAACTAGTGCATTTGTATCAATCTTTAGTTTATAGTAGAGAAGGCATTTGTCCTCATAAACCTTTTGGACAAAATGAGTGTTTTATTAACTGGACATTAGATTAAATTTCACACAGAGGCTGGCCTCTAAAATGCTAAGTACCTTCAATTACTGTTGACTTTGCTGGGAGCTGAGGGCGAACAACAGCATCAAGGCCGAAGCTGTACCCAGACCATGAAACCAGTCATATTGTACACACCACCTCATGGCTCCCTGGAGTTGAAGAGCACCACAAAAATGTGTTGATGAGGTGCATGTGTACATTTGCCAGGAGCATTTTCAGGACTTCTCTCCTATGTGCCTGTCAGGATATTTTTAATGTGCAGCTGACACCTGCAGGGTGAAAAAGTCAAGAGAGATAGAGACATGTAGTAAATACTTCTAAAATTATTCTTTTCTTAATCCTTCTTTCTTTCCCCAAGTTAAGTAATCATTTCTGAATGGGATCAAAATTGGGTTTGTTTGACTCTATTCAGTACTTCACCTACAGTGAAAAAATCAGTTTTCAGATTTACCAGATTTAGAGAATTTTTATCAAGGAAAGGTCCTCCCCAGGCTTTGACTCTTATCTTTAAAATAAACTGATACAGAGAGTTTGTCAGGGATCCCAGCTGACTGATAAGAATTGACAGTGGTTTATTTTGAGAAGCTGTCAAATTTTACTGGGGCTCCAAGAATGTTAGTTTAGTGCCTGTCATTTGTGATGTGTGAGTTATGTGTTCTCTACACCTTTTTTATGGCTGCATAAAGAATACATTGGACCAGATTCTCCTTGGATGGTCACCTAAAAAAATTGGGAGTCTGAAGTTTGCAAAATTATGTCAGTGCGAACCCAGTGTAAATGAGAGCCTGCTCAGGCCCACTCTGCGAATAGGCTTTTTGTAGTTCTTTCCATGAAATATGATCTGTCATCTTCAATGGGCAGCAAAGTGAGAGACAAGGATTTCAGTTTTCATTAACCCATGTAAATAAAATGGAAATTTGTTCGATGGAAGTTGATCTGGTTTCTCAGTTTAAGCAGGACTGTATTTGTATTTCTTACATCAGAACAAAATAATGTTGAATATGTATTTTGCACCTCCACACTTCCAACCCTCCCTGCATCAAGCCAGTTGCATGCCCTGTGTATGGCCATAAAACCCAAAGAAGAAGAATGTTTGGCATAAGTGGATGGGTGATTGTAAAATAAAGGATCCAGCTAATTGCTGATGAAGGAGGACAAGCAATGTTTCCACACCAGCCTTTTCCCTTTTTAGTAGCAGTCTGAATTTGCCATTAAATTTGATACTGGAGGATGATTTTTTCCAGACTAGATTCTGATCTTCGTTATGCCTGGGTAACTTCATCTGGCTTCAGTGGCCTTACCCCAGTGTAACAGAAGTCAGAATTTGGGCTTACAGCTCATCTTGGCATTCAAATTTCCAGGGATGCCTCCTTCTAAAGAATAAATATCTTGAGCCCCTTCTCCCTGATATGGCTCTGTTTGTATTTAATTTAATAAAACATTTGGAGACTTGTAGCTTGAGGCTGAGACAATACTAACCCTTCTACTGTACAACTTTACAGTAGGTTTTATTCATATTTTAATCAGCTTTTATCATCTTCCCCATGAAAAAGCAGCTTGTTTAGGTTTCATTTGTTTCAAAAATGGAGCTGTAAAGAATATATGTAACTGTCAAATGTAAATGTCATTTTTGTTTCAGAATATTTTTATTCTGTGATTATTATGGCAGCATACTGGGTGTAGATTTAGGTTAATGTAAAATAGCCTTGATTCTTAAATGTACACTAGAATTAGGGTGGTGGTCTTCATACAATTTAGATCCAGTATGTAAATACCCTCTCCCCCTGTTCAGCAAGAGCAACAGATACTTCATGCAGGCGTCTAAGGAAAGCTTTATAGTGGTGTAGTGAACATTTAGGTAGAAACAAAACAAGTGAGAATGCTTGTTTGAGGTTTATCCCATTAAGTGTCTGAGAAGACATTAACCAGAATACTCCCAAGTTTGTTGTAGTCCTTTTAAACAGTTCATACCCACAGAGCATATACACAAGGTAAATCAAGGGTTCTGCTAGTCGTGAATAGAGTGGCTTCAGCTCAAGCTGACAAAGAAAATTAACCTTGGATATAAAAAAAAATCTAAATACAAATGTGCTTGAACTTCCAAATTCAGAGCTAACTTTTGGACCAGGGAGTTGGAATGGGCCCAGTTATGGCCTCACTTCAGCAAAGTGATGACATGCATGCCTAACTTTAAACATGTGAGTAGTCCCATTGACTTCAGTGGGGCTAATCTCATGCTAAAGAACTGTGCTGAATTGAGACCTATCAGAATGCTATTTCTGATTATTTTACAGAGTAATGTATCATTATTTGATACTTTTTGTTTAAAATGGGATATTTGAACTCAAGCCACTCTACATACTCACTGCAAGAGAGTAGTTTCACCATAAAAACAAAATGGATTATCTTTAATGATCTCTGCTTTAATGATCTCTGCTTTCACTGACAGAAGAGAGGCTGATTTGTAGCATTTTGCCACAGTTCAGGATTTTAGGGTCATATGTAGCCTGTGGCATAAATGATGGTGTGTGTTACACATCAGTAAGTTGGTGCAATTTACACACCCCAGCGACAGAAGGGTAGAGTTGGAACAAGGAAAGTAATCTTCTTTTGCTGTCTTATCAGCAGGGTCGGCTCCAGGCACCAGCGCTCCAAGTGCGTGCCTGGGGCAGCAAGCTGCATGGGACGTCAGGACGGCAGTCAGGCTGCCTTCTGTGGCATTTCGGCGGGTGATCCGCAGCTGCTGCAGATTCAGCGGCATTTTGTCAGGCGTGCCGCGGAACTTCTGCGCCTGGGGCGGCAAAAGCAGTAGGCCACCCTTGCTTATCAGTTGCTTTTCCTGATGTAATGCCCCACCCTTCTACGCACTCGGTATGTAAGTTACATCAAGTTAAACTCATGCTGATGTGTAATTTACATTACCTTTCACTTTGGCTCTCCATCTGCATTTGTGTAAATCCTCTCCAGTAGGATCAGCTGTGATTCAGGACCTATCTCTCAAGCTCCTAATGCTGCTGTATGGCACACAGACACTTTGAGTTATGGATGTGATGCAAGATATTTCCTCCTTCCTGTTTCTCTCTTCTTTTTTCTGTGTGTCCCTTTTACCTCTCCCACTTTTTGGTCTGAATGTTGTCTCCTCTTCTTCCACTCTTTGTTTTTACCTTTCAACTTCTCTCTTTTGCTGTCTGTTTCCCTTACTTTCTTGCCTCCTTCCCCTCTCATATCTCTGTGTTCAGATGTAAGCAGTGTCAGGAATGAGATATATTCTGACATCTGGTGGCGAACTATGGGAATTACAGTGAGCCTTGCAAAATAAGTCTGGGGCTGATCAATTTGCATAGACACACCCACTGCGCCTAGCCTGAGCCCACAGCAGCCCACAGGGCCACTTCGGCTGATGAGGGAGCCCCAGTTTCTATGTTATTGGGGCAGGAATGATAAAGTGATGTTACTGTGATTATGTGAATGAAGGACTATGGACATGTACTTGGCCCTTGTTATGATGGAGGGACTCGCCATCATCTAGGTAGCACTCACTGGGCAAGGGCCATGCGTTTTCAGAACACTGTGAGATTGAGAGAGGTGATGGACAAGCACCTATACCTTTTGGTGAGGGCTGTGTCGGAGGGCCTCCCAGGCCTATTGCACCCTGCCTCTCTCCACTGTGGAATGTCAGAATTGAATTTTGCTTCCATTAGGAGCCTGGTTTCAGGCTGCTGAGCTGACAATTGCTTTGGGCTCACTGGTGCACCTGTACTAAGGCTCCCCTACTGTGAGCTGAAATCACCTAAGAGCTAAAGAAATCACTGAGCGCTGTCTTAAGTAGGGGGGACCTGGAAAAAAGTGCAGAGTGGCTGGTGCAGCAGAGCAGTCGGTGTGTCGGCTAGCAGGACGGCTAGCGGAGTGACTGGTGCAGCAGAGCTGTCTGTCGACTAGCGGAGGCATGGGTGCTGCTGGCAGAGTGACCGGCGCAGCAGAGCTGTCTGTCTGTCACCTAGCAGAGGCGTGGGTGCTGCGGGCAGAGTGACCGGCGCGGCAGAGCTGTCGGTGTGTCGGCTAGCAGAGCAGCTAGCGGATCGACGGGCAGAGCGGTTCATGGGACAGCCAGCAGAGCGGAGCAGAGCCGATTGCGGTGAGAGCTGCAGCGGAACCTCACGGAGAGGCGGCGCGGTCGGCCTCGGACCACGTAAGGTGCCCCATGCCCTACCCTCCATCTCCACCCAGGCTGGAGGTAAGACTCTGCCAATTGACTTTTGAACTCTGCACGGACCAAGGACAGAGACTCTTGGGCTGTTGGACTTTTGGGACTATTGAGTGACTTTTTGGGGTTGTGGAACTCAAGAGCCAAAGGGAAGGCCACGGCCTATTTGCTGGGAGGGGGGCTTCTGGTTCATGGTTTGGTTTATTAACCTTGTTTGTGGTGTTTCCCCAATATAATGCCACATTGTTTCTCCCTGTTATTAAAAGGCTTTGGTACACTCAGACTCTGTGCTTGCGAGAGGGGAAGTATTGTCTCTTACAGACGCCCAGAGGGGTGGTATATGGTTGTCCCAGGTCACTGGGTGGGGGCTCGAGCCGGTTTTTTGTATTGTGCTATTGGAATGGAACCCCTGGATACTGAACCCGGCCCTTGTTGCTGCCAGCTCTGATGGGCAGAAGGGTTACACATATTTATTCCTTGGTCTGCCTTGCCACAAGCTTACTTCACCTCCATCAGCTCTTTGTTTGTGACACCTGAGCAGATAAGAGCTAGATAAGAGCAAAGAACACGAACTGTGGTGTGGTTAACACAATGAACAACATTTGGGACTTGAAGGCAGCAACACCTAACAGCTAAACATATCCGAAAAAGTGTCCCCAATACACCCTACTTAAGGAAAGGGGTATAAATGTGGGGAATTTATTCCTGATTCTCCAGTAGGTGGTCATTTTATGCCCAGAAACATCAGCTTTAGGGCCATTTCAAGCAAATTTGGGCCCCCTATGGAACTATTCAGTTGAATCTATCCAAAGGCAAGCCCCAAGATTCAGCCTGCAAATTTATCCTCGCATCCCTCTGCCTTAAACTGCTTGAGAGGGGATTTTGGGAGGTTGGTCTTCCACAGTTGGGAAGAGTGACAGAAAATGTGTCTAGAATTGTTACGTTGATCTGTGTTTTGGGCAGGATGCTGGGGAAGCAGCAGATGAAGTTTTCCAATAAACAAAGTTTGCCATATATGCCCTGTGATCAAGGGGGCTGATTCTCTAGGACACCCAGCTTGTTATATCTGACAAGCTCTCAGAAACCCAGCACTGTAGCATATAGAAGTGAACATTACATTAGCAAGGAAACCTCTTTGAGATGGGGTAGACCCCTCCTGATGTGGGTCTGCTGGGTCTGCACGTTTGACAGCTTGTCTGAACTAGTCCATGCTTGTATTACCAGTGTCATTCGATTGCATGTCTACATGTGTTATTAATGGTTATAAAATTTTCTCTTTCATCTACAAGGTCCATAGATCTATTAACCAATGGGCTCTCAGTCCATATGCAGCTATAGAGGCAAAACCAAGCCCACCTACCAACCTATCTAAGAGACTTATCTAGCCCTTCTCCCCCCAGTCAGTGTAGTATATGAGGCTTCACAGTCCTTAATGTGTTTCTCCTCACGACATCCTGTTAGGTAGGGTAGTGCTATTATCCCCATTATACAGCTGGGGAACTGAGTCACACAGAAATTAAATGACTTGTCTAAGGTCCAACAGGAAGTCTTGTCTGGAGAAGGCAATTGTAACCATTTCTTCTAAGGTAGTGTTCTAACCACTGGGCCATCCTTCCTTTCAGTGACTGGTAAGAAAGGGAGTGGCCAACTGAACCAAACGGCCTGATAGTTTTTTGTTCTGCCTCCCTAGCTGCAGGAAGGTTTAGTAGAGCTCCTGCTGCACAGCAAAATATTTTCAAAAAAGAAAAGTTTTGGCCATGAATGTCCCTTCCCTGTTTCAATTCCTAGTGAGGAAATTCAGGGACCCACTGATTGACCTATTTGTTTCACACATGACTGCAAGGTCCCCTCCTTTTTCTCCCTATAGAAGGACCCAAGGGTAATAGACACAGATGCTGTCTCCCAGAGGTGGCCAGTAAGCCAGCTGTGCCTTTTCTCATCACCCCTCGTCTCCCCTAACCCTAACTATCCAGAAGATCAAGAGAGAGAGGGTGCTAGTAGTATTAGTGGCTCTGTGTTGGCCAAGGAGGCTCTGGGTTTTTTTAGTCCCCTCAATGTGGTTCATTCTGACCCCACTATCCTCCCTTTAAGACAGTTATCTGCTCTCCCAGGGACCAATTTGTTGTCCAGAGCCACAGTACCCAAGACTACTTGCCTGGCTTTTGAGCAGTCTTGCAGGAGAGGGGATACTTGGAAGGCATAATAGTCACTCTGCTAGCATCTAGAAAAGCTTCCACAATTGTTTCTGATTCAGGCACTTGGTGGAAGTTCAAGCCATGGAATGAGAAATGTAGTTTCTCTCCTCCTTTGTCGTTTGTATTGCAGATCTTGGCACTCTTGCAGGAAGGCCAGATCCAGAGCAGCACAGTTTCACTGTTACGATGTAAAGTGGCTGCACTAAGTAGCATACTTTGCCTTGCAGACAGGGAGAGAGGATCTCTTTACAAGTGTTCTACAAGAACATCAAGTGTTCCATCAGAGCTGCATCTTTACTTCATCCTCCTAATACTCATCAGGGGCAGCCATGGGACCTCAATATGATTCTTAATGCCCTGACTGTGCATCCCTTTGAGCCCATCAGGAAGGTGTCCATGTATTTCCTCTCCATCAAGGTGTCCTTCCTGATAGCTATTGCCACCTTCCAGAATGTGTCAGTGCTTGGGGTCCTCTCTTTTTTGAGGAACAATACTGCACATTCCACAGTGATATAGCATAATATCTGTAGGACAGCCACCCAGTCATCCATTCACACAATCTCAAAATTTCACAAGCTGCACATTGACATCAATGAATGCTGCCTTTGGTAGGAGGATGCATCACAGTGTGGTAACTTATCAGTAGAAAAGGAATTTTAAAACACTCTATACAGTTCTGTCTGACTCCCTGAAAGCACACTGCTATACAATTCCCATTGGTTGACAGATCTGTGGACTCTGTAGATGGAAGAGAATGGGATTGCTTACCTTGAGTTAGTGACAGTTTCCATTGTCTTAAGCCGAAAGGTCCAGAGGTCTGAACCTCTCTTGTTTGGAGTATTTCTTTGGCCAGTAAAATAAAAAGTCCTGTTGGTTCTTTCAAACTGATTCATGAAATTAGCTCTGCTGTAGGAATTCAGTTTATTGTTTTAGTGCTTCTAAGCTTATTAGCAAGTTTCAGTCCACAGGGGATAGTATCCTTTGCTATGGAAGCTGTCTCAGCTGGCAAGTTTTTCAGTATAGCTGGCCATGCTCGCCTCTGTTAGTGACTGACGGATGTAGTTCTGCCTTTGTTGTTGCATGCAGATTGGTTGGTTAGCAGATGTGTATACCTTGTAACTCAGGGAAAAAAACGTTTTTGGTATATCAGAATTAATGTTCTTATTCTGCTCTGTAGCAGAACCAGCCGCAGTTCTTGTCTTGATCACCTGCTCATGGTGATTAATTTGCAGGGGTGGAAGCAATGGAAATTTTCTCCTCTAGTCATTGTGTTCTCTGGCTCTGAATGTTCAATAACTTCCTGGATAGAAAATATTTTGTTTCCTTCCTCTCTAAATATTTTCCTGTTTTGCATTCTTGTTTGCTAAATCTGTTTAACATGTTATTTCCCTTTTGATGGGGATTTTGATGATCTCTTTACTGCGGTTAAGAAACCTTTTTGTGTGGCTCCTTCTAGGAATTTAGTATGTGGCTTTTGGAGCAGTCATTTCCATCAGCTGGCTATATGTTGCATAAAGAGACGTTTCTTATTTTATGGGCTCTCACTTCACTGCCCTTTAACTCCATGAAGTGACAGTGAGAAAAGGAGAGCCTGCTCAGGTTTCACTATGCCTTTCATAATTCTGAATTTCAGCCCTTGGGGGACAGCACACAAGGATGTGGAAAATGGGACCATTTTACAGCAGATTTGAAGCCATACAGCAACTCTGACAATAGATATTGGATGCCAGAGATGTGTTTGTTTCTGAGGTGAACTGCAAAAGAGAAAAGACTGCACTGAAGAGCTTTGTACTTTTCTGGAGGAATTTGTGTTCACTGCAAAAGTGATATTCAAAAATGTTTTTGAAAGACCTCCAGAATCATCAGAACTTTAATTTTTTAAAATAAGTTGAGGTCCACCCATTTCCTCAAAGCTGTGCTATCCAAAAGGCATATTCTCATCACAGTGCACAAGGATCTATCTCCCATGGATGCTGGGAGCTACATGTTCCCAACCCCGTGTTGAAGCTATAGCCATGCATTATTAGCAGTGTGTCATGGTCTTCCAAAGCTAATGCAGCCATACTGAACATGGATGCTCATCTCTTTATTCTTGTTGCAGGATACTTTCATGTCCCGTAGGAACGAGGCACACAAACAGCTGTTGAATAGAAGTAGTGAGTTTATTGAAGGCAAAGTGACACACCCGCAGCGGGGGCTCCCTTTTGCTGCTGCCACTAAACGGGGACCCGACGCATCGGAGCAATGCCCGGGGAAGAAGCCCACTGCGCGTGGGCACACAGGCAGAGAAATAACAGGAACATTTGCGTCTCATGCATACCTCATGAATAACTAATACCTTGTTTCTGTCTTGTCAGTATGCAGGTGTTTCATTTCAAGGCAACCAAACCGTGAGAGCCAATTCCAGCATGGGAAATATGCGATAACAGGGTAGGGACTGATAACCATGGCCAAAAGTATTCTCTCCTTCCCAGGAGTGGGGGGGAAATAAGCACCCTTTCCTTCCCAGGAGTGGGGGGGGGATGAGCACCCTTTCCATCCCTGGAATCAAGGATGAGAGCGCCCCTAGCAGTCTACCGTCACAATGTCTTGCGCGTCCTTACATTCCTCCCCCCGCTCTCTTCAGAGACTCCAGTGAAAGGGTTAAGGAAAACAAATAACGCCAGCAAAAAGCAGTAGCATTTTCAAAAATCACACACATAGCCACTGTAGGAACATTCACAACACAAAAAGCGTACATCTACACAAAGGGCCGTGTTAACACCTGACCCATACTATAAAAATCAACATAAACAACAGTCTTATCAATATCTCCCAGAAGTGTGTGGCACTATAACATGAAGAACACTGCACTGATGCCCAGAAAGCAGATCTCCATAACGTCGCTGACCGCATAGGTATGGGGAAGGCAAAAGGCAGCAAAGTTCAGGGCACTCTGGGCCAAAGCCACCCACATATTCACAACCATGCTCTTGGCAACAAACAGGCAGCCCTGCAAAAATATCAGAAAGAGCACTTGGTTAGTCGGTGCCATGAGGCCGTCTCGGGGGGGCAGTCCTCCTGCTCTGGTAACACAACAGCCCAGCCTTCTCCTGTGCCGAGGATAGTTGCGGCTTTAGCTTTCTTTCCGGGATTAGTCCACCAGACACTGGCCGGGATGGGGGTGCCCTCCGTGGTGGTTGTTGCTTCGCTTTGCACCTGTGAAAAGGGGGAGAGTGGACACAGATCACAGAAAGAGCGGTCCCCGCTTCCCAATGAAGGGAGGCATCAGTCTGATTCCCACAGGTCACAGCACCCAGCACTTCGTCTCCGCTATTACTGGCACGTTGCCAGATGAATACAAGCTGATCCTAACTTTCAAAAACAATAGCAAACAAAAGCATTAGCAAGATCAATAACTGCCTGCCGGTGGGGGGGCATACTGCGTCTCCACTTCCCCCCCACTCCCCCGCAGGACGTCAAAACCCAAAATGTACTCACCGATGGGTGCCACTAGCACTGCCGCGTGGCGGGGGGGGGGGGGGGCGGGGCCTTACCCAGGGTGAGAGTAACAGTCACGGCGAACGCCCATGGCTCTGAGCCACCCAGGCCCCGTACCACAGTCGAGCACCCCACCTTCTGCTTGGAGTGGGGGATGGTGATTTCGGCTCCCATGTCTAGCAAGGCCAGAACGTGCTGGATCCCTCCATGCAGCCACTGGATTGTGAGTGGGACGAAGGGGTGGCGGTCCTCCACCTCCCGGGTTGGGCGCATGGCCGCGCACCGGACGGGGGACCCGCCTCCCCGTCGCAAGGCACACGGAAGACTCCAATCTACCGGGGCACTCGGTTCCACCGGGCGCGCCGGCTTCTGCTTCTCTCTCCTCCCCCGGTTCCCGATGAAAAGTTTTCACAATCTCCTGTAGCTCACTCGCTTTAAAGGTACAGACAGCCTCCTGAAGTGAACCACCCTCCGCTCGCAACTCTCGCACCGGGCATGCCTGTCGGAGGGCGGGGGGCGGTCAGCCTCCTCACTCTCCGTAGCTAAAAAAGAACTCCAAATGTTGCCATCCCAGGTCTCAGGATCCCACAAAGGGGCTGCTGTAACCACCCTGACCTGGGCGACCGTGACGGGCTTCCGCCCCTGTTTCACCCGTCGCTTGTTGGCAATACACACTACAAGTGCCTCACAGGAGTGCGTGGGGGCTTGAGCCCTCTCTGCCTGCAAGGTCACCACCTCCTGTGCTACCGCCCATGCCTCTGCTTGCGCCAAACACTTTTGCATTTTACCTTCTACAAGCCTCTGTGGACGCAGAAGCTCACCGTCCTGGGCCCGGAGTGCAGTTAGAAACAGCCACGCCAACTCACCCATAGCGCGCCCCTCCATCCCAGACCGCCAGCTGGCTCGCAACCGGTGCAGTCCCTCCACGAGATGCACCGGGGTAACCCCAGCAGCCTGGTGGTACCCAGGCCAGTCCGCCCGGGTGCCCAGCCGGCCACCACTCACGCAACCGGCCCCCATCGCTCCATCGGGGGCCATCCTGGTGTGCGCTGAAGAGACAGTGACGACTTCCCTGCCTCCCCTACCTTCGACCAAAGGGGCATCATTCCAGGGGACCCTGCTCGCTGTGCCAAATGTTGCAGGGTACTTTTCTGTCCCTTATTATTATTTGTATTACAGTAGCCCCTAAATGCCCATTTGGAACTGAGGCCCTATTGTGTTAAGTAACTGAGTGAGACTGTCTCTGTTCTGAGGAGTTTAGAGTCTACATAGATTAGATAGACAACAGGTGAGAGGGAAAAAAAAGAGAAAAGTGGAGTGACTTGCTCCAAGTCACATAGAATGGCTAGGATTGGGACTCAGGGCTGCTGGCTCCCAGACTACTTCCTTATCCACTAGCCCATGTTGCCTCATTAACCTAACACTGTCTAACTTTTTATTCTTTAGTACAGTGGAACAGAAAAAACAAAACCTGATATAGATTTTTATTTATACCTCTTTTTCTCCTTTTCTAAGCCAGTCAAGACCAGGAGGGAAAAAATGCTTTAAGAAATAAATCTACCATTTCACACCATAAACTTACTTTTATACTTAAGTTTTTTTGTTTTAGAGGCCTGATTTAAAATAAAAGTAAAACCAGCAATATCAGCATCTTTATTTGCAATGCTTGCCTGGTGAATGGAAATGTCTGAACTAGCATAACAAACCCCGGAAACTTGTGGTGGTGGTGGTGGTTGAGAGGGTCTTGGAAGCTGTTCATCCTTTGTGGATGATTACATGATCATGTAAGGGCCAGGGAATTTGGAATAGCATGAGTGAAAGAATTTCCTGTTCCCAAAACACAGTCAGCTGCGAGGACACAAGACCTTGGAAACATTTGCAAGCACAGTAGTGCCTTGGGATATTGTTAGGGCTGCCTCAAGAGATTTTTCTGCTCTTAGCAAATCGGGGAATATCTGCCCTTCCCAACCCATAGTTATTGTCACAGTAAACAGAGTTTAAATATTTTTCTGTTCCTGATCTTCTGCTTACCTAAGTGGCCACCTGCTCAGCTCTGTATGACATAATCTGCTTCATAAGATGGTATATTTTAAAGGCCATCAGTGTGGGAGGTGCTGTATAAACAAAGGAAGACATAGTTCTGCACCAAGAAACTCAGTGTAAACACAGGGTAAACAAGTTAGGGAACCAGCCTTCTGTTGGTGCCTTTTCTGGTCAAGTCCCCCTCTCCATGGTGGGTAATTCTTACTGTTACTTTTTTACTTCAGATAAAGTGCATTTTCCCAATGAGATGCAATGGTTTAGTTGCTGTTGTGCTTGAGAAACATTAAGACCATGGTGTCTGGTATTAGAGGGGTAGCCATGTTAGGATCTGCAAAAGTGACAGAGAGTCTTGTAGCACCTTATAGACTAACAGATCTTAGGGATCATAAACTTTTGTGGGCTAAGACCCACTTATTCTTCTGATGAAGTGGGTCTGAGCCCACGAAAGCTTACGATCCCTAAGATCTGTTAGTCTGTAGGGTGCTACAAGACTCTTTGTCACTTTTATTAAGAGCATGGTTATTCATTTACCTTTTGTCTGCTACAGGTGTGCTACTTAAATATGATGAGGTTTAGTGAGTCTGCCACTTGTGGGAGAAGTTATGTCTCCAAAAGAATTGATTTTTGATTTTCATATCTAGTCTTCGCCAGCAGCACCCTAGAGATCTGGTGGTGACTGCTGGAAGAAATATGTCAGAAGATCATTGGCTTTAATCACCCACACTAATCAATTCACCATTCCAGTTTAGGATTGGAGTGATCATCACAATGTAAAGCATGTCAAGAGAAGGCTTGTTGATTAGAATACCTGGTGTATTTCAATGCTGCATGATTTCTATCTTCTAGAAAGAAGTGACAAATTTTTTTCAGGGGAAATGGCTCCCTTGGTGCATTTTTGCTGCCTTGGTTTGTATCCTGTTTGGAGGAGCCATGGGCTAGGATGCCTGGTGCAGCTTAGGCCCTAATTCTGCAAGTGACTCAATGTGGACAGGCCCCCATGCCTGCATGGGAGCCCCATTGATATCTGTGGGTCTCTGTGTAGGTGCCCATGTGGAGTCACTTACAAGATCAGAGCTAAAGCTGCTTGCAATTTTTCAGATGAAAAATATTTAATAAAAAGGCCCCTTTTAAAAGTCAGAAATTGTCATGAAAAAATATTTTTTAAACTTTTTATTTTTTTTCTGACAAAATTGTAAAATGAAAAATGGAGTCATGCTTTCAGTTTTTGTCTTTCTGGTTTTCTGCTTCCCTCCTACCTCGCTGCTTTGCCCTTCTCGTGGAGTAAGAGAGATCTACAAATTCAGCCAGCTCTTCCTTCGGAGCAAGAAGGGATTTGAAAACTATATTTCTTTCTTTTTTTTTTTCTTTTTTCTCTTTTTGTTTTTTGTTCAGCCTGTCTAAGGGATCTTTGTCTCTGCTTCCTGGAGAGGATCCAGGAACTGTTCCAGTAGAAAACTAGCTGAACTCCAGGGTCCTCCCTCAGGAACAGGGACTGTCTCTTTCTGTGTTTGTACTGCATCCACCACAATGGAGTGCCCATCCCAATGGGTACCTTTGAGTGCTACTATAATATAAATATTTAATAATGAAGACTGTGGTCCTGGGGGACTGAACAGAGCTCAGGAGACATGGTAGCCAGAGTGCATGGAAGACTTGCCAGCCTATTGCCTTAGTTTGGAGCTCAGGATTGGAACTCCAAAGCACTGGATATGTTGGGTTTCTTTTCTTTCCCTGGCATCAAGGAACTGCAGGAAACTGACTCAGTGACAGGAATTGGAGGGTATTTATTCAATAGCATATAATTGGACTTTGAGCAGAGAGATGCCTTGTTGTTTACTTCTTTGGTATTAGCCCGACAAAGGGATTTTGTGTCTAACTTTTTTATGAAAAAAGAATTGTTCTAGACAAGAGACTCCTCTTTTTGTATATGCAGCTAAACCTAGGTGATGCCGATCATCAAGGCCTTTAGTACACGCTCGATTCACTTGACTGTCATGAGCAGTCTCACTGATTTCACTTCTCCTGACTACAAGCTAAGCACTCATGTTAGTATTTGCAAGTTCAGATCCTTAATGATCTTCTTCACCTAGGTATGACATTTGAAAAAAGATGAATTGTCTCATCTTGACCATTGCTTTCTTCTGTGAGATTGGGACCTAAAAGCAGATGATAATGCACAAGATTAACTATGTTTATTACTTTAATAAAATGAGCAATAAAAAGATGTAGTTTTTTTTAAAAAAAAATGGAATATACAATTTAATGCAACAATCCTATAAACACTCACAATGCACATAACTTTACTGACATGAGTAGGTATTCCTATGATTAAATGTCTCAAAGACTGACACCTAACTTTGTTTGTTAAGGGTGTTTCTAGAGAGAGAATGCCATGTATTGAGCAGGTCACATTGCTTGACTATCTCTCAAATCCCATTCTTCTTCTTAAAAAATAGTAGACATAGAAAATCCCATACCCAAAATGTAAACAGACACAGTTAGCAATAAAGAGAGAAGCAATGTTAAATTCTCATAAGTCCTCCGCTGGATCCTCATTGGAGTTTCTCATTTGAGAAAGCTAATAAAAAAATAGTTTTAGTTTTTTAAAAAATTTCTGTCAGCTTGAGCATTTATTTATTCGTGTGACTCAGAAATAACAAGTGCCCATCCCATGCTCCAGGCATCTCTACAAAATGTTTACATAAGATCATACAATGAACGACAGAGGGTTAGCACAACCAAGCCCTGCGTGAAATAAATTCCACTCAAGGGTCCTTTGTGCATGATGCTCTTGCAGTCATTCCCTTTTGTTTACATCAAAGTCCACTTCTACATGTGTTTAAAGTATGGTAAGACCCAGAACGTCACTCCCCAGTAGCAATTGTTGTGAAGTCTTACATCCACATCCAAGTGAACGTACAGTCTTATTCATGATGTTTTGGTGTGTCTTTTTCTTTTCTTTTCTTTTTTTTAGGGTAGCAAAGTCACTGAAAGTCCCTGTGTATGAAACACCAACAGGCTGGAGGTTTTTCTCAAATCTGATGGATTCTGGACGATGCTCACTTTGTGGAGAAGAAAGCTTTGGCACTGGTAAGAAATCCAGCAACAATGTTTACCGCAGAGTCTTAACTCTGCTTATTCTCTTGTGGGATATTGGGCACCAACCTCTTGATTCAGTGGTAGGAAGACTTTGCAAATTAATTCCCTGGCATGATTGACCAGTAGACCCTCTAAAGTTCAAATTTGGATAGGTGACCTTTAAGCTCTAGGTGCCACATAACCTGTGTTATGAAATATCAGAGTTTCAGTAGCAAAAACAGTAGGCCAAACTCATTCTGAGGGGATGGTTCAGCTGCTTGCCATTCCATCCTAGAATGGAACAGGGAAAAATTCTCTTGGTCCTACTGCAAAAACATTTTTTTCTTCACTGGCTGTGCCAGCAATTTGATGGATTTTGTGTATGTCTATATGGTCATGTGTATTAATTATGAGTATCTGTGCATTAAATTGAATCTGTTGCAGGTGTCTCTGTTCAGGACATTGTCTGGTTTTCCAATAGTTCTAGTGACAGAAAGGACTCTGTAGTAAAACTACTTTAATGTCATCCAGTCAGTAGCCACACTTGCCTAAATAAATTGTCCCTCCTATGTCTCATTAGTTAATTAAGTCAGTCAGTGGCATACAGAATGCAAAGCAAATATGAATAGCCCATCAGGAACATAGGATTGCTAGCTCCAGCACATTCTGCAAACATGTGAAACATCTATCTCTGCAATCTGTAAGATATGCATTTCAAGGTATTTGTGGGGTATGGAAATAACTGAATAAACTCCATTGTGTGTTTGTCACCTTCTTATTCCTAAATGTGTTGAGGAGTCCATCTCACTGCGGTTCTTAAAAAAGTTATCTTAACTCTGAATAATGGTTTTAGCATATCTGAATAGCTAGACTATTAGTCTGTAAATTAATTATTTTGTATTTTGGTAAAAATTCTGAGAAGTTCTTTGATGCTTGGAATGATTTCTCTGTTATAGATTTTGACAGAAAAGAAAACATCGGGCACTCACGTGGCTAGTCTACATAGAGCAGTCTACATAGTCCTTGGACCTTAGAGGACTAGGAAAAGAGAGGGCATTGTAAAGGAGACTGGGAAGTTTATTTTCTTTCAGAATATGCTCTCTTTGTCTCTGCCCAAGTTCTCTGGATGCTGAGGCTTCTGCTGAGTGGCCAGACTCTCTGAGATTTTTAAACCAGATGGCTATCTAATGTTATACCATTCATCTAGTGCCCCTTTCCCTGTTTCTAAATGTCATAGGTTCTCTCTTTCCTCCGAGGTCAGTCACACTTCTGCAGCCTTCCCATGGGACTCTGGTGCCCTCCTGGCCACTGAACCAGCAAAATATAACCTCATCAGCACCTGAATTGATAGGAAAACCCCAGCATAGGTTGGCTTGCTTGTGGCTGGAATTTTCAAAGGAGCCTAAGAGAGGCAAGCACCTAACTATTTACTTTCTGTGGATTTGGGCACCCTACTGTCTTAGGCCTCTTTGAAAATACCAGCCTGTATGACCAACAGACATAGAGTTTTCCCTGCCATACTCAAGTCAATCTGTGGAGTTAGTATATTGGTGGTTCCACGCTGTGGACAGATCTGAGCCCTTACTGATTGCCAATATCTTATACCCTTACTTAAGATGAAAGGTATTTGAACAAATTATAGTGACAACCGTCCCACCCCCTTCAGCCTTTGAAGGAGGTTTTGGAATAAATTGATAAACTAAACCGTAATAAGTCACTAAGACTGGATAGGAGGAAGGAACTCGCATGTGAAATTGCAGAACTACTAACTGTAGTTTTTAACCTATCATTTAAATCAGTGTCTGTATCAAATGACTGGAGGATAGCTAATGTGATGCCAATTTTTTAAAAAGGCTCCAGAGGTGATCCCAGCAATTACAGGCCAATAAGCCTGACTTCAGTACCGGCCAAACTGGTTGAAACTATAGTAAAGAACAAAATTATCAGACACATAGATGAACGTAATTTGTTGGGGAAGAATCAACATTGAGGGGGTCAACAAGCGTGTGCACAAGGGGGATCCAGTGGATATAATGAACTTAGATTTTCAGAAAGACTTTGACAAGGTCCTGGACCAAAGGCTCTGAAGCAAAGTGAACTGTCATGGGATTAGAGGGAAGGTCCTCTCATGGATTAGTAACTGGTTAAAAGATAGGAAACAAAGGGTAGGAATAAATGGTCGGTTTTCAAAATGGAGAGAGGTAAATAGTGGTGTCCCCTAGTGATCTGTACTAGGACCAATCCTATTCAACATATCCATAAAGGATGTGGAACAGGGGGTAGACAGGGTGGCAAAATTTTGAAGATGATACAAAACTGCTTAAGATAGTTAAGTCCCAGACAGACTGCAAAGAGCTATAAAAGGATCTCTTAAAACTGAGTGACTGGGCAACAAAAAAGCAGATGAAATTCAATGTTGTTAAATGCAAAGTAATGCACATTGGAAAACATAATCCCAACTATACATATAAAATGAGCTGTTACCATTCGAGAAAGAGATCTTGGAGTCATTGTAAATAGTTCTCTGAGAACATCCGCTCAATGTGCAGCGGCAGTCAAAAAAGTGAACTGAATGTTCGGAATCATTAAGAAAGAGATAATAAAACAGAAAATATCATATTGCTTCTATATAAATCCATGGTACGCCCACATCTTGAATACTGTGTGCAGATGTGGTCGCCCCATCTCAAAAAAAGATATATTGGAATTGGAAAAGGTTGAGAAAAGGGCAACAAAAATGATTGGAGGTATGGAACAACTTCTGTATGAGGAGAGATTAATAAGACTGGGACTTTTCAGCGTGGGAAAGAGATTAATGGGGGGGAAATAATAGAGATCTATAAAATCGTGACTGGTGTAGAGAAAGTAAATAAGGAAGTGTTATTTACTCCTTCTCATAACACAAGAACTAGGGGTCACCAAATGAAATTGATAGGCAGCAGATTTAAAACAAACAAAAGGAAGTACTTTTTCACACAGCACACAGTCAACCTGTGGAACTCCTTGCCAGAGGATGTTGTGAAAGCCAAGACTATAGTAGGGTTCAAAAAGAACTAGATAAGTTCATGAAGAATAGGTCCATCCATAGGCTATTAGTCAGGATGGGCAGAGATAGTGTCCCTAGCCTCTGTTTGCCAGAATCTGGGAATGGGCGACAGAGGATGGATCACTTGATGATTACTTGTTCTGTTACCTCTGGGGCACCTGGTATTGGCCGCTGTTGGTAGACAGGATACTGGCTGGATGGACCTTTGGTCTGACCCAATATGGCTATTCTTATATTCTTATATTCAGCCTCCCTCCCACATGGCAATGAACTATGTCAGTGTGGTTCCTGACTCATTCACAAGTGGTAAGGACTCCAGCCAGCAGAAATTGCAAATGTGCCCCAGCACTATTACTTTCTATTGCACACAGGGGAAGGATTTGGGCCACTTGCCACTTCAGAGGAACAGGAAAAATACATGATCATGCTGTAAAAAAGAAAAACCAACATCAGTATTTCCATATTGCATAGCATATAAATATGCATGACGTGCCCTTGGAGACTTAGTTTTGCTAGGGACAGTGCTGGCCAATGAGTGTTCTGAGCACAGATGGTCTGTAACCCTGCAGGTCATTAGGAAGTTCTGAGGCACACAGAAGCAGCATACTGCAGAATGTCAGCCCTTTCAAAGGACGCATGTGCATGGATCTCAAGGGCTATGCCAGGGGTGGGCAAAACTATGTCCTGTGGGCTGGATCTGGCCTGCCGGACATTTCTCTGGCCCTCGAGCTCCCGTTGGGGAGCAGGGTCAGGGGCTTGTCCCCAACCAGTGCTCCAGCCAGGGAGCTGGGTCAGGGGCCACTCCATGCAGCTCCTAGAAGCCGAGGCATGGCCCCCCCCTTCAGCTTCTGTGCACTCCAGTGGCCCCCTCTGGCACTCCATGTAGGAGTCGGAGAAGGAACATGCCACTGGTTCCAGGAGCCGCTTGAGGTAAGCGCCGCCTGGAGCCTGCACCCCTGAGGCTCCCGCCACGCTCCTAACCTTCTGTCCTGATCCCCCTCCTGCCATCCAAACCCCTCATCCCCAGCCCTACCCCAGAGCCCGCATCCCCATCTGGAGCCTGCACCCCTTCCCACATCCCAACCTCCTGCCCCAGCCCAGAGCGCCCCTCGCACCCTGAATTCTTCATTTCTGGCCCCTCCCCAGAGCCCGCATCCCCTACCAGAGCCCTCCTGCACCCGAACCCCAATTTTGTGAGTATTCATGGCCTGTCTTACAATTTGTATTCCCAGATGTGGCCATTGGGCCAAAAAGTTTGCCCACCCCTGGGCTATGCTGACTCTGACTGGTATATAGAGGGCATCATGTCTCTAGATTGGGCCCTCTAAGTTCCCTTTTATCCAGTCTCATGGGTGCTAGGGATGATCCTGTCCCACTGTGTGACTGGGTCTCACTGAGGGAAAGGAAGCTCCCTTGATGATCACACAACATGAAAGACACAAAGCTTGTCGTCTCCTCTGAACCTCTGTCTTTCTTCCTTGTCTTTTGGCCTCCTTCCCTGGACTTGCTTCATTATGTAAAGCCTCAGTGTGGTAAGATGCTGTACTGTAGCCTGTCCCCAGGCCTGTCCCTGATTTCTGAAGCCCTACTGATTCCCCTTTACCTCACACAGTACATGTGCCCCCAGCTCTTTCCATATCCTTCCCAAATCCCGACTCTCCCTGGTACTAACCCCATAAACTCTTGATAAATCCTCTCTGTTTCTCATGTGTAGTTGGAGGCACCATTGCACAAACTGCCTCAAGCAGCTTGTGAGATGGCTGCTGCTTGAGTTCCATAACTTGTGCATCCTGGCCTACTAACCATGGGGCACCTGCAGCAGTCCCTGAGCACTCCGCAAAATGTACTCCAGTCCTGAGCTACCACCTTGGGGTGCTCAAGCCATTGGGTGCTCAGGCAACTTGGGTGCAGTCAAATACTAGCTTTGAAAGGCCCCAGGGTGCCCAGTTTCCACTTGAGCTGCTAGATTGCACCCAAATGGCTCTTGGCATCAACCAAGTTATGAAATGTTATGTCCACATCTCTCTGCCTCAATTTCTTCATCTGCCAATTGATTTTAATGAGTCTTACCTAGCTGATGTGACATGAAAAGTGTTTGTAAAACACTTTGAAATCTTCAGATGAACAGTGCTTTAAAAATGCAAAGTGTTTATTAATACGTATGTGTATTATTATTCTGAGCCCTTTCTCTTTTATGTAATGTCCTAGACTACATTGCCTTTCACCAATTTCTGCTTGCACTGGGAATTTGAGTCTGTGTTAAGACTTTTTCCTTAATGATCTCATTGTAGAGATAGGAAACTTGGCAGTTCTTTAGTCTTCAGAATTTTATATTTAAAGGAATCTACCGTCCAGTTGGCCAACACAATGACATTGCTACTCTGTAAAAGCAAGAGGGGTTTTACAGACCTGCATCTAAATTATCACATTTATTGTCATACTACCCTCACAGCACTTAAAAGTGAATGGTTCTATGTCCAACCCAGCTGTAGTTCCCAAATAATGTAATCCCCTGGTGTTATAACAAAAAGAGGTTTTGCAGTGGCCAGTAAATAAAAGCAAATTTTCTGCTATAAAAGGAGAAAAGATTTTGAAAATATCCCATAGGGCTGTGTTTCCCACACTTGTTTTCTGGCAGCTAATCTTGGAGTTGAACCAGTGCATTAAAAACTTCTTTCATTTTTGTAGTATTGTGGGGAGTTTGTCAGATGAGGTTAGTAATTTGATGGTATTATGAGTAATACCCAAGACACAGTTCAGAGAAAGGCAGCAGCAATTCTTATCTAAGTTTCATCAGCAAACTATTAATCAGAATTAGGAAATCTATGTACTTAATTATCTTGCTTATATCTACCTTGGCAAATGCTGCATCTCATTTTCACATGTTTTCATACTTCGGCTCTAAACTTCCATATGTCAGCAACTCCAGAGGCTTTCTGCCACAAGCTTAATAGAAAGCAAAACTAAGAGTGGTTAGGGTGACTAGATTGCAAGTGTGAAAAATTGGGACAGGGAATGTGGGATAATAGGTGCTTATATTAGAAAAAGCCCCAAATATCGGGACAGTGCCTATAAAATCGGGACATCTGGTCACCCTAGGAGAGGTGGAGTAGATGTTCTATTGCTATAAAAAAGACCTAAAGAGCTGTATACAGATCTCAGTTTTATTAAAGTAAAACCAGAGTAATTCCATTAGCTTAAATGGTGTAATGGATAAAAATGTGGCCTCAAAAAATCTTACAGTTCCTTTAAATATCCACAAGCTATGGACCACTGGAAGAGGAATAATTTTTAAGATACAAGGGAAGTGTAAACAAAATAATTTCCTATTAAGGCTAAACATTTTTTTAGTTTGATTTTTGTTTTTAAAAATCGCATTTGGAAAAATAATGTCCCTGATAGCATTGACTAGCGTAATTTGGGAGAGAACAAGAAGATATTTATTTTAATGCATATTATTTTTTATTAAAATAGTGCTCTGAGCTTTTACTCAGTATTGAGGCCCTATTGTAGTAGGCAATGTACAAACACATAGTAAGAGGCACAGCCTTTGTCCCAGACAGATTACAATACCAGATCTATTAGAACAGGACAATTTTTTCACCAGTTGACACTCTTTGCAAGCTCATTCTGTATGTGGGATGACACTTCAGTGTAAGACTGCATGGTATATGAACTATTTAAATTGAGTAGTTATTATTGCTTTAATTAAGCATGCCAAGGGTTAGTTAAGTATAAGAGAATAGACCAACACAAATTTGCTATTAAACTGCTTTTCAGCCAGTCTCTTCATTGATACACATGCCAGAATTCACTAGTGTTTCAGGGTTTTTCAAGGAAAGAATTATACAGAATTAAACCTAAAGGTATAGTACACTGAACTCAACAAGATGGAAGCATCAGTACTGGTGTTACAGCCCTTGAAATAGAGGATATACACTGTTGTTGTGCATTTTTAATTTGATTAGGTTACAAAAATAGTGCAGATCTCATATTCCTTCTTACCCATATACTGATCAATGGCGACTGGACAACCGATTAGCATGATGTAGAATGTGTGAACTGAAACGTAAGCCATGTCTCCTCAGTATGACACTCTGTCCTTTCAGTGGTGGGTGGGCTATAACCTTCGCTAAGAGAGGTTGGATTATTAGCTCAGGCAGTAGGGGCTCATGTATGAAGATCTAGAGGTCCCAGCTTTGATTGGTGCCAACAATTCACCCAGTGACATTGGCATTATAAAATTAAAGATACCGTTAGTTGAACTGAGAAGGGAAATGGCAACTGGCTTCATCCAAAACTCTGCGTGTTTTTCAACAAGATTGATATGAATAACTAAGAGGTAGAAGGCCAAGAAAACCAGAGTATAGTAAGTTAAGTACACATTCAGCTAGCAGAAGTAATGGTTTTAAAGCTGCTAAAAGAAATAAGGGCAATGAATAAAACAAACTAGCATGGAAATAATAAGCCAACCTGAGGCTGACAGAAATGCTGAGGAAGGGAAAGCAGTGTTAAAAGATGAGAGAGAATGACCAACAGGCTTTGAGAGATGCCAATGGTCTAGTAGAGTTTGTTTTTATTGAAAAAGAAAATGATTCCCGCTGTGTACACACAATTCTTTTTGTAGTCAGAACAGGCTGGCATTTTTATTGGTAATTTTGGATTCTGGGGAATCTGCATTGCTTTAAGTTTTTCCATCCGTGCTTTTGCCACTACTTTTCTTTCCTCCATTCTCTTTTTCTGTAGTGGCTCCATGCTATTTGTCCTCCTGAAGGACATGCAAAGGTCACAGAACATGCCAAAGCTGCTAGGGGGATCAGAAGAATGATACATGTATACACTCACCCCTCTTCATGGAAATTTATGAGCTCAGGGACATGCCAACATAAGGCTTGGAACATACAGAGGCCATTCCAAAAATTCCTCTGCCTGTGTTTCACAGGACCATTTTTGTTCAATAAAATGCACATGAAGTATTTGGTAAATCAAAATACAACTCATCTTTGATATCTAGTTCAGATTTCATACAGACAGGATGATATACAGGGCATTGTGCTGAATGAATAATGTACACATTTTACTATATGTGTCTAACAAATCATGCTGTGTGGAAGATTATGTAACAAAGAAATGTATAACTTGTCAGATCAGATCATTGGTGCATTTAGCTGTATACTCTGCCTCTGTTTGTTGTTAATATCATGTGAGTATTTGTACAGCCCTCTCCCCCCATAATTGTAATATCTGAAAGCCTAATACTTGATGTTTCAGTACCTGGGCCCAGCAGTCCTGTCTAGCCCATAATAACATACCTGGAGTGGAAGATGAGGCTCCTTTCTGATCTTCTGGTGAATAGCTAATTCCTAGGGCCCTATCAGATTCATGGCCATAGAATCCTAGAATATCAGTGTTGGAAGGGACCTCAGGAGGTCATCTAGTCCAACCCCCTGCTCAAACAGACCAGTCCCCAACTAAATCACCTCAGCCGGGGCCTTGTCAAGCCTGACCTTAAAAACCTCTAAGGAAGGAGATTCCACCACCTTCATAGGTAACCCATTCCAGTGCTTCACCTAGAGAGAAAGTTTTTCCTAATATCCAACCTAAACCTCCCCCACTGCAACTTGAGACCATTACGCCTTGTTCTGTCATCTGGTACCACTGAGAACAGTCCAGACCCATCTTCTTTGGAACCCCCCCCTTTTAGAAGAAAGCAGCTATCAAATCCCCCCCTCATTCTTCTCTTCTGCAAACTAACCAACCGCAGTTCCCTCAGCCTCTCCTCATAAGTCATGTGCTCCAGCCCCCTAATCATTTTTGTTGCTCTCTGCTGGACTCTTTCCAATTTTTCCACATCCTTCTTGTGGGCCCCAAAACTGGTCACAGTACTTCAGAAGAGGCCTCACCAATGCTGAATAGAGGGGGATGATCACGTCCCTCGATCTGCAGGTAATGCCCCTAGTTATAGAACCCAAAATGCTGTTAGCCTTCTTGGCAACAGGGACACACTGTTGTTTCATATCCAGCTTCTCTGTTTGTTTGGCTTTTGGGCTAGAGGATTTTGCTGAATGTTTTTCAGTGACACAGAATATTTGCCCTCAGGCAAATTGTCCAATGAGCTGCCTTTATGGCCGTCTAATCAGGGTAGGCAGGTAGACTATGTAGTGATTTCATAAAGGAGGCACAGCTTCATGTGGATAGTACCTGCTCTGAGTAAGCCTATCCGCTGTGCCATTAAATGTCTCAGTTGGTACAGTGCCAGTGTAGACAGCAAGTGGTGACATAATTGCTGCTATGCTGCAATTAGTCCTAGCACCACCTTCCCTGGGCACTTCTTGGCTTTCTCTTTCTGCTCAAGTCTCTGTGGTCTACCAACATAAAGTCAAGTTTTCCGGAAGCCCTCATCTGTATAAACTGAGTAGCATGTCTCTTAAACCTCTTTACATTCTCATTCTCACCAGTATCTACTCACTTGCAATTTCTGCGCAACTTAACTGCTTTGGGTATGTATCTCAGAAGAAGCATGTTGCAGGTTGGCCCAAGGCAGATGTCAAAGCAATTATGAACATCTGGGCAGACAAAGAGATGCAGTTGCAGCTGAACTTTGTAATTTGGAGTACTCTGCTGGAGTACTAGGAGTTGGCTCATTTGATCTGGTCCAGTTCTGGGAAACAGTCCCAAATATGTATATCATCCTTCACAATGATGAGCAGGAATCACAATGGTTAAGAATATAAAAACATTTACACTCTTGGGAGCCAAGTGATTTCCCATTTTTGTTAAATTTTAGTAATGTGGATTCTGATGGGAATCTCTCTCTTTCTCTTCCTTGCTATCTTTTAAACAATTATTTTGGCTGTCAGTCTGGAAAATGTCTTTATTATTTTACTGTATCTAAAAAACAAACTGACACAAACTGCTTTGTGCTTCTCATCTGGAACTATTGTTTGCATTTTTATTGGTATATCTGTTAATAAATGTGCATTACTTCTTTTTAGGGTCTGACCACATCCGAGAGAAGGATGGACTCTGGGCTGTGCTAGTCTGGCTTTCAATCATAGCAGCTCGAAAGCAGAGTGTGGAAGAGATTGTCAGAGATCACTGGACAAAATTTGGTCGCCACTACTATTGCAGGTGCATATTATCATTACAAAGCATAGTAGTTAGCATGTTCCTAGGTCAATTCTGGGGCAAGTTTGGCTTGATTACCTTTGTTGCTATTAATAGTGAAATGTGTTTAACAGCACTTCAGGTGTGTGCACAGAATTAAAACCTACCAGAGACTGAACATCATTCCTAGGGACTTTAATGAGCTAAGTCTCTGCTTTAACTTGAATCAGACTGGCTTGAAGCATAAATTAAAAATCCAGTGAGGTTTACTCAGCTCTTCATCTTTCAAAGATAGATAAATTGAGTGCCAGACACCCTATTGTATGTGGGCCTTTTTGACAGGACTAATGTCCTGCCTGCTCTCTATATGGGTGAAATTCATGGTCTTGCGCAAGGTCTGTGCACTTTTAAACTCCTAGATAAGATCTCAAAAAGGGTTTAAGTGGGGCTCGTGTGGTGCATAGGCTTTGTGCTGGCCCTTTGTTCAGGGTGAATTTTTACCCTACGAAGATAAAGGAATCTGTGAAAGGTTTTGTTCCTTAGCAAAGTTCTTTTTCTACCCCTTCACTATTAACCATGTAGTGTGCCAGTTGGTTGCTGCCCTGCAACCCAAAGTTGGCTACATATCAATGGTACAGTATTTATATGGCATGTAACGGATCTCTCTGTGTAAATGGTGTTGTTTGAAAGTAAATTGTTGTTGCTAATAACATCTCAAAATATAAAAGTATATCATATATTTCCAAAGTGGGTTCTGCTAATGCACTGAGGCAGGTGGTTGATTATTCCAGCTGAAAATAAAAGCAGCGCGTGTGGCTTTCTGAAGGGAAAATATTCAGTGTGTGGTTTGATCAGGCCTGAGATAGAAACTCGAAGGGCAGCCAAGACTGGGGAGAAGGCCAGAGCAGATAACCTTGTTCTCTTATTGTTAATTTCTTTGCTGCTAATGCCAGACTCCCAGCAGGAGACGACTTTTTGACTCTGCACGGTCTGCAGGCTTTGTGGTAGTGGCCCAACCAGAGAGCACAGATGTGTAAAGGGGAACAGGGGTTGAGGGTGAACCTGTGTGTTAAGCATGTAAGTGCATTAACCACCCAGGGCACACAGTTTTCTCTTAAACTTAAGTGACAGATTTGCACATTTCATGGAATGGAGGATTTAGGAGCACTAAAGTTTGTAAGTAAATGGAAGAGCTGTTTTCATTTGCCTTAGGCACTTCAGTTGCATGCCTGGTTTTCCATGTCTGCAGTAAATTACTAATTGTGAGCATCTCATACTCTATGAAAACAGAATCTTTCTGCTGGGTGGAGCTTACATATTTCTTCACACTACTTTTCTTTTTATTCCTGCATGAAAGATTTGATTATGAAGCATTGGAACCCAGAACAGCATATTTCATAATGAGAGACCTGGAGGCTTTGATCATTGACAAATCATTCAGTAATCAGCAGTTTGCTGTTGGGAACAATGTCTACCGTGTGGAAAAAACAGACAGCTTTGAATATGTGGATCCTGTAGATGGCACTGTGACCAAAAGACAGGTATGAAAGTAACAAAAATAATATCTTCAGAGATGATGGGGAGGTGTATATAAGGGTAAGGGGAACCATAATATTTTACGATGCAACACACTACTTCTATAGTTATTAACTGAAGGACAGAAAAACCTCCACTTTTTACTTATAGAATCACGATTTTCTGTGGTTAATGTAACATACTTGTTGATACGTAGCAGTACTTTCCCCCATTTAAGAATATTCAATAGTGGAAAAAACAGCAAACTTACACTTAGTGCACACTACTGAAATCAGTGAAGGCATGTAGGATGTAAGTGAGGGAGAATTTTACCAACACAGTGGAGCTGAGCTAATAACAAGTTGCCTAAGAACAAAACATAGTGTCAAGAGGAAATGAAAATCATTCCTTTTGCTGTTTTCACTCATTCCAATTCAAACTGAAAGCATCTGCTGCCTTAAACTACAGTCCAAACTAAATCTTTTCCTCTACAAAATTCATGACATGGTCAATACTAGTAATATATTTTTACCTGGTGGAAATGTGTATAAGGAGACACTGTGAATATAAAGTGTGACTCGTATTTAAATACACTGCTACCTCGATATAGTGCGGTCCTCGGGAGCCAAAAAATCGTACCACGGTATAGGTATCAAGGTAGAGGAGCATGCAGCCATGCCCCCCAGTGCACTCCTGTACCGCGTTTTATCAGAATTCACCTTATATCGCACCATGTTATATCGAGGTAGCAGTGTATATTCTTTTTTCATGATTTTTGTGTTTCCTAGATTAAAATAAATCCACCTTGAGATTAATTTTTGCCAAGAGCTCTTATTCTGGGTTTTCTTCTTCTGTGTCATTTTCTCTTTGTTCTTCAAATGTTAACTGTTTTTTGTGCTTAAAAATATACTGTCTCTTAATATATATAACTAGATCATCGCACATCATAGCATATATTTATATGTGTCATACAAAATGCTCATAATCTTCTACTGCATATATTCTCTTCAGCCCCTCTTCTTGACTTGACTAGCTTGTGAAACAATCTAGTCACTGGTAGTGACCCTGCAACCACCATTCTTCCCTGCGGATTGGTTTCTTGGTTCTGGACCTTTCTCACAGTCTTATGTGATTGAAGCTGAACTCTTCATTTACTGCTAGATCTTTCAGGGGATTTTTTTTTTCCAAAGTGTTCAATGTTGGTTTCATGGATTTTGATAAATTAAAATGACGGAACATCTTCATCAGACCTTTATAAAGGACATTAACTTTTGCAACTCTTGTCAGCCTTGTGCTTCCAACCTCCAGGTACAGCATGTTAGGTTTCTTTATAGGGTGGGGTCAGACCCCAAAACCCTTCTGTGAAAAATAATTGACCTCCAAGGACTTTGCATAGAGTATTACAGAAAATGCTCTCAAGGGGGTATTGCAAATATAGTCCAGGAACATGCTAAACCAAAGTTCAGATTGTTGTCCTATTATGGTGGTTTGTGAATCATCTTGACCTGACCAGGCCCTTGCAAATCCTACTCTACAGTCCTGACATTCTGCTGAGATTCTTTATAGTTTCCATTCATTACTGAATCCAGATGATACAAGTAATCCACCTGCCATTGAACCACTCTCTTTCTGTGTATTGCTGGTGAAACATGACACATGCCTGTTGTTGTCATATCCAAGCCCATTGGAAAATCACAGGAATAATAAACTGATCAACTTTGCCATTTTAAAAACCGACTTGCAATTTTCAGAATCCTTTTTCCTCCCTTATATTTTATCAAAAGCTCTGTCCTACCATTGAAATAATAATAAAAATTTAAAATTGGCAATCAATTTCTTTTTTTTAAAAAGGGTCTGCTGTAAAAAAAGAAAAGAAATATTACAGGTTGGACTCTGAAAATGTTTCCAAAATTGGCAAGCACATCTTTTGCACATGCTAAACCATTACTTTATTTAGAATGTAAGTTTTTCCAGAAAGAGACGGTCTCTTAATGTGTGTATGTACCTACCACAATGGAGCCCAATTTCTGTGAGGTCCTCTAGGCACCTCAGTAATGAAAAGTAAATAATACCATGCTACCATATGCAAATGAAATAAGTGCATATATGCCATTCTGTTCTTCTTGTGCCCACAAATGCTTTGTTTTGGTCCATATTAATGAGTTTGCTTGCAAATTTTGCAGATCTGTTTTCAGGGGCTTGTTCAAAGTTTTATTCTACAGACGTAAAAGGAGAAAAAAAATATACAATAGAATTTCACTAATTCACATGGACAAATAGCTAACCCATAGCTGCTTACTCAGTTTTGCAAAATGGCTAGTCAGTGAACAAACACAATTAAAGCATGGATAATGCATCACAGATTAATTTCTTATTTTGAGAATTGTATCTTATAATAATTCAATATAATGTACTGGTAAATTAACTGTAGTATGTTTTGTAGAAATAATTGGTAGCAGTAAACATTTATATTGTGGTAGTGATTAAAGGCCCCATCCTTATTGGGGCTCCATTGTGCTGGGTGCTCCACATCCTGTCCCTGACCATGAAGATTTGGAAAAACACTTTATTACCAGTTGTGCTCTGGTATTAAATCATTGCTGAGGAATACAGGGGCACCATTTGACAAAATCCAAATTATCCACATTGGCGAGAGGGTCCAATGTACCATAACCAGTTAATGAAAACTCCTGAGCCTTTTAATTAGAGATCTGTGAACTGACTCTGGATGTTTTCCTACTCTTGTCTTTGTTTCAGAATGGAAAAGGTTATCCATGTAGTTCGAGTTTTTTGTTTTTGAGTATGTGGTCAGGAAGCAGACGTTGGAAAAGTTGGAAAAAGTTCTTTCATTCACATGCCCCCAGATAAGACCAAAATTCTTTGCTCAGTATGAGATTTCAGTGCTTCCTCAGAGATAAGGCTTTTCCTGTCAAAATATTCAGTGCAGTCTGCTGTGCATTTGGGACATTTAGGTGTCAGCTGAGGAGCAAATAAAACCACATTAGGGCATAATACTTGGAAGTAAAACCACAGCCATTTTATACGGGTCTGATGTGTGTGTATGGGGGTGGGGGGGGGTATATATATACTTTATTGTTACTAAGCCACATGCTTTGCTAGGGTACCTCCATACATATTGTATCTCTAAATAGTGTTTCAACCCCACCTTGCCGATGATGACTGGCTTTTACACTGCACCCTGCCTCAGGGAATGGGGGCTTGATGCTGACTGGCAGTAGCCATAGATTGAGGCAAGGTGGGGACAGAGGGTTGGGGGTTCCCCTCCTTGGGGGACACAGAGAGTGTGGGGGTATTGCCAGGGGACAGCAACCCAGGTAAAAGGGCATCAGGGTCTGGGAGGAATACGGGGGCCAGTGACAGGCGAGGCACCAGCCTGCAGAGGGTGCTCCGGCTGGAAAAGAGCTAATTCCCAGACAGCCAGCAGGAGGTGCCGCAGGGGTTAATCATCACATCATTACAGATACCTTCAAGGAACTCAGAGGCACTGCAGGAAGTCATGTTGACGATTCAGTTAGTTACACTATATGCCAGCAAACAGTTGGCCCCACTGGCTTTTGGAGCTGATGTGACGGAGGCAGGATTGTTTTCTGATTTTTTTTTTTTTTTTAAAATGAGCTCTTCTAGTATAGTCTAGCATAAAGCTGTCCTTGCACCTTTATTACTTCTATAAGCATTACAGGCTGACTGATCCTTATTCATGCACTGCTAGAAAGTCATCCCAGTGCTTTTAAATATCTTCTTTGTTAGGAAGGATTCCCATCTGTTAGATCAGGGGTCAGCAACCTTTCAGAAGTGATGTGCCGAGTCTTCATTTATTCACTCTAATGTAAGATATTGTGTGCCAGTAATACATTTTAATGTTTTTAAAAGGTCTCTTTCTATAAGTCTATAACATAGAACTAAACTATTGTTGTATGTAAAGTAAATAAAATGTATAAGAAGCTTCATTTAAAATTAAATTAAATTAAATTAAAATGCAGAGCTCCCCAGATTGGTTGTCAGAACCCGGGCAGTGTGAGTGCCACTGACAATCAGCTCGCGTGCCGCCCTTAGCATGCATGCCATAGGTTCCCTGCCCCTGTGTTAGATCATTGAAACCAACATTTTATACTGTCTACAAAGTTGATTGTTTTCATATTTTATTAGCTTTCTGGCCATGAAACTTGGTCTTGTGGCAGAAGTTCCATGCAGCTCATATACATCCACTAGCATATTTAGGATGCCTAAAATAAATGTCCACAGACGTTCAGTGTGAAAAATACAACCAGTCTTCTCCTCCTGGAGTTCCTCCCGGAAGTTATCAACCTATATGATTTCTCACAAGATGATACTGTTATCATTGATGACAATAACAAATCCTTTCTTATTATAACTGGAAGTTCCTTCATCTTATGGGTCTCTCAGTTTATCCTTTTTGTCCTTTTCTTCTTTTAGACTATAAATTCTACATTCTATGGGAATGTTTTCATTTTGTCTTGTACAGGATCAGGGAAGAAATATATAATCGATATTAATAATAGACAATTGGACTTTAAACTACATATCCACCAGTGCACTCATGTTAGGTAGGAGAATAACATCATGCCACACAGTACTTATGTTGTACATTATTTCATCAGTTTGCTCTCCCCCACTAATATTTGCTCCTAACTAAAGTTCAGATCCATCAAAAAAACAAAACTCCAGTCTCCTTTAGACTTTGTATCTTATAAGAAAAAGGAAACTTAGTGTTCATTTTTGCAGAGAGTGGCACTGCAGTCTTCAACATTTTCAAATTCAGGCTTGTTCACATTTCACTTAGTAACAATTATTTGTTAATCAATATTTTAATTCATGGCATGCTGGATGCAATAGGGGCGAGGTTCTAGGAAATAAAGGGGATGTATCAAAACTGAATGGCTCTTTTATTCTTTTCTGTGAGCTGACTGAGTGAAAGCCTTGCTGGTTCTAGAACCACCCTGAACTTTTGAGGGACAGGGTTGGAATCAAGATTTCACAGTGGGACACTATAAATAATGAGACCAAAGCCTAGATGCAAACCACATAAACTCTGAAGGGTTTAGATATTGTGTGGGAATCATACAGTTTGGAGCGTCATTCTAGTTTGATGTTGAAAGTCAGTATCTAAAGGCTTCTGTTACTTATTAAATGATTTTTCCCTGGCGTGTAACCCTGTTGTTTTGAGGCGTAGACCTTGCTGTGTCTTCATAGTGCCCCTGTTTGGAGTATTTTCAGCTGTAGTGCAGGAATTCTAGCCTTCTAGAGATGTATCAGCTGTTATTCTCCCATTTGTGAGAGTCTGTGTGGTCGAGGAACTGTCACCAGGAAATACAAAATGAGGAAGAAAATAGCTGGAAAATAGCATAGGAAGTAAATAGAGGGAGATTCATGTCTGTGAGTGAGAGAGAATTCCAAGTACCAGAAATGCTGGTAGTATTACATTACCAGGAGGCTCTGTAGTTGGGGGAGCAGTTTGTATCAGATTGTGAGTGTGTGTTATGGAAAGCATAAGTACTGTTTCGTCCAAAGACCATGATTTTAATAAGTAAATGAGTTTTCAGAGCCTTCTGTGTCAAATGAAACAGTCATTCCTCATTGCTGTTGCTGCTACACAAGATACAGTGTGCAAGGAGAGTATTTAAGCAGTCTTGCTAGCCTTGTCATGCTGGCGGTCAGTAGAGTTGGTTGAATACTCCAAGTGGTACTTGCAAACATTCCTTGGAATTAAACTTGTACATTACCTTGGATGCTGCTCATTGCCCCGTTTATTCACTTTCTGCAAATATTTGTGACAATACTTTTGGGTTCTTGGAGCCTGGGAAGTTTAAATGACAATAATTTTGCACACCTTGAGCTATCTGTTCTGTATCTGTATCATTCTTCCAAAATACAGGTCCAGTTGTGCAAGGATCCCTTTAATCTATCTTCTTCCTCCTCGTGGCAATAAAACTGAAGGCAATCAGCACCCACCAAGAAGCATTCAGCAGCTCGCACTAATGGAACATAAATAATTTTTGTGGACACTTGAGGTGAAATTGTGGTCAAAACTCCCATTGACTTTCCTGAGGCCAGGGTTTCATGCCATAACTCTACAATTGTCTTAGATTAGCAAATTCTAAAGAGAGAAACTGAATGGCTAATGCACTACTCTCACCTCCGTTTGCCTGATGTTCCCATGCTCCTGGAAAAGACCAGTTTAGACCTTTTTCCTTAACATTACCTATTTGTGGTGTTCCGTCACATAGGTTGTGCATACTGAAAATACTAGGTGAATAAACATTTGCCCAGAAATTTGAAAAACTGGACATCAATGTTTATGCTAGTAACTAAAAGGATTATTAATAGAATCACAGACATTAGAGATGGAAAATACCTATTAGATCATCTAATCCAACCCTTTACTGATGTGGGGTTTATTCCTATTACATATTTTCTAGAGTTAATGGCTAGTATCAACCAAACAATTCTTTATATGGTGCTAGAAATGCTTCAGCACATACCTGAACAAACAAAAAAGTTCCATTAATATTGTAGCTTGTTGGAGCTCTGCTTTGTTAATATTGCTGGCTTCTCGAGCAAGTCTTGCTAGAAGAGGAAGAGTCAAATACCATTTGTCTTCTCTGCGTTCTGAATGACTCACTCCCACTCGGGAAAATGAAAAAAAGGAGCTTGCCCTGTGCACAGAGCCATGGGGAGCAGCAGGATTGGGGAAGTGGGGGAGGGAAGAAAACACAGTGACTTGTCGGAGAGGAGCCATCCCTTTCCCCTGAATGAGCAGTACTGTTTTCAGAGCCCTTCTGTCCTAAATTCCTGTATTTTCTCTTTCCTCTGCCTCCTCTGAATGTTCTGGTCTGCAAGTTCTGACTAAGGCCTGGTCTACACTCCAAACTTAGGTCAACATAATCTGTGTTAAGTGGATCTAATAATATATGTATCTAAACTACTGAGTCCTTTCCACTGACATAAGTGGCCTGTAAAGTCAACTTCTGTACTCCAGCTCCGCGAGAGGCGTAGCACTTTATTCGACATCCGCGGGTCGACATGGGTCTAGTGTAGACCAATGGTTCCCAAACTGGGGTTCACGAACCCTTGAGGGTTCGTGAAATGTTGCAGGGAGTTCTTGGGGGGGGAAAATTCCCTAATGTTGGACAGAGCTGAGGGATTCCAGGCAGCATGTGGCCAGCAGCCCGGAGTCTCTGGACTTCCAAGAGCTAAGCAGATCAAAGCAAGCATCTCTGTCACACTGAGAGGCTAAACAGTCTGGTGATGGACCCAGAAGGCATGTGAAAAATCGAATTAGCTACTTGACAAAGACAGCAACTTTGTAGATTTGTCAAATTTTTGTCATCACGGTCGTCATCATCATCGCTGTATTACCATAGTCACGGACCAAGACCTCATTGTGCAAAAGACAGTCCCTGCCCCGAAAGCTTACAGTCTAATGGTACTATGTTCAGTATCATGTGAATGATGTCTGATTAAACCCTCTGGGTTTTGTTTACTAGAATACACTACCCTGCAGTGAATGCCACAAGTAGTTAAAGTAAGGATTTGCTTTTAAATACAGCTACTTTAATGTTTAACTTCACAAGTCTTGGCAGGTATAGCTGAGAGAAGGGGTCATTGCTTAAAATACAGAGGTACAGTAGCTAGAGATAGTTTAAAAACAGGCTGCCACAGAATTGATAGCTGTGAGAGGCATTTTCTTTTGGAGGGAAGAGTGCTTGCGAAGAAGGACTTGCACACTTCCTGTATTTCCATTTGATGCGAAAATAATAATTGGCTCAGGTTTGTGTTGGTATAACTGCATTGCTCAGGGATGTGGAAAATCGCCTGAGAGACAGTTATACTGACCTAATTCCTGATGGACACAGTTGATATATCAACAGGAGAGCTTCTCCTATTGACACCTACCATCTCTTGGGGAAGTGGAGTAGCTATGCCAACAGGAGACGTGCTCCAATAGTCATAGGTAGTGTGTTCACTAAGCACTACAGTGGTGTAGCTAAGGTGCTGTAAGTCTAGACAAGCTCTCTGACGCTAAATCCCTAAGTATTCTGACATCTTCTGAGTGGTCAGGTATTATTTTAGATAGTGTGGTTTGCTGGCCTTGCTCTTGACTTTTTATCCTCAGCTTTGTTTTCAACCTCTCATACAAACAATGAACTCATCACCCCATGGATTGGGTTTGAGAATGATGTCCTGCGCAATTTATGCACCATGGTCAATAGCATATTTTCTCATAAATGATGCAAGAGCTCCTTTATCATAATTGGCCAGCATTTTACTATTTACAGCATTTTTCCAGGTTAGCCACTTGTGACACAAGTTCTGGACTGGAACAGCAGATAACAAAGGCACGACTTGATCTCCTATTTGCCAATCATTGTCTTTAATATCTTTGTCAAAATGCAACATTTGCCTTGTGTTTTGTTTTTCCCAATTATTTTTTCACCATACAGATGTACCTGTTTCAAATGGTCTCCCTGGTGGGTCCTTTCAGGTCTCCATCACAGACTACACCGCTTCAGGTCTCCTTCACCACCACCGTATTTTATTGTGTTCTTCTAACCAGATACCACCTGTCGGGCTATTTACATATATTTACAGTCCACCAACGAGTTTCCCCTGCTTGCTTCTGGGGAAGGGAGCAGAACTAGCAGGACCCAGGCCTGCCTACCTCTGCCTTCCTTCAGGCTCTCAGCTCTTTGCTCAGCATTGCCTTCCTCTCAGTTTGAATGCTCCTAGCTGCTAGGGTTGCCACCCCTTCAAATTAGCCCCTCAGCTATAGCTCAGCCTAATTAATTGATCTTCCAGTTAGGTCCAAATTAACATATATTGGTGGGGCTTTGAGTGACAGGGTGCTGAGTTTGCTCCTGAGTGACTCAGCACACTCTGTTACACTCATGTAATTTTTACTCCTTCAGTGTGCGTACTGATAGTTTCCCACAGAAAGAGCTCTGGCATCTGCATTCCCTTCCCATCTGTACTTCAAAGCGAGAGTGATTTGTTGCACGAGGGAGTCACTTAAATCTCCATGAGAACTAATGGAATGAGGTAATCCCAATCTTTTCCATTTATTGCACCAAACCTAACTATCAGGATGAAACTGGGGAATATGTTGCCATTTTTAGTGTCTATCACACACTTGACTTGGAATGTGAGATTCCTGTTGAATCAGAAAGTTGAACGTTGAATCAGAGATCCACATTACACAATTTAGTGTCAGTACGGAGAAAGCAGAGAGGGGTAACATTTGCAGCTAAAGCAAATTAATCAGAATGTGAGCATCCACACAAAGGTTTGATGAGCTTTAACTAATGCACTTTATATTTGCACCTTTAGTTAAAGAGGCTTAAGTGTCTGGAATGTCACTTGGTAAACATGCTCTACATGTCATAACTACATCTTCATGCACATTCCCTTAGGGATATGAAAGTATGTTATCTGTTGTGTACTCTGCTGACTCCTTTGGTTCCTAGCTTTCTCATATGCACTTTGCTGCTGCCTGAGATGTCACCTGTAGTGTTTCTACATGATGGTCCGTTGAGATATCAGTGTAATGTTGGCACATAAGAGAACACAGCTTCAGCAAAGCAGCAGCAGCAGAAAGCTGCTGATATAGTTAAACTGTATCACTGTATTATTACAACTGCTGCTGCTGTTTTGACTGTAGCAACTGGATGCTTCCCTAGATATCGGGCTTCTATTGGCCCACCACAGTACATTCATTATTTAGAGAATCCTCGCCCTGTAGAGCTAACAGTCTAAACAGACAGTATGAAGAGTGGGAGAAAGGAAGTATTATTATACACATTTTACAGATTGGGCACTGAGGCTCAGAGTGATTAAATGGATTGCCTGAATTAACACAGGAGGAGCCAAGACCTTAACTGAGATAATCCTTCCTCTCTTCCTCTTGATTTTGGATTATAATTTTGCAAAGTCAATGCTGCCACCTATATATTTGTCTTTCTTTTTGCAGGGACTACGAATTATATTCTCAGATGCTTCGAGGCTCATCTTCAGACTCAGTGCTTCTAGCAGTGTGCGAGCTACCCTCAGGATCTATGCAGAAACCTACGAAAAGGATCCCAGCAAACATGACAAGGAGTCACAGGTAAATCAATGAGCACCACTTTAAGCTTTGGAAAAACAACCAAGTGTCATTTCTTGCTGTGGTAAGGCCCCTGTATAGGCCAATGGCAGGTGCTCTCAAAAGCATTGAATAAAATGGTAGAGTTTTTCCCAATTAAAATCAAAGCATACTGAATGTTGTGTCCGAGCAGATACATAAGCTTGGTGCTGTTCCAGGAAGTGTCAAGGAGGCTGGCTTTTGATTTGGAAAGCCTGTTTTTAAACTTTTAAGAGAACAGCTCCAGAGGTGACAGTAGAACCAGGAGAGTTACAGCGGTGACAGTGGTACAGATTAACTATGTAAGGTAAGAAGAATGTTCTGCAGCCTGCAGAAGACAGGCGGATGCCCCCAGATCAGTACAGGCCAACCAAGTGGAGAGAACAAAGGGGAAGGTGGTAGTAGTAGTAGTAGTATGATACTTCTGTGAATTATTAATCTTTTAAATTAGGCAACCTATTGAAAACTGTACACCAGAATCTACATTAAAAGAACATTATGGCTGCAGAGTCCAAGAACTTGCAAATTAGGAAATCCCAGGATTAAGGGCTGCCTTCACAACCTTCATTTGGCAACTTGTGCATATGCATTATGATACTGTCTTTAATTATGCTGTGCCAGTGCTGTCTCTCCCGCAACAACTCCCACCCCCCAACCCCATCCGTGGCTCCTCTTCCCCAGTCTTAGGCTTCATCACCCCCAGGCCACTCACGTCAATTCCAATCTCCTTTTCCAGCCAGGAGATTAGGGGTAGGAGGTCTATGGAGGGGATAGTCAGGATCTAAGCCCCCCCGATCCTTGTCCCCTGACTACCTCCTCCATAGACATAATCTCCTTTTCCAGCCAGGAGATTAGGGGTAGGAGGTCTATGGAGGGGGTAGTCAGGGGACAAGGATCGGGGGGGCTTAGATGAGGGTGGGATCCTGGGGGGGCAGTTGCAGTGGGGGGGGGTTCCAGAGGGGTCGATCAGGGGACAAGGAGTGGGGGGTTGGATGGTGGTTCTGAGAGGGGCAGTCAGGGAGTGGGAAGTGGGAGGGGGCTGGACTGGGGGCGGGGCCTTCCCTACCCAGCCCTCCATATAATTCTGTAAACCCAATGTGGCCCTTGGGCCAAAAACTTTGCCCACCCCTGGCCTATGTTCTTCTTCTTTTCCCTCTGCATTTGCGTCTGGCTGCTTCCTCCTCCTCCATGCTGCCTAGGCACTAGGGACATGCAGAGCACAGGAGAGACCATTTCCCTACTCTCAGTTCCAGAAGCCCTTGGCTGCAAGGAGCAGCAGTTCTAGAGAAAGTCCTCACAGCCCCTGCAGCCATGGGCTGGAGCATGCCTAACATGGCAAAGAATTTAGCTGCCAAACTCTAACAAATCTCTACAGATATTTTTCAAGGTTCTAGAGCTTCTCAACAAAACAGCTGTGATTTTTTTTTAACATGACCAAACCAGGTATTGTTCCCTAATCTTGTTTTCAGAAACAGCTATTTTAGCTGAAACTTGGCAACTAAAATAAAATAAAATAAATCAGCCTGAGACAGACACTTTCCATAGAAAATATCAGTTTGGCAAAATTATAAGCAATTGAAAACAGGGTCTTGTACTGGAAAGCGTCAGGCACCCTTAACTATAAATTGCACTACCAGCTCCACCTATAATATCCAAAAGCAACTGTTGAGATTTTATCTAAAATTTCTAAGAAATATTTTGTCCTTTCTTGTCCCTGCAGGCCTCTTTGCAATCTTATGTAGGGTTGAGTCGGGTTAGATTGACTTTGTCCAAAGAGAGCCATATCTGTTCTCGGGGCGAGATTGAGAGCAGCTTCTGTTCTTCAACGTATCTGACCTCTTGGGTTTTTGGTTTTTTTTTAAATGAATGTAAAGTATATGGAAACAAGGACTGGCAGCCCTAGAGAATGAAGTCCTGTTTATCCAGAAAACAGAGGCCTGGGCGGCTATAGAGAGGGCGTCCCTACACCCATAACTCCCCAGTGTGCTTCAATTTTGAACTGGAAAGACCATCCCTGTTCAGTCTCCATGGAGACTAGTCCTTGACCTCTCTGCTGAGAGGTGTAAGGAAGGTGGCACTTTATTACTAGTTTCATTGCTGAGTAAATTCCATTATGAAGAAGACTGGCTGTCATACTATAAATCAAGCTGTTGAACAGGAGCATTACTATGGCTTATTCCAGGGGAGATCAAGAAGCGAGTCTGGAATTCACACTGCCTGTTACTCGTGGGGTGGGGAAGAAAGTACAGGCTTAAAACTCACTCATAGCAGGCCAGCAGAAGATTCCCTCTATTTAATAAACTTAAAATAAATCATTAGATAACATACTTCCCCAGAGACAGCAGCAGATAGATTTCAGACTGGGAGTCTTCTGTCTTTTCCCCCTCCTCCCCAAAATTGGACACTAGTGATGCTCCTTTTGTTGTGTTTATAAATAAGGCTACGGTTTAGTCATGGGTATTTTTAGTAAAAGTCATGAAGAGGTCACTAGCAATATATAAAAAGTCAGGGCCTGTGACCTGTCCATGACTTGTACTAAATATCCCTGACGAAATCTTAGCTGGGGGGCGGGGAGTGTATGTATGTGTGTGGAAGTGCTGCTCTGGGGGTTGGGAGACTGCTGCTCAGGGTGGGGGAGGAGGAAGGAGACCGCTGCTGTTGGGCGGGGAGTAGGGTCCAGTGGCACCAGCTGCTGGGGGCCACCAAGCAGCAATTGCTCTAGCCGCCCCCGAGGCTGCCCACCTGCTGCTGCTCCAGCCGCCCCCAGGGCTGCTGCTCAGGCAGTCCGTGGGGCCAGCCACACAGGTGGCTGCTTGGACAGTCTTTGGGGCCACTCCCCGGGGCTGCCCGAGCAGCAGCTAGTGCTGCTGGCCCCAGGGCTGCTCCAGCAGCACTGATGCAGCAGGCTGCGGGGCTGCCCAAGCCACTCCAGCAGCAGTTGGTGTGGCTGTCTCCGAGGCCACCTGAGCAGCTGGCCCCCTGGGGCCTGCCACGCTGGCCGCTGCAGGAGTCACGGAGGTTGACTTCCACAACCTCCGGGATAGACACAGAGCCCTATTTATAAATCATTTTGAAGCTTAAATTTGCATAATGATAAGCTCTTTGAGGTAGGGACTGTCATTTACTACATGTTTTGCAGTGTCTAATGCAGGCCTGCACAACATGCAGCCCGGGGGCCACATGCGGCCCGCACAGGCTCACTGTGCAGCCCGCGAGGGGTGAGTAGGAGCGGGGCAAGCCAACCAGTGGGGTGTGGGAAAACGTAGCTGGGCAGGCAGGAGCAGCGAGCCAGCACATGGGGGAAAGGTGAGCTGGTCGTGGGGGACAGGGTTGTGGGGCTGAGAAGCTGAGTTGGGGGTGTGGGGTGAGTAGCTGAACCAAGAGGGTTGGGGGACGTGTGCAGGTGAGCTGGTGGCAGTGGGGTGTGGGGGGAAGCAGAGCCAGGCGGGCAGGAGCAGCAAGCCAGCATGCGGGGGAAAGGTGAGTGGGTTGCAGGGGGGAGTGGAGGCTGGGGGGCTGAGGGGCGGGGGGGGACTGCGTCATGCTCCTGTGGGGCAGCGTGTTTGGCTCTGTGCTGAGCCAAACAAGCTCCCCCCTCCCCCAGAGTAACGCCGCCGCACGGCAGCAGTGGGTTGGATGGGGCATGGGAGTCTCGGGGCTCTGTCAGGGGGTTCGGGGGTGGATAGGGGTCAGGGAGCAGGAGAGTTGGGTACGGGGGTGGTTAGCAGTGAGTGGGGTCCTGGGGGGTGGTTAGCGGTGAGGGATCTCTGGAAGGGGCAGTCAGGGCACAAGGTCAGGGGGTTGGATGGGTCGGGAGTTCTGGGGGGGTCTGCCTGGAGGTGTGGGTGTGGATTAGGCTCAGGGCAGTCAGGGGACAGGTAGGGGGTAGGGTTCTGGGGGGCAGTTAGGGTGGGGGGGTCTCAGGAGGGGGCAGTTAGGGGACAAGGAGCAGGGAGGCTTAGATGGGGGGGGGGGTCCGGGGGGGGAGTGGGAGGGAGTGGATGAGGGCAGGGTTTTTTTGGCCCACAGCTGTTTTTTTGTTTGGTTGGGTTTTGTTTGGTTGGGTTTTTTTGCAATAGTTTGGTCCTCCTCACTTTCCGAGTTGTGCAGGCCTGGTCTAATGCAATGAGGCACAACTTGGCTGAGACCTCTAAGTGCTAATTCAATATAAATACACTATTTAATTATTATTGTTGTTATTAATTTATTGCACTGCAAGGGAAGGCGAGAGAGACAGGAATGAACTTTAGTCTTTAAAGAGAACTCCAGGTATCTTTGAGCTTCTGCTGAGTTTTTGCTAGGACTCTAATCTGAGTTATAAGTGAACATTTTTTTAAAAAAATTCCTTGTCAAGCAGATTGTCTGGGGATCACTTAGCTAATGCTTCCCAGTGATTCCTCACAATAAAAGTACAGTTTGGAATACTAGAGTCCAAGCAACTTCTGGATTCCTTATAAGGGAGAAATTTGTAGTGGTCTAAGAGTTGTCTCATAATCATAATCAAAAAAAGTTTTCTAAAGAAGAATTAAGGTTGAGAGGGTTTCACTGGAGTTCAGCTGATACAAAAAAAACCTCAATAATATACTTTGTTTACATTTCTCGGATTTTTACCAAACTTTCCAAGAAAACTCTACTGTAGGATGAGGTGTAGCATGTGAATCTTTGGGAAGATCTTTCATTTCGTTAATTGAAAAGGTGTTGAAAACTTGATTTATAATGAGGGAGAAGCTTTAGTCGTAACTATGGTATGGCTACTGTGCCTCCATAATCATTACAGGGACTGCACATTATCAAAAGTCCCAAGGGAAAAAAACAAACACAAGTGCATCATGTTTTTAATCTATAAAAGTTTCCAGTTTAAACAATAAAATTAAAGCTTCTTTTAATGGCATTTTATTTCTGCAAAACATTTGTTTTAAAATAATAAAGAAAAACCACAGAGGTTTTGTTTAAATTTTATTTCTGAAAATACATCACTATATGCTTGTGGCCATCTCAAGTTATGACATGATTTAGCCAGCCAGTGTATATGGGTTAATAAATGTTTTTTAACTGGGGGAGAGACCTAGGGTAAAACACCATTTTGACTCCTTCCACACTGCCCAGCCAAACTTGGTTATAGCACAGATTGGTAACAATTGTAATTAAACTATGTTTACGCATGGGTATTAAACAATGTTGGTTGCCCTTTGTAGGCAGAGCCTAAATCAAGTGAAAATACGTCAGTGGAGGGGACAGAGCTGAGTGCTGATTTCCACTCCGGACATATCTGAGAGATCTGCAATGTACATTTAGCAACTTTGCAGTTTATGAAACAAACACAAGTGTCTGACCATATTTCCTGTCTAATACATCCTGGCAAAAAGAATGATTCCACTCCACTCACCCCCAAAAAATGATTTGTTCTCTAATGCTTTATAAAGGAGGGAAAACAATAAGGAATGTTCTGCCAGTCTTCAGTGCTGAATTAATTAAACTTTCTGACCCTCTTAATTCCAAGAGGAGAAAGTGCTTCTTATAATGGAATAGCTTCTGTAACAATGAATTGTTCAGTACTAACTGTTTTGAGGCAAGTAATAGGAGAAGGGAGAGAGACGCTGAGCTGGATTTAAGTTTGTGTCCTTTAAAAAAATGTTCTAAAGTGAATGTTTAATGTTCAACACTTAATGGAATGGAAAATGTCACAAATGTTCTAAGTGAAGTTAGTGTTTGTGAAAATACTGGATTGAGAGAACTGGAGATGAACGTCATCCTGACAGTTCACTGGACATGTGCCAGCACGGGGAACCGGACCCTCCTGCCCATGTGTATTATTATCTCTGTTCTAGAAGTTAACTCTGGAGGTGGGGGTAGATCTTTTTTCATGCATATTCAGTCCAGTCTGGAGACTGCCATTAATGGTGCCAGCTACGGTGACATGGACACCTCGCCGCTAAAACCTGAATGGGGGCTGCCATCTGATTTTATGCAGACCACTGAACTTGTCAGATTATAGGCATTTTTTTTCACTAATGATTCAGGTTGAATTTGAAAGGCAAGCCTAGAGGTGAGAGAAGAAGCAGTCATCTCTCTGGTCATCCAGTCCCCTCAGTACTCATTGATAGTTGTAATATATGCTGTTTGATCCTGGGCAGAAAAAGAAAACCCTTCTGCTTTTAAAGGAGTTTCATCTCATTTTGCAACAGCTGCAGTAGAATGAACTGCTGTGTACATGTATAGAGTACTTTCATCTTGCCTTCACAAAGCTAGTTAATGTCAATATGGGTTACTATAGGATAGGTAGGTTAGAGTGCCGTCTAATGGTGGAAGGAGGCATTTAACCTAGAGCTCCTTTTTGGTGACTAGGTAATGCATTTGCAGTATATGTGAATATCCAGTAAAATAACAAAACAAAAGAACAGGTGTTTTATCTTTGTAAATGTAGGGCCTAATAGTGGCCTCACTCCTCTTTGGTGTACCGAGGACGCTGTAGAGCTATTCAGTCAGAGGTGCTCTGAAGCATTTTGCATGTGCAGAGTGAATGCAAGTAAAACATTTTCAATCCCCACCAACCTCACATGTCTCCTGAGGATCATGGAGCACCACCGTTGGGCTAGCCTGTCTGAAGCCCAGCACTCAAAGGAGTAGTATCGTGCCAGCCTCTATGCAGATTCCTGAAGGATAGCAGAAAGAGGATCGCTGTTGGACCTCCTCTTCCCCCTGCCCTGGCCCCACCTATGCAGGAGCAAAGAGAATTTCCACCTCATTGCTATAGATAAATACTCCCTCTTTCTCCTCATCCCCTGGTGGAGTACACTTTCCAGTGCTGAGCTTTCCTAAAACCAGATGCTTCACTGACTACAGTAAGACAGTATGGACTCAGAGGGTCACTGATCCTTACCTTCAACTGGGCAATGAATTCTATTTAAAGGGAGTAAATCATTCTCCTTTCAAGTAATCTTAGCAAATGAATCCTTAATAACTGTACAGCAGAACATCAGTGACCAGAGGTGGAAACATTCACACCATAATAAATAGTTAAGGAAATCCCTTTCTCAGAGAGACAATATTGTTATGCAGGTAGAATGTTTTGTTACCGGTGTACTTTGTTCCCGCTAAGGGGAATAGGAATTATATACATGCATCAAGAGGAGATGTGACAGAATTTCAGTTCTGCAGCTTCCTTTTGTTTAACCAAGATTTCCTACCTATTTCCCTTTACAGTGGAGCGATCAGCAGGAATTCAAAGGGAAAACAAGACTTTGGAGAATTGTTCATTTTTGTTTTGCCTTTCTTACTTAGCTTGATTTTCATATGTATCTTGTGTGTCAATGCACTCTAGCTGACACAGTGTAACAGGGTCCACTGCCTGCCCCTCCTCCTGAGGCCTGCTCACTGCCCCAGTAAAGCTCCGAGAGGCTTCAACTGTGCAACACCCATGTCTTTATTTACAAAAGCATTGCCCCCCACCAGTGTTAAGCTGTATACAATCTTATCAGCTTACTTGGCTCCTTTTGCAAACAGAGTAGCCCTCAGCTGGGAGACTGACCTTACCCTGGCCTTTCCCCCTGTCTTCTGGCCTCCTCCCAGCCTTTATAGCCCTTAGGCCAGCAGGTGCAGCCAATCCACAGGCCAGGCATTAGGCTTTTCCCAGCCACAATCTCTTTCCCCTGATTGGGGCTGGCTGAGTGGGGGCTAATTAGGTGCCTTTGCAGCAGCACCCTGCTACATGCAGCCAATCAGAATTCACCCTGTTGTTTGTGTCATACTTTTGTGCATTGCAAACCAAATCACAGTATTATTTATTGACTTTCTGCTGCTTCACTGCTTAGGTGTAAGAGATGATTGAACTACTTCAGACAAAAGGATCACATTCCTCCAATATCCCTAATCAAACCTTTTATTTATTTTATTTTGACATTTGAAAATGCTCAACTTTTTTTAAAGAGAGTTTTTCATTGCCACATGCTTCTCCACATACAGATTCTAGCAGATATCAGAAATAGAAGGTCCAAAACACCATGGGACAATTTGCATGCCTTAACCATGAGCAAGAAGTATTACAATCTTGTGAGAGAGACTATCTTCAAGGTTTTTTTTCACCTGAGTTTTACAGATCCATGATGTTCAGCTAGTTTGAATAAGACTCATATAAGCATTCAAACTTTTATGGTCCCATTCACATCAAGCTAATCTTCTGAAGTTTCACCATTTGGCTTCTCCTCTCCTTTTCCATTCTCATCCCAGATAGTGCACTTTTCTTTTGATAAGTAGCATTCAAACCAAGATAAAATATGCTTATTATCAATGCCAGAATCCACTTATATTGTTTATAGCACATTACTAGATACATATTACCAAGATTCACCAAGACAATATAAAGGGTTTCATTTCTATCAGAAAGAAGTGGAATAATGATTCCTTTAAGATTAAACAGAATTACTTGTCCAGAATTCAATGTAATCAGTTCTTCTGTTTGTCAGAGGGGGGTGATGGATGGCAGGAGAGAGATCACTTGCTCATTACCTGCTAGTTCACTCACTCCTGGCATTGGCCACTATTGGTAGACAGGATACTGGGCTGGATGGACCTTTGGTCTGACTCAGTATGGCCATTCTTATGTTCTGTTATACTTCTACAGGAAACAATAATTCCAGAGTCTCACTCAGGATGAAATCCACCCCAGTGCAGGTAGCCTTCAGAAAACCCTCTGCACCACTTAATCATCCCCTTAAATCAGTAGCAAACATCTGACATAGACCAGCTTAATATGGCAGCTACAAGTGCCCAGTGTTTCTTTCCAGAAGTAAAACATATCATCTAGGAAAATTAACAGTTTTATACCCAGACTTCTGAAAAATGGTACACCTGTGGTTAGAGTGGTTGCGATTAGCCCCATAGACCACAAAAATCAGTTGGTATTTTCAGGGGGTTTGGGGACTCACTAAAAAGCCCCAGAAGGTTTGTTAAAATGAAACACAAAACAAGCTATGTGATTCACTGTGCAAACATGCTTATTCCTCAAACACAGAAAAGCAGATGCACAGAATTGCAAGCTTTCAAGTACGATGATAACAAATAACTGAGTCTACATTCTACTAACAAGTGTAAACCTCAATAAAGATATACTTCTGCCAACTCATTTGCTTGGCATGTTACAAATCTTCAAACAGACCAAACTAAACATGCTAAATGCATACTTGTGGACTTGACTGATGCAGGGATGAGTAAAATTCATTTAAAAATTGACAACATTCTTAACTCAACTTTTCTCTTTTCTATGATTTTTACTTCCACAGTTTTTCACTATTTTGATTCAAGGAACTGTAACACAGTCTCCTATCTGAAATCCACGTTTGTGAAGAAATCTGGCTATGTAAGGGATTTAAGATTATGTTCCTTTGGTCACATTTCAGCCTCTTTTCCCCCATTCTGGGCTCCACCTACGACCTTCTTATTTGGGCTACTCATGTTGGCTAAGTAAAGGAATAGTTCCATAGCCTCTCTGAATTGTCAAGTATAATCTGTTAGTTTTTGTCCTTGTTTGGTTCTAGTTCTTTGGTAATAAATCAATCCTGATTTTTCCCTGAATGAGGGATAATATTGTCCTCCATCAATAATCTATCAGTTCTTCTGAAATCTTTTCAACTGCTTTTTAAATTGAGTGCCTCTTTGTAGACACCCTTGTTATGTATAATGGGTATTATGATTTGATCAAAGACCTCCCTGTCTCCAGTGCAAACTTCAGCATCCTCACAGAGAGCTCATCATCTGGAGAGTTGCACCATGTTATTGAGAATTGAGCTGGAAGAATCTTTTTGAACTTTTAAACTTTACCCTTTTTCCCCCCTAAGCTCTAATTGGGACCCTTTTCAAATCCACCAACTAGAAAGCTGATATTTGCGGAAGGATTTTTTAACTTGTACTGTATGCTTTAGGACCGTTACATGGTGTTATTGCCTCAACAAGGAACAGAGCAACTCTGTGTCAGAAATTTAGTTTAACTGCACATGACAAGCTCTCATACTTTCCATTTCATTTTTGTCATCAGAGCAGATGACGAAGGACCATATCTAACTGTCCTACATTTCTCTGGATTCTCAGATAGCATTTCAGCAACTTGGACACGCTATGATATTCTGCAATTTTCTTTCCAGTTGTAGAATCAGTAGCAATGGGTATGTAGAAGTGCTTTTAGCTGTTGTTGAGTTATTTCTGATATCTGAACAACCAACTTGTAGTCTTTTGATTCTTTAGTTTCTTCCCCAGTGTTCCTTCTGATTCTGTATTTGTAACATCTAGTAGAAGAGCTGTGAGTTTAAATTTGTCTGGAAAAATATATCAATAGTTAAGTGCTTCAACCACTTCTTTACATTTCTGATTTTGTGCTACATTGAAAATAATGATTGCAACTTTCATATCAGGTTCCACCCTTTTTGCCTTTAAGATGTTTTTGCAACATATTTATCAATCGATCTTTCTACTCTTTGGATTGTTGAAGACAAACAGATACAGCTCCTGAATTAAGCTGATGTTGAAGAGCTCCCAGGAAGTCTGGATTTATAATATCAGCATAGCTATGTTTGACTATGACAGTGGTTGGCAACCTTTCAGAAGTGGTGTGCCGAGTCTTCATTTATTCACTCTAATTTAGGGTTTCGCGTGCCAATAATACATTTTGACACTTTTAGAAGGTCTCTTTCTACAAGTCTATAATATATAACTAAACTATTAATATATGTAAAGTAGATAAGGTTTTTAAAATGTTCAAGAAGCTTCATTTAAAATTAAATTAAAATGCAGAACCCCCCAGACTGGTGGCCAGGACCTGGGCAGTGTGAGTACCACTGAAAATCAGCTCACGTGCCGCCTTTGGCACCCGTGTCATAGGTTGCCTACCCCTGGACTATGACAATGACACCTTCAGTCTTCCTCTGCAAGATCATCAGAAGTCATCAGTGTTTTGCTCTTCCACTTCAATAGCATGAAACTTTGTCAGTGATACTTTTGGAAGAAAATTCTTAGCTGCGCTCAGTATTATTGAGGCACAGCTAGCAGGAGTGAATTGTAAAGTACCTGACGGCTCACTGCTTTGGCATCTTGTTCTACACAAGCCCTGGCATTGTTTAAAACAGTCTTGGGGCTGCTCTAAGTTATCCAAACTGGATATGGTCCCAAGGAGCCATTTCTTCAGCTTGGACTAGCTAGAGCACAAGAGGGCTTTGTCTATGCCTCTAGCATGCCAGCTGTTTGCCAGTCAGGGAGAACTGTTGCCTTTCCAGCCTCTTAGCCTTTTACATTTATAGCTTCCTTCTCAAAGGTTACAGCTTCAATGATTGTACCCTTGTAGCTAAGCAAAAGAACGGTTAATAAAACTCTCTTTTGCTCCAGTTAATAAATAGGCCATAAATATGGTGTGATTGATAAAGAGAGCTATCAATGAACTTAAGGGTCATTAAAATTTTATTTTTAGTACAGTGTGCCCACTCAATTAATCTGTTATACTTTTCACCAAGGTTGAATTTATCATAACAAAATGTTTGATAAACAGGAAAAATGAAACATGCCAATACACACAAAAGTCCAAGGGATAAAACAAGAATAATGAAACGTGCTGATACCAGAAGTCCAAGGTTCTAGATAAAAGTGAGTATTCTGTCCCTGTGAAATGAATTGCCCAAGATTGCTTCTTGGCTTACTAGCAGGAGCTGAGGAGGGGACCCCATCTTCCATGACCATTCACTCTCTCCTAATATCTAGCCAGGAGGTAACCTTTGTAACAGGGCATAAGATTTAGAAGCAGAGGCACTAATTAAAAAAAAACTAATCCTCAGTGAGTGACCAAAATAAATTAGAGAATATTTACTCGCTGTTTAAGCATTTTTAATTTACAACACTAAAGAAAACCTGAAGAGGAGATCTAAAGCTTCTCTTTCTCTCTCTCCATCAGAAGGTAGTCCAATAAAAGACACTATCTTTCTCCCTCTCTAAGGCTCCTTTCTGGCTAGATAGAAGAAGATGTTAAAGGCAAAGGCCCAGATCCTCAAAGGTATTTAGGCTCCTAACTTCTGTTGAATGGGAATTTGGTACCTAAATACCTGTGAGGATCTGGGCCCTGGAAACCAATTCTTTGGCTCTTATTAGCCACCCAAAAAGCACCCTCTGTCAAATTATTCCTTATCATTCAATAGCCATAAGCAGTGTATGCTTGCTTTTATCTAGAACATTGGACTTTTATGTATTGGCACATTCTTTTTCTTCTGTTTACCAAGCAATTGGTTATGCTAAATTTAACTGAGGTGAAAAGGATAACAGATCAATTGAGTGGGTGTAACGTGCTCAAAATAAAGTTTTGTGACCCATATGTTCACAAGTAACTTTAGTTTCTGACTCACCTCCTATTTATTGCCTATTAATAAATCATGACAGAAGGCTAATATTTACCTGTCCTTTACCTAGCTACCTGGTACAATCATGGAAGTTGCATAAGGTTTTAAATCTAAAGGAGAAAAAATTACAGTCCATATGCAGAATCTTTTTGATTTGTTGTCATGGTTAATAAAATGTTATTTCAAACACCAGTGTCATGATGGTATTGTACAGAGCATGTACAGGAAACACTGCAGCAAAAAGGCTGGATTGCTTCAAATATCTGCCAGTTTTTACTCACAGTACATTATGTATTGAAGTTGTACCTAGGAGTCGCAGTTGTGGACCTGGAGCACATTGTGCCAGGTGTTGTACAAATATAGAACAACGTGGATCACAAATATAAATGGATTTTCCAGGGACATACTTGAATTAAATCATTTGCTATACTAACTAGCTACAGAGAATCCGATAGCAGCATGCAACCACCGAATTTGCTTCTGTCTGTTTTTCTCGTGAAAGAGGATTCTTTCAAATACGAACCCAACTGGGAAAAATTCCATAGAATTTAATAGGGGTGAATCAACAGGTTTCTATATATTTAATAAGACTGAGCAATAATTCTAAGAAATATAGAAATTAATAGGGAATTATGCCCTTTCTATAGGTGTTTTGAAGTAATCTATAAAGTGATATAGTAGATATACAGTATACAATATTAATACTGAAATGTATAGGATGGTTGAAAAAGTCCATACAAAGTTTTTCACTTACTATTAAATAATATGCAAGGTTTCAAAAGGATTAGTGGGACGTAGGGCATTTTCATCTGTTTGCTCATGATCTTATATAACTCAGCATTTTCCATAGCATTCAAATAATGTAGCTTCTGATACCACACTAGGTCACCTTACAGTGTGCCACATTGAGGATAGTTTGAAACAGCACAAAAAAAGCATTTCTAGACTACTTTCTTTTCCAGACGCATTTTGGAAATATATCTGGTGACAATGATTATAGAAGAGTTCATGACTCATGGATATGAATTTGTTAATCCTAGACCTTGAGTCCTAGCTCTTCGGAAGTACGAAACAAGAATAATTTGTTACAAACTCAAATGGTTCCAAGTAGAACTCAGTTTATATTCTAGCACTGCCCTTTCCACCCCACGTACACATCCTCTTATTTCCAGGTAAGGGAAGCACAGTCAGTCCTCTGACCTTTGAGATCACCATTATTAACACTGTCCTTGCGTCAGCAGGCAGAACATGTAGACAGCAGTGATGTGAACTCCCTGTGTTCAGTCACTGAGTGCATCAACTCATTGAAGTAAACTCGATGCCTTCACCAGCTCTGCTGAGTCTGAACTCTTGTAGGTTAAGACAACTTAGTGCTGCAGAGTAACCAGGGTCAGCCAGGCTGCTTAGAGCTTTTCTAGTGCACTGTGAGTTAAATTGCCAAACAACTTCTACTTTTTTGGCACTTGATCTGCCAGATCAAGTCAGAATCTGCTTGTAGATGCATCCTCATGCATCATGAGACAAACACTGCAAGAAACACTGCACCCAGCAGGCTGCATACGTGTAATGTTAGTATTACAGCGTATTGTATTACACTGTAATGTACAGTGTATAGTATATACAGTGCATGGTATTAGTTTAGTGATAGTATTATGTTTATTTTGTAATTGTTTATTTAGTCCATTCCTTAATTCTTCTGTCATTTGAGTAATACATCATTTGTGTGTTGATCTGGCTTCTAGCGTAGTGTGCGTCACAAGGGGAACTTGCTCCTGCACTAACGTCATGTTAGGAGCATATCTAACAGATAGAGAAGAGCTTGACTGGGAATAGTTTTAAAATACAAGAAGAAGAATGGGGTGTTGCTCTTTGGCTTCCAGGCTGACTGTAATATAAAAAATAATAATACTTAGCATATTATTAGTATTATCTTTACACTTTCAAAGCACTATCCAAACAATAATTAATCCCCACAATATCCCTAAGATTAGGGAAGTATTATACCCCCTCTTATAAGATGGGAAATCTGGGGAGGGAACAGATGAGGGGTAAGAGAGTTCAGAGTGAGGAGAGAGTTCTGGAAGAGTTCCAGAGCTAGGAATGGGAAAAAGCACCTGGTAGATTGGCCATCTTCATGTAGCTCAATATATCAAACCTCAATCATCCTGTGATGTCTAGTCTTTCTGTATTTGAACAACTTACCTATCTCTCATTAGAAAAATAGTAGTTGTTGCAGAAAAGTGCATTCTACTGGTTCTTGCTGATGTAGCTCTGGTTAGAAGTCGGCAGCTGGGTTTGTGTAACTGTCTTAACATTATGGAAAATTCTAAAGGGTCATTTTGTCTAATAGTAAGTCAGGTACCCTAAACCTTGCGCAACAGCCACATGAAGTATAGCTAATTAGCAATGGATTTTTGTCCCACTGTAACATTCTTTTAATAACTAATTAATTTGGATGGTTTTTTGTTGTTTTTCTGTGGGCTGATAGGAGATGAAATGAAAAGGCTGGTGCACATGGCAGTGCGAGTAAACACAACTGATTCTGTGTCATAAAGTTGTTCTTCCATGTTCATTTGGGTACATTTTAAGATTAGAAAATCCTGTAAATACAAAGCCTGGCACAATGTCTTACAGAGGTTTTTTTCCCCTACTAAATGCATCTTAACATCACAAGAAAAAAAACCCTAACAAACACAAAAGCAGATGTTTGAATTGATGTAAAAGAAGTTCTAAGTATTATCTGGTGCCATTAAAAATGCTTTGAATTCCAAGGTGGAAACATTCTCTCATAAGAATAGAAAAACAGCCACACTGGGTCAGACTGGTGGTCCATCGAGCCCAGTATCCTGTCTTCCTAATGTGGCCAATGTCATAGGGAATGAACAGAACAGGGCAATTACTGAGTGATTCATCCCCATATCATTCAGTTCCAGCATATGGCAGAGGCTTAGGGACATCTAGAGCAGCTATTCTCAAACTGTGGGTCAGGACCTGAAATAGATCACGACCCCATTAAATGGTGTTGCCAGAGTTGGCTTAAACTTACTGGGACCCAGGGCCAAAGCCCAACGGCTTCAGTCCTGGGCTGTGGGGCTCAGGTTACAGGCTTCCTGTCTGGGACTGAATCCCTTGGACGCTGGAGCTCGGGCTTCAGCCCTCCCTCATGGATCATGAAGAAATTTTTGTTGTCAGAATGGGGTCATGGTGCATTGAAATTTGAGAACCCCTGATCCTAAGCATGGGGTTGTGTCCCTGACTATCTTGGCTAATGGCCATTGATGGATCTATTCTCCATGAACTCATCTAATTGTTTTTTGAACCCAGTTATAGTATTAGCCTTCACAATATCCCATCAATGAATTCCACTGGTGTGCGCAGGGCTGGTCTTACCATGAGGCAAACTGTGGTGGCCGCCCCAGGTGCCAGACTGTGGTGCGGGGTCTGGGGGGGGAGCCACGAGGACCCAGAGTGTAGAAAATTGTCTGCTGCTAGTGCACATGTATTCTCTCTCCTCTAAATGCATAGAGATGGTGGAGTGCTGTGCTAGAGGAAGGAGGGCACAAGAGACCTTTCAAAGTTTTTTGGCCCAAGCGAGGCGGCATGGGGTGTCATTTGAGCTCCCTGCCTCCAGTGCCAAAATATGGGCCAGCCCTGGGTGTGCGTTGTATGAAGAAGTACTTCCTTTTGCTTGTTTTAAACCTGCTGCCTATTAATTTCATTTGGTGACCTCTGGCTCTTGTGTTATGAGAAGGAGTAAATAACTTCCTTATTCACTTTCTCCACACCCGTCATGATTTTATAGACCTCTGTCATATCCCCCCTTAGGTGTCCTTTGTCCAAGCTGAACAGTCCCAGTCTTTTTAATCTCACCTCATATGGAAGCAATTCCATACTCTAATCATTTTTGTTGGCCTTCTTGCTACCTCTTCCAGTTCTAATATATCTTTTTTGAGACGGGGTGACCAGAACTACATGCAGTTGTCAAAGTGTGTGTGTGTGCCACATATTTATATAATGGCATTATGATATTTACTGTGGTGTTATCAATCACTTTCCTAATGGTTCCTAACATTCTGTTAGCTTTTTAGACTATTGCTGAACATTGAGCAGAAATTTTCAGAGAACTAGTCACAATGACTCCAAGAGCTTTTTTGAGTGGTAACAGCTAATTTAGACCCCATAATTTTGCATGTATTGTTGGGATTGTTCTTTAATGTGCATTATTTTGCACTTATTAACATTGACTTCCATCTGCCATTTTATTGCCTACTCATCCAGTGTTGTGATATCCCTTTGGGTTCTCATGTCTTTAATTTTTCCAGAACTTTTCTGGAGACATTAATCAAAGTATGTGTTTTGCCAGAGATTAAATTACTTTGCCAGTATTGTCTCCTGAGGTTTACATTAGATTAGAGACATGATTTTAGAGCTGTGGAAATTTCATTCCTAATCCAGGCAAACTCATGTAGGTTTGGACTGCTTTATAAACAACACTCAGACCAGATTGGTCAAAAGGTTTACGAAAATTCATGCCCTTTTCAAGCTAACCTGGGCTAATTATGGTTTTTCATCAGAATTGAACACCATTTGTTTTTGAAGGGGAGGGATGTTGCTGGCATTTGACATAAACCAAGTGATATTTTGCCACAAGGATGAGATTTTTCGCAAAGTTAAAATGTTATCAACTCATCTGGACTGAGTTCAAAGAAAATATTTGCACAAAGCCAAACCTCTGAATCTGACAAGTTTTTAACGAGCCCTCAAGTGCAGCTTAGAATGCTGGGAAGCCCTGATCCTTTGCAAATGGTTTGCAGTTTTCGGGGGAAACATAACTGAGAACGTGGAGATGGAGAAAGACAGTTGGAAGGGAGTTCTGCAAGACAGGGCAGAATAAAATGCAGTGAGCCAGGCAGCCTCTCCCATGGATGACACATCTCTCAAGATTCCAGTACAAATCACCCACAAGCAAAGGGCACCAGGCGTTGTCAATTGTCAGATACATGCATGTTTGAAGTATCTATTGGTATGTCTAGTTTGTGAGAGGTGTGATTCTTCCCTGGAAATCCCGGATTTAGGGATGTGTTCTCCAGTGGTTCTTAACTGAGCCAAACTCTCACTGAAGTTAATAGAGGCTTTGCTTGACTTACAGATTGTACAACTTCGCTGTTGCATACTATTCTATGGATAACAATGCATTTCAACCAGTTTTTATTAAGTAGTTATGTGTGTGGTGTATCCAGGCACACTTTTAATGTCAATTTGAGTTCAACTTTTAATAATAAAGCTTTACACTTTTTAAAAGTAAATATAAAATTTGAAAAACATATTAAATATGGTAATCCTGTCTAACATAAGGCTTTCAGCCAAAGAAATGCGTGGGTTGTTTTGTTTGTTTGCTTTCTTGTTTAAATCTGTCATTTTATTGCTCATGAAGGTGATGGGCTGATAAACTAGGTAGGGTCAGGTGATGTGTTTTTATCTTCCAGTCCTCTCCAGACTGAAAAATTCTCCCTTTTTATCTGGGAGATGGAGGCTGTAGGAAAGCCACTTCCAGGGCCTGGGGCACAGTCAGAGGGAGCCCAGAGCCAAAAAGAGGGTGTAGATGCCAGAGCCAGGGGCTCTGTGGGCATCTCTGTTTCTTCCACAGTGGAACAATGCCCCTCTACCCAAGTACATTTGTGATGATTCTTTTCCGATGCAGGTATAGCTCTTTAGAGGAATGAGCTGTCCCTAGTTACAGAGAGTAGGACTTGGCTTATTTGTTTTTTTCATTTTGCAGCATTTTCCAACAAATGTTAACATTCATACTCTTCGTATTAATGTATTGTATAAAATACATGAACTCTTTACCCAGTTGGTGTTGTCTAATCTTTGTGTGATTACAAGTGGATCCACAGATAGGAAAGGAATAGTAAATCCCATTGATCACTGGCCAGAATTTCTGAATAAATTACTATGGCCATAAACTCTGTTGAAATCAGTGGCAGCATAAACAGAGATGTTGTTATTTCATCACTCTTTCCTGATAAGATTTGCATTTTATTCATTTTGTTTAGGCATCTGGACAAAAAACACCCCCACTTAGACACAAACTGTAAGGTTGTTAAAGCTGTAGATAGATATCTATAAACTGAAAGTGCATGGGGAATACCTTTTTAATCTATGGAATACAACTGCAGATGATACTGTTTTAGTCATATAAATATATTTATGACTCCTATTAAGATACCTGCCTCAGTATCTGTGTCATTGAGTTCTTCAAGTTAACAGTGCAGTGTTATGAAAATACCATTTGTTTATAGTTTCAATTCGGCTCCATAAATAATTCCAGGTTTCATACTTTGATATGGGTTTATATTGCATATTTCACACAGAGCTCTACATTACTCTTGGTGTGTGGCGAGGTTGTCATTACAACATCGGGGGTTCGCTCTTTCTGCATAGCTTAGCTACTTTAGACATTTCATACTATTGTTTAACACTATGTTCATCAAGGGAAAAATCAATAACTGATTTTAAAAATGTGTTCATTTACTTTTCTTCTTAACATAGCTCACTGTATTCCTTTTCTTCTAGGCTGTGCTGAGTCCTCTCATAGCCATTGCACTGAAAATATCTCAGATCCATGAGAGGACGGGGCGGAAGGGACCCACTGTCATCACCTGAATCTACAAAGGATCATTAACCCAGGGCCAAAAGAGAGAGGGCAAGGAAGAGAGATGACCTTGCTAAAACATGCTAGCTGTTTGTGCCTTTAAAAGTTTTTTGGGGATGGGAGTGGGAAGAAAAATTCAGTATAATATTGATCATAATCAGTTGCATTATCGCCAAAGACAATAGTATACTATATACAATAGTATACTGACTTTTGTGTTATAGCGACAATATCTTTTTGTCCAAAAAAATAACCAAAGAAAAAGCCCTCAACCCTCGAATGTTGCAAAATGCCAGTGTGACAGGAAGGGCTGACCTTTGTATTTTCTTTACTCTTTGAGTGTTATGATAAAGTAAGAAGAAGTTTGAACTTGTGAAGAAGCGGGAAATGGACTACAATGCAGTCGTGTTTTGGTGAATACAGTTTACGATTCTTGTCAGCTTCTTGTTGATTTAGGAAGAAATCATCAGTGTGTCTGAGGTACAGGGGCAGTATATTAGTTTTTGCAAAGGGTGCATTTGCTTACTCCATTTGTTGCTTTCCCATCTGCACCCTTAGCCAGCTCGCAGATCCACACCAGCAGTAGAACTGTGCACACATTTGCACACTCTCCCAGTGAAAGATGTCAGTGCTTCCTTTTCTTCCGTTTAGAAGTATAGTCGCAGTGTGACTTATGTCTCTCTCTAGGTTCCCCTGAAATTGACTCTTCCCTTTTTTAAAAAAAGGGTAATTATTTTTATTGAAGCCAAAATATGATTAATGTTTTAGTCACGGGGGCATCAGCTGTCTTTTGCAATATCCCTCATGTCCATAAGCATGTCTTTCTGGTGCTTACTGGCCTTGGGAGGGTATTGTTGCAAGTTTAGCATATTTTCCATAAATGTGTTATCATAGAAAGATTTTAAGGATTTTAAAATCTCTCTCTTCAGATACATGGCTAAGTTCTACTTGTCAGGAATGGATGTAATACAGAAGAGGGAATGAATTAAATGGAATACTTGGCTGATTCACTAGGTGGGCTCAGAGTTTGTTAGACTCTTTAAAGTAGAGGTCATAGGATAAAGAGCTAGGGCGGGGAGTAGAAAGGACTTGACGTGAATCAGAGAAGCATATGTAGACGTGTGGTTTTTTTGCTTGTGTAATGCTACTGCAGCTCTAGCTATGGTTCATTGCTTTGTACTGAACAAGAACACGAACACTTTGTGCATGTGACTTGTTTGAATGTTTTGCTTCCATGGGAACAGCGTGTGGTCACTTGTCATATCATTTGTCGAGCTGGCTTTGTGCAATTTGATACTTTGCAGCATGTACGGTGCAACCCATCAAGATTTTAGTGCCATTTAGATAATATTGCAGTGAAGGAAATTGCTTTGGTTTCTTTTGACACGTCTGTCAAAAATTGCTATGACATTTCGTATCTAATAAAGTGAATTGCTGTATTTCTGTCTTAATACCTAATTGTTTAATACCTAATTGATAAAAACACACTGCGCTTTTATCCATTCTGATAAAACTGCCTTTAATAGAATTACACTATCTACTTAATTGATTCTAAATAAATAAGACACTGATGTTTCCACACAATATTTTACTACAGTATTATTTAATATTTGTATAAGTCAAAAGAGATTTGGTGGTTTGAATTCATTTTATAAAGAATTGTGGAAGGCATTAGAAGGCCCTTGCATTTTGACCATAATTTGGGTGTCCAAATTTAAATGTACTCTTCTTTAAAGAGGGCATGTTTATTTAGACCTGACCTACAGTGCTTCATATAGGGCAAACTCCTCCACTGTTGTTTTAGATCATTCAGACTTGTACACTGGTGCAGATTTGGCCTAGACCGTGAGAGAAATTTCTCTTCAAAGTGCTGAACCACTCAGCTCATCATATTTTGGCAAATCCTACTGAAAATGGGCCAGTCAAGATTTTGAAAAGTTCTGATTGTTAGAAGACCTCAGAGGATTAAATAATCTTTGACCTGATCACCTGGCAAAGGCAAGTTTGAATACCAGTTTAGGTTTCCCATTGTCTTAGTCTCTGGAGACTGGGATTGCTGAAAACATGGTGTACAGTACCCACCCATTATGAAAAAGACAAGGGAAAGCCTCATGCTAAACTGCCACTGACCATATCTAGAAAATACACCAGCCAGGCTTCTCTGGTCTAGGAAAGGCATGAAGGCATTAGCCACAGTAGGTGGCAGTCAGGATTCAGAAAAAAATGAAGCAGAAGTGGAAAGTTTTCAAAGGGTAAATACAAGATCTAATTTTGCATTGTGTTATACTAGTTATGGAGTTGCACTGATGTAAAACTGGGGTAATGCATTTGAGAATAGGATGGTCTCTGTGTATGATTTTGAATAGTAATCTTGCAAAACTGTTGTAAAACTGTTACCATCCTCAGCACAAAACCTACTCCCTAGTCCTTTGTAATATTGATTGATAATGATAAAACTGATTATTAATACGATTTCTATTGTCCACCCAAAAAATTACTTGTCATGTGCAAGACGACAAGTAAAACTTTGTAAGGCTGACTCACGATATGTATATCTCTGTATCTGATTCAGGGAAGGACTGTGGCCACAGTCTCATTAATCCATGTGCTTAATGTACAGAGATGTTTTACTTGCAAATAGTTGAGAGCTAAATGGTTAGAAGCTAATGTCAGGGGAAATGGCAACATGTCCACCACCTCTTACAAGGATGGTGTTACTATTTTCAGGGCTGCTAGAATGAAGGGCTTGACTTAAAGAAAAAAAATCCCATCCCACACTCTACTCCTGCTGTTGGGTTAAGCAGTTGGGCTGGTCCGTGGGTTGCAGCCTCTACACTGTAGTGTCAGTTTGGAAATAATTGTACTAATATCTATTTGGACAGTCTTTCTGTTTCCCGAACAGTTGGGTTTGTTTTAAACTACATGCTGTTTGTAAGAACACACTCCCAGTCTGCAAGGGTGAAAAGGTGGGGTGGGGAGGGAGAGCTACTGTGGAAGAGAAACTCCTAAGGGTGAGTGGGCAGCAAAGTACCAAGGGGTCTTTGCAGAGGGGTGACCAGGACAGAGGGATGGGGTCCCAGAAACAGAGGAAAGGCCAAAGGAAAAGGAATGAGGGAGACTTAGGGAAGAAACGAGTTTGTGGACCCAGCTGGAATGAGAGAGGGAGAGGTTCAAGGAAGGGAGGGTAGATGAGGAAGAGACAAACAAGAAGTGGAAACTAAAACATCTAGCAAGTAGACCGTGCAAAAATAGTGTGGGCAATGGAAGAGGAAAGACAAAGGAGTAAAAATATGGAAGGGTAGAGAGAACAAGAACTATTAACTTGTGTGCAGTAGCAGGGAGAAGGCCAACTAGCAAAAACTTGTCATTATGTTCAATTATATCAAACGGTGTATAATTATATCATTTAAGTGCCGTCCATTTGTTGACATCACAGATTAGTACCTCCCTTCACTTACTGAAGATAAGTAACAGGCTTAAACCTTTTTTTTTAAATCGTGAACTGGTGGCTTATGGTATAAAATATTTGACAATGTACATACGGCACAAAAGCTGGCAAAGATGTTTCATTTTAAAGAATACTCGGTGCTAACATGGTGATGGCAGACTAGCCCTGCATGGAGCAGTCCCAGTCTTGAGAGTGCCGGGGTGAGGAATATCCCACCAATTCCCCCAACTTTTATTCTTCAGCCACAGCTGGGGAGCTGGCCCCATATGTCCCATTTATCGCACATCACTACCCTGAACTGTCAAAAGATTTCCCTTTCAGCATGAATAAGTTACCATCAAAGAAAAATGCTTGGCTTCATGCCTAGGAACTACACATCTCACCAGAGAGGATAGTAATAGGATGGGGACTAATTATAGCATTATTGTTCAAGAGGCTAGGGCAGAAAAAGCCTATTCCATTCTGAACCCTCGTTTTGAATTATTCATATCTTTATGAATAAAGAAAATACCTTTTAATCCAAAACTTCTCATTGCTGGTCATGCCAAAGGTGAATTTGTTTTGAAAAGTTTGAGCAAACTTAATTCTGCTATTTAAAACCTTTCTGCTTTTAAGAAGGTTGTTGACATGTATTCACTCATGCAGTCACCCAAATCATTTCCTTTCAGCTCCTAACTAAGCATTGGAAGTCTATACATGAAAGATAGATTGAGGCAAGCAAAATAGTCCCTCTTAACCTGGACTTGTCTTACATCCCGGTGAGCCCTTCTTCCTTCCACACCTTACCCCCTGTTGCTGTTTGAAGACACAGTGAGCAGTCCATTTATCCTTGAAAGGCTCTGGAGCCCTTAAGTGCCCACAAAAGAATCATAGAACTGGAAGGGACCTTGAAAAGTCATCTAGTGCCTCCCCTGCACTCCTGGCAGGACTAAGTATTATCTAGACCAGGCCTGCACAACTCAGAAAGCAGCGAGGGCCATATTACTGCAAAGAAAACAGCTGTTGGCCGAAAAGCCCCGCCTCCATCCACTTCCCCCCACCCCATCGCTTGGCTTGCCCCACCCCTACTCACCCCCCACGGTCCGCACAGTGAGCCTGTGCGGGCCGCATGTGGCCCCCGGGCCGCATGTTGTGCAGGCCTGAATCTAGACCATCCCTGCCAGGTGTTTGTCTAACCTGCTCTTAAAATTGCCAATGGTGGAGATTCCCTAGCAATTTATTCCAGTGCTTAACCACCCTAACAGTTAGGAAGCTTCTCCTAAAATCCAACCTAAACCTCCTTTACTGCACTTTTAGCCCATTGCTTCTTGCCCCATCCTCAGAGGTTAAGAATAATTTTTCTCCCTTCTCCTTGTAACAACCTTTTATGTACTTGAAAATTATCATGTCCCCTCTGTCTCTTCTCCAGACTAAACAGCTCCAGCTTTTTCAATCTTTCCTCACAAATCGTGTTTCCTAGACCATTAATCATTTTTGTTGTTCTTCTGTAGTCCAGTCTATTGCAAGTATTGCATGCAGGAGACTGGGGTTGGTGGGGCTGCCAAAATTCTTAAGCCCTTTTTGGATTTCCCCTGAAATGTTAGGGAAGAGTTCAGAATCTTAGTTCTTGCTCAAAACTGCCCAAGAAACAGGGCCATAGAGCAGATGCAAGGAAATGTACTCTGCCTCCTTACCAGTCTGCTCTGTGGGTCAGTCAGAACTGGTGTCCAACTGGTCTGTCCTCCCCACCCTAGAGGCCCATGGACCCCAAGTATGGCTCTCTCACGGAAGCCAATGTTTATCTGAAGTCTTGTTCACATGGAGTTTCATCTACCTATCAAAACCTAGGTCAGTGGTTTTCAACCTGTAGTCTGTGGACCCATGGGAGTCCACAAACTGTCTAAGATTTCCAAAGAGGTCCGTACCTCCATCTGAAATTTTTTTTAGGGTTTGCAGATGAAAAGAAAGGTTGAAAACCACTGTCCTAGATAAGGGGGTTATTGCTGTATTCAGATAAAGGAGAACTTAGAAGTCAGGCCTGTGTCAGCAGGGCTCTTTGAACCAGGAACATAGCTATAAATATGTACCTTTCAGCATTCTAACCAGCCACTTTATAATCCAATATGTGGGGGGGGGGGGGAGAATCTGTACATAAAAATAGTGCAGTTTTTCATGAGCTACAGCAGATGTGAGTCAATACTTGGATTAAAGTGAGTCATTCTGAAAAGTTACACTGAAAATGGCATTCTGGGCTTCCATGTTTGTTTTTCACTGATTTCCATTTAAAATGATCTCAATTCAAAAGGTTTTTTTAAGTGGGGGAGTTTCAAATCCTGACCCATTGAAGTCAATAGTAATACTCCTTTTGACTGCAACGGAACCAGGATTTTACTCTGGCAATTTGTGTAACTGCCAGCCCTGTACACTTAACCCACAGCTGAGAATCAAGCTTGAATCTTGCCTCACATTTAATGAATGTTTTCCCTCAGCAACACATATACAACCCCATTGTTGTCAGCGTCCCGCAGCATGAATATGACTTAAAAAACAGTAAAAACATACCTTTGTCACTAGAGCCAGCTGTTCCGATTCTGAATACATTCAGGAAGCAGGTCTCTTGAGTAAAAAGGTGTCATTTACCACAGTCACTTTTCAGAGGAAACCCTCGCTTTAACTGCTTTTGAAATAACATGTAAAAGTTCCCATTTCTTCTGGTTTTTATTCTCCCCCACTTTAGAATGTGCAGCTTTTTAATCATTTCAAAAATCTTTTTACATGGATCCTGTTTGTTTATCTCCATCTCTCCAGTTATAGTTTTTATCCTGTCATTGTTTTCTTTTGAATGTGTTTATTCTCTTTCTCTCCACTGTTTTTCCTTTTCTCTGTCCTTTAACTCTACCTCTTCTAATGTGTAATTTCCTGTATAATTATTTCAATTTTTAACCTTATTTTCTCGTCTTCCCTCTCCCCTTTTTCTGGGCACACCGTCTACCCCTCCCTACTACTTCTACTCCCCAAGGAAAACGTCTCACCTCACATTTCTTTGTCATTCCCCTCAATCACATCCTCTATTTCCCTTCTTCTCCAAACCAAGGGAAAGGCTATATTTCAAATCAGAATATAATCCTTGAGGAGGAAGAACTGATTTATTTTGCAGTTGATTTTCTCCATGTTTTGAGTTTCTACAATGATTTGTAGCCAGGCTACTCTTGTCTCTTCTGATGTGTAGGCGTAAAGAAAGATTGGGAAAGCACCTCATCCATGTCATCAGGAAGGGCAAAACTTCAGTCGAACTCAGTGGTGCAGGATCAGGCCCAAATAGAGCCTTGCTTCTTTGGCACTGAGTATGTGAACAGTGCAATGGAAGCAGCTAACCGTCTAGCAATGACGACAATGCCTAAAGAAATGGCTGCAGAAGGCCTTTTTCTGCAAACAATCTGTGTTATTCTTTCAGAAGCTGTGCTATGAAACTGGGGTCCCCTCAGTGTGCAGCAACGACTGAGCTCAGAGTGGGTGTTGAATAACCATCTGGAAGTACGGAAACCTCATTTCTTGGTTTGAAAAAATTTATTGAAATCAACAGATGACTTTAATATTGCATTGAATTATCGGCTATTAACACTAAGAAAAGCAGTCATCTCCAAATGCTCATGGTAGAAAAATACTCAGCTGTTACAAACAACAGAACACAAACCCCCACCTATTAGCTAATGAATTAATAGGTCCCCCAGATCAGCAAATATTAATGGAAAAACAGATGGGGACTTGCACCAAAAGATGAGATTCGAACAAGGGATTTAAATTAATAAATAGAGGAATATTAAGTAGCAGCACTAACATTTTCCTTCCAGTATAAAACATAATGGCTTCTATACACTGGCTACCAGTGTATCAAGGTACAGTACAGTCATTTGTATCTCAAGGGTGTTTTGCTCAACATCTTAATGGGCTGACGTGAGCAGAAAATGAAATCCTGGCTATGAAAAGGAAATTAGGCAATTGGATATTTAGTCTGGAAAAATCTTTCATAAACAGATCAGCTAGAGATATTGAACAGAGTACAATGAATGTATTTGGTACTGGCTTTTTTGTGTGGGATTATGAAATATTGAAACATGAAAGCAAGCTGCTCTGTTGTTGGCTTGAGGCAACAATTATGGGTTCTACTTAATATCGTCAGCAAGCTCTTTAAACGCCAGAGACTGCTGCTGTTGTTTGAAAGTACTGGGAACCTCCTCAAATAACCTCTTTCATGCCACATGAATGGATTGTGGTCAGTGCCGTCCCGAAGCAACTGTTGCACCCGATAGTATAATACAGTCATATTGTATAGCCCTGTCCCATGTCTCTTCCAACACCACTTCGCACATTCAGTGTCTGAATCTACTGACTTTGTATCAGAATAACTGACATGCTTTGGTCCTTCTAAAGTCCCTTCACAGTTTGTATTATTAGCAATTGACTCCTGATACGGGCGCATGCCAAGTGCCTGAGACTCCTGTATTTGAGTCATGCTCGGCTGTTGACTGCGGCTGCTGCACAGACATTTCGTATGATGGTGGATGTTCCTCCTGAGAGAGAGTTTCACCTGTGAATTCCATGCTGCTTTCAGAATACAGCGGCGGAGGGATGTTGTAGATCTCTCCCTCTCTTGCTGAAAGACTGAGTGGCATTGGGAAAGTCTGCTTTCCCGGAGCAGTGCTATCTTCATAGCATGGAGGGTAGAAATCAGGCCTGAAAAATAATCACACCAAAAAGATTCACTAGTTAGAAGAGATTTATATGAGCTGGGTCTGGTTAGAGATGTTTGCTTTTGTCAGCTTGTCACAGTTTATCTGAGGTTTAAAATATAAACTGAAATCATGAAATCTGACTGAGAAGGAACAGATCAGCTGAAAGATGTATGAAACAGATTTGCTGATCTAGCATCCTGTGACTTTCTCTCAAGTGTCCCTCAGCCTCAGCCCCAAAAGTGAATTTAATTGACAAGGTTTCCTGACTGTTATGCAAATGTCACCCACCCATTGTCTGTAGTGCAGCAGCTGCCGTAAAGGGCACTTGGATTTGAGAAGGGAGTATATTTCTTGCCAAAGTTGATTGCATGGTGATTATTTTCTGCTCTCCATAAACTTTTAAGTGCTATCCTTATTGTCCTGGTTAGCTAACCAGGGTTTGTGATGCAATGTATTTATAGAGCTGTTACAACACCTATTGTCAGTGTTTATGGTGGTGTTACCACAACAAGACAGCAAGAGACATTTGTATCCAAAGACCCCGTTACAAACTTTGCCAGGCCTAGAGCAAACCAGTTTAAGAGACTGTCTACCGGAAAGCATGAGACGTCACTCAGAAATAGCAGGGATATTTACACAGAAACCTCAAGCATAGACCATACAGGGAATTGTGAATCATTCCAGTCCTTTGGCCTCCCTGGAAAGACTGTGCTGAGGAGCAATACCAAAACACTGGTACAACCACTGTTGTTGTCTATTACGGTGAGACAACTGGGCCAGCTGTGCTCCTGGAGTAATTGCACTGAAGCCAATAGAGTTGTGCCTGCTTTCCCCAGGAATTTGTCCCAGGGTGTGTAATCACTAAGTATAGTTTTTCAGGAATACAACCAATGTACAGGATATACCGCTTAAACTGCTGCTGTGTCTGTCCTAACTGCAATCCATTGCATATGGAACATGCAGGCTCCTGTTCTGTGCCCATACAAATGGAATAAGTCTTACACTAACTGCAGATTACTTTTCTTTGATATAATGTATGTCATTTATTTCCATTCAGGATACATTTACAAAATGCAACACCCAGTTTGCCAATGCATACATTGCAGTACATACCTGTCTATGGTGTTGATGTGTGTTTCTCTATGGCTGGAATTTCTCTGGAAAATATAGAACAGGTTTTTGTTTTTTCTGACTTCATGGTACATGCTCCAGAAAATCCAAATCACAAGGAGTAAGAACCCCAAAGGTAACAGAGAATAAGCAACGAGCAGATTATTCCCACATCTGCACAAAGAGGAGCCCGCGGAAATGCAAAAGGCTCCCATGCAAATAATAGAGAAGCCAGTTAAGAGCACAAACATACGAAAGAGAGAGAGAAACTTTTTTGGCATCTTCATGGTTAAACACAGCATCTAGTTCCTCCTCTCTCACGCTCACACTTTCTCTCTCCACTATGCTTCCTATCTGCATTCGTCAAGGTTTTATGCACTCCAGGATCAACTGGCCTTTGGACAATTAAGAGAAGCAGGCAGTTATACGATACTCATTAACTCATCGAAGTCGCCATAATATTTGTAGGGATTAATTTATAAGGCTGCTTTAAGAGAAGGAAAACATTCTTTGTGTCATTTCTTTGCCAGTGTAAGCTTTGAAAACCATTGTTGCATACTGTGCTTCTCAGTGAGTTAAACATTAGGGTTTGGGTTTGAATAGAAACCACCAACCTCGCCGGCTTCGGGGCAATGCTTTCTAGCACTGACTGTTTGTTTGTTTTTTAAAAAAAGAATCTCCATTGTTCCTAATTCTCTGTTAAAAGCTTGAAGAAAAAATGTGTGTCTGCTGATTATGAATTCTTTCTTTCACTCTTCCCAACTGAATGTTAAATGACTATGGCATTTCTTATAGCTCATTTTCTAGTTTCCACACCAGGAACATCAATGGTCAATAAAAATTACACAAATTCAGTAAAACAGTCTAAGGGCGGTGTAAGTTTGGTGGTTCTCCTCTTCCCCAAATTCAGCTCCATATTGATTATTTTTTCTTTACTCTGTCTTCTTACTCCCAGCACCAGCTATTGACTTGGGAGCCTATTTTTAAGGGTATTTAGGTGTGTAAAGTTGTAGATAGGCACCTTCTGGAATTTTGAAAAGCTCGTAGGCCCCTAACACCCACTGAAATCATCCAGCTGCTTTAGAAAATGTCAGTGGGCACCGATCTACATATTTATGCCCCCAAAACTGTTGAAAATGTGGCTCATTGTCCTGTCCCGACAAGCATACCGGCTAATATTTAACATGGAAAAACAAACTCTATCATCAGAACTCCATTTGTTTAATAATGCCACTTTGTCTTTCAGTGGGGAGGAGAATAAATGATACCATACTAAGAAATGTAGTCAACTCCTTCTCACTTAGCATCTTTAATCAAAAGTAGATGTCATTCTAAAAGAGAGGCTTTAGTTCAGTCACTGTTGGGCTCAATGCAGGAATTAGTGGGTGTAATTCTATGGCCTGTCACCCTAGATGATCTTCCACTACAGCTTCTGTACACCGCTGCAATGGTAGAGAGGGGTCATAAAAGCCTCACAAGTCCTGGCACAGGGGCTATGCCCAGTGGGGAGAAAGGGGCACATCAGATAGGGGAGGGGCCATAGCGCATGCCACTGTGGCCATTCTCCACACCTCCAGAGATTGGAGCTGCCAATGGGCTGTCCAAGTACGGTGACAAATTACAGTAGCTCCTGTGGCTTCCTAAATTATTCTGGGTTGTTTTGATGTCTGACCAGCCCAGGACCCAAAGGCACAAAGTATCAGAGCGGTAGCCATGTTAGTCTGGATCTGCAAAAGCAACAAGGAGTCTTGTAGCACCTTATTGACTAACAGACATATTGAAGCATAAGCTTTCTGGATGAATACCTACTTCATCAGATGGCATGCATCTGAAGAAGTGGATATTCTTCCACAACAGCTTATGCTCAAAGGAGCAAAGGTCATCTTTGCTTCACGCCTTCTCCAAGGCACAGCACAATCTCACCCTTTGACTCTATTTGTATATTGTTTGGTGGTTTAATTATGATTGTTTGTTAGCATTGTATTTTACCTGTGTGGGCACAACCCCAAACACTTTGCCAGGGATTCTTGATAAATAACATGCTTGTTTACTTTATCAAAAAGCTGCCATACATTCTGTTGAAAAATGTACTTTACAGCCCTCTTCTGCTGTATCAGGGCATCTGCTTAATGGAACTAGCTCCAAAACAATTCAGTGCAGCAGATTTTTCTACTGACTGTGGGAAGGTGTTTTGAGGTTGGTCACCTTTTCATTTTCTGTGATACCAAAGAGACCATACAACAAAAGTTGGCAAAAGCCTTTCTGAACAGAGCAAAGTATTCATCTAAAGAGCTGTTGGGACCAGTTTTTACTGCAAAGTTAACTAATTTTATAACATGAATCTTCCTGTTAACTCAACCCCCATCCACACACAGAAACCCCACATTCAAGTGCAGTGGCGCTATTAGGTCAAGCTGGTTGGCACAGTTGGACTGCTAACACGACCACTCAGTAACGTGAATGCAGCCTAGTGTCACTGGAGTGCAGCCAGTCCTCCAATTCCCCATAGTCTAGTCATTTTCTTGCTCTCTTCCTATTCCGTCCATCTAGTCTGGACGTCACCTTCACTGCCCGTAGCTGAAACAAAGTAATAATTGTACAGCAAACCTCCTCCATCACAGAACTAACAATTGACTTGTCAAAACCAACCTAATCTGTAACAATCTGGGGGTGGCCAGATTCCAGATAGCAATAGCAACCTGCTTTGGAAGTGTTATGGCCCTTCCTCACCTGATGCTGCAGAGCCTGACACTTCTCCAGGAATTTGGTCTTGCTTGAGCAGAAGTTCTGGGTCTACTGCCAGTCCTCCAAGGTCTGCATGATAATGAATTTCCACTGTTCTGTGCTTGTGGTCCTGCCCCAGAACTGTCCGTCATTATAAGGGTGGGGCTTCATCACTTACTAAAAACTGCATCAATGGTCACCACTTACCTAGCTGAACACTATAAGAAACATGTATTTGCCTTCGTGTAGTTGAAAGGTTTATAGTGGAACGTGCTCATAATGAAGTCAGTTGCAGTGAAATTCTGCTATAAGGAAGTGGAGTGAATTTCCTGAATGTGTATTTCAATATCCTTGCATTGGCTTATAGTGAAGATTCAGTCTGCTTGAAAATTCATTGTGCTATAATCAAGTTCCAGTTGAGTTAATACTCTTGGATTGGGTATTAACTAATTAATACCCAATTATTTATTTAATTAATTAATTAAAGAAACTATCACCTTCCCTTCTTCAGATGAGCAAGGGGGGAAGATGAAGAGAAGTTGCAGCTACACCATGGCAGAAGAAACGCGGAATCCTTGTCTTCCTGCAATTGCACCCACCCGAGTGGGAAAAGGAAACAGTCTTGCTACTGCTGCTGTGACCACCTAGCCTCTCATAGAGGGGGTGGTCTCTTATTATGGTCTCCTGCCCTAGTGAAAGTCTGTTTATAATAAGTGGGGCAAAGCCAAGCTCACTAATGGAGGTTTTCACTGTACATAAGGGGTAATATAAATAATATCACAAAAATAGCATAAGTCATCACCTACATTCCTTATTGTGTGCAGTAAAATTGAATTCATTGCTCTGATTAGATGTGGTGGTAATCAGTTCTAGGTTCTAGTGTCCTGGCTTCAATCAGCTTTGGGTAGTGACCAGGTATTATGGCCCAGATTTCTAAATTTTCAATGGGACTTTGGCTCCTACGTGCCTAAGCCACTTTCGAAAATGGGTCTTCGCCGTCTATGTCACTTTGGCCTTGCAAGACCAAGCAATGCAACACGTAAATACCTTACAAAATCTGGGCATTCAAGTCCTGGCATCAGGTCATGCTACGCCAGCAAGAGCACTGTGGTGGAAAGTACTGCCTTGTTGCTCAATATCCTGTTGGCGGTAGAGAGAAGACACTCTCTCTTGAATGTATTATTAGTTTGTGTATGTATGTATTGAATGTATTATTATTATTTGGATTTGTGTGGCAATACCACCTGAGAGCACCAGTCAAGGAACATGATCCCTTTGTACTTGGCACTGTACAGATATCCAGTAAAAGGGTAGTATCAGAGGAGTAGCCGTGTTAGTCTGGATCTGCAAAAGCGACAAACAGTCTTGTAGCACCTTACAGACTAGCAGATCTTAGTCTATAAGGTGCTACAAGACTCTTTGTCGCTTTAGTAAAAGGGTAGGTTCTCTTCCCCCCCGCCAGGTAAATGCTCCCACCAATAGGTTGTTGGTAGGGTGGGGGGAGTATTTTCAGAGCATACCTACTAAATCGGATAAGATGGGGAGGAATGTCCAGTTTATGAATCCCACTGGGGCATAGGTGTGTACCAATGCATGGAACAGCTCTGCAGTGTCAGGGTTTAGAGGTTTTTGTGCATGCCCACTTACAGAAATGTAGGGCAATTTACCTGTGGAAATGTTGGTGCCTTCAAGTGTCTGAGTCCCCCTTTGATTCTAGCCCCCATAGCTGCATTGGGCATCTCTTGGGCCCCATCGTTTCAGCTGCATTGGGGGGCCCAACAAAGTGTCTTGAGAGCCCAATGGCACCATAAAATGTGTCTCCTTCCCTCTCTCTGACTGCTTGATGAGGCTCATGTTGAAAAACCTCCACCATTTTATCGCTGACAAACACAAGCAACAAAAATTTCCTCACCATGGAGGAATTGCTCCATAAAGGAAGATACAAGGAAGAGCAAAGGTGAGGTTTGCACACATCTGTTTTGTATTTTAAGCTGTATGTAAATGCATATTTGTTGTGACTTCTGATCCTGGAAGGTTGTTAACTTGGCCTTTGGTATACCAAAAGTTGAGCATGACTAGGCTGGTTGGACCAACTCGAACACAGGACAAATAGTGATCTGTCCATCAAGGGGGGTATGCCACCATATAGTCAGCAGATACAGTCAGCAGACTAGCTGACACTCTGAGGAGGAGAGTGGAGATCAGTGAGACAATTTGGAGCTTCAAAAAACCCTAACGGGGCTGTCCTAAATGGTGTAACTATAGGTGCACCTGGGACAGTAACCATGTGATATTCAGAACTGGAAAATCTACTACTGTCCTATTTACCTACATTGTTGTGTACAACCTAATCATCTATTCAATCAACTTGTTCAGTTCCCCACTAGTGTAGGATTGTTCTTTATTGTGCATTTACTTAATGTTTTATCCAGTTTAAATATTCCAGTATTGGTGCTTCCCCCAAGTCCCACGGGATGCTTCCCCTTCCTCCCCACATCCTCCACCCCAGAAACTAATGGATTTAATAGATACTAATATGAAGCTTTTCCTGATATTCAGCCCAAACTTTCCTTTTTCTACTTTGCATCCTATTCCTTTTATTGTATGTCATTTTTACTTTGCTAAATAATTCTTCCACCTCTTGGGTGTTCACAGTGTGCAGATCTTTCAGATAATGCACACAGATACACCTATAGAATACTCTATGACCTCTATCTATTACTAAGATAATGACTGTAATTCAGATCATCTACAGAACTGGTTGTCCTTCCGATCACATACAATGTATGCTGCAATAATTTTGATGGTGACAACACCTTGCACTTACTGACCTGTTTGTTTTATGTGCAGGTGATAAGACTAAACAGAAATTATACCTCTGTGAATATATCATAAGTTAATTATTATAAAATTGCTGTGGTTTCTTTGATGCTACCAGTAAAAATGGTTGGTCATGTTTTGTTTGTTGAAAGCAACCGATGTTGCTTAAGAAGATTGATGCTGTACAGTGAGGAAGAGCAGTAAGAATGGATTCTCACTTTCCATCTGAACGATTTTACCCTGCCCCTTATCTTCTCCAAATCCTTGAAAAGTGACCTTCCCACTTCAGCTTTCAGTAAAGGGTCTCTAGCCAGAAGAGAACTGTTTCACCAGAATGGAAGTGAATTGCATCAGCCATTTAAAAATGACATTTAAAATAATGGTCTGATTTCCTGTTTTTCAGAATTCCTGATCACTTACAGCTCTCTCTGAAATCCAAAAGCGGAGAAAGGGAGCAGAAAGGGATATTGAATGCTCAGCCCCTCTGAAAAGTAACCTATCAAGGTAAGAGAATTCTTCTAATTTTTATTTATTTGTTTGTAACATCCTTGGGGCTGACTGAGAGAATTAAAATGAGGCAGAATAGATTCATCTTGTTGAATAGTAGTGCACACACCCAAATCTGGGAAGCTCACAGTCCAATTTATAAAGTTACTAGATGCTGCAATTGGAATGTCAGTCAGCATGATTAGGGTTCCCATGGGCCGTGCAGAACAAAGTTCCCATTGGCCATGCACAACAAACTGGTATGGTCCTGAGCTTTAAAAAGCTCATCAGAAAGGTGGAGCATACATGGGTTTGTCACAGGGGAGTATCAACAGTGGAGAGGTGAGGCACTACTCCTAGGACTCTAGCAGGGGCCATCTGTAACGCTGGTGCCAGCTGTGGCCAAGGCCGTAAGCATCAGCTAAAAACTAACAAACTCACAGTAGGAAGCCAGGCCAATTCATCTGTGTATTAGTATAGATCAAAGTGGCTGTTAAATGTATTAGAATGTGTTTGGTGTTTAAACCCCAGGAAAACTAATGGGAGGTTGCATGCATTGTTTTTATTTACCGGTATCCTGTTAGAATGTAGTAGCAAACATTTTCATTGTATATACCCTATATCTAAGTGACTCATCAAACAGAAAGAAGTCTGGTGTAATGCAAATGAAGGACTGTAACAGGAAGGTGCTAATTCTTGTGTATTTCAAAGCAAGTGGACATTGTTTGTGATGATCAAAGATCAAAGACTCTAAACACATTCCCCTCTCATCAAAGTAGGAGCCCAGATGGGTAGCCATACTGTCAACTTGTTTTCCTGGGATTTGAAGACAGAAGTATGGTCACAAGAAAAAAAAAATACCTCTACACTGTTTGGATTCTAATAGGACAGAATAACCAAACAAGAAGACACAACTCTGCAGTTACTCTGGGTAGCCCTAAAAGACTTTGGGGGAAGCTGGCAGATTATTACATCTCTGCTACCTTTTGAAATTATAGACTGGAACTCACCTGTGCATATATTTTTATGTGCTTGAACATCTCAATAACTCTCATTCCTTTTTCTTAGCTACAAACCGTTAGTTTATTATAGAATTGGCTATCAGTGCTGTCTTTGGTGTGAGATCTAGGATGCAAATCGACCTGGGTGAGTGACTGGTCTCTTGGGACTAAGTATTTTGTGATTTTTGGTATAAGTGACCATTTATCACACAGCCCAGCTTGCCTGAGTGACAAGGTAGGCTGGTTGTCTAAGGGGACTGTATCTGACTCCATTATAAGACTATCGTAGTACTTTAGGAGTTCACATTTGGAATTGGGTTGATGAAATCTAATTCTAGAACATACCACCAGTTTGGGGTATCTGCCCTGCTTTTGACAGCCTGCCCTGAAGTGTAGGCACTCACGGTTGTGAGCTATTTCAGGCACGTTACACCCGCTTTCTACCCTCCCCTGGTTTCCTCTGAAAAAACAGGAGGAGTAGAAGTCACCCTCAGTTTCTTCATATGCTTCTGTTGTCTTGAGGAGGAGGAGAGCCCACACCTTAGGTGGTGCACAGTGCCAGGGGTCCCCTCCTGCAGAATACTAGATGGCCTCTCAGGAGTGCAGCTGTGACTAGCAAATTACATGGTGGTGCAGCAGGAAGCCAACAGGCTGGGAGCCCCATTCCTGGGAATCTCCTAAGGGCCTTAGGAAGGACACATTGCTCCTGTGAACTTCCTTTTCCACTGGTTCAGATTTGTAGACCTTCACATTCCTGTGAACCATGGAAGTTCTGTGTCTTCTCCCAGGTTAAGGTTGCTACAACCTATGGATAGAGATTTACTTGAGGTCTTGGAAAAAAGCTCTTGGTTCAAAAATAGTGCATCTTACAAAGTCTGTGTGAAGAGAACAAAGAAGAAAAGATGGGAGACTGCCAGAGCTATGGGATTTAAAGTTGTTTCCATGAGGGTCTGATATTTCTTGCTTTCAAATGTTTGCGGGGAGGTGGTGGTTGTTTTTTAATGCTAACTTTCACTTTCTCTCCCTCCCTTTCCTTTTTTCAGTTAACCATCTCACTGGCAAAGCCTCAAGCTGTACAATGAGAAGCTTGACTTTCCACGCTGGATGGTCAGGCTACTTTTCTGTGCTACAAAACAGGAAGAAAGTTAGTCCTAATGAGGCTCAGGTGGGAAATAGAAAAGCTAATACTGTATTACAGAGTGGCACTGGCCCAGGGCCAAGGTCAAATGGCAGCCTGACAAAAGCTCAAAAAGCACTTCCCTTTAAGAAGTTGGCAGTGGAGCATTTAACAGGATGTTCTACTGGATAATTTGACAGTTGCAATTATTGTGCAATCTGTGGCTTATTTAAAAGTTCATTGTGTGTATTGCTTCCTTCTCCTCTATGGATTTAGTTTAGTAGTAACAAAGTAAGAGCATGAAGCAATGCCTGGTCCTTATGTACACAGCTGTAGCAGATTTGGGGTCTTGTATATGCAAACAATATTAAGGTCAGGTACGTATTTCACAAGTAAGTTGGGTCCCACTTAGTGAATTTAGTGAAACTTATTAATGTGCGGTGTTCAGTAGTTAAGTGCTGCAAACTGAAAGAGGACTAGTTCACATCCATTAAGATATAATGACACTATAAGGCCTAGCTGATGTTTGGGAACATATGTGGACTGCACAAAGCAAACTGTATTAAGGTTGTGCTGCCAGGATGTGAAAGGAGTAGGGAGTGGAAGAACTCACTTGAAAATAATGCATTACTGATGTTATCTGTTAAGAAATTTACAAAATAGACAGGTAAAAAAGATTTTGTCCCTGTCCCTCAAAGTTTATGGAAAATGTTTAAAAAAACAGGAGTCAGGTTCCAAACCTCATGAGATTTTACCAAAGAATACATTCTGGATCTTTTTCATTTGCCTTCTTGTTTTTATGCCTTTAAGTTCGTGTTTTCTAACTTTTCTCCACAAACATGAAGGCCAGAAACTTCCTTTTTAAACAAAACATGAAAGCTGTGATTCTTACATTATTACATATCTCTGAAAGATGAGGCTTTAAAAACACCAAATATCACAAGACTTGTGGTTAAATCACAAGAATCATCAACACAGGACAAGCAATACAGTTCATATATTGTGTGGTGGGGATCCAGAAAGTGGCTTTATGATAAAGAAATGCAGTTTTTAAAATAATATAGGTAACACCATTCTTTCTTTGGCAGGCTATTAATGCACTTTGCAGAATAGGTTTTTAAAGAAGAATTTGAGAGAAAATGAGGGAGTTCCAGGCACAATAGCGAGGTCTGATTTGCATTTCTCTCCATCAAAACACAAGTTCTAGGTTATCACATTAAAAATAAAAATATAAAGCCATATTTTTGCCATCTACACTCTGATTAAGTAATGCCTTACACTGAGTAATTCAACTGATCTCAGTGAAACAAGTTACAGAATAAGGTACTACTCAGTGTGAGTAAAAGTGGGGAATCTGACCCTGTAGTTTGTGGCCTGATAGTTCTTTCTCTGTTTGCTTGTTTCTGAATATCACCCCTATGATTATGATATTGAAATCCTGGGGGTTCTTAGAAACAGGGTTAGAACTTCTTTCAAACAAGAATCTAAGAATCTTGATGGTTTCTACTGCACATGCTTCCAGTACATTGGAGGGAAGTGGCTTATAAAAAATACACCAACTACATTTCTCTTGAAAGACAGTGGTTTGAATTAAGGTAAAAACACTGAACAAAATTTTAACGTTTGTTTAATGAGAGCCCAAATCTTTAGTACCCAAAACCTCATCCAGTTCAGGCTTGCCCAGAAAGAAAGGAAATCTATGTTACTTACAGACAGTAGAACATAAAAGGGTAGTGGCAGAAGCATTGCCCTGTTTGCAAGGCACCAGAGTTTTCATAATGGATAAGATAGTGTTGATATGAGATAGTTTTGTGTGAATGGCTTCTGGATATAGAGGTCACCATCATTTTAAAAAGTCACTTTGCCAATAGTTGCCACACAATGGTGTCAAAAACACAGTTGTTTCCCCAGTACTCTGAATAAGAAACGACTGTGCTACTGTTTGGCAAATATAAATACTTTTATGGCATCCACTGTGTGACAGGTATCAGTAAACTTTCTCTGAGTCTGATTTTCAAATATATATTGTCTGCTAACTTGTAAATGTTCATCTTGAAAATATCTTTGTAGCCCATCATTGTGCACCTAAAGTATTTTGTGCAATTTCATCTAATCATGTAATGATATGTAATCACCTAACTGTTAGAATGTGTTATCGGGTACAATTAGGTGATTACATTGTCTAACGACATTACAAAAAACCTTGTGGGGGAAAGAGCTGTGTATAAACGATAGCTTTTTTTATTTTGAAGTTTATATGTCAACTTAAAAAAAACCTGTCTTTTCAAAATCCCATTGCTTAGTTTCCATTGAAAATCTTTGTCCACACACGTTAGGCTTCTTTTCCTTTTACACTAAGATTTGAGTGAAGTTTGTCCCTGTGCAGGGGGCCAGCACAAGACATTACTTAAGTCCTCCAAAATAGGGCTTAAATGGGACTTAAGTGATGTGTAGGCTTCATGCCGCTGTTCTTAGGGTAGAGGGACATGCACTTAATGTTCTTTTCCAGTTTTCATTGGGGCAAAACTCCCACTGCCTTTAATGAGGTTTTTTGTGGGGTTTTTTTGTTTGGTTGGTTTTTGCTGAGTAAGAACACAAAATGCCTGATCCTGTTTCCATTGAAATCTATGAGAATTTTGCTATTGACCTCCATGGCAGAAGAGCCCGGCCCAAGGATTTGGCTCATACTATCTGAAGTGGATTAAAGGGTGTCCTTTGAGAACTGCTGGAAGATCTTATGCTGACATAACCTAAAAGGTTCTCAGGTAATTGCCTGGCTACACAAAAAGGTTTAATATTAAAGCACTGTTTCCCATTACATTTGAAATAATGAAGTTAAATATTATAACTTGGTTAACTCAGACCTCCTGATATGTTTCCGGTTTGATGTTACTCTGTGAAGCAAAGGTGGGACACCCAAAAAAGGTCATCCAAGTTTAATTACCTTAGATTTTAGTTTATAGAGATTGCTCTTGGTGCTAAATATTATTGTCCATTGTCCTGGAAAAAATGCAGAGAGCCTACCTTTGTGTCAATGAGAGCCTTCCTGTTCTGTCCCAAAACCATTACACAGATAAGAATAATAGTTCCTAATTATAGCCATACTTGTTGACCAAAATTTGCAAAAGTAACTGGATTTGGGCACCTAACGTGAGCCTATGGCAAACTGGGAAATATATGCATTATTTTTTATGAATACAGGCATGCTCCCATGTGTCTTTATGTTGAGTTGCTTGCTCTGGGGTATAATCAAGAGAGCTTGTTAGAGGAACCAAGCAGGAAAGGTAAAACTATGGGTTAGATAAGGGACATCCCAACGAACAATAGACAGGCTTATAGGTATAAAGAGGTGATGGGGCAACCCCAATGCTAGTGACACAGCTGTTTTGCCAAGGCTGAGACAGATCAAAGGGAACAGTAAACTGTTACAGGAGCCCAGGCAGAGAAAGGGAAAGTTAGGTTTAGGTGAGCTAAGAGAAGCCACACAGACTGTCAGCGAAAGCTGACAGGCTGGCAAGGAGACACACAGAGAAAGAGAGGCAGAAATTGCAGCTGGGGCAGTCAGCTTCTCACAGGCCAGAGACAGCTGAACCTACAAAAGCTTGCAAAGAAAGATTATGGGCTAGGTAAAGGAAAAGATGCATGTAGACCTTTATTGTTTCTGCGCTTTGCTATGTGTGCTACATACATTTGGGTGAATGAATAAATAATGCTTTATTGTTTTTAAGTTGCTTTAACCAGTGCTGGTCACAGGTCCTTGGAGCGAGAGGGCATGCAGGGGCCAGACCAGCTTCTACCAGCTTCTCCTAGAGAGGCTACAGGCAGTGCCACATACTGAAAGAGAGAGGGGCAGGTTTCTTCCTGTCCCGCTCTCTCGATACCTGGATTGCAGGTGAGTGTGGACTGAGGCATTTACTTCCTCTCTCAGTCCACACCCACCTGCAATCCAGCTTGTTGGAGTGGGGATGCCCGCTACAATAAGAACAAAACACAAGAAATATCAAGTGAGTCTCTAGAGAAACTTGAAAACTGCTGAGGTATGTGCATTAAAAGATGAGCAGCTGCATTCACAGGAGTCCTGGCACTTCTCTAAGAAGCAAGTTAAAATATGATGGGGAGTCACAAGGATGTGAACATAGCTAGAGAGACTCTTTTCCTCTTGGGATACCACAGTCTGGAGACTTAAGACCCACATGTACCTTGAATGGGTAACTATACAATGATAAATAAAAGTATAGCAATAGCACCATCTAAAGGCCATTTTCCATTAATACAACATTCATGCACAGAAATATTTCTACTAACAGTCCAACACTGTTCTTCACATTCCTTTGAGCGTGTGTGTATATATATATATATATACACACACACATACAGCGACAGATTCACAGTTAATTGGTCTAAAACTAAAATGTGTTCCTGATGCATGCTAATTGTACCTATGTAGGATAGCCAATCCCAATTTTTTTGCAAAGTACCTAGCATTTTCCTACTCAGTCCCTCCAAAAGCAGTTTGTATTTCCATAGACTATTTCCTCCAGCGCCAGTCTGCTATATTTTCATGGACATAAAATGTATCATTGAAATTTTCTGGATTTTTCTCTTTTGGGATAGAAATGTTTCTCACAAAATGTTCCTTTTTACTTTCCAGTGTTAGCAAGGCTGCAGATCTCAGAGGTAAGGATGAATGTTTTGAATGTGGTTAACATGAGCATATTTCCCTGCCTCAAGGTTTCTAATTAGAACTCTTTATTTGACTTTGTTTTGGAAAGATTGAGGGGCACACTATTGTGTGTTCTCTGAGAGCAGCATAGCACATATTGTGCAGAGCAGGATCTCACAGACATCATTGCAATAAGTGAAGGATTTTGGGGACTCTCAGAATTGCTCTACCTTATGCAATAGCTATTTGATAGGCTGTAAGCAATGTGTTGTGTCAAGTTCTTTGACAATATTTCCAGGTTCTCATTCAGAATACTTATTTTATGAACCCAGAGGGCTGACCACTGTACCAGACAGTCTCTGACCTAAAAAGCCCATTGGAGACAGCAGGATGGATAAGGAATGGAATAGAAAATAATGCTGAAACTGTTACAATGTGATTATTACAATCATCAGTACGCCCTCCCCTCGAATATTGTTCTCAGTTTTGGTCATTCCATCTCCAGAAGGATGTAGCAAAAGGAGAAGGGGTCAGAGATGAGTGTGAAATGATCAGAAGCTTGGAGAGACTTCAGTTTAAGGACAGCTGGAAAAGTTTTGGACTATTTAGTGTGGAAAGAATACACAACTGATGTATCACAAAACACTGATAGGAATAAAACAGGTAAATTGGGTGCTCTTGTTTACCCTATCTCATAATAAGAATGATAATTAATAATAAAAAGCCAAGGGACTTTCAAGGAAATTGAAAGTCAACAACTTTCAAACCAATAGAAGGATTTTTTTTTAACACTATGCATAATTAACCTGTTGAACTCATTGCCACAAGATACCATAGACTTAAAATGCTTAACAGGATTTTCAAAACCATTATACATTTGCATGATTAATGTGATCAGCTAGGATGAAAATATAATAGATATAAACCTTCATGCTTCAGGGGTCATATCAACCACTAACTGAAGTGAGTTAAGAAAAAATCCTTCTTTTACAGGGAGTCTATTCTGTTATTGTCCATTTTAATACTCGTCTCTGGTACTTCATGGCTCCTTTCTTGCAATAAGCGCAATGTAAAGGACATGTCAGTCACAGACCATCCAGCTCTGAACGTGCACTGGGTCTCAGGGTAGACTCTCTCAGCAAGGACTTGGGCCCTTTTCAGTAGGATCTTTGCAAGCACCTTGCCAAACAAGCTGAGCAAAGATATCCCACGATAGTTGTTGCAATCTCCTCTGTCCCCTTTATTTTTATATAGAGTAACTATCTTTGCCTCTTTCAGATCCTGGGGTTTATGGCTTTCTTCCTAACAAGTGTAGAGAAGTGTATACATGTCACTTGCAAGCTTCCTTCCCCCTTCATTAGGAGCTCAGAGGGTATCTGATCATTGCCTGATCTTTTCCCAGGCTCAATTACTTTGATAGCCTTCTCTACATGTTCAGGAGTTGGTGTTTGACATGAGGAATAAGTCCTCTGACACATGCACCAAGTTTGGTATGGTAATCAGTATCAAGAAAACAGTTCTGTCACAAGATACCAACATTCCACTTAAAATCTATGTCAATAATGAAGCTCTGGATCATGTTGCTAGAATCGACAAAACTTCTGTCACTTCTGGAAAAAAACTTATCCCCCATGTCTGGAATAATTTGCTAACCCTGAACACAAAGCTGTCTGTCCATCAGGCTTGTGTCCTGACTACCCTCCTTTATGGTTGTGAAATCTGGGTTACGTACTCTAAGTAGGAGCGGAGATTGAACAGTTTCCATCTCCGCTGTCTTAGAAAAACCCTTGGAGTTACTTGAGGCCAAGAGATCCCCAACAGTGAGATCCTTGAGAGAATTGCCCTACTGTCAACGCTGGACGTTTGCAGCCTTCGTTGGTTGGGACATGTGGAGCACGTGCCTCAAGATCATCTGCTGAAGACTGTGCTCTATGGCCAGCTTAAGAACCGCCCATGACACAGACGAAGGCCAAACCTCCAAATCAGCAGCAAGGTGAAGCAAGGCCTCAAGAAATTCAGCATTCCCACTGACATCTTGGAAAATCCTGTCCCCAACTGCTTAGTTTGGAGAAGCCAGGTTAAAGTTGGTGTAGTCACTGTGAAAAGCCATAAGAGAGCCCAGGCTGAGGCTCTCAGGCAAGCCGGGAAAGCAGAATATGCTCCAGCCTCATCTGGTGAGTGGACCTGTAGCCACTGTGGGAAGGTCTGTCGCTTGCTCGTCAGGCTCCTTTCCCATACCTAAGCACCACTGATGGACTGACTTTGTTGTGTCTCCTTTCATCTGTCAAGATATTGGATGGCCAAAAGTGTTTGAAATCTCACTTTGGATGCATTCAACCCAAATTGAATCCAGAAGTTTGAATGTTTTCTTTGTTGGGTCCATCCTGTAATAGGTGGCTTCTGGGTACAAACAGAACAGCATTAGCCATTACCTTCAGCCCCCAACTTAAACCTCTCCAACACATCATCAAAGACCTACAACCTATCCTGAAAGGTGATCCCTCACTCTCACAGATCTTGGGAGACAGACCAGTCCTCGCTTACAGACAGCCCCCTAACCTGAATCAAATACTCACTGGAAACCACACACCACAAAACAAACACACTAACCCAGGTTCTTTGTAACAAAGCCCAATGCCAACTCTGTCCACGTATCCATTCAACCTGCACCATCATAGGACCTAATCACATCAGCCACACCATCAGAGGCCCATTCATCTGCACATCTACCAATGTGACATATGCCATCATGTGCCAGCAATGCCCCTCTGCTATGTACAATGGCCAAACCGGACAGTCTCTACGCAAAAGAATAAATGGACACAAATCTGACATCAGGAATCATAACATTCAAAAACCAGTAGGAGAACACTTCAGCCTCCCTGGCCATTCTATTAAAGACTTAAAGGTGTCAATTTTAAAACAGAAAAACTTCCAAAATGGACTCCAACGAGAAACTGAGGAACTGGAATTAATTTGAAAATTGGACACTGTCAACCAAGGGTTAAACAGGGACTATGAGTGGCTTTGTCATTACACTAATTGAATGCATTTTCCTAGTTAAGTCTCTTTCACAGATTCTTATCAACTGTTAGACAAAGATCCACTAAATTTTCACTACAAAAAGTTTTTTAAATCCTGCTGATAACAGCCCATTCAAATTAAACAGCCTGTTATAATTGGTATGGTAATTTACAACTTTTTTTCTTTTCTTTTCTTTCTGTGTATATAAAAGCATCTTACCTCTATTTGTTCCATTCTATGCATCCGATGAAGTGGGCTGTAGCCCACGAAAGCTTATGCTGAAATAAACTGGTTAGTCTCTAAGGTGCTACAAGTCTTCCTCATTTTATTTATGGATACAGATTAACACGGCTGCTATTCTTAAACCTGCCAATTAAATTTCTAGAATTCCTTCCTGTGTTAGATGTATCAGTATTGTACCAATAAGACTTTTAAGCAGATATATATGGATTAAGTGACTTCAATGTAACTTCACTTTATGTTGTACCTGTGCAATAGCAAACACATATTACTAGGCGTGTAATGCATGTCACTGGGAGCAAATGGAATCATAAGAAAAATATTGATTGTGATTTTATCTGGCAGCCTGGAAGATTTGTCTCAAAGATGAAATCAGTACAACAGATACCATGCAATGAATGGCAGAATGTCTGTTAAGAACATTAGGGTTGGATATAAGTGGCTGGTTCAGTTACATGATTACGACGCTGGACAAAAAGCTATGAAATTAATTGGAAGGACTCTCATTCATTTCAGTGGGCTTTGGATCAGTCTTCAGCTGAGCATCTGCATAGCCAACTGTACTACTTTTTGTACAACTCCATACGCAGGGAGATACTTCTTGGTTAACAGGTCACCTGTTGATTTTTCTGTAAAGCTAGAATCTAGGGTGTTATAAACCTGTCCTTTGCAGAAGGGGCTAACATTAAATAAAGGACTTGTTCTAAAACCTTCACACGTCATCTCTACAGGTACACCAACAAAGCAAAAAGCCCCATGGCAGCGAATCTCAAAGCCCCGGTCAACGGACTCTGACTCACACAGCTTGCACTGCAGGACTAAAAACAGGCTGTAGACGTTCGGCATTGGGCAGGAGCCTGGGCTCCGAGACCCTTCCCTTCGCCAGGTGTCAGAGCTCAGGCTCCAACCCCAGCCTGCCCATCTAAACTGCTATTGTTAGCCTTGCGGCACAAGCGTCAATTGACCCAAACACTGTGACTTGCTGCTATGGGTCGTCTTTTGCTGTGCAGACGTACCCAAAGTCGGACTATTCCTGATCAGGAGAATATGTAATATTGTCTTTCAAATAATTAATATAGCAAAAACCCTACACAGAAACAAAACAAAACCAACATACAATTTCCCCTTCCCTTCTTTACCCCTCCCCAAAGAAACCCTCCAGCCTACCCAGTGAGAAGCAATTGAATTTACCTTCTTGTTTCTACCTGAGTCATGCTGGATCTGAAGGTAATACACTTAACAAAACCTACTTTGATTCCATAAATTGAATCAGACATCTTTTTGGCAGTGAAAAAAATCTCATTCAGCATGCAGTGGTGCATGTCTAGCTGGGAGCCTTCAGGCTACAAGTTAAATGTTGAAACAACATCATGTTAAGCAAGTAATTATAAACTTCCATTGGGATCTTTCCTGCTCATAAGGTAGGGAGTATAGCTACCAAGAGTCATGCAGTAGGAAAATGCTAGGTTTGAAATAAGCAGGTACTGGTTACTCCTGGGTGGCATTTCATAAATGACACTTTGCAGTTACACAATATAATATTTTTCTCCTGAGGTTAACAACACCTAATAATCATCCAGCCATCTAGCTCCTGCATGGTTCTTTTCACCCAGAGATCTCAATGTGCTTTCCAAACATGGATGAGCATCACTGCACGCATCTTACAGGCAAGGAAGATGCTGAGATCATTAAGTTGCAAAATGTTTATAAGTGCCCATTAATTCTGAGTACCCAACTTGCGACACTTAGGGCCTAGTTTTCATAGTTAGTGAGTCCCCACATGCCAGCTCTAACTGGCTGCTCCAGGAAATAAAGAAGAGCAAATGAGTTGCTGCCCACATACAGGTTGCTCCCAATGCTACAGGCAGGCTGAACTACAAAAGCAGAAAGGACCATTTTAAAGGTCTCCATTTCTGGGACATCAATCCAGCCATGAGCTCTTCAAAGAGGCAGGCTACTGGTGGTAGAATGAGCATGATCACTTTGCCTACTCCTCTCCTTCATGGCTTCTCACTGTCCCTCTGCAACATCTTTAGTCTTTTTGGTGAGGGAAAGGCAGCTTACCCAGTAGGTCCCGATACCCTATCTACCACCCTAAACCCAACATTCTCCTCTCTAAGCTCTTCTACGTCTGTTCTTGTGTCTGTTCTGCTGTTTCTGGAGCAAGTCCTACAACCTGTTTCCACAATAACTGTTCTCTCCTCCCCCAAGTCACTTAAGCCCACATTTTTAAAGTCTTCACTAATTTGGGGCACCCAGTTTGACACCCACTTTTTCTCTGCCCCTCTTACTTCTTCCCCAATAAAAAAGACTGAGGGTGCTGGAGATGGACAGTGCTAACAGTGATGAAGCAGAGGGGGGCAATGAGAAGTGATCCTCCAGGTTCTGCCACTGATAGCCTGCCTCTTCCGGGGGCTACTGGCCAGGCTGCTGCCCCAAAAATGGGGAAAGGTCAGGTGGCTCCTTTTAGATTATCCTTGCTGAGCCTCTAGTAGAGCCTCTCCTCTTATTGCAGCAACCCATATATCGGGCAGCTTACCACATACCATAACCCTCCTCTGTCTCTAGAGTCACTCAACCAGATAGAATGCATGTGGACATGGCCCTGTCATACTGATAGGCCTTAGGGAGTCACTATCCTCCCTCGTTTCCCTGAGAAGCATGGAGCTTGGGCACTTTTCTTCAGAGATTACTGCTAGGCATTTACTCCCTCTCTCTAACAAACATTACTTCGCTGATACTCTTTTTCATATCATCCTCAGACAATTCTAGTGGCATTCCATATATAACCCCCCACTCCCCGCCTTGCTTTCTTCAGGAATTTAGGCACCTGACAAGCAACTTTCATTTTCTCTAAAGTTACAATTTTAAGAAGTTTTTAGCTTGCTCCTTATGTCTATGTTCTACCAATAGATCTCAACCCCACATTCTTTTATCTCTTTGTATGTCACCAACATTTCTTTATCCATTTCACCATTTTCAGGGAGTTAACGTCTCTTATTTTCACATCTACTGTCACTCATCTGACAATTGTAAAATGTTGACTTTTATCTTGTTTTTCCATTTCTTCAAATCCTGATATCTAGCCCCCACCTTTTACTGATCTGACCTCATTCCTCATCCCCTGCTTCTTCTTCATAATCCAAGGCAATTTGCTCTCCCCTCAGCCTCCTCTCCATTCTCAGTTTCAATGTTCAACTTCCTATCAACTGGCGGCGAGCTGCATCCCTGGACCCAGCCTACTCCTACAGTGCAGTATCACCATCTTCAGCCAGGCACCAGCTCCAGCCTGCCACCTCGCTCACTTCTCCAGCCCCATCACAGCACCTTTTTGCTGCCAGCTTCCTCTTTCTATACAGTCTGCTCCTGTCCAGCTGGACTCCATGATCAGTTAAGCCTCACTCTCCAGGTGTAGCCTGGTGCGTTAATTGGCTTCCTGAGCCCACAGTATCCCATTCGGGTAGTGTGTGGGGTATACACCCATCACACTGATATAAAATGGGACTCATAATAAACTTTAGCAGGAAGATTTCTTACCAAATCATCTAAAGCCAACTTAAAGAGATTCCTTGCCAGCAGTTTTCCTCTACCTTAAAAATCTAGAACAAGACAGAGCCATCTCTGCTCCTTATAACAATTAAATACAATCCAGACTTCCTTCCAGGAGACACTGAGTCCATTATATAAAAGTGGGTCTGTGATTGGCATGTGGCACAATGATGATAACATCAGTGTGTGTACTGCAAATAGCCACCGGAGAAGAACCTATAAAATGAAGGATGAAACTGTTAGATCGAATCTTTTGGGCAAAATTAAAAAAGGGAATCATGAAAATAGATGTATTTAAACAGATTTATGAGGACGACTGGGAGGTTAGTAAACAAAATGTTATGGATTGCCACAGAGTTCCTCCAAAAATGGGTAAAGGAGGTATGGAAAAAAGAAAAATTGAGAGAACTAAAAAATTTGTCATCATGGGAAATCAAATTACAGCTGGACAGTTATTCCCCATTTGGTGTATTTGGTATTGTATGAAAAAACGAGGGAAGAGGGAAAAAAACACATTATGACCAAAGACATTTCTGAATTTATGAAAACTTGAGCCATCTTTGTGAAAAGATAGATCAAAATATGACAGCACAGGTAGACTGGGTGCAGCTTTGCGTGTTCCTAATCTTAGAATCCCGAAATTAAAAATACTACCAAATTATATGACCATTCTGATATCTGAACTAATGGGATAATGTTGGCACTAACCTGGATAAGAGATGTGTGACTGGCTGCAGCTGTAATTTTATCTGAGTCCTTGTCAAGCATTATGACAGTCAGAACAGGGACTCTGAAAAGCAGAATTGACACAACTGAAATAATGTTCCTAACTATGGAAATAATGCAAGCAGGTATCTGTAGAACAATAGCATGGATTTTGACACATATCGGAATACGTGGGAATGAGATGGCTGACAAAGCAGCAAAACATGCTCTTAAAATGAGGAGGTGGATGTTAAAATACCTGTAAGCAGGCAAGAATTTAAAAATGGGGACATGAATGAGCTTGAAAAGGGAATAGCAAGAGCTATGGACTAAAGAAACAAAAGAGCAAAGATTCTAGGATGTATGCTCAAAAACCAAAGATAGTACTATACTTCCTCATCATTACAAAAAAGTGAAGTAGACATTTTTAGAGTGTTAATATTATACTTTAAATGATAAGTTAAACTTATTAAAAAGACTTAAAGATGGGATATGTAATGTGTGCAAAACTAGAAAAACTGTTGATTGTGTTCTATGGCATTCTAGGATAATATTCTATGGAAGGTAAATTTCTTTATGAAAAATTATGAGCTTGGAACCAACGATTTTCCCCTAAAGGAACTAATAAGAATGGAATAGTGCAGAAAAAGCCCTGTTTTGTTTCTGTAAGGATACTAGACTGAATGAAAGAATAAATAGACAAAAAATAAAAACTTGCCTAAGAATGAAGGAAGGAAGTAGTGGTTGTAGCCTTGCATGATGAATCTGCTGCAAAAACAAAGACAAAAAAAGGGTCTGTCTGGAAAGGGAGCAATTAGAGAGTAGAGTCTGACAAGGAATTGGGAGTGGCATCTTCTCCTAAGCAGAAAGTCTGAAAAGAGACTAAGAAATAGACAAAGCAGACTCCAAAGGCAAGACCTGATAAAAACAGCAGGATCTAGACTTCCAGAGAGAGAGCCCTGGGAGATGTTCAGTTAAGGGACAAAGCAGGGGAAACAGAGCAGCTGAAAGGTATGAAGCACAAAGCCCAAGGAGCGTGAGAATTGGTTTGAGTTTATACATTTGATTTGGGCTTAAGGGGAAGGGCCCCCAGAGAGGGTGAGCAGGAAGAAGCTCAGGGAAGCAGCAGCAAAAAGTTGAATGAACAAGTCCTTGGCTGCGCTTCATGGGAGGGCCTGGGTTCCCCTCCCATCCACTAATATGGTGGCATGAGGCTAGAGAAGGTCACAAAGCCATTGGAGAGCCCTGAATATGAGGAGTAAGGACCAAGGGACCCAGAGTTGAGACTGAAGACCTGAAACATGATCTTGGATGCTGATTTTTTAGACTTGTTACACCAGAAGTACTGAAATATATTGTGACCTGGCTGGAGTTCCGAGTTATGGCAAAAGACCAGGTCATTGCAGTGCCCAAGCAACTATCAGCAGTGGCCTTCAGATGAAGGGAGAACTGCCATGCCCAGCCACAAGGAGGTGCTCTAGCATTGAGTACCCCTTTAACAATCATGTTATCCAAGCCTCTGGTTCTGTTACATGAATAATAGTCTCTAAGGTTCGGATGCTAAGCTCTCCCTCCAGTACTTGTCTAGATATATATTAATGTATTAACCCTGGCTAGCTTGCTGCTCCAAATAAAATGTTAAAGGATTGCAATTCTGACACCTTTGCATGTATTTCTATTGGCAGTGTGTGACGCTGTATGGAATCTGGGGAACACTTTAGGATATTATGAACACCAATATTGTAAAATTCCAATGAGCTGTGCCAGAGATACCATGTAAGATATCTGCAGACATCTTATGATTTGCCAAGTATGATAATCTTGTTTATATGTTTGTATCTTGTTTGTATTATGAGTTATAGATGTGAAGGTTATATATCTATTTCAAAACTTGGGCATATGTGAGCAGAGTTTTTTAAATAACTTCTCACTGTACTGGATCTAGGTGCTGATTGGGAGCCAGCGAACTGGAATACAATAAAGGGGGCTGTGTGAATTCTTTTTTTGCTTCTCGATAACTAGTGTGGGGGATCAGAAGCACAGTTTGTGACTGGGTGGGGAGTTTAACTTCAATGTTACCCACCAGTCTTGGGAGTATCTGTTCTCCCTTCTGCAGCCTGCTCTGACCTTGGCATTTCCACTGAGGGTTACCCCAGGCACTCCAGATCACACATTGTTTAAAATAACTTAATCTTCAGGAGAAGGATCATGTTTACCACTGTGATGCTATCAATCCATGACATTATTAGCTTCTGCCATTTTAATAAATCTTAAATTCAGTCTACAGAGATACATAATTTGCACTGTGTAACTTTTCTGTATACCAGGTAATAAACATCCCTGCCCCAAGTATTTATCAAGTTTTTTGCCTACTGGAGTGAAATTGACTTTTCTTTATTGATCTGTGGATATTTTGTTTTGTTTCTAAAAGATAATAACTAGGATTGGGTTTAATTGACTCAAGTCTGGGAGTTCTCAGAATGCCCAAAACTATTTTAATACCATGAGGCACTGAAGTAAGGGGATCAGCAGTAGCTGCTAAAACATGGTCCACATAAAGGGCATTGTTGTTTTCTAAGCCTCCTGTATTTATTCTGGATTTATTTTTGAGTGTGTTTACAAACATCTCTAGGGCCATTACAAATAAAAATGGTGATGACGGCATCCCTGCTGGGTGCTTATCTGACAGCTAATAGGTTCCAAGTAGCTGTTCAAAACTTTGACCCTTGTGGGTTTTATAAAGAAATTCCATCCATATTATATAATTACCCTACCCCCCCACACTATCCAGCATTCTTCTTAAGCTGCTCTGTTCCACCTGATCCTCGGCATTCTCTCCTTCAGGTCACAATCACATAACAGGTGTATCTTTTGCCTGGGCCGCATGGATTATTCCCACAACTCTGTAAATTATTCATTCTCTGTCAGACTTGGGAAAAACCCTCTGATCTCTCAATGAATAGTGACATTAGAGATATTTGCCTATTAATCTTGGCCAATATCTTTGCATCAATGTTATTAGGGTAACATGCCTAGAAGAGGCACAAATGATTTTGTCTCTGTCAAGTTTCAAAGTCAGTGAACTTCTACATCAATTTTGGAATTTAAAAGGATTCTAGGAAACTGTTAAACACATTGGCAAATGTGGGAGCCAGATCCTCTGCTAAAATTTAATATTATTCACACAAGAATCTGTCAGGGCCCTGGCAACTTGCTTACAGGCATTGGCTTGTTTGCTTTATTAATCTCTTCTGTATCAATACATCAGTCAAAGATTTGGAGTTTAGTGAGAGTTGGAAAATTCGCACTTGTAGTGTTCCCCTCTTTCATGATAACACTGCAGTGCCAACAAAAAACCTGCACTTTACCCATGAGTAAAACTTATGTCCATTTCTTTTTTTGTTCCCATCTGCTCTGGGAACCCTTCCACTTGTGATCAGATGCCTTACTGCATTTTGGTTTTTCTACTTGCTTGTTCATCATTACAGTGAAAGCTCTTTGGGACAGGGGTTTTGTTAATTGCTTGGCATGCTTGCTTTATTGGAAAGTGCTGTGTACACACTTATGGTGCTATTAATAATATCTTGTTCTTTCTCACACTGAAGACAGTAAAATGCCCTAACTTGGCAAATATCCTCTTGAGCTGTTCTATTTATTTCCCAGAAATCATGTCTTTCTACTCTCCTATCTCTTCCAGTTTTTCTCCAGTCAAAAGACGGGGGTCATCATAAGGCTGAATCTGTTGGTAAGTTTTACTCAAAGCTGGTGAGGTGATGCTGATTACAGTTTCAACATTTCCCTTTGTAGCAGTAAGCACTGCCAGTTAATTGGCAGTCTTTCAAGTGCAGCAGATTCTGTCCCCACAACTCACTGCGGCAGAGTGCCTGTATTTTGTTTTCTCAACAGGAAGAAATAGTTTTAAATTGCAAAACTCAGTTCCTCACACAGGGCTTGATCCTGCCCCTGCTCAACTCAGAGGAAAAGACCTAGTGAGTTTAATGGAGCAGGATGAAGCCCACCATGCCTCATTTACTGCTCTGAACTGAATTAGTTCGCAGAGTGTGAAACAATCTGCTTTTCATTTATACCTTATGCTTTTGTTGCACCAGAGAACAATTTCCAGTAACCATGCAGTAGTACTAAGAGAGGGGAGGCACTCTCAAGACTTTGCTACAGTTCTGATAACTGATTTAATTATAAAAAAGATTGCTTGCTTTATTTTTACAATCTGGATACATTCTTCAATTGCTTTGTTTTAGATGGTCTATTATTCAGTGATGCTTTGTCTCCTCTAACTGCATTGCTTAAAATAAACAGAGGAAAGGAATAAACAGCATGAGGTGTCAAAAAGCATATAGGGTACTAGTAATCTTTAAGGGCAAAAGTCATATTTAGATTAAACTACTTAAATGAAACATTTCATTGCAACTGTCTGCAACAGTCTGCTATATGTTATACTGAAATAAATACCTGTTATGTACTGAAGTTCATAAGGAACATATTCAGATATATACTTTGTAATTAAACACAGGTATAGTTAACTAAAAGAGACAGCAGATTCTGAGGTGAAAATTCACAGCGTACATTAAATAGACTAAGAAATGTCAGCAGTGACATAACAAAATTTAACTTCCAGCCCATCCTATTTCTATATCAATGGAAGTTGTTCTAAATGGCATTATTGAGCAAGGAGAAACTTCATAGTAAAAGAATCTCAAGGGTTGCAGGTTTAATGATAGCTATGGAATAATGTTAGGCACTGGAAATCTGAGACTTTCCAAAATGGACAATTTCATAAGAGATGCAGTCTCTTATGTGAAAAGACTATTCAGACTGCCATACTCATTTTTGTGACTGACATGGAGATACACCAACACTACATAAGCATTATTAGTGTAGGCTCAGATTCTAATTGAGCAATGATCCAGTGCCTTCACTCAGATAATTATTTCCAAAGGCAAGAGTAAGACATAGGGGCAGTATGCACTAAGAATAGAGTATGCACTAAAATTTGCTGCCCATAAGCCCTTTCTCCTCCCTGGAATGCCACCTCCATAGCTGTGATTATGGAAGACATGGAGAGAGTGAGTTCCACAGGCCTGAACCACCATTGTTACTCCAGTTAACATTAGTGTCATTTTGAAAATCAGGCTCCTCACAGAGGTACCTAAACAAGGATTTAGGAGCCTAATTTTAAGCAGCCAAACTGTAAAATCGTAGTCTATAGAACAAACACAATTTGTTCTAAGACAGGAGCGTTCACTTGCACAGTAGCAGCTCTGATGACTGTAGCTTTAACACAACTGTTTGATGTGAACCCTTATTTTTTCCATGTTTTGTGTTACTTGAAATCCAGTAAAATGAATAGATTTTAAAGCCGAAAGGGACTATTATGATCATCTAGGCTGACTGTCTTCATAACACAGGCCAAAGAACCTCCTTCAGTAATCTCTATGGTAAACTATAGATTAGAACAGTGTTACTGGTAACTAAATGCACTGTGAAATATACCTTACTATTGACTCACTACAGAAATAGTCAGAACTAATTACTCTGTGAACCTGTTGAGTGCAGTATAACACTCAAATTGATTTCTTTACCCTTTGGAATGCTGAGTATGTGATTTAGACAGTGGATATCACGCTGTGAGGGCTCAGAGCAGTCATGTGTCTTATCTTCCTTGCCATATCTCATGCCCACACTTTGCCGCATGTAATTAGCCGTTGGGGTGTGCACAGGTATAAACAAGGTCAGAACTTGATCTATTAAGTTCACTTTCAATAAACAATGCAATGTCTGGTGTGACATTCATCTCTACCACATAAAGCCCAAGTAATCTGCCTTTGTGTCAGGTGCAGAAGGGGCCGGGCAGTCCATTTGCAGCTTCCGTTCCTGCCCATCATCTGCACTCCACATCTCCCTATGTGTGGTGTGCTAGAAATACTGGATCTGTATAGCAAGGTTCATTTCCTTAATCTCTCCTACATCCAACCTGTTTGAGCTTGGCCCAGCACTACTTTCTTTATAGAAGGGCTATGAAGGCCTCCCAGTACAGCCCTTTTTCATGGCCCCATGTGAGACATAAATGGAATGGAGACCTTGCACAGGTTATCTGCACCAGGAGAGAACTTCCCCAGAATGAAGGTGTATATCAATGTATTTCTCCTCTAGCTTCGGCCCCCATTGCATATAGTCCCCTTTGTAATTTCTGTAATTTACTTCATGGCTCATTGTTAAACGCATTGCAATAATCAATGGAAAATAAATCACCTAGCACACCCATGAATTATAAGGCAAAACAAATCAAAGCTAAAAGTTCACTTGCTCTTTCTATCTTTAAACTGAGGCTCCTGCAGCTCTGATAGGAGATCTACTCATATCCACAGGGAGAACTGCTCGAGGGAAATGGGAAGAAAAGAGCTGTCCACCAGAGCAGTAATCAGGAGTATTACTATTGGAGACATAACAATCGGTATAGCAAAGGGACAGAGCCACTGGAATCTCTGCAGAGCACAGCTCAGAAGCTTGCACCCATCTATTATGTAACATCTTTTTCAAAATCTAATCTTAATTCCACGGTGCTTACTTTATTGTGGTGACTTGGGCTTTGTTCTTGGGAGGACCACTGTGTCACCAGAAGTGACAACGTGTCTTGTAGCACCTTATAGACTAACAGATCTTAGGGTTCATGAGCTTTCGTGGGCTAAGACCCACTTCATCAGATGAATGTTGTGGAAATCTCCAGAGGCAGGTATAAATATGCAGGCAAGAGAGCAAGGTAAATTCAATCAGGGAGAGTGAGGGTGAGGGAATTCAATTCCCTGATTGAATTTACCTTGCTCTCTTGCCTGCATATTTATACCTGCCTCTGGAGATTTCCATAACATTCATCTGATGAAGTGGGTCTTAGCTCATGATCCCTAAGATCTGTTAGTCTATAAGGTGCTACAAGACTCTCTGTGGCTTTTGCAGATCCAGACTAACACGGCTACCCCTCTGATACTGTGTCACCAGAATCACTCAACGCAGTTGTCACTTTGTAGTTCAGTTGTCTGTTTCGCAGGCAGCATGGCCCAATGGATGGGGCACCAGACTTTGAGTTAGGAGACTTTGGTCAGATTCCTGGCTCTCCAACTGACTTGCTGTGTTACCTTATGAATGACCTAAGTAATTTCACTTAGACTCTCTGGGCCTTCATTTCTTCCCCTGTAAATAATAATGCTTCCTCACCCCTATAAAATGTTTTGAGATCTACAGGTGAAAAGCTCTCCATAAAAGCTATGTGTTTTGGTATATGTACAGTAAATATGATTACCACAAGTAATATGTACTTTAAGGATGAATTATTGTGTTATCCTACTTACTAGATGATAGGGGGTGAAATTCACTTCATCAGCTCCCAACCATTGGCATACGTAGCAGCACCAGCACTTCTGCCTTCTGTGATTGGGACTCTTAAGTTCTTATTTTCCAGCCCTATTGCAGAGGGCCTATGTGTGCCCCTTTCAACTCAATAAAGCAATAACAATAAAGATATTGGGAGAAACTAGTAAGTTACATATGGGCATATCTATGATAACCAAATCACACTTTTGTTAACAGAGGGAGGCTTGTCACATCTCTTTGTAACCATTTTAAGTTTTTAAGTAACTAAATTAGATTTTTTTTTGTCCATCTTAAAAAATTCTTCTCTTTCAACCTACTGCCCTCATCAGATATATCTCTTCCTTTGAAGTAACCAGACTGGCATGTAATAATCTAAAAAGTTCACTTCCAGATAAATGAAAAATTTCAAAACTTCCCTAAAGTCACAGCACTGTGCTAATGTCACCAGTGACATCAACTCTGTCAGCATGTTTTCCTTAGTGCTCAGATTACCAGCAAAGAATATCTAATTTGCATCAGATTTACTGCCTTTCTAGACATCAGTAAAAGTAACGTTACTACAGCAAGGAGTGAATTGGATTTTTTCCCACGCATTTCATAGCTGTGTTCATTTTATGCTCAGTGTGCCTGTTTGGTAGAACTGAGGAAAGAGTTCAAGAGAGTGATACTTTTCCATCTCGTTTGCCCCCTGCCTCTTCCTCTTCCCTCCCTCCAAAAAGTAGTTGCTTTAGGAAAACACTCCTTTTCTTTTCCACAAAACAGGTTTCCCTGCAGGGATGCCATTACTGTAATTTGCATACTTTCAGCATACTGCTTCTTAATAGTGAGGCTCACTGGAAAATCATCATATGCGTTGTCTACCTTATCAAGTGGTAAATATACTGAAGGACAATTGCACTTTTGGTTAATTTTGAAAATGGAGCATAGGCTTCCTAGGAGCTTTGGAAAATTTTACCCTAGATTACAAATTGGCAAACCTCTCTAGATCTGCACTTATTTTCATAATTAATGACTGCTCCTCCTTGGCAGCTAGATCTATAATTCTTATTGGTCCTGATTCTCCACCACCATGCTGCTTGTTTAGTCAGTTGCACTTATAGAATACTAGAAATGTAGGGCTGGAAGAGACCTCAAGAGGTCATCTAGTAGATCTATTCCAGCCCTCTGTGCCAAAACAGGATTAAGTATACCTACACCATCTTTGACTAGTGTTTGTTGAACTTGTTCTTCAAACCCTGTGCAAAGTAGCTGTACAACACTACTCATCCATATGGCTGCATTTCATATCCACTTTGTACAGGTGTAAAGGATTGCACCAAAAAAAAGCTGTGCCCATGTACTCTGTGCTGCGTCCCTATAATTCACGCTTTCGGTTGGCCTCTGTGATGCCAAAGTACTGCAGCTCATCAAGACAATCTGAATCACTGAAATAATGTTGACTTTAATCTCTCTATCTCGTATCCACAACCTCCTCCAAAGAATGTGCTTGGTGTTATTACATGAAGAGAGAACTCTATTTTTCATAAGACATGACACTTTTTGTTTACGAGTTATGGGCATTGATATGAGGTGAGTTTTAGGTCTTTTTTTGTTGGGATAGGTAGATGTGGGGGAGGAGGGGCGGAGATATGATACTGATCCTGCAAAAAAGTATAGTAACAAGGGTCCAAATTCTGATCTCAGATAAGTACATGCTGCTCCCAGAGATGTAAATGGGAGCTGTATGCCCATATCAAAGGGCAGAATTTACCCTTAATATTAAAAAAAAACCAGAAGGGTTTAACTACAAAGTAAGGGAGAAAAAACAGTGTCAAACTTTGTGTGGTAAACCCAGAGCAGACTGCTACACGAGAGAGAGAGAGAGAGAGAGAGAGAGAGAGAGACAGACAGACTGACTGACTGACTGCCAGCAGGACAAGGAGCTCCTCCAAGAAGGGAGGCAGCATGCCCTGGCCAGAAGGAAAAAAAAACCCTGCCAAAAACTAATGAAGGGAAGGAAAAGCTTGCCCTTGGAGAGTTAGGAGGAGTGCCCTGCCCAAGCCAGTCTCTCCCAGGCATAACAGACTTATACCTGGTGAGACAGGGAGGGTACTTTGCCACATTTGTTTTAATCTATATTGGTTTCATACTGTAAAGAGTCTAAAAAACTGCATTAAAAATCCTTGTATTGCATGTGTGCAACCACACTTAGACTTGAAAGTGCTTTACAATTATTAGCAAGTGCTGCTTAGCATCAAATAAACTAGTAAGTACTTAATTAAGAGAGTAGATATGAAGGTGCAGTCACTTACAGTATATGTGCATTCACAACAGGACTGAATAATCTAATGACCTAACTTTACTTAATGTACTTGCAGGTGTCAGTAAAAATAATGTATAATTTATGAGGATTGTTTGCAATATACTCTCTTATATTCAGATTGACCGTCTGAGAGCGAGGTTTGATATTTTTAAAGTAATTTTTACTATTTGTATTTTCTTTTCACATTTGGACAAAGTTAAAGTGAATGAAGGGCTTTTTACCTGTAAAGACCTGAGTTCAGGATTCTAAGCTATCCTGCCAAAAAATGCACCCACAGGATGAAATTCACCTTGTGCAGAAGGCCAGCACAAGTCTTACACGTCACTTAATCCCTCGGCTAACTACCTGGTCCTATAGCTCACCAGTGCAGGGAAATCCCATTAAAATCAATGGGAGTGTTGCATATACAAGCACTGAGGGATCAAGCTCTTAATCAGATTGGTGTCAGCAATCAAATTAGCCTTTTAATTCTTTGTGAATTATTTACATTAATGTAAAATTGACTTATCTGTCCTCAGAGAAGGGTTGACATTAAGAAAGTAAGTTTATGTGCGTGTTTAGCATCTGAACAACACCAGCTGTACAAAGCCATAGACTCCAATCCCCATAGCTATCACAGTTCCTCTCTATACCTACAGAGCTATGGACCAACTGGAAGCAGGACTAGAGAACAATTCACTAACCAGGATGCTTTGCTCCTCTATATTTATTTTTCCCCTAATCACATTTCTCTCCTTCTACCCCCATTTTTTTCTAGCCACTGCTTGCTTGTTTTCTTATTTATTCTCTCATTTTTGTTTATGTCATAGTCCTGTCTAGTGTTGCTACATTTTGGCTGCAACCACCGCAGGGGAAGATTGAAACAAAAACAAAAGATTGTATTTAAATATAGAATTAAAACTATTTTATGCAAAACATTTCTCCTTTAACTTTTTTTCTCCCTGAAGAAATAAACAAGAGAGAGGAAGAGGAAAGATGAAAAAGAAGACTCTTAGGGCTCGGCTACACTACAGGGGAAGGGGGGTTCAACCTAAGATACACAACTCTAGCTATGCAAACAGCGTAGCTGACATTGCAGTACCTTAGGTCAACTTACGTGGCTGCCCCCATGACGGCAGGTCAACTGCAGCCACTCCCCCACTGACTCCACTTACTCCTCTTGCAGAGGTGAAGTACAGACATCAATTTGGGGATTGATTTATCATGTCTAAATGAGATGTGATAAATTGATCCCTGATACATCGAGCGCTGTAGCCATATCCTTATTGTTTAAGAAAGAAGGTGTTGTATGAAGAATTTCAGCAAATGTACAAGAACAAATTTTCAAAAGTGCTGTCATACAGTGAGCTGGCCTTTTAAGTGTGTCCAGAGTTCAACCTCCCCCGACTAGTTTACCTCTCAGTGCAAGGGGGGAGAAATTGTTAATGTGGTTTTATGTATATCCTCTGTTAAATGGGTGCATAAAGGAAAGCTATGTTTTGAAATGTTGGCCTTTGTTGTCAATTAGTATGGTAAGTGGTATCACCATTGCTTTCCCTCTGGTAGCTCTGTAGACTAACTTCAATATGTATCACTTAATGAAAAAATAGGATTGAAAGCAGGTTTTCTCAGCATTCCTTTAAATTACTTTTCCCCACAAAACAGGGCTTCTTGCTCACAGCTTTCCCAGCATAAAATCCTTGTGTTTACCCCTGATGTTTCTGCACACCAACCTACTTTGTACTTGAATCCAGTAAACAATTTCTCTCTTTTGCTCACGCACACACACAGACTCCTTAGACTTCCTCCCTTTTAATTCTATTGAGCAGAAATGTAAAGGAACAAAACAGATCACGGACTTGGTAGTATGATATAGTCTTTCCTCTTTAGGTCACCAGTTCAAATGGTTATCTTCTGAGGGCTGTTTGGGACCTATGTGAAAGGATGCTGGTAATCTAAAATCCAGATCGGAACTGAGAAATGTACATATAATAAAAACCATTACCACAGCTGGTGTTGGCCGTTAATTATAGCAGAGAAACTAAAGGTTAAAGGGCATGGAAGCTGAACTACCACAAATTCCCTCTAGGTTTTAGACACATTGGTGCACATTTAAGCTTTTACTTTTACTAATGACTGTGCTTTAACTTTTCTGTGGCTAAATAGAAGACTTCAGCCTCCAGAACTGAGGACACAAGCTCATTCTGTGCAGATGAGGTGACCAAACCATCACATGGTAACAACTTTGGTCTATTGCTCCTGTGAAGCTGTTTCCATTTATTTATGAATGAAATTGAAACTTCCTGAGCACTTAAAATGAAAGCTAAGTTTACAAAGCCTGCAAAGATTTAACTGCTGACTAAATAATAAATGTAATCAACTCCTTTATTTTTGGATCCAAGACTTTCCAGCAGTGAAATGTAACTAAATGCTAAATTTGAATCTCTGATTTAGCTGAAAAAGTGTGTTAAATCTCAGGTACTCAGAAGGTTATTGACCTGCTATACAGCAGATGAGGCTCATGAGTACAAGTTGTTCCAGGAAAACTCAATTGTAATTCACACTCACTAAAGCCTATATTTTCCTCTAGATATATACAGAGAGCTCCCACTGACTTTAGGTTTGATCCTACTTCCACTCAAATCAGTGACAGTTCTGCCAGTGACTTTAATTGGAGCAAGATCTACCCCTTAATAGGAGTTAAACATTGTATATCAAGAAAATAACTCCTTTTTGTCATTTCCAGATCTTACTTGCTTAGCTGGTAGCATGGAAATAACTTACCTGTTTTGCAAGAAATGCCTATTTTATTACTCAGACCACACCTCCTTTTACAGATTTGCCATCAGAACACAGAAGACATGGGGATCTGAAAATCCACACTTTCAAGGAGAAAGCAGGATGCCAGAGATATACAGGTTTGGTGCAGAGTCTTACTTCTATCCCTTTAATAAATAATGTCCCCCAAATATCACAGAACTTCAATTTGTCCTTTATAATTAACATAAAAACATAAGAATGTCTGTACGAGGTGAGATCAATGGTCCATCTAGCCTAGTATCCTGTCTTCTGACCATGGCCCATGCCAGGTTCTTCAGAGGGAATTAACAAAACAGGGCTATTTTGAGTGATCCATCCCATCATCCAGTCCCAGTTTCTGGCCATTGGAGGTTTAGGGACACCTGGAGCATGGGTTGCAACCCTGACCACCTTTGCTAACAGTCATTGATGGACCTATCCTCCAGGAACTCATCTAATCCTTTTTTTAACCCAGTTATATTTAATAACTGTGCATAAAATACACCACAGATGAGGACACTTTACCAATAATATTTTGGTTGTGAAACTGAGAAGTTTTTGACAAAGGCACAACAACAATCTCAAATGCAGGTTTATTTAAAAGCAACACTTGTGTAAACAAAGGATATTCATAATAAAATTATAGTACTCCCATGATAATCCTTTATCTCTAGAAAATGGGTTTTCCCTTGGCCTAATTACGAGTAGGAGTTTTTATTAACTTCCTGTGCTAAAGGATTATGATGAAATCATACTTGAAGGAAGGCTTAAAAATCATGGGATTTTTTAAAAATACACTTTGGGGTTTTTTTTATTTGCCTTTTGGCTTTTGAATCTTCTTCAGGATGCACTTGGATCACTTTGTCAGCCTTAAGGGCTAGAAATTTCATTCTTTTATGAAGGCTCAGCTTCTCATGTAATCACTTGTGTCTAGGAGCTGGGGATTTTAAGTAAAATATCAAATGTTGTAAGAGTTGGCAATACTGTTTCTAGTAAAAGTATGAAATAATACTAATGTGGCTTATGGTTGACAATGTCCCTTTAAGAGAAGAGATTAAAATGTTAGGAGGAAATGCTGCTGAGGACAGAGATGTTCAAACAAGGGAGCTAGCATAAGAGAACTCCTGGTCATTATTTATTTTTGCTGTTGAGTATGGCTCCACCCATAAAGCGTATTTGATTATTGAGATTCTAAAACAAATACTCTGACACACGTTAAACAAAGAAGAGAAAGACTGTGCGTGTATGTGATGTCAGAAGATTCAGCAACAGATGAATGGAAACAAACACACACAATCCCCACATTTTTGTGAGATTTTATTGATACAAATCAAAATAAGTCATAGAAAGTCAGATAAATAGTTGGAGATAAAAATGGAAACAAAACTAAAATCAATAAGAATGTAAATGTGTCAACTAAAAGTCAAGGAAAGCAAAGAATAGAAAAATGAGTGAGATGTGGAAGTGATCTGAAATATGTAAAACATTAGTGACGCACAAAGGAAATAAATAATAAAACCCATCTGAACTTTCAAGGGTTTGTAGTGTGTCTTTAGATTTATACCTACTGTGAATTAAATAGCCCTTGCTGTGAAAGTTTGTGTGTGGATGGGTGTTTATATGATTTTGTTGCAAAGACTTGTCATTCACCTGTGGTAACCACAAAGATGGATTTATCTCATTATTTTATGTTTCATGCAAATCATGGTTAAATTTTACAAGTGAAAGGTGAAGAATGTATATGGCTGGGAGACAGGAAGTTTAATATTTTGATATTAGTTTAGCCCAATTGCATGTATGTATTCTAATTACTGTTTGTGCAGATAAATCTGTTGTTCATGTTCTGAGGCTTGCTGAACTACTCCCTAGGGAGCAATGGAACAATTCACCTGTGTTAAGTTAAATCAGTGTATGCAGGCTTGTCTTCACAGTGCATTAGTGTGCACCAGCTGGGTGTAAATTCTAGTGCATGACAGTGTGTTATGTGCTAACTATTCATGGGGACCCTGTTGAAATACACTAAAAATTCTTCTGTGAGTACTGACATAGTCCTATTCAAAACAGGACTATAGTACGGCACACTACAAAAATTGTAGTGCATGCGAGCAGGACCCACAGGGACAATTAGTGTGTGACATGCTGGCACACAATGGAACTTACATGCCAGCTGGTGTGCACTAACACACCTTGTAGACAAGCCCTGAGGCTTTGCAAGGACCTTACCACCCCTCCAGAGAAAATGACAAGGGAGTGTATTTGAAAATCTCTACCATACTTTTTTTCCAAAGGCACCTAAGTGTCCAAATCCCACTGAAATCCAATGGGAGTTGGGTGCCTAACTTCCTTAACCCCTTTTTAAATCCCAGCCTGTATAAATATAAATAAATATCTTTGATTTTAAACCATAAGCAAGTTAGGATAATCAATGTTCAGTATACAAAAACACCAAAGCAGGGAAACTGAGTTAAGGCTAATGTTTTTGCTTAGCTATATACAGCTGGGGAGGGTATGGATTGAGGGAGAAAATTTGATCCTTAGCTCCAGGTAACTTCACTGATTTCATAAATTTAAGCTGGATCCAAAATGTGGTTTGAATGATAGAACACCTATGAAAGTGCTATTTTATATCAATTCCACCTACTGAAAAAATTGTATTCTTAAAATAATAATCCTACATAAAGAGATGTTTTCAGGAGCTATTCCTGTTATAAATGCAACTGGTTACATCATGATAGAAGAAAACAGAAGTGTTGCCATCTCTTGAAGCTATTAAAATTTGAAACTCAGGAGCCTGTAGCTAAAACATACAGGTTGACAACTCCTCTTTCTGCCTGATTTAGGCCTGGATCCTGCCATGCTGCTGGTCCTAGCTCAGTATGGATTCCCATTAACTTCATTGAGGGCTCTGCTTCAACAGAAAAGTCTGACTATATAGAGCTCATTACTGGACTGGGGCCTATTTTGTGGGGCATGAGATGGACGTGTAATTCCTTAACAATCTCCACTAAAGACAGTAAGAGGGTGAGGAACATTGACTGGATGGGAGGAGATGAGTGGTTCAGACACGTGTATGGCGGGCGGGGAGCCTGCCCTCTCTTCATTCTCTGCTTAGCAGTGCCTGCGTAAAGGAAATGGGGACAGCTGACAGACAAGAAGAAGATGGGGAACAAGCAGCAGTCAATTAGAGCTAATACCAGGCTTTTGAAAAGCTTCTCTCTCTCCAGTTAGCTGCCCTGCTCTCACTCCTTGTGGCTGTAGGTTAGGAGCTGTGCTGCTTATGTTGCTGCAGATCTGACCAATCACTTGGTTTTAGGGGGTCAGGAAGAAATTTTTCCATTAAGCTAAATTGTCATGTAGCCTGGGTTATGTTTTTTGGCCTTCCTCCCAGTAGCACACTTGGGTTAGAAGCAATAGGATTTGAAATTTGTATAATGCTGTTATAATTGCTGACTCACTGAAGCTTGTCCAGTCTGGGTAAAAGCTAAAAGGACCAACTCCCAGCAGTAAATGAGAGTGAGGATCGTGCAGTTGGACTTTGCACTTATGAAGTAGAAAAGCTTCAGGTCTTTGCAGACTACAGTTCACCTCACCTAGGCTTGTGGCCTCTGTCACTTCCTGCTCACATATGTGGGGATGGGGTGAGCAGAGGTTTCATAACTGAACTGAGTCCTTGGGATAGGCAGAAAGGGTCTACCCCGACTTGTTGTTTGGTTCATGGTCAAAACCCTCTTACCTGCACTTGAAACAATGAAATGCCTGGTTTGTGAGAGCTGGGGCAGGCGATGTAGTGCTCCTCCCAAGTTATAATAAATAAAGTTGCAGTGTGCTGTTTAAGCCCATCCCACGTGTCCATCAATCATTTGCTTCTTTGTCCAGGTCAATGAAAGGCTTTTTCAGATTATGTTTATTATTGGATGAATCCTGAGGATGACTGATGTAGCTAGATTCTCCAAAAATTCTCCAGATTATTATTATAGCTATTAAAAATGGGAGAGAGAAAAATCTTTTGAAAATTTTGCAAGTTTTTTTTGGACATTTTACATCAATATTTTGATCTCTTCTAAATTTTCCAACCAGGAAAGACTCAAAATTAGCTCTCATTTACTGATATAATATCCTTGGCCTGTTCATGAGCCCCATGGCTTATAGTAACACTCAGTGCTTACAGCCTCCTGTGGATTAAAAAAGCATATTTAAAACTACACCATATGACCCACATGTCATAGTTCAGGACAACCATGCCTGTATTCCCCCTTCTCGGTTGACCCAGGGCACCTACTCAAGGCTTCTGGCTCACCTCTCTTGGGGAGACCCCTGTCTCTCTCCCTAATGACCAGGATTTTTTCAGGCTTCATAGTTCCCCACCTACACTATGATAGGCCCATCAAGCCAGACTGCCTAAACAGACCAGTGTCTGCATTTTGCTTTCTCTCAGAAGGCTATGAACAACTGAAAATGCCCTCAGTTGTAAGTTACAAGTGTTCTTTTTAAGCAAGCACATTTATGCTTAAGGTGAAAGCATTACAGAGACAACATTAAAAACAATCAAAGAACCTATTGTGACAAAGCTCTGTCCTTATTTTCATGGATTCTGCATTTCCTGGCAGATTTCACTAGCCTCAGAGGCTCACTGTGACCCTCTACATAGCCGTTCTCTCTCTAGAGAGAAGGTCACAGCCTACTGAGCCTTTTTCCATCATAAGCTAGTGAGGAGAAGCTATCCTTCCTGGCACAGTCTTTGTCGTCTCCCAATCTCAGTGATTAATTAGGGGAGGCAGAAAGGGGGGAGCCCAGGCCTGCCCTCTACTCCAGGCTCCAGGCCAGGGACCCTAATAGTATCAGCTAAGATGGCTGACCTTTTAGCCACAAAACATAATACAATTCCCTGGGCTACTTCCCCACAGCAGTCCCCACTTCTTCAAACTCCACTTCACCCTTACCTCAGGGCCTCCTTCCTTACATATGATATTTTGTCTACCACTCAGTCTCACCAACAGCACAACTTCTTCCCATAGCTCTTGACATCCACACCCACCTGACTAAAGGGGAGGCTTTTAACTGGTCTCAGCCAGTCTCTGATTGGCTTCAGGTGTCCCTGTCAGGCTAGCTTTTCTACTGATTTCTAGAAGGTTCCAGTGGTACCAGGGATTTGTTTAGCCTGAGACTGACATATCTGTTCTTCAGCACTTTCTTATAGCCATCTGGCCGTGCCCCATCACACTATGTACATGCTAAAGAGCTCACCCCCAACTTCAGCCTCGAGCTCTGGTAGGTGTCAGTCCTTCAAAACCCACAATTGAGTTTTCCCAGTGATACAAGTTCATAATTGTCTCAAATTCAGAACCAGAACAACCATGAATAGTTCAGTCTTTCTTTATACAGCTTTGGCCTTTGGTCTTAGTCTTATGTAACAGATGATCAGCAGACAAAGGGCTACTCCTCAGGGTGTAGCTTCAAAAGGCTGAGCTTTTGCCTAAATGGAGATGTGGAATTTGCATTCACCACCACCTGAATATTTTGCAGAAAATTCACTGCACACGTATTAGCCCAAAAGTTCATTCTATTCTGGCACATTGTTCAATATAATCTTTTGATCATCTAGGGATAGGGCTACTCTATCTGCTGGATCGGCAGGTAGTGTTCGATGTATCGGGGATCGATTTATCGTGTCTCACCTAGATGCAATAAATCAATCCCCGAAAGTGGTCCTGTTGACTCCGGAACTCCAGCTCCACAAGAGGAGTAAGCGGAGTCGACGGGGGAGCCTCCACGGTCAACCCACTGCTATGGGGACATCCAGCTAAGTCAAACTAAGATATTTCGACTTCAGCTATGCGAATAGAGTAGCTGAAGTTGTGTACCTTAGTTCGAACCCCCCTACTAGTGTAGCCCAGGCCTAGGTCTTATATCACATCTCCCCGCCAAGAGAGGTTACATACAATCCCAGCCCACAGTAATACATAAACTTTATATTTAGTACAACAGACCCCCAAAGACACAAACTTAATTCAATAACATTTTTCAAGGCTATTGAGGAAAATTGTCATATGTGTCACACCAATTTTTCCAAGGGCCTCTGAAATTTGGGCATATAAAACTTACATATAACTTTTTGCACATGCAAAAGCCAGATGAAATTTCCATTGTAAATAATACAGGGAGATATCACACAACTACAATAGCAATGTAACTTTAAGTACCATTAGAAACTCACAAAATCAAGATCAGGGATTTACTTTGTAAACAGAATGCAGGAAATCACTGAATGCTCACTGCTTCCATGGTTACATTTCCTGACCTCTGTCACTGAATGCAACATCCTTGACTCAGGTAAGTTTAGATGATTTTTTTAAGAGGAAAAGAACAAATATCTAAATAGAAGAGTTTCAAAACAAAATTGATTATTTTCTCACTGGGTAAAATGTCTTACCCTGTGTAAGTATGAAAGGGTATACAAGGTCCTTATGTGCCCATGGAGGGGATACCAGCTGCCCCAGTGGTACCTCTGAGAGGAGGCCTCACCAGGCCAAACAATAGTGTGGGGGTTTCACAGTGGTTAATTCCAAGCCAGGATTCACAGACAACTCAGGGACACCCCCTAGCATAATGGAGCTAATTGGTTGCAGCTGAGATTGTTTAGATTCTGCCTCTTAAAAAGAAGGTGTGGCTTTCAGAGGGAAGAAGGACAACGATTACATTGTTTAGCTGAAAGCCAGTACTGAAAGTTATGGGAAAATATAGGTGCTATCCTGTCTCATTGTATTTTTTGTTTGTATAATTTTGTATTTCAAACTATATGAAGAAGTGCAATTAAGGACAAAAGTTGGTCCAGTAAAAGATATTACTTCTACCCACCTTGTCTTCCTTGGAAAAAAGTTTGGATATATTTAAGAACTGCACACTGTGCTTTTTTGCTGGCAGTACATCTATGAGATGAACTTCATTGATTAAATTATTATTTATTCATGTCTAGACAGAGTAACTCCACAAACATAATAACTAATCATAACAGAAACAAAATTAAGTATTAGCAACCAGTAACATAAGTCAAGTAGGATATCTCTGTCTAGTACTTGAGAACTCGGAGAAATAAAAAGGAAAATATTCTTCTCTTGGTATTATCCTTTACTGGTGTTTGGAACCTTTCCAAAGCAATAGCACAAACGCTAGCAAGGAATTAATGGCTGCTAGCTATCTGACAACCACTTCACTAGACAAAAAAGTTTCAATTACCTATACAGTAGTTACACAGCATAATATTTGGTAAGGTGCAAAGTACTGTTTAATATCTCCACTCTATACAGCTACAGAAGATTCTATTCCTTTACCTTAGGAAACGGTTACTGTACTAGTGGAATGGATCCTGAAGGACTTAGGTTTCGTTGCTTTAAACATAGATTTTTCTGACTTTCCATAGTTCACCTAGATATAGTAGCTCTTGATAATGTATTACCTTGAATATGTCTTCTGTACAGCACAAAGAGCCTGAAATTGCTCCCACTGGAGTCTGAGAGAATTTCAAAATTGAATTCAATTCAAGCATGATTGGACATAAACAGAATTCAACATTCTACAGAACCTGCAGACACTGCTGGATACGGTGGTGTCATTGTTCTTAGCCATGAAGAGACTCTCATCTGGACTTTGATAATATTGCCCACTGTTATAAGCATATTTTCCATTCAGGTGCTCAAACAGGCTATCCAGAGTTGCAGAGCTCTGGACTGACAGCAAACCACGTTATCCGTCCGTAGGCTTCATCTTCCTACTACAGCATGATTCTCTGGAGCACCACAAGCAGGAAGAACTGTCTGCCCTGCTTCCCCTGTCCTAGTCTCCTACAATGTTATCAAGAGTTCTTTTGATCATGAGTGGTGGTTGTTTTTTTACAGCGCCAGTTATTGGAATAAAAAGATTGCATTCATCTCTGCTTTCTTCAAACTAAGTAACTTGCCAGCTTTCATTTGGGGAGTAAACCTTGTAAATGCAGAGTGATTGCATCCTCATGGCTCACAAAGAATATAACTTATGTAAAATTATTTTTTTAACCTAGTCTCATGATGATGTTTTGGTGATTTGACTCCTGATTTTCAAAGGCTTGGTGTTGGCAATACTGCAGCCTTCTAGTGGAATATGAAACAAATTCACCACTCTGAAGGGACGGCAAAAGGAGAGGCATGGGCAAGCAGCTGACAGCTCTTTTTCCTGTCCCTGGTGTTTTGAGGAGAGTGGTATTACTAAAGGAGGAGCAGGATAGGCCCCCCTACCTCTACAGGAAACAAGGGGAGATGAGAGGCCCAGAGACTACTGCCAATAACTGTCCTTGCCATCTATCTTCCTAGACTGACCTAAGGAGGTAACAGTCTTTGAATTGGATAACTAGTCCACTGGATAAACCTATGCTGCAACTTCTCTCTCTTGCCTGTCACTGTGAGCATCACTGAAGATAAAGACTGAAATGAAAGGAACAAACAGAAATTAAAGGACTTTGAAATGATAAACATACTTTGCCTAGTTCCCTTTGCACTTTCTGTAATTCTACAGGCATGAGTCAGGATATCTGATGTCACTAATTTACAGTAGTAAATACTCAGATAATATTATCTAGTTTGTGCAGTCTGAATATGGGTCCATTCAACAAGGAATAAAAATGGACCCAAACCTCCCAAGAGGGATCTTCCCCTTGGAGGTTCTTGAATTATGGCTGCTCTCTAGCTTCCCAGTGCTGAAAGTAGCGCCATCTCCAGCCCCAGCACAGCTATAAGGGTGGCAATAGGGTCCAATGGAGGTGGGGGCTGACTAGAAGACTTTCTGAACCACTGCACTAGATCATGCTGTAATATGCACAAACCACAAGGGCTTAACATACAAGTACATGAAATATCCTAATGCATTTTCAGCGATATTTATTATTAATATTTGTATGACTGGAACACCTAAGAGTCCTGTATTTGTGCTAGCAGCTGTAGAAACACAGAAGGAAAAGACAATTCCCTGCTCCCGAAGAGCTTACAATCTAAGCATGAAACAAGGGAGGGAGAGACAACAAAGAGCCTGGAGGAGGTGCCAGGCTACATCGCTGCGTGATGCAGGCAGGGGGGGCTTTGTGTTGAACACCTGCCCCTGGAGCCTTGCTCGTGGCGCTGTGAAGTTACGCACCTGCTGCGTGTATCTCCTCCCGGCAACATGCCCCCCCCTTTCCCCCAAACATTCCTCCCAGGCCACAGGTGCGGGAACCTCGCGGCACCTCCCCCTCTCTGGGAGCAGCTGCGGCCGGGCGGGCTGGCTGGCGCCTGGGCAGGGACCCCCGGCCCCTCCTCGCGCGGGCAGCCCCGCTCCCCCTGCGGGCTGGTGAAGGGTAAGCGCGGGGGAGATGGAGCTCAGCGCGAGGCGGGGGGAGGAGGAAGGGGAAGAGCCTGGGCTGCTGCCGGGCGGGGCCTCAGCCGGCGGCGCAGCCCCGTGTCGGGGAGGCGCGCAGAGCACCAGGGCTGGAGGGGAGGGAGGCCGGGCCGGCTCGGCGCGTAACTTCACCCAGCCTGCCGGGAGCAGGAGCACAGCGGGGTCTGGCCGCTGCCCAGGGACGGGACCGGCCTCTCCGCGCCGGGCCGGCGGGGGAAGCCCAGCCCGCAGAGAGAGGGCGGCAGAGCGGAGCCGGAGGCTGCAGCCTGCCCCGGCTGGGCGCTCCAGCAGCCCCGGAACTTACCGCGGGGTGCAGCTGGGCTGGAGCGCGGAGCCCCCCGGGCCAGAGGCAAGTGCGCGCGGCTCGCCCCCTGCGGACCGGCCTGGCTGCTCTCTCCGGGGCCGTGCGGTGCGCGGCTGTGACCGCTCCTCCTTCGGGCCCCCGCCCCCCGGGCCGGGTCCTGCAGGGGCGCGTAGGCGCTGGGCAGCCCCTGGCTAGGGGCGGGTGGCCCTGGGAGAGCTGTGCGGGCACTGCAGCTCCCGGGGGTTGGGCAGCAAGGGGCTGTCCGGGCACCGGGGTGGAGGAGAGGGACGGTGTCAGGGGGAGGGGGCCGGGTGGCTGCTAGTGGGAAAGAGGAGGGCGTATAACCGTGGGGTTGTCTGGGCCCCTGCATGTCGCCCGGGAGGCTCCGTGCTCCTCCTTTCATTGCTAGCTGTGGATCTGGATTGAACAGGTGGGGTGGTGATGGTGTAATTACATCAAATGCTGCAAAGCCTTAGTTCCCCCACCCCACGCCGTGCAAACGGATACTAAACCCTGCGCTGCTTAACCGGGGGAAGGGAGGTGGAAAATGTACAAATTGTTCCGCTGTTTCGGTTACAAAGGCTGGCCTGTTTATCTGACATCCTTGCAGGTGCTAATCCGTATTCTGCTGCCTTGTGGTTGACAGGGTGGATTGTAACCTGGTTCTAGGAAGTTGTTTAGGTGGTTAGCTACCTTGTTCCGTGTCAGACAGTAAAATCAATGCTCTGGAACAAGAATAATAATCCATTAACACTCTTACACAAGTTATAATTTGTACCGCTACTTCCAACAAAACAACCGCACTAACCCCTTAATGTTGAGGCCCTGTGTGCCTCATAGACACTCATTGTAAACCTCCGGGTGCATAAGGATTTGTGTTTTCCAGAATTTTGCCTTCTGGTAACTGAAACATACTATCACAGAGAGAGCAACAATTTGACTCTTTACTTCACAGTTTCGTAATCACAGCAGAAAATTATCCTTCATAATCTCAATCTTTGTTGTAGCAGTTGGGTAAAAGAGCAAAAGTCGTCTTCATTAAAATGTGACGCTATATAGGAGATTGCTTAACAGAGATTTTCTAGGTAGGAGAATCACAAGTGAGGTAATAATGATTTATTTGGCTTAATATAAATCTGTGATAATTTCAGTTAGTGTGCTGAGAAAATACTGTAGTGAATAAGAGGATGCATACTAATTGTATACCCACACCTTAATGAATGCATGCATAAATTATAAGGTTAGTAGCCTGATGATGATTGCAGTAAGATATGATATATGAATGGAGAGCTGATCCTAAAATATTATGACCCCTTAGAAAAGAATGCCACAAGATACAGTCTAATCTACATATATTTTGGAGTTTTACAAACTTCCTATAAGTCTATAAAAATTTTTTGTTAAATTTCAGGGGTTTGAGTAGTCAAGGCTTTTACATGAATTAGGTATTGATCCTGGAGACTTAACGTAAACTTGAAACTCAGTGAGACTACTCATATGCTTAATTTTAAGCATATGCATAAGTCTTTATAGGATAGGGGTTATGGTATGAATCTGTGTTGATTAGTTATTTCAGTGTTGATTAGTTATTTCAGTGTTTGGAAGAGTTGAGAAGGATCAAGGTGATTGTGATAGATGGATTTAAGACTTTAAATTTGCTGAATAATGTGCTGAAACAGGAAACTGTCTTATAAATATAGCAGACCTATCTTGGAGTATCACAGGGCGGTTTACCTAAAAAAGCAGTACTTCCTGGAACCTGCTGATGCACTGTGTGGTAGTCAATATCAATCTGGAGTATGCTTAAGGATTTTTTTCCTTTTCACCATATGAAAAACAAACTTACATGTATTTGCTCTGCTTATTACTGCTTCAGAAAAATCTATAAATATGTCACAGGTCTCCTAAAGAAAATGTCAGTAGCAGTTGGCTCATAGCACTTTTAAAAGGATGTTGCTTGAGGTGAAGAAACTGAGTTCTCCTTTTCAGAAACAAAACAAGACAAAACAAAGACTACGTTTCTGTAAATGTTTTATGATCTTCAATAATACAGGAAGGACTCAATTCAAAGCAGAATTTCAGGGTTTTGTCTCTTAAACTTAATTTAAAGAGCATTGAAAGTTAAGAGAATTTGAGTTTACCATAAGGGTAAAAGAATTCTGAATAAATATATTTTAAAATGTTAGTTTGTGACCTAGACAGAAATTTTCAGAGCTGACTTGGTAGTCATGGTGGCTGCTCTGGCATTTTCAACACTTTTCAAACATATTTTTCCTCAATACATTCAATTTTCATGGGGTTTTTGCTTCATATATCTTTTTTTTTTCAGGTACCCATGACACATTCAGGAAGAACTGTATACAGCTAATGAAAAAGATCTGAATAAAGAAACATTGTTTCTCAGTTAAAATCCCCAGAAAAAGCTCATACCTGGCAAGTAGTTACTAAGCATAAAGCATTTAGGAACATTCTTCTTTACTCTAATTTTGATTCCTAACCCTCCCATCTCTCATTTTTCTCCCATGCCCCCTCATTAGGTAAGTGCAGAATACAGTGGAGAATCAATAAGTTTTGGAAATGGTTCTTCATCTGTTGAAGCCAATAGGATTTTTGCCATTGGTTTCTTGTTGATGCAGGATTATGTCTGAGACTCTGTTATAGTAAAGCATTTAAGCCTGTGCTTAAGTCCCATTGAAGTAAATGGGACTTAAGCATATGCTTAAAATTGTGTGAAATGTATGAATTGTTTTGCTCATATCTAATACCCAAATAAATTAACCAACGTATCTGATTTTTTTTTTTTTGGACACCAGCAGAATTGACCAGAAGTTCTAAAAGTTCATTTTTGGTGGCTTGCTTAGAGTTTGTTTATATAGTACTAATAGCTCATTATCTCGTGCAGCTCCATTACACTAATATCCACTCTTTGGTTACGCATCATACAAAAAGGAATGGATGTTAAGTCTCTTGGCACTTCTCAAAGAATTCAGGGAAGAACCTGGTGTGTTGGGCAACATTCCCTCTTTTAGTGCTTGATCAGCTCCTTTGAGGCACTGAGTCCTTCAACCTTTTTGTTTTAGTGGGAGATAGGACTGCTGCACAGCTCCCACAAAGTGCTGAGCATGTTGCAGGATTGGAAGCTGCTACTGAGTGCATACTAGCTGTTTTATTTGCCTACTGCAGTCACTGTACTACCAGTGTTTAACTTATGACTTTGTAAAGTGCTTTAAGATATTCTGAGTACAGAAGGAGCTGTGTAAACCTTTGTTACTCTTGGTGGCTAGTTGGAAAGTTTAAACATGTGTTGGCCAAAGAAGCTAAAGTTTAACTAAAAAATATTCAGTAACAGCATTTAGAAATATAGAAATAAGTAGTTAAGGAAAGATTGTTGGAACTGTGATTGTATTTGAATATACACCTATCACTTAAATAAATCTGCACTCATGAAATATTGTATTATATGTTTCAAAACCAACTTTAACTCTGCCCTTCAATCCTTGCCCAGCACCAGCCTATGAAACAGAGAAAGTCTTTTATATCTACTCACACTGAGTTATATACATTTTGAGCATGAGCTGCATAGCTTCTCAAATCACCACTGTGTAGCCCATAGACTCACTCACAGGCTGTCTTCTGTTATATTTACTCATTTTTGTTTGAGGTACTGACAATTCAATTCTTACCTTCCATATACAGACTTGGCCCTTTTCTCCCATTCCAGCTTTTGTCTACGGGCAAGAAACTACACATCTCTTCTTCTTCATCATCATATACTTTACAATCCAGAAACAGCAGTCTTCCCACATTCCCTCTGAGGAAGAAAGTTTGATCTGCCCTCCCTATATGAACTGGAAATTACATTCTACCTTCCCTATTCATCCTTTCAACATGAGTCAAAGAACCATACCATCCTCCTGCAGGCCGCATATGTCCCAGTCCCAATCTGCTTTACATGTATGCCACAGACGGTCAGACTGCGGTGCAGTTCATTCATCAAACCAGGCTTATGTTATTAATTTAATACTAAGAAGGGGAGAGAGCAACCAACATATGTGCTGAATATTGTTTTAATTTTCAGTAAATGCTATGGGAAAAATGGTAATGTTGGAGTCGTAAGAGTTCCTCTTTGTCCCGCATTACTCACCCACCATCATCAGGGATTTCTTTTTAAATATGCATTGTGAGATATTTCCATACAAGTACCCTCCCCCCCAAAAACCTGTATCACAAGAACATTAGATCTGTGAAGTTAAGTACTTAACTCCTACTCTGACATTTCTTATCAGCACACCCTTAACTCTGCCCTATTGTGTATATAAACTTTGCTGTATCTTGTATTACAGAATCATAGACCATATTTTCTGTGGGATACCTCCATTTCTCAGTGTATGAGATGGATGGTTGTTAATGAATGTTGCACCTTTCTTTTTATTTTGTAACAAATCCCTGCAGCAGGATTGTATTCACAATTCTTCTGAGAACCTCATGCCAGTTTCCCTTCAATCTGGGTTAACCCCAGTACTTTCTGTCATTCCCTCTACTTCTCTCGTACCAGAGAGCCACTCAGTTTTTTTTCTCTTGCTGAGTTGGGTTTAATGAGAAATCTCTGGCTACGAAAATGAGTGCACAGAATGCCACGCTGTCCTGACATTTTGTTATACTTGTGTACACGCCCTCCCCTTATCATTAGATACACGAGTTGTTAGTAACTTTGCTTAACTTCAAGCTTCTCCTCCCCCAAATGTAATTAACACACTAGTTTTTAAAAAGAGTGTTGTTTTTAGAACGTTTGAAATTTAGAAGTTTGATAAGTAATACCTTATCAGGAACCCAAAGAAAATTTGGACAATCATCAGTTTTAAGTGGGGTAACTTTTAAAAGTAAAGTTAGAGAGAACAGGAAACAAATAATTTTCCTTCAGAGTAAATCTGGCCATTTTCATGCCAAACCAATATTCCTAGCCAAAGTTGCAAGGAGGCTAAAAATTTATCTAAAAAATCTGGGTTCTTTTTTTTTCCTCCTCCTCTTTTTTTTTTTTAATAGGGTCTGATCCAAACCCCACTGAAGCCAACAAGAGTCTTTGATTTCAATGGAATGTGCTTTGGATGAGGCCCTTAAGGTAATAACTATCTAGTTGTGAAAGGAGCTATAGCTATTAATTTATTCATGTATAGTACAACCGTCTGTGTTTAATTTGTATAACCAGCCTAAGTTTTTTTTTATGTCTCTTGTCAAGATTTTCCATGTCCAAGAGTGAATAAAAAGAAAAAGTTTATCCAATGTCAGTATGGAATACAATTTGTTAGCACTTAGAGTAAGGCTTGTTGATGTTTCCTCTCGTACATGGCAATATGCATTTCCTTTGGTGTAAGTGCTGTCAAAGATCTGGCATAAAAACAATGGAGCAGTACAGTAGCCGTATAAACAAATGGTTTAATAGCATTAGAGCTCCTGAAGAACATCAAAACCATCTTAAGTGGACATAAGCCAATAATAGTGAGCTTTATTTTCGATAGTTGCCTGGTTAAATTTTAAATAACACACAAATTTTAAAAAGCACATTTCAGCAGTAACACTTCAGTATAGGTCTTAATAATCCATAATGACAAACATCTATAAAAATCAAATATATGGGTAAAATTTTCAAAAAGCTACTAAGTTCCATGGGACTTGGAGGGTACTTTTTCTAAAAGCATCCATCTTAATATTTTATTCCCTAACTCCGAGATGAATCTGAACTGAACAAATCTCCATTTCTGTAAAGCAACTGTTTTGTCAGCAAGTACACATCATAGGTCATACTTTCAAAAAGAGACCAAATACAGAAATTGTGCAAAAGGTGGCTGCACTCATTTTATAAGTTTTTAAAATTCTTCATTTGCATGTGATGTTCATTACCTGCATGTGCAAATTCTTGTATTTGTGTGCACAAACTTGTTTGCATAATCAGTTATTTGGTATATAAGCACAAATGCAGTTTCATTTGTGTAAATATAGGAATTTTGCACAGTTCACCTACTACATAGAGTTTTGAAAAGGATGGTGTGGCTGATAGCCATCTGGCCAAAGCAAACTGGGGTTGGATGGATCAAAGGAATTCAACTTCTCACCCCTGGGACAGGCTGCGACAGTAGCTGATCTCAGCCTCTGGGTCAGAATAAAGATGATTGTCCTTTTACACTTACAACTGGTAGTTCATAGTCAGTGGATCCACCTTGGTGCATGCAGATTAGAATCTCTGCTTCTGCTTCTTCTGTGCCAGCCTATTCAGGCGTGGAATAGGGTCTGTTCTGTGATTTGCAGGCAGGAGTGAAGGTTCTCTCTTATGCAGCCACTCAGCCTATAAGCCCCTTTGCCCCATGCTATGTAAGAATAAAGCAGCATTTCTGTGCTTCTGAGAGTCTTTCTCACACTCACCTGTGGTAAACTGGCTTTCAAGTAGTTGAAGTTACTTAAGTCTTTGCAAGATCAGAGACTATGCATGTGGTTAACTTTACATATGTAAGCAATCCCATTGAAGTGAAACTTTTGTGTGTAAATCTTTGCAGGATCTGGACCTCATTCCCAATTCTGCAAAGACTCATGCATGTGCTTAACTTTATGCACTGTGAATGGTCCCAAAAAAGTCAATGCAGCTACTCAGTGCATAAAGATAAGTCTGTGTCTCTTTGAAGGATTGGGGCTTTATTAGTTTATTGCTTATTAAGTACATACTAATCCAGATTTTTTTCTGACATACGCACACACACGCTATTTTACAAAAAGAAATCCCCAGAATGTTTTGGTTTTTGTTTTTCGTTTTTCCCCTGACAAAAGCACCGGGGGAAAAGAGCAGTCCAACCAAATTAAATCAGTTTATTCAAAACAAAAAAGAACTATTCCAGAAGATGTTTTGGTTATGAAACAGGAAACCTTTTCATGGAAGACCTCCGCTTCTGATTTTGTTTTATTTTTAATGGAAACATGATAATGCAACAAATAAATTATTTTATGCGTAAGAGTGTGTGTGTGTTATCTATTGCCAGATTTTATTGACTATTTTTAGTTTTATTGCGCTGGGAAACTGAATCTAACAATCCCTTTAATGGTGAAAAAGAAAATCGCAAAGGTTAGTGGGTATTTCTCAGGAGCCATAGAAAACCAGACTTGGATTTTGTTTCATGCTTCAGGGCTCAAGCTAGTTTGACTATTGGAGACCAGGATGGGACCTAATGAGGCGGCAGATTTTCCCACGTCTGCTTACTACAAAGTTCTTACAACTTCCAGTGAAGCATCTGGTGCTGGCTACTGTCTGAGACACGGGATACTGAACTAGATGAACCATGGGTCTGATCCAGTTTGCCAGTTCCTATGATAGCTTGTAAATTTTGAAACCTATGGTAGAAAACTAGAGGGAGCTCACTCTGTTGAACAAGTGCCTTGAAATATGCTCTTTCACTTTTCTTTTGCGATTGAAGTGCAAATAGAATAAAAAACAAAGAGGAAAAATACTACAAGTTTTTAAAAAACCTGAAGTTCTGTATAGTTTTAAAGAAAACAAAGAAAATGTAGATTTTGGACTTGAATATATTTTGTTTTAGATGATTCCATGAATTTAGCAGAAACTTCATCTGTGTTACATATTCAGAGACAAGGCAACATCATTTTAGTGCTTTGAGGGCTATATAAAAAAGCAGTTGTAGTTCTACATAATTCTGAGGGATATTTTTAACAGAATCCAAGTGCTACATTTTATCCATGCTTCTCATGTAGGTATATATTACGTAAAAAAAAAAAAAAAATTGCCTTTCTTTTCTTTTTGCTTAAGATCTGGTTTTCCCAAGCTGGAAATCAAAAGACAAATAGCTCAGAGCTATAAATAATTAGGTTAAGATAGCTCATGTAACTTGTACAGAACTGAAATGCCTTGTGAAGGTTGTATTTGCATTCAGAACTCACATTCTTTTAGTTTTCTACTTAAACAGAGCAATGTGAGGAACTTTTCCATTGTTAGCCAAAAAGGATTTAATGAAGTACTGGTTATTCTTTTGGTATGTTGTCATCTTTGTTGTGCACTGTAGTTAATTCATAGCGTTTTGGAAACAAGCACGGACAAATAGTAATTGTTTTGACCTGTCCATGGAGAAATACTGTCCAATCTATTTAGTGTCTGATGTACTTTTAAGGTTCTTACATGCTGGACTGAAGGGAATCCTACAAGTGCCTAGCTAGATTAATATTTGGTAAGATTTTGTGATGCTGTGCATGTGTTCAGTGTTTATAAGGCAGCCTCCTTCCTTTGGTCAGTGAAACACCTGGGAATAAAGTCTTTAATAAAACCTACTGTACAAATGCATGCTCACAGAGGCTTTCTTGGTTATTTTGCCCACCATGAGTTATCAGAGCTTCATGGTGAAAGTAGGGCTAGAGCTTAGACCCTAGTGCTGCAGAAACACGGGTCACTACCACGTGAATTCAAATGGAAACTTCATTAGCTGCTAACAGCTGAACTTGTCAGATACTGGTTTTATAGAATAATAATTTTACAATAACAATCCAAACTACTTATAGAATAATCAGTCTGATTAACTTAGTGTTTTTCAAATAAAATACATTTATACTGTTTCCATTATTTTTTTCAGCTCTAGCTTGTCAGACAGTCTGACACCTAGTTTAGCAGTTCTGATTACAGGGGGCATTTTATATATTCACATGGGGAAGATGGATATATTTCCTTTCTGTATGGTGGATAATAATTAAGCTTGTAGCTCTGAGAAGAGAAGTCCTTATCTTAACTACAGGCTTGGTGGTAATGTACATTAATGGGATAGTCTTAACCACACCAGTGATCTGAGATGCAATTGGGGAATGATATCTTCTCTAGAAAGGGAGGAGATTTCCAGGCTCTCCTGACAAAGATCTGTGGGTACTAGATTATGCTGGATATCTCTGAAATCTGAATTCTGTCACAGTAATGTTGGAACTGAGCATCTCTTACATGTCCCCTGAGGCTTTCCGTTGACTTAAGAAAGCCTGTGTAAGACTTCAATGTACCAAGATTTCTTCTGCTCCATTTGCTTTAACTGACACCAGACTGTAACAGCTCCACAGGGCTGAAAACATATGCACTGTGTAGATCTTTGAATGGGTGTCCCAGTCATGCTCCTGTCCACTACCAAGACTCTATATACTTCTGCTTCCCCAGCAGTGAGTACAGGAGGGGTGTAAGAGCCCCTACATCAGTTCTATATCACAGGAGTCAGGGCTGGCTCCAGGCACCAGCCAAGGAAGCATGTGCTTGAGGTGGCATTCCGTCCAATCCTGGGGAGTCATATTCCGTCCGCGCACTCCCCCTCCCCCTTTTCTTTTCGCTTTGGCGGCAAAAAAGTTAGAGCCGTCCCTGACAGGTGTTGTCATGACTGCATAGTAATCTTCCATGGGCTTGTTAAGATGGATTTAGGGCCAAAATGTGGCTGCAATGAACCACAAAGCAGCCATCCTTTGCCAGAGAGTCTGACCCCTTATCTTACTAGCATTTGTGTTCTTGTGAACTGAGTTTTGTTTTTTTTTTTAAACAGTGGCCTCACCTTCTGAGCACTCAGTCATTTACTAGTAATCAGACATCAACATCTGCATAATTAACTGTAGTCACCTTTATCACAAGTCTGTGGAATCCTTCCTAGCTCCTCCCACTTACAAGTTACAAAGAATGCATGTAATTCAGCATTGCTTTTTACATCCTGTATCACTTCAGTCATGGTCTAAAAAAAGTTACAAAGCACATGGTAACCCATAATGCTACAACACACTAAAACTGAGAGGGTTTTTTTGGCCACATCAATAGGTGGGGAGGTTTCCTTTGCTTGCTTTTCGATTCTTCTAATGCAGGTGTAGGCAACCTATGGCACGTGTGCTAAAGGCGGCATGTGAGCTGATTTTCAGTGGCACTCACACTGTCCACTGGTCCGGGGGGACTCAGCATTTTAATTTAATTTTAAATGAAACTTCTTAAACATTTTAAAAACGTTATTTACTTCACATACAACAATAGTTTAGTTCTATATTATAGACTAATAGAGACCTTCTAAAAATGTTAAAATGTATTACTGGCATGCGAAACCTTAAATTAGAGTGAATAAATGAAGACTCAGCACCCCAGTTCTGAAAGGTTGCGACCCTGTTCTAACTATGTAAAATGTAACAATTTTTTCTCTGTTATACATACATTGTGAGGGGAAGAGGAGGTCAGATAATCTTGTCAACAGTATCAATAACATGGGCATCACTCTTCAAGTAAACATCAGTTATGCTTTGTAGTGCTCTAGGAAAATGTACTGCCTGGGAGAGCTAATGGAGAAGGGAAGTTGGTTGTATACTGTACCAACCTCCCACTAGTAAGTGATAGCAACAAGTTTATATACATTGTTACTCCTGGGGGAATTCTTCACCAAAATGTTAATTCTGCATGCTTCACTTGTCAAAGTAATGCAATGTAATCAGTCCAGTTTTCAATTATTTTGGTAATTTATTTCAAAATACCTGTCAACAAGTGTGTTGTCAATACAGACGAGCAAAAAAGATTCCTTCAAGACTAGAGAGTTAAAGAAACCCCTACAACAGCCCAGTTCCAGTTGAGATGGTGTTGGAGGGGACTGTGTGGGGCTCCCAAACCACAGACACCAGTACCCGCCTCCTCACAGAGCCCAGCCACGGAGCAGTCCCCAGCCCAGACATCAGCATCCCCACAGCCTTTACTCCCCCAACTTCTTTACTGTCCTGCTGGGGGACATGGTGTGGTGTAGCCTTGCCCTTCCTCACCCTTTGCCAGAGCTGGCTGGGCCTCCCAGGTTCTCTCCTGTCCCTGAGAGCATGCAACCTCCAGCCCTGCCAGGCGTGGTGCTCTGCTCAGTGCAATCTGGGTTTTGCAGAGTCCAGCAGCCCCTGGTGGCAGCAGGGAAACAGGGAATTCTGCAAAATTCTGCATTCCACAATGGTGCAGAATTCCTGCAGGAGTAATCTGTACGTGATGTTTCACCAAAGGGAAAATGACAGCACAAAATTTATAATTTGCTTAGATGCGTGTCTCTAATATATAAAATTAATCTAAGCATGGAGGTCCCATGCAGACTTCACATGCATTCTCCATACTTGAGGGAACTTGACAGGAGGGCAAAAGAGAGTGTTCCACCCTATGTATTGCAGGTGGGATCTGAGTGTCAGTCCCAAAATGGCCAGTGTCTCAAATTCCCCAAGTCAGTGAGTAGCGCAGAAGGAATGTGACCTCATCAGTTATTTAGGGTGGGCAGGTAGTGGGCTGTGTTTGTGGGAATGAGGGAATGATTTTATCTCTAAGAATAAGGGAAGATACAAAAGAGCCAGAGATTTGATTTACACTAATATTGCCTTAACTTTCATGATTTGTGATAATCTGGTCTGTCATACAGATAAAATACTCTCTGAAGGTGAAAGTGCTTTTGCTGGCACTGAACCTGAGGCTCGCTTAGAGAGTCTTTTGTCAGTGTGGCCACCACTGATAATGATGGTGGAAACTCAAGACCTACTGCTGGTGTTCTAACCAGCATGTTATCTAGCCATGTTCTGCAATTACACTGTCAAGTAGTTAAAATGCTGGTGACTGCTAGCAGCCTGTCTGCAGCACTTCTTCTGTTGTAGCTAGTGGAGCTGCACCAGTGATAGTGCCGTGGTGGAAGATAGGAAGAAAAATGATAATGGAGAAAAGGCTGGAGATGCAGAAGTTGTGGACTTTAACCATTCCTATGTTTTTATGAGTTTAGGCAAGTTTAGGCTTGGATTTTTTTTGCACTGAAATTAATGAGCATGAGATCAGAGCCTAGCTTCAGGGCTGGTTGCTTCTATGTTAAATGAGAATAGTAATGCTAGCCCATTTGTGTAAAATTCGTTAAGATCTGAACAAGAGAAGCCTGATATACCTAGTGAATATATATATAATGGGTTTTACAGTCATTGCTGTAATTCAAATGTAATTTTCGACTGCCTGAGTATGACTTAGTTTGATATAGTGAGCTTTGCAGTATGCACACAGCCTTGCAGATTTCATCCTTTGTGTGGTGTTTGTCTACTGTGTTTAATAATATGAATTATATTCTGTCTGAAGCAGTGGTGATTGATTATAGAACATTAACATAGTGTTTTCTTTTAAGGTTTTTAGAGGAAACGGTAATTAAAGCCGAGCTTTGGTTTTATTGTGGGCATAAATCTAAGTCAGTGATTGCTTATTTTCATTATTTTAGTGAATAAAATAGATTTCCTTACCATATTCTTGCATTGCATTTATTTTTAGGTCTCTGAAAGAGAAATGCATTATAGCAAGTGTTTTCAAGACTAATTACTGGAAAATTCTTGTCGTTTATTCCTATGATATACAGTAGTAATTACAATGAAACAAACTCTAAAACTTTTGATTGTCACTTGGGGCCAAATTCTGCAACCATTACACAGGCTCTTTATTTTGTTTCGGGTAAGTAACAGTTAGGGCTCCAATCTTAAGCACACGTGTATCTGTATGCAGTGTGCACTGCATCCAATTCTCTGCTCATCTAACTGTAACACTAATGGAATTGTGCCATCAGGAAATCTGGCTCTATGTGTAGCTCCCTTGAAATCAATGGAACTACTCAAGCCAGGTGAAGTTTAGACTTAGGAAGGGTTAGGGTGCTGTTTTTTGTTGTTTTTTTTTTTACTGGAGGTGGACCCAAGACAGATCTTGCATACAGATCTTAAATTATGAGGGGCTTGGAGTTTTCAGACCTAGGTTTGTTGTGAGCCCACTTTGCTTTTACTAGTTGAGTGTGATATATGAATAACTTAAACTCTCATGCAGCAAGTAGTTGCTACATATGCCATCTGAAATTGTCTCCCAAATTTCTGACCTTTTGTGCACTTGCCTGTTTTCCTAAATGTACCATTATTGCTATCGCTAGTGCAGAGCTACTGGTGGCCACAATTGTTGGAACACTGGTGTATGTTGGCCTCTGGGATTTAACCACCTGATTCTGCCGTCCTCATGATCACAAAACTTCAGTTGACTTTTCTGACAGTTATGTATGTGTAAGGACTGTAGCATAAGGGCCTTTACAATGTAAACTCTCTTTTATAACAGGGTGACTTTTGCAGAACAGGATTAGCTTTGTTTTTATTCTATTTCCAGATACTGGTACAATAAAAGACAGCTATATTTACTTCTTTCCAAGGTCTCAAGGGATTACAGCTCATAAAGACTGAGTCACAAACAAAAGATGCCTTTGGATATTTTTTGCTGAATTCTGACTGACAATCAGAGGATTGCTCATATAAAACATCATAACAAAAGGAATGAAACCTAGGTTTCTTGATTAATGACTGAAACATAAAATAAAGTTTCTCTAGTAGCAGAGTTGTTCTTATGTCACTATTTCAGATAAAACAGAAGGGAAATAATTGTTTTGTTAATAGGATGTTTAATTATGTTCCTTTCCTATTGAGTTCTTTATTGGCTTTCACACAATGCTAATTTTCAAAGTGAAAACAGAAGTTAAACAGATTTTTTTTAAAAAAACCTTGTTTTTAATACTTAAATAAATCTGTCAGCACAGTGTCCTGTTTGCAGGGGAAATATTTGCATTTAATATTTGTAACTCAAACATGGTAGCATTGTGTTAATGAATCAGAACCAGAAAGTTGAAACTTAGTAGAAACTATAAAGAAAAGTGAACTGTTCATCTGAATGAAATGGCAAAAGTAAACAGCACAAATTATGCAAAATAAGCTAGATTTCTTCAGTTTATTAAAAACGTATGTGGTATTAGTAACATGGTTAGGGAAACATCTACAAGGACAGTTTAGTAACTGGCAGGATGAAGCCTGTGACACAACAGCAATTCATGTCCTTAAGATCTGCAGGAAAGTGCTGGGCTCTTCCGGGATGCTAGTCTGCAGATCCTCACATTTGTGTGAATAGTCCGTCGAAGATAATGGACTATTACAGTGGGAGTCAGCGAAGCCTGGAGTACTGGGGATCAGGAGACTATTGTTCTAGATCTGGATTTGGCAACTTGATCCTGCATTAATTAAGGCTGCAGTGTTGTCACTGACTTAAAAGGATGCAAGATCAGGCCATTCCTGTGTGACCTTGGACATGTCCCACCACCTTGCTGTGTGACTTGTACTACTGTCCTCTTACCATGATTTGCTTGTAAATACAGTCGCCTTTTACCTGGGTTTCTTATATCTTTAGGAGATGTCTTACCAGCATTTCCTCCTGTTTTGGATTTTAGAAGGAGAACCAGCCCCTTCTCCTTTCTGCTTCTTTGGATTAAGTGTCTTTTTAGGGGACAAGTGCCTGTTTCCATAAGCCATGTTCTAGGAGGGACTGGTTCTATTCACTTGGCTGCAATGCCTTAGCGCTGTGGGCACGTCTACGGTTTGAGCTGGGGGTGTAACCTTGGCACTATAAGCCACAGCAGAAGCTGACTGCTCTGAGTACGTTTCTAGGATCAGCAGACACTTAGGATGTCTAGTCCATGCCACAGCTCATGTTGCTGTGGCTAGATTTCATTTTAGTGCACTAGCGCAATGAGAAATAGTGTCAGTATTTTTCCTTGAGCTGTGAATCAGACCTACCGTCTTGAAATGTAGACGTACCCACTTGTGCATGTGCCAGGGCACTAATGATATGGCTCTGTCCAATGCTTTAATAGCTCAATTGCGGCAGGACTGGGAGGAGGTTTTTCTCAGCTTTTGCAGAGGATGCTGGAGTGAGCTGGTAGCTTGCCCTCCTACTAGAGGTACCTCACATGGATTGAGAGGCTTGCTGGTTCAAAAGGCAGGTGGGAAGCAGGTCGGCCAGCCAAAAGTATTGAAAAAAGGGTGAACAAAATGTCCCCCCACACACCAAAAGATTGCTAAAGAGAAGATAGAGTAACCTGGGGGTGATGTAGTGTGTGGAGTGATTTGGGAGCTCTTTGAGCAACAGGGGCTGTGGGCAGGAGGCTGAAATCCAGTCCTGAGTTTTGAATTGCCAGAGGACACAGTAAGTTCGCACAGTCTTAAGTTTCATAAAAAGATTTTGTTTGTGCGGCTAAAGTCTAGAGTGTTATGTAACTCATTGATTTCTGCCCACAGGAATTCCCACACGTCTGAGTCTCTAGCTCTTTTATAAGAATTTATGCAAGTTAAACTTGCACTTAAAACCATAAGACTCTGAAGTTTAGCTTAGATTTCCTTTCGTGTTTTAGATTAAAGAAGCCCTCATTTTCTGCTTACACGGTTTGCTTGACTGGTGATGAATATACTGGTGCTCTAGAAATTACATATCTAAAGCATTGCCCAACTAAGCTGGCTGTTCACTATGGGGTGCCACAGGGAAATGAGCTCCTGCCTTCCTGATCAGCCCAGAGAAGGGAAACAATATCACTGCACAGCTTCAATAGCCACAGCAGTTTCTGTTCAGGGGAATGGCCGTTGGACCTAATGCCACTAAATTCCCACCTAAAAGCTTGTGCAGCTGAGCATGCATCTCCAACTATTCAAGCTTCATAGATGGTAGGGTTCTCTGCACCCAGGTAAAGGAAGGCAGAAGTAGCACCTAGAAGCCTGTTGTGCTACGTGCTGTACAAATACAGAACAAATTTATTTTTCATGTTGCATTAAGTGCAGTCACAGAAATGTGTAGTATTAATAATTTGATCTTTTAATCAGAGCCTTGAATAGCCAGGTTTCAGCTAGCTCCTACACTGAATTACTGTAGAGTCTAGGACCGGTATCGGCAACTTGGCACGCAGCCCCCCAGGGTAAGTGCCCTTGGTGGGCCCGGCAGGTTTGTTCACCTGCCATGTCTGCACGCATCCGCAGGTTCGGCCAATTGCAGCTCCCACTGGCTGCAGTTTGCCACCACGGTCCAATGGGGGCTGCAGGAAGTGGCACGGTGCCAAGGCTCTGATTAAAAGATCAAATTATTAATACTTACCCTGGGGGGGCCGTGTACCAAGGTTGCCGATCTCTGATCTAGGAGTATGCTATAAGGTTGAGTTAATACCACAACTTTTATTCATGTAGAGGCTACAGAATTGGGTATTAAAATTCAGTTATTAAAGATGACTTGGTTAGTTTCCTAAAGCATAGTCATATTATGGAATGGTGGTTGTATGTAATATTTGTTTTTAATGTGGTAAACCAGATTTTCTTGGAACAAAACCATTTATTCATCAGTTATTGGGGGAGTATGTTTGTTCTCTTGTTGTACAACAAAGCAATACTAGTTACCTATGCAAAGAACACCAAATGTGAAGATTTAGGAAATTGTTTTTCTCACTAAATGTCTATTTTTATCTTGTATATAAAAAGCAGTGGATATGGGAAAAAATTATTTCTTTTCCATTTCCCCATTTTCATCAGGTTTTGAAATTTGTATATTAGCATTTGTTCTTTACATTCAGACTTGCATAGAATACAATTTCCACTTTCCTTATGAAGTACCTTCTTTGAGCAAACTAAGTTGTGTTGCATATTTCCTTTTTAGTCAGTATGCCTCAATTTTTCAGCTTAAATATTCATTCTCCTCTTCTGCACAGGATTTTTGCTAACTAATAAATCTTACTCTTGAAAATGTATGAGGATAGTGTTTATTTTTGTATACACTGTCACATTCAGAAAGGACTGACAGTCAAGAGTGCTGCTTATGATGCTGAGGTGACAAAAACAAGTCTATAGACGTTTATATGCAGCCTGTTAAATCTTGCTATATTTTATACTTGGGAAGGACAAGTGGGGTCATTAGCAAATCAAATGAGTCACTCAAAACCACTCCTCTTCTGAAATATGAGGATGATGAAGCTTTTTGTTCAACCTCATTTTGACCCTCTGAGAATTTGGATACTACTTTCCTGGCTGGGTTGTTTTAAAGATGAAAATAAACAAGCAACTCATTTGGTTGCACAGAGACAATTAGATGTCTAATTGATCTGAGAGCTACCCCAAGACTTCTTTCAGTTGGGTCCAGTGGCCCAAACAACTTTTAGATGTTTTATATATGTGGGATCTTAATAGAGCCACAACCCAAGAAGACCTTCCCTTCACCCAGTAGCCAATTAGAATTCATTTTTCTGAGGAGCACTCTGTGCTACTGTAACGTTTACGTGCTGTCCATGAATCTGATGACTAAGGTGATAAAATCCAACATCTGAGCCAGTCTTGAAAAATATACTTGCTTGCTTGAGAGAGTGAAATCCGGATAGTGAACTATTGAATGTAGCCTGAAGCTCCTTGGCTCTCGTGCTGCTAGGGTTCATTAATAGGCATTTCCCTCCTCCCATCACTTCCAGAAGCATATGTGCTGGCATGGAGAATAAATTGCAGGAGAGAGAACTGGTAGTTCCCCTGTGATAGGCACTGCACTGCGCTCTCTGCTCACCCAGAATGAAGAAAATGAAACACTCAACTCTGACTAATTCTCCTTATGGTTGAGGAAGAGATGTGGGGGTACCAGGACTCAAGCATGGGAAAGGGGTGGTGTTGAAAGAAATTAAAGTGGGAAGCACTGCCTTCTCTTCCCATAATTAGAAGCGGAGTGTGGAGAAAAAGTAGCGCACTCTCTGCCAGCACCCCAAAATGGGGAGAATAAAGCTTTCCTCCATCTCCACCCCTCCAGACAGCTACTAGCGAAGGTCAGTACCAAAGAGGTCACTCGATAAAGGCTGATGGGAACTCTGCAATTCCCCTTCCTCCTGGCAGTCAGGAGAGGGGGAAGGTGGGCTTCCCACCTTGGCGTTGTCCTGCAATTCTGGTTTGTGGGGTGGTCCCCTCTTTGGTCTAGTCTTGACTAATAAGTGTCTGGTAAGCTTTTTAAGCCCCGCATTAAAGCACATTTTCCCCTCAGCAGTTACAGCTTTCCTGAAGTGGTATACTCAATTCCTGAAGTAAAACATGGGCACTGCTCTCCTTCTTGGGCCACTGGAATTGGAGTTATGGTGTGCTTGTTCTCTGAGGGCTTGTCCTCACTTGGCGTGGCAGAAATCGGTCTTTTGGCGATCGATTTATCGCGTCTTGTCAGGATGCGATAAATCGATCGCCAGTGACGCCGCGGTCAACTCCTGAACTCCAGCTTGCCGCGAGGAGTAAGCCGGAGTCGACAGGGGAGCGCGCTGCTGACCATCGCCGCCGTGAGGACAGGAGGTAAGTCGGCTGTAGAGACGCCGACTTCAGCTACGTTATTAACGTAGCTGAAGTTGCGTATCTACACTCGATCCCCCGCCCTAGTGAGGACCAGCCCTGAATCACACTGGTTACAGTATCCTGAAATGTCATCTGCTGGCTGATCTGCAGAATAGTGTTGATGGCAGCGTTGGAGAAAGCTATCAGTTTCTCCTTGTCCCATCACCCTGCTGAGGTTAGATGATATAGCAGTTTAATGGAAACCTGCTAGAGCAAATTGAAACAGGAGTAAAGCAGTGACCTAGAATGACAAGATGGTTTGTTTTCTGTGAAGCCAGCCTTCATATCAGTCTTCTGCTCTTTTCCTCTCCAAGCCCTAGTGAAAGCTCCAAACCAAACTATTTATCTGTTACTTTGTGGGTGTGCCACTGTGCACTGATAAAAGACAAAGATCATTTTCTTTTGTAGTTCTAAGGGCTACAGCATGGGTACTTAACCTCAGAAACCACTGGAACAAACATTGTTAAAGTTGTTCACATAAATTACTTCTTTATAGAATCACAGGCATGTTCCATCCCTAATTTCTTTAGTCCATTTTCCTGCTACTGTAGATTTACTACTATAATCTTTGAAATCAATAAAGTGACACAAGTTATAATGTTATCTGGACCTACAATATACTATATGAGTCACGATGAAGTGCTGAATCTTTCACCAAACAAAATTAAAAGTGGATTGTTACTTCACCATAAGACAACATTATTAGAACATGTATATATTTTCCTCTTTATAGTTAGTAGATTATTGGGTGTTGTGGGAAGACACTGTAAGCAGCTTTTGAAACGGAAGATTAATCACTTTACTATCAAATAATGAAATCTGTACAATACCCTTCTGTGGCTCATAGATATAAACATAAGGAACCTTTTAAAACAAATTCCAAAATATTTCATCCCTGCTAGTTCTACTTTATAGCAGTACTTGGTAATTTGTACATGATCAGGTATGTATTGTAGCTAAGGATGATATTTTGGTCCTTCATAGAAATTTTAGTTAACGATATTTGCATGGGGGACCTCTAGCAGGGATGGGGAAATGTTCTCCCTCATCTTAGTCCAAATCAGAGAGAGTATATCAGGTTGTGTGCGGTATTCCATGACCGCCATTCCTATATCTTGACTGATGTATTAGTACAGGCCTTTTTACTTCTCTCTCCACCCTGCCTCCCAAGTGGCCTTCTGGAATGGTGGATTCACAATGTTGTCCCCCACATCCTCTTTCCCATAATTCAGTCCAGAGAATCACCACTAAAAATGCTTTCACAGTATGTGGGGATTGTTGCCATTTCCATTGGCTCTCTGTAAACTGGCTCCTGTGCAAGAAATTCAATATTTTTCTTGCATTTTGGGATTCATGAGCCTGTCTGGAGTGCTCTGTGGGTTTGCAGGATTTCACCCTAAATTCAGAAGAAAAGGCAAAATATATTAGCAAGAAAAAAGTGGTTTGTGTGTGTATTATAACTTATGTATTTCTCTGAACCAGGTTACTCAATATGCTAGTAACTTTTAGATACGGGTAAAAACCGGTAAAAATTAGTGATCTTTTTTTAAAGAATATTTCTGTCGTAAAACTAAAAATACTCTGTTTTAATCACATTCATTATAAATAATCACAGTAAAGCTGGACATGTGCATATATTAGCAGAGTTGGTGTATAGGGAAATGAATAGAATGTGGAAAATTCACCACCATTAAATCTTTGCACTAAATATCTTTTTTTTAAATATGCATTTTGATGAAATGCTCAAACTCACATTTCCTTTGCAGGCTCCCTGTAATTAGATGCTGAAAGAGTCATTATTACAGAACTTTTGCTACCGACATGAGTTCAGCAACACTGTTAACTGATCATCGTTTTCTCTATGTTTAGAACTTAGGGCCTCATTCTCAGAGAAGCTGCTAATTACCAAACTATTTAGTAAACTGATCTTTTTATAAACATAAGCTCTTAATGTTATAGTTAGCTATACTCTTCTGCTGGAGAGGAACTGATTTTAAGCAGGATGGATTTATTCACCTGAATGCTTAGAATATAGTGCATAAATGTCTTAAAATATGGTTTTAATTAAAGGCCAAATACCTTCCTGATTCAAACTTTTGTTGTTTATGACATTCAGCAGGCTTGCATAAGGTCAGAGTTTGTCCTTAAGTTTCAAAATGTAGTTTTTAGCAAAATAACTGGATCCCTCTTTGGAGGATGAAGGAAACTATTTTATCTCCTAAAATCTTGCCAGTGATATTTCTGTTAAATAAAGTAGACTCTAGAAACAATGCAATTACTCATAAACAATGTAAGTTACTTTCCTCTCCAGGCCTCCCTCCCATCTCGCGATATTGTAAAGTAAATTCGGACCCCAAAATGACATTCCTTTAAATTGTAACAATTGGATACACAAAGTTCTGTATATGATAAATACCGATAGTATTTTAAGAAAATAGTAATAAAATAATAGTCACAGGAGTTTTTTGGTTGAACAACAATTGAAAACTCTTCTGCTCCTTTGAGGTGCTTGAAGCATACATTCCATTACTTGAGTATTGCTCTCTTCATTGATGTTTGTGTACCACACAAAAAGCAAATAAAAGTAGTCAAGTTGGCTAAAGCTTTGTAAGGGCATGTCTTCACTAGTGCGGGGAGAGATCGATCTTACGGCGATCGATTTATCGCGTCTTGTCAACACGCGATAAATCGATCGCCAGTGGTGCCCCCGTCGACTCCGTAACTCCAGCTCGCCAAAAGGCGCAAGCTGGAGTTGACGGGGGAGTGCACCGCTGACCGCTGCCGCCATGAGGACGGCAGGTAAGTTGGATGTAGATACGCTGATTTCAGCTACATTATTAATGTAGCTGAAATTGCGTCTCTACAGTCGATCCCCCGCCCTAGTGAGGACCAGCCCTAAGAAATAAAAGGGACAGGGAGCAGAAATGTTTGCAAATCTATAAAGGGGAAAAAGCTGGCAGGTTATAACGCACGTGTACATACACACACATCACTTCGCTGATTCTTTCTGGGCCTTGCTCTTTATACATAAACACTTTTGAGAGTATTCAGCAAATGTAATTATAATTCTAAGTTTCAGTCCAGAATTGCCGTGAGTGAATTTAATGTTTTCAAATTGTTTGGAATATGAAAATATATTTTTGACAGACCTTTGACTTCTCTAAAAGTAAAGTTAAAACAGGCAGTGATGATAATGGCTGATTGCACTTCTATATCTTTTGAAACATTTTCCAAACATTAATTAGCTCTTCCTTGCAGCACCTCTGTTGGAATAATTTCAGTCTTACAGATGAGGCAGAAAAGTTACAACTTGCTTAAGGTTGCAAAGGAAGTAAGTATCAGTGCTGATCATAAAACATTCCAGACTCCTGGTCTGTGCTCAGATATTTAGACTTCTCTACTGGGCTCACCTAGGCCTTATTCATGGCTATGCTATCCAAGACAGCCAATCTTGTCCCACAAGTAATAGGTTTGTATCCTCATCTGTAGTTGCAAGTGCTGATGGCCTGGGGTGTCAGAAATTAACTCTGCAAAGTAAGGCATAATTCTATTATTAAAGTGGAAGGCTAAATTTGCATAAGTGCTAGGAGAAAGAAGAATGTAGACAAACCTCTCCTCCTCTCCTCTCCTCTTCTTTTTTTTTTTTTAGCTGTATTTTGTGTATGATCACACAGGTGGGGAAAGGAAAGGGTGTGAAACATTTAGATGTTCATGATAAAGGCTTTGTTATCAAAACCTGCTACAGAAGTGGCTTCTGTATCTTCCTTTATATTATGCACACATTCGTTTTGTCACGCACCCCAGCTTCCAATTGACCCAGGGGGTGCTCAGCTCCCATCTCTGCCCTACCTCTTTCTGTCCCCTCCTGCGAGCACCCCATCCCCACTCCTCTCCCTCCCAACATCCCCTACACACCGCGGAACAGCTGATCATGTCAGGTGGGAAGTCCTAGGGGGGAAGGGGAGGAGTTGATCAGCAGAAATGCAGGCGGGCAGGAGGCACTGGGAGGCAGGGGAAGCTTGGTTGCTGGTGTGTGCTAGCACCCACTAATTTTTTTCCATGGGTGCACCCAAGGAGTTGGCACCTATGGGTTTTATTGTGGTAAGGTTGTTCATCCATACAGGACCGGTAGCTGTGAGGTTTGGGGTTTACCATGATAGAGGTGAGGGAAGTACTGAAACCCTTGCTTTTGTTTTGAAAAACATACAGAATAACACATAAGGACTTTGAAAAACAAATGTAAAGTGGGGTGGGCAGGGCAAATTTGTGTTTCCCAACTTTGATGGTGAGCATTGAGCCTGAATTTTCAACATGCCTTAAATTAGTGCACATAGAAACTTACAAGATGTTGTGTTTATTACTTGCATATGCAAATAAAGAATTTTTGGATAGATCAGATAGTTGGGCCTGTGGACCATGTGTGGTGTGGGTTGCAACTGAGAATGCCAGACTCAGGGCAGACTGATTTTAAAAAAACAACCAGGGCAGTCACATACCCAAACTGGTGGTTATTCTAACATTACAGTTCATCAAGCTAGTAACAAAAGTGAGCTCCTGTATCCCCCCACTGGTTAACAGTAAGCCGAAAAGAGTTTCGTCCTTATGCAATCCAGCCCCTGTCACCACCCAGACGTTTCGTCTTTATGATGAGAGGTTACTAAAAATCAGATTTTTTTATATATAAGGTACTTCTGATCCCAAAGAATCCCAGGTCAGTATGTAGACTTAGATCTTACCAAATAGCACATTGTAGCCAATTCCTGTAGTAGAATTAAACTAAAGATTTTAATAATAAAAAAGAGTTATATATTAAAATAATCTTGTACATTACAATGGATTTCAGAGTTTGCAGATCAGGATAATACCAGTGATGTTAAATCTGCTAGTTTGTAATAAGTCTCTCTGGTTCACCCAAGCAGATTGAACAAAGGACTGAATGACACTCTCCCCTGTTTTCCCCCAAGCTTCATTAGAAAACCACAGCCCAGAAATGAGAAGCAGGCATGAAAACAAGTGATGTCACAGCTTCCACTTTTATACCTCAGCTCATGTGCATGGAAATTTACAGGCAAAAGATGGAGCCTTGGATCACATGCTGTGCTGAATCATTGGCTCCATGCTGTCTGAGAGTGGGTTCACTGAAGATCTGATTGCCATCAATGGCCCATCACCCAGAGATGGCTAATATGAATGTAAATTTGTCTGTTGGGATTTACCAAGGATCAGAGCATGTTTGAGACTGACACTTGACATATAGAGAGGGTACATGCATATGAACATGATGATCCTATTTAGCAGAGAATAACTTTTAAAATGATACCTTACATGATGTAATTTGTACAAGATTTGTTGCAGTTGTATAATTGTGCTAGCAGCAATGATATAAGTAAAAACAAGGAGTCCTCCTTGTGGCACTTTAGAAACTAACAAATTTATTTGGGCATAAGCTTTCATACAGCATCACAGGCCACCTAAATACCAATTGGAATTTGCCCATTTGACGTGGTGAATGGTCTGTTGTCGACTTACTGAAAGTTTGGACAACCCTAGATCTCTTGTGTTCATTGGTAGTTTTTAATATACCAATTTTCAGCTTGTTCTGTTCTAAGGTAAACTCTCTTAATCTAAATACATGGCAATAATTTTATCAAATATGAGCATTTTATAGAAATTGACAGTCTCCCTTGCAAAACTATGCAACTGTGTAAGAGGGTGGAATTTTTTTTATCACAGTGCACTTTCACGCTGACTGAAATGCGGTGGCCTAAAAATGCACACTTAGCATTATTTTTATAGTGCCGCACGCAAGCATTTTTAAAGTAAGTGCTAAACATTTTATTGAATTGTTCATTACATTCATTTACTCCTGCATAGGCTATAGGTTTTCGTCTGTAGACCTTCATTGGATCTTATTTCCTGATTTTTTTGGTGTCCTAGATTGTCATATCTGAGGGCAGGTCTACATTAGCATTTACTTCGATATAACTTGCATTGCTCAGATGGATGGCTTTTCCACACTCCTACACAACTTAAATTACACCAACCTGAGTGCCAGTGTGGACAGAGCTTTGCGGTCAGGGGACACTCTCCTGCTGACACCTCTGCTCAGGGAGATGGAATAATAAATGCTAATAGGACTTTTTCTCCCATCGGCACAGAGCACCTGCACTAGCAGCGCTACAGTGGCACAGCTAGATCAGTACAGCGATTGTGGTGTAGACCAGCCCTTAGCCCAAACTCCATTTTTAAGAGATTGCTCATATTGATCTCTCTCATTATTTGTGTTCTGAAAATGCACTCTGGATAAGAACTCCACTGATATCCTTTGATGCTCATATTGAAATTTCTTAAAGGTGACAGCAAAAGAAAAATTGTGGTTGACTTTAGGTCAGTGATACTTGACAGTTACAGACAGAAAATTGCATAAGGTCATGGTTAGTTTCTTGACTGGATCTGTTTTTCCTGTAAGGAGTCTCAAATTTTTAAAGGGAATTGTGCTGTGAACTTGATTGTTCCTTCTGGTTTTTAGCTCCTTAAAGCTGGCTCAGTTGAGGGGCAGAGATGTAGTGTATCACACAAGTGCATCAACTGCACCAGAGATGATAGTAAGCTGGTACGGTGTGCCAGTGACAGCTGGTACAGGCCAGTTCACAGCTGATAATAAAGCACCACCACAGCAGCGTTTTAAGCACTATACCAGCAGGGCCGCTGATGGACGGGGTGGAAGCTGCTTCGTGGCATGGTGATTTTAAAAGGGCCCGTGGCTCCCAGCAGCAGCTGGAGCTCCCGGCCCTTTAAATCACCGCTGGAGCCCCGGTGGGGCCAGGCAAGTGTCTGGTCCCAGCCCTGCCCCTTCCACCTGAGCCCTGTACCTTCCGGGAGTTCAGGGCTGACCCCCTGCCCAGGACCCCAGCCGCCCTGCATACTGATAAACCCTTCAAGTTACTTTCACCCCTGACTGCAGGCTGAAAGAGTAGTATATAAAAGAATCTGATCTTTGTTTGCTGCCACAGGCCATGGTTACACTGGCACTTTATAGCGCTATAAAGCCCCCACGAGCGCTATAACCTACTCCCCGTCCACACTGGCAAGGCACTAATAGCGCTATAACTGCTGAGTTATAGCGCTATTATAAATCCACCTCCTCATGGGGAATAAGGGCTGTAGCGCAGCTGCTGTAGCGCTACAGCAAGAATGTGGACACCCACTGCGCTACAAGTAATCTCTGGAGATGCCTAGAGCCATTTAAGGCAATTGACGTCTCTTCCCTTTGTTTTGAACTCGGCTGGAGGAATGCGGAAGTACCTCTTTAGAGTTTCTTTCTTAACTTGGCAGATAAGCAATGCAAATGTTTAAGGAGGGAGCCTGTGTGAAAACAAAGCCCTCTGTGAACGGAGGCTCACTGACAGGCTTTCAGAAAAACGGAAAAACCACTGTCTCTCTCCCTCCGCATACACACAACGCATCCCCCCTCACCCCCCTCGTTTAAAAAGCACGTTGCACCCAGCTGAATGCTGGGATACCTGCCCTAATGCGCTGCTCTTAATGCCGCATTAAGTGCCCCAAATGTGGCCATGCTATACCGCAGGAGCATCTGAGTGTGGACATACAATAGCGCTATACATATTACTGTATAAGGGGACCGCAATAACCTATAGCGCTATAATCTTGTAAGTGTAACCATACCCACAGAGAGAAATTTATTCTCATTTTATCTCTAGTGTACCTAGTAGTTGCTGCTTCCGAGCAGCAAAGTGTATAACGAGCTTACACATGGACTCCATTTCCCCGGAACTTAGCTCTATGGCACGTCGTCACAGGGATATGTATTCCTGTGCTGTTGTCCTGCCTCCTGTTTCCATGCAGCGGAACTGCACCAGTTCCAGAGGCAGAACCTTTCTGATTACAGAGGAGTAGGCAAGATTTATGGTACATGCAAGGCTCGCTCTTTCAGCTAATTTCACCATAGCTTACAGGAATCAGTTCAGTCTGACTGCTGGTGCAGGAGTAGCTAAATCATTTGGGGATAAGGATCAAATTACATTTTCGATACGTTTCACTGCCCCCTTTTCCACAACAAAACATTATTTTCCTCACAAACATTTACTGATTTGTCATGTCCTTTGTATATGTTCAAAACTCATAGTCTTTGTTTTTATCAGGTGAGAGCAGAGTCCTCTTCCTGACTTGTTTCTTCTCCTTTCCACATCCATTTACTTTCTGGTCTAATTTTCCCTCTTCTCCTTTGATTCCACACTCCAGGGCCCCTTAGCCAGTCTTGTCCATCCCCCACTTCCTACCCTGGTTCCTGTTTCCACTTTTCCTTTTTGCTCCCGCACCCCATGTTGCACTGTCTAGTCTCTGACACCTTTCCTGTCTGGTGTACAGCTGGGAGGACTTCAAAGTGAAACTCAGATTTGTTTTAGTTAGTTTTACTTTGTATCCTGCTCTGCATATGTGTACACACACTCACACAACAAGAGAAATGAGCAGAGTAGATTGAAAGTTACCAGAGATGATGGTAGTTCCACTTCCATTGCTCAGTGAGCACAGAATAGTGCTGATTATAGGGCCACCTTTAGCCCATGGACTATATGTTTGTGAACCCTAGTCACTAGCAGACTTTCCTCATAGTACACTCTGGGTACACGATGGAAGCTGCAAGAGCCATAAGTGTATCGCTCATGCGAGTCTGTATACCCATGCTTAGTCAGGCAGTAAAGAGTTGGCTTCCTTCAGAAGGGTACTAGCTAAATGGCCTGCCCCACCCACTGCTCACTCTGCTGGCTGAAAAAAGCAGGTTCCCACCTGTGGTTATTGAGACAGGTATATTAACAGGGAAGGCAAGTGACTTGAGGACTCTTGACTTGGAGGAAGAGGGTATTCCCCTCTTCTCCTAATCCTAGAAGCAGCATTTCCAACCCCAGGGGTTCAAAAATCATAAAACAGATCTTGGAAAATATATATATTTTTAAACGGCTCTATTGGTCTGACTTAATTTTTGAACTCCTCCTGAGCACAGCCTACCCCATAGTGTATGAGATAATGTGTTGCTAACTGTCCCCGATGTACAGAATAGCTTTATTTTGGCCCGTGCTGCAGGAATTCTTGCCCCCCCATCCCCCCCCCATCAATTCTGTCTCCTCCCATCATATATGACCCTTCCCTGCTTCTCCTTTAGTTCCAGGGGTCCTGCTTCCTCCCAGCAACAGCAGGCCTAGAAATGGGGAGAGGGAGGTGAAGCATAGAGTAATGGACACATTGCTCGTAGGAGGGAGCAAGGCAGCCCTGAGCTGCTGGGTTCTTTCTGGTCCCCCTTCCCCTCCTGTGAGAATGGTATCAGGTGGGGAGAGAGACCTCTGCCTGCTCCTCCAGCAGTGCTCATTAGTTATTAGTTGCTTTTTTCCAGGAGGTGGGCAGTGAGGAAGGCAGCCAATCAGGGGTGTTGTCCCACTGGCTTGAAATTCTCAAAGGGGGCTGGAAGTAAAAAACAAACACCCCCCACCCACAAAAAAAAAAAAAAAAAAAGAAACAGGAGAGTTGGCAGCACTGTAAGACTTCCAGATCAAGCCCCAAACAAAAACACATGAAGAACTGACTGCTTTAGCCACTCCTAAGTTAAGACTGTGTATCTTTCCCCTTATTGTAATACCCCATGCCTGACATGAGCCTTTTCTTTTGGAACCACCTTTCCGTAAGCTGGCCAGAGGAGAATGCTTTGTGCTGAAAGTCGCATGCATTGAAGAGACTGTGCCAGATTCTCTGTTTTTCCAGTTCTGTGCTGAGTGCAGGCCAGGTTGGTCGTGGCTAGTGGAAGGCGGCTTTAAGGCACATTTGCATCTCTCTAGTTCTGGTACTTTGTCTTGGGGCAAACTAAAGCATCCCTGAATTTTTCTGAATTTGTAACACCCCCTCTTTGGGCCTTTATGCCATCACCAGAGTGCAATGTGCTGCAGCTATGCTCCTGACCCACCCTGAGATATCGGCCTCCCCAATAGGGCATGGGCTGTAAAGGTGTGTGTGTGTTGGGAGGAGGGTGGTACAGTGTAGATCCATTCAGGAAAACCACCTTCTCCCCCGTCTCACAGAGGAGTCTGCCAGGGCTGTTTTTGCCTCCTTTGTAGCTCCTTTGTGCTGCCAGTGTGGCAGAAAGGGGCATGCAACATGGGAAAGAATCTGGAGCACTATGTGCTGTTTTCCTTCCTATTGTGTTTTCTGTTTATTTGGTAGAGGCTGATGCTATAGCTCTGTGATAACTACAGCTATAATACTATTGCTAATTAACAAAATCATTATTTCATTCTTCAGCAGAGAGGCCCTGGCTGGTTAAGCTTCCCTCCTAAACAATAACAAATATCCTTTTCAGTATTTTATTTTGCCCTCAATAGCTTTCCAAAGATTCCCTTCCTATTTTGTAAATATCCTCTCTTTGAGAGTACAACAAAGAGCTAATCACTGTCGTGGGACAAATTTTAATATAAATAAATAAAACTAACACACACATGCTTTTCATCATATTCACTGCATCCACATGAATTTTATAAAAATCAAATTACCTGCAAAATCAAGGCTGAAAAAGTTATAACTCTTAAGCCTTTGACGTTCCTGATGCTGATCATTGTGTGTGAAGCCTATCAGAAACACCAGTTTCCCATGATGTGCCTTAAATAATCCAAATATACTGTTCTTATTAAAGGAGAAGGTCCTATTCAGTTAACCTTTTTTCTTTAGTTAGGTTTATGGAAAATATAAATGAGTAAATTCATAGGCAATGACTAAGACTGTACTTTACCTATTTTTTTAAGCGAATGATTCACAAGTATACACATGGAGCAAAAAAAGGTTGCAACTTAGTGTTTTTAGGAGAAAAAATCCATCAGATGCTGAAGGCTGAATTTTAACTTTTAAAAGTGTAATAGGATGCATTAACTGACATATAGTTAACTGATACATAATTCAGAGTGTGTGTTGTAGTCTATTCATAAAGATAAAGAGAGAGATGCAACCAGTCTCTGAGGGCTTCTATGTACGTTAGACAGATTCTTATTCAGACCGCTCTGAAGCTAATCAGAAACTGCTTTCATTTGGGGGAAACTCAGGCTGAGTTTCCTTTGGATAACTGACCTGTTCTTTTCAAGATCTGAAAGTGTCAGGCTGCATACAGTTCTACTAGAAAATCTTCACTCACCTCTTGTACATAGAGCTGTTAGAGAGCTGCCGTCTTTTAAGCCTCTTTTTAAAAAAGTCACTCACTTGATAGAAATACAGTAATGTGCAGATGTGCTGCTTGGTAACAGTGACAATATAGGGTTTTTGCAGAATTTTCTGTAACGATTGCTGGCCAATGGCACAAGCTGGCAAGGTGAGATGTTCTTGTCTAATGGTTACCACCACTTCCTGAAGTTTTGCCAATACTGAATGTTAGGGGAATAGATGGGAGATCAAGCATAGGGTGTATTTGTGAATGCAAATCATTTACTGACTCACAAGCATTTTTTTATTTTGAAAATTGGTGCATAGTGTAATCCATGAACTACCATTTAGAAATTAATGGACTGATCAGGCACTAGCAAAAATTAGTAGCATTGACCTCATTTTACCATACTTGTTGCCAAAAATGTTCAGGGATGGTTTCTTGCTAGTCAGAGTGGCTCTGCAAGCAATGTCTTTGAGTGCTTGTAGAGAACAACCCATTATCTAAATTTTGTTTAACATAATCATTTTAAACACTTATCACCATGGGGTCGTGGGGGTGGGGGGAGATGGTAAAATCTGTGACTGGATTTCTATGTCTTAAAAAAGCAGGTGACGTATGTTTTCCTCTTTCTGTGTATACCTCACTTCTGTGAATGTCCATGGGAATTACATATGCACTAAAAAGTGTGTTTGGTTTGGTTTATAGGATTTTGGGGGATAGGGTGACCAGATGTCCTGATTTTATAGGGACAGTCCTGATATTTGAGACTTTTTTTAATATGGGATCCTATTACCCTCCACTCCCTGTCCCAGTTTTTCACACTCGCTATCTGGTCACCGTATTTGGGGAGGGTGAGGGAGGAAGTTTTGTTGTTTAGCAGTGTGGTTTTTTTGTAAGTTGTACATATCAACCTGTTGTCTCACCTCAAGAAAAAGATAGTGATGGAGCTAGACCTCAATCCTGTAGTCTGTTCTGCCAGAACCTTCAATGTGGTTCTGTGAGAGAGGCTCATAGCCTTAATGATTAAAGTGGCTGCCTCTGGAGCAAATTCTATTTCCATTTAAAGATTATTGATTACTGAAGGAGGCTTACCTCAGTTGTTGGAACAACTGATGTCAGTTTGATAGTGATTAGAGAAAGCAGTCACAAAAAACATCTTAAGTGCAGAGGCCTTTTCTCTATTTGTTGAAAATATGTGTGTATATCTTCCCTTACCTGATTTAATTTAACCATTTATTTTGTAATGTTCATAAACTAGTGAGGTTTTATTCCCTTTGGGCCTTTTTTCTCCTTTTTTTTTTTTTTTTTTAAAAAAAGAGAGATGTAGAGAGAGCATCTAAACTAATGGTTCTCCAACTTCATTAGTTTATAGACAACTTGATAAAGGGCACTCTTCTTCCCCTCCCAATGACTTGTTCATGTACCAGAATCTGAAAACCATTGACCTGAGGTAAGGCATTTTAGTAGAAATGAGTCTTACCGTGCAGTGTTCCACTCTGATAGTGGCAGAAGAGCTTGTTACCATTTTCCTAAAACTAGTTTGTCAAGACTGTTAAAAATAGACTGATAGCAGTTCTCCAAGAATCCCAACGGCTGTCTTATTTTCCCTTAGGAAAGAGAGCTTTTGTAATTAATGTACTGGACAATAAAATCTGTTATCTCTCACCTGAAATTAAGACCATAATTTTCGAACTTGAGTGCATAATGTCTAAAGTCAGACTTCTAAATCCATGTTTAGGTGCCCAAGTGACCTGACGTGCCGAGAACCTATTAAAATGAATGATAGATTCTGGGCGTTTGGCATTTCTGAAAAACAGGTAATGATCATAGGTGCCTACATTATGAATTTAGTAGCCTAACCTTAGATATTCATTTTTTAAAATCTTGGCCTACTTTTTATTTTACTTTCAGTGTTCTTGCCCAGTTGAGACACATGGCCAGAAAGGGTTAAGCATCCTGCAGAATAAAGGACCCAAATTCAACCTTTATGTACATATTCGTAGATAATTTGTATGTATTTACATTTTTAACCTCTAACAATATATGTTATGTGAATGGTGGAAAACAGGCAATTGCTTTGTTAATCCCTGCAGCTAATTACGGTGATGATTAGGAAATGAGTCTACTTCAAAGTCTCAGTGATTGCCTCTTGTTCACCTAAGGACTCTGTACTATCAAGAGAAGGCCTAGAACTGTATAAAGGTCTCTTGGATCTGATCCTTTTTATTTCAGATATGCTTTATGCAGGAGAAATTTACGTTGTAAAACTCAGGTCTTCAGTCTCACTTGGATCACCGTGAATATGAATATTGAACTGAATCTATGGACTAATTCTAAATACTCTTTGCAACTCCAAAGCTCACCATCTCTACCATGAATCTAATCTCAGAACTGTACTCATGTCTGTATGTATACTGATTTTTTTTAACCAATATTCTTTTTTTTAAAATAAATTTTAGTTTAGTTAATAAGAATTGGCTGCATTGAGAAAAATGACAGATTTGCATTAAAGCATAGAAACATAGGCTTGCAAAGCTTATCTGATATTCAAAAGTAGATTTTGCAGGCTGAAGTTCAGTGTTAAAAAGAATCTGGGAATTAATGGGTGAAACTTTGGTTTCCCGGGGTTGCCATTTTATTGCTATTCAAAAGCTGTGCTGTATTCCTGAGACTAGAGTAACATGGCAGAAAACACTAAACAGAAAAGGAATCTTCAGATTGTTCTTGTATAACTTATTTTAGGCTCTGAAAGATTTGACAGGGCATAAAAATTAATGGAAGTTATCGAAACTGAAAAAGTGAAAGCAATGATGTCTGGGCAAGACTGAGTGAGCAATTTGAATGGCAGCTTGGAGTTGACTTTGCATATGCCTTACAGTCCTGTGGTTCAAAACTTCTCAGTCTTAATGCCTTCTTATCAATATGGCCAAGAAATGATTTTTAAGAGGTAACCTAAATTCTCTGTTTCCTCAGAACATGAATTTCATCAACTTAGACATACTAATTGTGGCATACATGTTTGTCTCTTGTTCCTCAAGAGCAACAGAGATCTACATATGTCCCAAGTAAGAAATATCTATAAGATAAGTAGTGCTTTAAACTGGTGAATTGGGCTGGTTATGTGGATGTCTTAAAAATGGTTAACTTTCTGCATGACCCAGCAGTGTAATGTTGCTTTTCCACTCTTTTTACCCAGAGTGGCTGCAAACTCTGAAAAATTACCATCCTAACATTCATTGATTGAAAAAAGAGAAGAGTTGGACTTGATAAGAGAACAGCTGAGAGTTCAAATATTTTTCTGGCATTTTTCAGAACTGACTTGAAAACTTCCCTTTCAACAAGTTTTTCAACTTTTACAACCAACATTTTTTAGAAATGGAAGTCAGCTTTCTAATTTAACAAAAATATGCATGTATTCCTTTGTTTTGTCAATTCACCAAAGAATTCTTGTCACTTGTTGCTGTTTCCTTCTCTCTTTACACTATTTTTAACAAGAAAAACCATAAGGATCTGAATTTGCAGTCAAAAGTCTGCCACCTCTTTAAAGCAGATTTAACAAGACACTAACAGAGGTGTATAGATGAGCTATAAATACTTATCTGAAGATTTTACAATTTTGGTGTTAAAGAAAAAATCATGAGTTTTTCCCAGTTGTATGCTTTGGAATAGAATAAAGTCATGAGAGGATTTTATCCTTGAGATCTATCAGTAGAAAAATATAAATGTTTTCACCCCTTTGGATAGTTCAGATGTGTGGATGGATAGTTTTATTGGAGCTCAGATGGCCTCTGTTATCAAGAGATGAGTCCATTCTACACACTGTTCTAAGAAGAATCCAGAGTAAATGTTAGGATCAAAGAAGATATATGAACTGTTAAACTATCTGATTAGTAAAACGTCTGTCACCAAAAGAATGACTTCTGGTCTGGGCATGTAAGATTCCAGCTCTTAACTACTGGGGAAGGGATGCACATCCTGCCACTGTTCTCCATGTGAAATATTCATTGAAGTTAAAAGGGGGTGGGATTATTGTGCGGACTGAGGGAAGGTTTGGGCGCTGGGTGAAAGTTCTGTTACTGTTTTTGTATTTAAAGTTTTATTGCCTTTCTTTAACAGCAATATTTAGTATTGATATATACCATTTCAATTTTTTTGACCTTGGCAATTACTAGTATTCATGTCTCCCGTCCCCACGTAGTAAAATAGCATAACAGCACAATGTAAACTGAAGCAGAACACTGGAATCTTTACATTGTAGCAATAGGGCTAGAATCAACAGTCCCAATTAAGCAGATACTTGAGAACAAGCCAGAAAAGCATGTTTCAGAAATACTAGTGAAGTGCTTAATGAGGGCAACTTTGGTAGAGAATTAGTTTGCTAAGAATCCCTGACTTGTATCAGGTGTGCGCTTTTTGAGTTTGAGGCATGCAAAGCCTATAAACAAAGGCAACAGACACAGTCAATTGTTGTCTGTTTTCTTGTAATATTTGTTTAATATAAATGGTTTAAAGTTTAAAATGGCTTTAGATTCTGGATAGATCTAAAATTTTTATTTCCCTGCCCCCTGCTTGAAAGGCAAGCGTTTACATTATCCTGTCCTTTTAAAAACAAATAAACCAGCCGAGGAAACTCGAAACATAATTCTCCTCAATCTACAGTCTAGGTTAAATATCATGACTCTGGGGGGATTGACTTTATGGCTTGTTGAAATTAAACTGCAACCTCCTTCCGTTGGGTTGAAGCAGAGGGAGAACTTGGACTGCCCCAGAAATGAGCATGCGGGTTAAAAAAAAAAAAAAAGACAGTGATTTGTGGGGAAATTAATTTGAAAGGGTGTGAAATTTCTCAGGCTGTCATTATTGAGGCAAGCACCTTTAAGTGAAACAGCCCAGCGTATTGTCGGCTCTAATACCACTACTGCAAACCTTGCGATAAGGCTTCCGTACACGGATGCTTAATAAAGTATCACCCCACTCCCCACCGCCAACCTATCTTTTTGGCCTGCAGCTGTTTTTGGAGTAATATAGCCCTTGCCGCTTTCTGAGTTGTGCAGGCCTGTGATCAGTAAACTATACTTTCATGTAAAATGTATACATATTACATCAGGTCTCAGCTGGACTATCAAAGCATAGACCTGTGTGGCTTTGGGGGAAAGAATGTGAAAGGGTTTGCTTTGCAGCAGGAGTTGCAGAAAGATTTCTTATTGACTCAGACAGAATTTCTACTGGGATTCTGGTGTGTGTGTGCGCTGAACTGAGATAACAACCACTGTTTCAGCACATATTCCTCCCATTCCAGACCCCCTCCTAAGGTCAGGGGGTGAGGGGTGGAGAAGGCCATGGCCCTACACTCATCTCATCCCCTTTGGTGAGGCTTGATGGTGTGAGCTGTGCAATGCCTGTACTCTACAGCCACATTGTGGCTGACCCATTCACAGAGAGACACCCTCTCTTGTGCTGAGTCAGCTGAAATCTCCCCCAAAAGAGGCTGCCAGCCAATTCTAAAACTGATTCTTACATATAAAGAACTGGTATCATTAGTGATACCATGGTATTTAGGTAAGAGGTAAACCACTGGAAAAACTGTTAAGCCCCCATCTTGTTTTAATTGATACTGGCATCTCATTTTTGGTCTGGTTTTAACTTCACTTTAGTTCTTAGTTCCAGAGTCCCTTCCTGTTCTGCTTTCTGTGAAATCATAATTTCTGAAGGAACCTATGGTGTGGTGGATGCTTCTTGAAGTTAGAAATGCAGCCCTATCAAACATAAACATCTAGCCTTTGTTAACAGTATAAATAAGAGAGAGTCCTTATTCTCGTGACCCTTTGAAGACAATTAACAGTACTCTGGGGGCTGGATTTCTCAGAATATTGCTGGTTTGGGGAAGCTGGGTGTTGCACAATTTTCTGTGCACATGATTAGGCAAACGTAACATTTTCATAGGTCCTACAGAGAGGGGAATTTTGCCACAAATATGTGTTAAGAAAAATTTAAATGTCACGTGTCTATTACAGCTGAGAAAATTCAGATGAATGGAAAAACTAATTTGAAAAAATTTTCATGAAAGCATAGATTAAATGCAGTAAGGATTACACTAAATCTCTCTTTTTACTCCATTGTCTCCTCTGGGTCCTCGGAGTAGAAATGTTTCCATAACTTTTCTTTCCCATCTGCTGTAACTTCATTCCTTAGAAGTGATTTGGGTTACAGGACTTCCATCACTTTTAGTGCTGGTTTTCAAGTGTAACAACATGCATTCTTGAACTCAAGACATTAAAAGTAGAATTCGGAAGGCATGACAACTGATGGCCCACTCCCAGATACAAGGATTAAAATATTCCTGCTGTTCCTTGCTTCTTTTTAAACAATGCCCATTCCTGTCATGGTTTGTGTAACTGCTTCCTAATGTGGGAAAGACTTCAAAGGCCACCTAGTCTCATAAGATCTGCTCTCTCAGGTCTAAATGGATTTTGCCAAATGGGATTGCCTTGTAGGTTTTGAATCCTTTGCCAACATGTAGCTAACTACCTGCCTGCCTATGTTGCACTCTCTGACTTTGTGATCCCATATTCCCAAAAGGAGACAGGCACAGTGTTCAGTCTTAAATTCCTCTTTTAACATGTGAATTTCCTCTTTCAGCATGTGAGTCTTGCTAAATGATTGTATGTAGATTTTTTTTATCAAGATTGAAATTCCCCTTAAGCAAGGTGTGACCTGTGTGTGTTTTAGATCAGAAATATAGATTTATAATGGAAAGAGAAGAGAAATTAACTTGTATTACATGGAATCTGAGTGTCTCATTAAAAACAAACCCCACCTTTACACAAAGAATCTACCCAGTCATAACATTATTCTAAGGTACATTTGAACAGAAGTACAAATAAGTAATAACTTGTTTTTGGGCTGTGCATAGGTGTCAGTACAATAATTAATGGCATAGATCTAGTTTAACTTTTATTTTGGGTAGGTAGGGCTCAAACCAGCTCCTCATGGTGGACTGCAGGATGGGAGCACCACCCACACCTCATGACTCACCTCAGCAGGCCACACACCTATCTGGGTTTTGTTGGGGAGGGGGCTCAGCTGAAAAAGTTTGGAAGCTGCTTGGGGTGCAGGGAGAGGGGTAGCTAGGGGCTGTTGACTGGGAAGACTCCCCTGTGGTCCCTGTTCCCCACCCAGGCAGCTCTTAACAGCAAAGGGGTCTGGGAGCTGTGGAGCAGCTTCAAGCCCCCACAGCAGCAGGAGATGAGGGAACTCAGTGGCTGTCTGCCCCGTGATACCAGCCAGAGCAGCAGTTGTTCTGCACTGGCCAGCCCTCTCCCTGGCCCCGGCTTCACACCTCCGACCTGGCCAAGGGGCAGGGAGAGAAGGGGGTGTGGAGCTGTCCTGAGACTGTCTTGCTCTTGCACTGAAGTTTGGAGCAGGGCAATGCCCCTCGTGCCCCCCCAACTCTGCTCATGGCCTCAGGGCCTCTGTCCCACAGCTAGGGTGACCAGATGTCCTGATTTCATAGGGACAGTCCTGATTTTTGGGGTCTCTTTCTTATATTGGCTCCTATTACCTGTCACCCCCGTCCTGATTTTTTCACACTTGCTGTCTGGTCACCTTACCCACAGGGAGTGCCAGGGATCAGGGCTTCAGTTACACGGCTCCTGGCTTCAGCCCTGTGGAAGATGCTGGATCTCAGGCTTGTGGAACCCCCTGAGGGAGGCACGGACCCCTTGTTCTAAGAGCCTTCATCTGAACTAGGGCACCTTCCAATTCCTTAGGCATGCACCCCCTCTCAAATGTAACTCAGAATTGCACCGTCTTGTGCTACACAGGGAACTGTACAGCATAAGCTCATAAAATTTGCACCCTCCCTGAATATGGAGAGGTATATACAACAGCTTTCTGCCTCTGAGTTATGATTCCCACAAACTCATTTAGATAGAGCAAAAAATATTAACTACAAAAGATTTGAAGTTAGCTTTTGCATATGTCGGGAGCCCTTTGTTTCAAAGCTTGTTTCCCAGTGGAAAAACACTGACATCCCAAGATGCACCTCAGCACCAGATGACCTGGTCACATGTAGAACCACAGCAACCATCCCCCCTGGCTGTTTGGAGTGTTTACAGGACGGCTCAACAGGTGGGAGATAAGCTTCTCCTAAAGCCTATTGTTTTTTCCTAATGGCTCGTTAACCTGAGTGGACCCTTCCCAGTCAGCAATCTATACTGAGAGCATTTTGGCTAGTGGGCGTTGCCTGGGAATAGCTACATGGGAAATAGATACATTGTCAATGTTCATAACTTTGGATATGAAAATGATGCTTGCAAACGAATAGGATAATCGTTTTTTGAAAACCAGAACCTTTCCAATGACACCGCACGTGCCTTATTTTGCATAAAATACATCATGACTATGTTACTAATATCACTGAAGAGTATGGGGTGCAGTGTCACAGTCGCCTGCATGTTGCTGAAGGCAGAGACCCAGACTGCCTGCTGCACACCAGGGGAAAGCAGGTCCCATTGGGCACCGTTGTGTAAAGGGCTCAAGTGCTTTGTACAGGTCTTTCCCCCTCCGGTGGTCCCACTACGCTTTGCTTTCCACACCCAAGTAATATGCTGCTAATATTTCAACAAGAGATTCCCCTACAAATATTCCCACTTAACTTGTGTTGACCACAAGCACTTGAGAGAGCAGAGGTGATGCAAAGAGGAGGAGAGGGGAGTTGAAGGAAGCCTATTGTTTTTTCCATTGAAACAAATCTGTTTCTAATAACCACTCCCCAGGAGAGTAGCAATACCACATGCCAACCAATGATACTATGTTGAGTGCACTTGCTGGAACTATCTGTTTATGCTTTGTCCTGAAGCTGGTCTGTTCCAAAGACAAATAATTGGCTCTTCAGAATTATGTTTATGCACCCAAAGGTTAAGGTATTCCTGGCAGAGAGGATTCAGAAGTGTCCAAGGGTGGGGACACTTCCTTCAGAGGCAGAGAAGTTACTGTGAACCTCTTCAGTTTTGTGGCAGAACTTGAACAAGGGGCTTTTGTGAGCATAGCCCTGTTTATCCATGTTGGTTTTAGTGAAAGATAAATATTGAAATTGAAGACTTATAAATATTATGCACAGGGACAAGTCCTGAGTTGGTGTATTATATTATCGTGAGGGAGTCTAAAGCCCTGATCCTGAGCTCTCTGAGGATACACCATTGTGTCCAGGTACAGCCCCATTGGCCCTAGTGGGCTCCTGCACAGGGGTCCATGCATGCAGAACTCAGTATAGGATCAGAGCGCACAGGTGTAATATGCTGAAGTGCTAGAAGATGGTGTGCTTTGGTGTGTGTGGTCTACTCTAATGTATATCGTCTTACCTCCTATAGTTGGTTTTCTTGCTACCCCTTCTGCCCTCTTTGGGCCCCCGGCATATAAGTGAAACAAATTTAAATTCCTTTTCACCTACTTATATCTGCTTACTGACATATAACTCATATAACTTCTACATCACTAGTGAGTTTGACCCACTAAATCAGAACATGGGCAGTTAAGCTTTACAAAGTATAGTAACCATAAAAAGAGAGAGAGAAGAACTAAATGAGGCAGTTAAATTTTCATTTATCTCTATGAATACTGTTGATTTTAAAAAGCACTGAAAATTTAGAGCAGGTGAATCCTTTTAATATTAGAAATTGAGCTACTTTCAGGAAGTTCAGAAATTAGTGTAATATGTAGACTATAAAGAAAAAAACACAAAGGTGTCTCAGTTCCTTTTCCCATTCCCAGGGACATCTCGAAGTACAATGATTTGTTTTCTACTGTGTGATGGCTTATAGTGTTGAGATCTAATTATTTATTTTTGAGAAAAACATAACCTTCATAGTTCAAGAATTAGTTACATTTTAGTCCTCCCAAGCTTTGACAACATTTCTAATGGACAGACTTTGAACCACTGAACAGAGATGCAGAGAAATGAAAAAGCTGTGGATAGTCATACTGTATGTACGGTTACCCACACCAAAATTCAGCGAATATACAATTAACATGCATCAGAAACCTTCTGTATACAAAAGGAAAAGTGAGGGTATACAAATTTGAGGGAAGAACGTGTCATAAGAGTATAGTAGCCCAATGTGATAGCTGTTCTTAACTCAAAGCTGTGATATATATATATATATATTTTAATCACATTAATGTTATCAGGTAAGGAAGAAAAATTCCACTGAGCTGAAGTGTTTGCAAAGGGATATATAGGTGTCCTTTTGGCTAATGAATGGATGAATATGAATACTTTTCACTTATTCATAAACCATTTTTATTACCCCATACACCCACACACAGAATTCTGATTTGAGATAATGACATTTAAACATGAAACTTGGAAGTCTAGGCCTGCATCTTGCTGTCAGATAAATGGATATGTATTGCCATGTAGATCTAAAAAATCATCTGGACAATCCAGTAACTGACTTGGCAAAGCTACATGATGAGTGGCAGCATATCTAAAAGTAGGACTGAGCTGAAAATATTACAGTTGAAAATGTTTCTTGCCAAAGTTCAAGAAGTGAAGTTTCATAGAGTTATAAATCTGACATTTTTGTGACTTTAAAATTACTGTGACTGACCTAAAAAAAAAAAAGCGCTTGTGTAACCTGCAATTTTAACATGACAATAGTTCCTTCTAATAGAACCAATAAATACAGTATACAACAGTAAGCAGGAAGGCTGAAGTTTTCACTTTGAAATGTTGCTAGTAGAATCTTTGCAGGCTGGTTTGGCAAATGGTCACACTCAAGAAATGAGAAGCACAAATCTTGCATGTTGAAACCCTTTTGTTGTTAGTGCTAGCTGATTAATATGATAATCTAAGTTTGTCTTGTGACTAGTATTAAATTCTTTTAGTGTGAATTCTTGTGTTTTATTCCAGACAGGCAACAGGCCTGTTTCAGGATCTTGGACCCCGGGGGGGGGCGGGGGGGAGTATTTATGAAAGGATTAGAAGTGATTAGGAAGTAGCTACTGCTAGTAAATAAGTTTACTTGAAATGCACCAAACTATGAGAACAGGATTTCTAGATTCATTCTGAAGTATTGTATAATGGTGAAATTGTTCATTCCAGTGTTTCATGAGATCTGTTACCTGTTTCAAATTCTGTCTCAGAGATGATACTTAGTTCTGTCTGTGTATAGTTGTCTGTGGCATTTATATGAAACCAATCACCATGCTATCTGGACATTGACATCTAGTGTTAAAAAACACGTCTATTTTTGTTTTTATCTTTCTATTTTCAGTTAGCTTTAAAAAAAAACACAAGAGGATACTGCTCTCACTTCACTTACCTACAGTTATCATTGAAGAAAAATAGTGGTGCTTTTTCATTTTAATGTGTTCTTCCTAGATTTGGTACTCATCAGGGAAAAAGTGCAGGTCCGGTGGTGCACATGTGCAAACAGCTGACACTCTCCTCTCCCTCAAAAAGTTGGTTAGTACCAGCCCATGCTAGCAATAGCTGTGAGAGGCAACATTGCTTATATATGGAATATGCCAATTAAATAACACACTTTTTATTTATAAACCAAGTTTTTCTCTCAGAAAGTTAATGAACCGAAGATTCTGAGAAATATTTTCTTTTTTCACATTTGACAGTGGTAAGAAAACAAAACTAATTATTAGTTGAGTGTAACAGAGGCAACCAGCAAGAACCAATTTTTTTTTTTTTTTTTTTGTTATAGGGCCCCTCTCATTGAAGTCGGTGAGAGTTTTGTTGATTTAAATCTGAGGTGAAATGGACTAAAGTAATAGTGCTTTTTTTTTTTTCCCCCTTTAGCCAGGCTGAGAAACGTAAGTATGTATATAAACAATCATTTAGCTCTAAGCTTTGGCTGTACATATTCAGGTGTATGTACTCTCACAGTTACTAGGCTAGCTGCACTGTTGTCCCTTCTTGGGTCTTATCGAGTGCCCTGCCCTCCCAGTGGCAGGCCTCGAGTCTACCTCTCCTGGGGTGGACTTCTGCAGTTCGCCCACTCTTAGTCCCGGACCTGGGCTACAGCCTGTTGGGTATTAAACATGAGTACTTCCCCATGTCCAATGGTGTTTGGCACCTACAAGCTTTATGCTCTAGGGCAGAGGTGGGCAAACTATGGGCCACATCCAACCTGTGGGCCCCTCCTTTGGGCCCCTGAGCAAGCTCCTGGCCTGGGAGGTGAGCCTCTGGCCCCTCCCCTGCTGTTCCCCCTCTGTGCAGTCTCATTTTGCCACGCTGCCGGTGCAATGCTCTGGGCAGCAGCACTGTGAGCTCCTGGGGCAACGCACCTGCAGAGCCTGACGGCGTGGCTGGCTCCAGCCCGTTGCATGGCGGTAGCGCCGCCAGCCACCGGTGTCCAGGCAGCATAGTAAGGGGGCAGCCGGGCGGGGGGGGGGGGGTTGCATGGTCAGGGGAGGGGGGTGTGGATAGAGTTTGGGACAGTCAGAGGGCAGGGAACAGAGGGGTTGAATGGGGGGAAATCGGGGGAGGGGGTTGGATGGGACACGGGTGGAGGTTGCAGGGGCAGTCAGGGGACAGGGCGTGTGTGTGCATGGGGCAGGGATCCCCGGGGGGGGGGGGGCAGGCATGTGTCAGGGAGCAGGTGCGGGGGAGGGGTTGGATGGGGCAGGAGTCCGGGGGGGCGCGCAGGGGCTGGTCCTCCATACAATTTCTGAAACCTGATGTGGCCCTCAGGCCAAAAAGGTTGCCTGCCCCTGCTCTTGGGGCATGTGACAGCACACATTTGCAGTGATACAGAAACAGCTTCTTCAAAACCAAGTGTCGTTTATTCGTTACTCAAAGGTATAAAACAGGTGGAACACAGGGTAAAACACAAGGCATAGTCCTGTGAGTCTGTCTTTCATATAACTCCCCTCAGCCCAGCTAACTCCATCCCTTACAGGAAGAAACAGTGTATAATGCAGCAGCATGCTCCTGGTCTATCTCAGACTGTTAACAGTTTCACTGACTCCTTCTGGCCTCTTTCAGCTCATCTGACACTGCCCCCCCTTTTTTTGTCCTCTTTTGAGGTTTTAGGTCTCCTTTTGATCCCAGCCTTAGGCAAGTCTACACTACAAAGTTTTGTCAGCGTAGCTATGTCAGGCCTGTGAAAGAAACCCCCTAGGCTAGCCAGCATACCTATGCCAACAAAACCCCCAGTGTAGACATAGCTATGCTGACTAAAAGTGCTTCTGTTGGCTGTTAATAACTTCTGTTTTAAAAACTCTGTGATTTTTTTTAAAATTAGAATTCTAAACAAATATTAATAATTTGCCTAAACTGAAACTTTAAACCCAAAGGCCATCAGTAGTGAAGGATTTAATTTTGTAAACCCTTTCCTTCAATTTTGACTTTGTGGGTGGAGGACCAAAGTCAAGAGACAGTACGCTGTAGAGGTCTGGAAAAGTGCTTCCTAAAATTACTATTGGAGAATAACGTGCCTTCCCCATGCCCTCAAATGGGACTGTGTCTGAGGAGCCATAATGAAGACCTTTATAAATAGCCTGGTCTTCTACTGAGTCATGACTAATTCTGGGTTTTTAAAGAAGTTTTAGGAAACTTTTATCTCCGTGTGAGATGCTTGTACCTAGAACTACCTGACCCATGCTAGGATCAGATACTGTAGTTCTCCAGGAACTTCCTTCTCTTTCAAACGGGAGGGTAGTAGAGGATTTTAAAAATCAGAGGAGTAGTGTAGCCTGTGAATACATTCCAAACACTTTGGGGATATAATGTCCCTGCATTATAAATGTACTATGTTTTTCTGTAGAAAAACATTTTTGTTGTTTTTGTAGAAATGAAACAGTTACAGTAAAATACATATTATGCAAATCACTCAGTACCAAAATGGCACCACAGGTCTCTAAAGAATAAAGAGATAAGGATGTTTTGCATAACAAATTAGTTCAGTGAATTAACCTCATCATATTCTTTACAGCTCAGCTAATAGGGGCCTGGTTCTTCAAGATGCTGAGCACTGTAAATTCCCATTAAATTCAAAATTGTTGAGGGATGCTTGGCTCCCAACAAGCCTGGGTCCAGGAATAATAATGGTTCTCTCTGGGCCAACCAGCTTTAGGAAATGAAAGAAACTAGCACAAATAGGCAAGTTCTACTTTCTTCATCGAAATTTAAGTAGCATGTTCAGTTGTTACTGTAGTCAGGAGATCACCATCTGTCTCCCTAACCTTGGCAACATTACAGGAGAATGTTTCACATGGATGAAATGTTCTTGAATAATTTATCTGACTATATTGGGCACAAACAGGCTTTTCTTCCGCATCTGGCATGAATATTTTCTTCAGCTAACATTCATTGGGAGGAAATTCCTATGCTGTATTGATGTTTGACTTTCTTTGAGTTGGTCTGATCCTATCTCAGGTTAAAGATGGGAGTAGCATAGGAACTTGCTCTTGTTTGTTTGTGTTCTGGGAGCTTTCGTCAAAGCTTCTGTCTTAAAGTAACCAGTAGCAGTGAGACTGTCTTTCTGGTGGAATTTGAAACCATGGTAGCATTTTTCTAGAGAAATGAATCTAGGTTCTAGTACCACTGTGGTTACAAATGTAAGTGTAGTTGAAGCCTAGTGATATTGTTATAAAATACTTGACATGTAAATACATTTCTGTATACATGAAACCTACTTTAAATGGCTCTGACTTCAGTGGGAGTTCTGCATGTAGGATGATGGCAGGATATGGCCAAGTAATAACCTATTAATAATTAAGATATTAATTGCTTATGAGGACTTAAAGGGCAAAATGAAACTTGTGATGCATGATAAAATGCTGGTGATATTAGAGTTATCCTTAGAGGATTTGAGTAATACAGTTTTTTTAGCTCTTAACAGAGAAACTAGTTTTCCAAATATGTAGATTTGACATAAGCCATATTTGATCTGTGGGTGCTACAGTTCTTTAGCCATTTCAAGTGGAAAAGTTTGCTGCTGTATAAAAACTTCTTAAAAAGTTAAGGATAGGCTTTCCTTCCAAGAAAAATTACTTTCGCTTTCGATGAATTAAAAGATACACTGCTAAGTGTGTAGCTATGTAAAGAGATATGTTTAGATTGATATCAAGAGGGGGGCGGAGGGGAGGGTGGACAAAACTGAACTATCATCGTATGGGTATAACTTTAACAACAGAGAGAGGAACATTTCTGAAGAGGTACCAAATGGCACCCATATAGCTTATTTAGTCAAGAAAGTAATTCTGCTTGAAGTCGATGGACTACTCATATGAGGAAAGCAAGCAGGACTTATTCTATAATTAAGCTTGGAAGAACTCAGTGTTTGTTTTCAATATAATTTTGACGTATTGGTTTTTATTTTAAGCTTTTTAAAATTTTATCTATTTAAATTTTCATAGTTACAGGAAATCATGGATAAGGTCAGACATTTAATGACTCGACATAGATAATTACACAAATTATCAATGTCATGTCAAAATATAAAAAGTTAATATCCTTAAATCAGCTCAATAGTTTTCAAGAAGCATTTGTCTATCTTTGCCTATCTGTAAATTTCAGTAATTATCAGTGAAAATATTTTCAGGGGTTTCTGTGTGTAGGGAGAAATTAACATTTACCAATAAAAATCTTATTTTTCCAAGCCTATCATATATTAATTACGTAATTACAATAGCTTAATTATATACAGGCTAGAATGCTTTGTATGGTAAGTGCTGAATGAGTTCCTTCTGAAGTAAAGTTTATTATTTATGTACTGTTCAGTGCCCAATCCTGCAAACTCTCACTCCTGCAAATAGTTTTGCTGACTTCAGTGGGACTACTTGTATGGGTATGGATTACTCAAGTGAGTAAAGGTTGCAGGGTTGGGTGTTCGCTTTACAAACTCTTCAGGGCACAGAACGTGTCTAAATTATGTTCTGTACAATGCCATGAAAATATATGGCCCTACATAAATGTTTTACAATAAGGACATAAGTGACACAGCAGCATTGTATCTAGAGTAAAGATAAGTTAGAATCCAGAAAGGATGACCATACTGATTTTATTCAGTATAGCAAAAGCTGGTTCTATTAAGTGACATTAATAATCGGACCATTTGAGAAAGATCTTCTATTGCCCTGCTTCTTGCAAAGCTCTTACCTACTCAGACGTTAATTTTTCATGTGGAAAGGAATTTTTAAACAATATCTAACATTTTACACTCAGATTATGTAATGCTTAATGATTTCTGTGTTAACAGGGACCTGGAAAAGCTGACAGCATCAATGAATGGGTTGATGGTCACTCTCAGCTCCAGATGACTTGCAGTTTAGTTCAGAAAGGTATGTGTATCTTCATTATAACACTAGTATGTGAACTGGTAAAGTGTAGTGGAATTTAAAACTTGCCATTTTAATTCTTCCTTTCCTTGGCATCTGCACTTGCAGGTGATCTATAACTTGGCTGGTAGAGGAATCTGATTTATTCCTCAACTAGTGTTGTTTGAACTGGTGTTACTGCAGTTAGCAGGTACGATGTCAAACATCACCTTGCAACTTTGAGGACACAATGTGTCAACTTAGCCACAGGTCTTGGGTCTCTTGGGCATGCAGGATGTGCCATCATAAATCAAGATCCCAAGCACAATCCTCATGGTTTACACCAGTTATTGCATACATCAAGCTTGTCTTACAGAATCTGTTGTGAAGTCAAACTTTGACTTCTACATCTGTAGTCTTGTACAGACATGTTTGGAGTATAGTCTTGGAGAATGAGGGAGAGTCTAGCTCTTACATACTGCTAGGTCTGAGAATGTGCTTGTCTCAAATGGTGACATTGAATGTATAAAATGACCTAACTACAAGAAACAAATGGAGCTGCATGTATTTGTGTTGGAAGATAAAAAAGAAGCCGTCTTTCAGATAATTGTGTTGAGGGACTAAAGGAGGGAAGAAGGGAATGCAGAAGATGTCATTTAATTGGATTCTAGTAAAAGTCTGATAATGTGTCCAGGCAGTCTTGTTCTCCAAATCTTGTTTACTATTTATTTGTGTTATGGTCCAGCTTGGGACCCTCCTGCTGCTTGGTGCTGTACAAAACCAAAAGAGAAAGACAGTCCCTGCCCCAAGGAGCTTACAATCTACCTAAATGCAGACACTGAGAAAAAAGTATTTGTTAGCTTGAATATAAAAACTGACAGTTGGGTTTGAAAGTAACTGGAAGTCCATAACCAAAGGGTGGTGACAAGTGATCGCTTATCAGATATCTAGATAAGCACTACTACAGTTAAGTCATGCTGCTAGGTCTGGGTTCATTTGACATTTCTTTAATAATCCAGAAGAGGAGGTAAACAGAATGTTACTGAATATCCACTGATGATACTAACTAGGAAAGACTTACTGATATTAGTAAGGACAGAAATAATGCAGAAGGACCTAGAAAGGTTAGAAACATGGATGAAAGTTACAAAAAACATAACACATGGGTGAGTCTGGATGGCAAATTAGGCATGAGTTAGTAGTGCAGGATGTCAGCAGGTAAGGTCAGTGCAATCTTAGGCCACCTGCACATAGAGAGAAGGATGTGATTTAATAAAATATATAATTACCACCAGTTCCTTTGAACACTGATTTAAGTGAGAGGCCATAAGAAGCCTTAAACTAACAATTTTTGAGGAGAATCTTTACACAATTTATTAATTTATGGTCCACTTTAAAAATTAGAATTTAGCAAGTAGGGGATAACAAATTAGTATTTATGGTTTAAAAAATACTTGTTTTCTATCTCTTAGATGTCATCTGTTACTGAAAATGGAGATGCCCCTGCTGGAAAACAAAGTGAGGAGAAAACGTATAAAAAGGTAAGTGTGACCAGTAACCTTCCTTTTGTAAGATTGTTTTCTTCTGCACCAGTTTAATACAGTATATTGATTTTACAGTTCTGTGTTTTTTCATGTCTAGAATGTATTTTCGTGGACATTTCTCTGTTTGTTGTGTGCATAAAGTTTTAATACTCAAGCATTCCTAATGTGGTGCCTTCGAATAGAAGAAAACAAATCTCCCTCTCCCTCAACTTTGTACTTGCTGTAAGTCAAACATTCATCAGCAAAGGCCAAAGAAGCAAAACAAATAAAAGAAATGCCATTGTTCACTTCTGAGTCCTTCTCTTCTGTAAAAGTATACCAAGTTCCTATACTCAGTCAGTGTGACTACTCAATAGTAACGTCTTTTTTCAAATACACACCTTGCTATAGTATGGGAAATTCTTGGCTCCTAGCAACAGAGATATCTCTGTTGCTAAAAACACTATTGTCCGAGAATCTAGTACAGTAAGTTCTCAAATGCTTCAAATGTTTGTACTATGTCTCTTGACTACAAATTAACCCTCTTTACTATTTTGCCAAAGGTGTGGTTTTTGTTTTGTATAGGTTTGTAGGTAATTTTGTTTAATAGATTACTTAATGCCTGTAATTCTTTCTTCGATAACAGCTATAGAGATTAACACAGTATTTGTAGCACAGTGCAACAGAGACTGTTGTTTAAGTGCTACATTAACACATGATATTTTTCTTGCTGCTTCCTTTCCTTGATTTGCAGTGTGGGTGACATTAAGCGAGAGTCTTATTAGCAATGATGGTACCCACAATAAGTTTTTTAAAATTAATGGAGAAAAAAATCAATATCTTTAAAGTGAACAAATTCTTGGCTACTAGATTCAGTTATCTCCTTTTGGTTACTGACACTGTTCTATACAGCAGGGACAGTCCCTCCCTTTATGTGATTGTACGGAGCATAGTACAGCTGAGCTCTGGCCTGTAAGAGTTCCTGCAATACCAATAATAATTTTTCCACATTTGCAGTTTTAGTATCACACTGTTGGTAAAGCCCAGGAGGATTCTTAAACATTCCATTTTAGTTCTTTCTTTCCTTGGCAGCCACACTCGCAGTAGGTGGGTGGCTTTAAAGTTTCAGACCCTTTTCTTTGTTCAGAAGCAACAGGCAGTTATATTTTTGAGCTGGGTTTATAGATGTGCCTTTTTTTTTGTTGTTTGTGTCAGCATCCTTCAAGGATTGAATACTGATGAGTGTTTGAGGCAGGGATACAGAAAAAGGCTGGGTTCACTGCTCCAGTAAATGAAGAGAATATAGTACTTCATGAGGAGTTTAACCTCCCAAATCACTTGTTTCTTTTGCTGTACCTATTCTGTCTGGACTCATGCCCTTAGCTCAGAGGTTCCCAGTCTTTCCCCATCCCCCCAGTCCCAAAACCTGCCACAGTTTCTTGCCACAACCCCAGTCCCACAATGCTTTGTGACTGCCTCTTGCAGTTCTTTACAGCTAATTTTTAAAGATAGGAAATGTGTCCAGAGATTGGCAGGTGTATATTCTAGAACTGTTTTATTAAAGTATTGATCTAGTTTTGTTGGCAACTCACGGATGTTATCCTAGTGCAAAATGACAGCAGTCATGATTGGAAAATCTCCAGTGGACCAGTAAAGATAAAAGGAGGCATTGGGACATCAGCAGATTTATTTTTATTTTATTCATTTACTTACTGAGAGTGGCTTAAGTTGCTGCTGTCAATATGTTCTTAGCTAGGAAAAGTACAGAGATGACCAAGTATTTTTGTGATTTAGAATCTTTACATGGACTGCCTAACACACTAGTTATTCTGCAGGGAATTCTTCATATTAATTTAAGGAATGCATTGTCAAAGGGTACTTGAGGTTGTAGTTGCATAAATTCCTGGAATTTGAGGGTCAGAATCTTCTGGTTTTGGACTGGTAAGATTTCATGCTTTTTTCCCTTAGTATTTTTAACAGGCCAGATTTGCTCCAGGGTGATGAAGGTTCACAGGAATAAGTCTGCCTAGAGCAGGGGTAGGCAATCTATGGCACACGTGCCGAAGGCGACACGTGAGCTGATTTTCAGTGGCACTCACACTGCCTGGGTCCTGGCCACAGGTCCGGGAGCAGGGGGCTCTGCATTTTAATTTAATTTTAAATGAAGCTTCTTAAACATTTTAAAAATCTTTGTAAGCAGTGTCAGGAATGAGATATATTCTGACATCTGGTGGTGAATTATGGGAATTGCAGTGAGCGGTGGAAAATAACTTTGGGGCTGATCAATTTGCATAGGCACACCCACCGCGCCTAGCCTGAGCTCACAGCAGCCCACATGGCCACTTCGGCTGATGTGGGAGCCCCAGTTTCTATGTTACTGGGGCAGGAATGATAAAGTGATGTTACTCTGATTATGTGAATGAAGAACTATGGACATGTACTTGGCCCTTGTTATGATGGAGGGACTCGCCATCATCTAAGTAGCACTCACTGGGCAAGGGCCACGCGTTTCAGAACGCTCTGAGATTGAGAAAGGCCATGGGCCGGTCCCTATGCCTTTTGGAGAGGGCCTTGTCTAAGGGCCCTTCAGGCCTATTGCACCTTGCTTTTCTCCACTGTGGAATGTTAGAGCTAATTTTTGATTCTCTTAGGAGTCTAGGTTCAGCCTGCTAAGCTGAATTCACTTTGGGTCTGCTGGTGTACCTGTGCTAAGGCCCCCTACTAAGAGCTGAAATCACTTAAGAGCTGAAACCACTGAGCACTGTGTTAAGTAGCAGGGGGCCTAAAGGCATGTCAGTGGCACCAAGCAGTTTGTGTGGCTGGCAGAGCGAAGCAGCGGACTCAGCCAAGCAGTTCCTGGGTGTGGTTCGTGCGACTGGCAGCGGACTCAGCTGAGCAGTTTCTGGGTGTGGTTCGTGCGACTGGCAGCGGACTCAGCCGAGCAGTTTCTGGGTGCGGTTCGTGCGACTGGCAGCGGACTCAGCCGAGCAGTTCCTGGGTGCAGTTTGTGCGACCGGCAGCGGACTCAGCCGAGCGGTTCCTGGGTGCAGTTCGTGCGACAGGCAGAGTGGCTGGCACAGCAGAGCAGTTTGGGTGTTGGCTGGCAGGGCGGCCAGCAGAGCAGTTTGTGCTGCTGGCGGAGTGACTGGTGCCGCAGAGCAGTTCGAGTGTAGGCTAGCAGGACGGCTAGCGGATCGACTGGCAGAGCAGTTCGTGGGATGGCCGGCAGAGCAGAGCGGCTTATGGTGAGGGCTGCAGCGGAACCCACAGAGAGGCAGCACAGTCAGCCTCACACCATGTAAGGTGCCCCTTGCCCTACCCTCCATTTCCACCCAGGCTGGGAGGTAAGACTCTGCAGGTTGACTTTTGAACTCTGCACTGACCAGGAACAGAGACTCTTGGGCTGTTGGACTTTTGGGACTATTGGGTGATTTTCTGAGGTTGTGGGACTCAAGAAGGGAAGGACACAGCCTATCTGCTGGAAGGGGGGCTTCTGGTTCTTGGTTTGTTTTATTAATCCTGTTTGTGGTGTTTCCCCAATCTAATGCCACATTGTTTCTCTCTGTTATTAAAAGGCTTTTGGTACACTCAGTCTCTGTGCTTGCGGGAGGGGAAGTATTGTCTCTTACAGATGCCCAGAGGGCTGGTATATGGTTGTCCCAGGTCACTGGGTGGGGGCTCGAGCCGCTTTTGTATTGTGCTTTTGGAATGGAACCCCTGGATACTGAACCTGGCCCTTGTTGCTGCCAACTCTGATGGGCAGGAGGGTTACACCTTATTTACTTTAGTTATATAACTAAACTGTTGTATTATAGACTTATAGAAAGAGACCTTCTAAAAACGTTAAAATGTATTACTGGAATGGGGAACCTTAAATTAGAGTGAATAAAATGAAGACTTGGCACACCACTTCTGAAAGGTTGCCGACCTCTGGCCTAGAGCTAGCATGCAGCAGTGCAAGCTACTTGCAACCCCTCTTCCATCGCAGGCCCAGAGCTGGTGGCACAACTTCATAAGTGGGCAGTCCTGGCCCAGAGATGTGCTAATTCACTGGCTCTCCCCGCTGGCCATGTTTGGCTGGGCTTCTGTAGAGCCTCAGCAGGATTTCAAAGCTGTTCTCTCCCAGAGTGATACCCTTACCCCCCAACAATACAACTCTCTCTCTAACTGGGGTGCCTCTGTCCCAGTACTAACAAATTATAGTACTTTACCAAGGCACTGATTAAAGTACAGAAGCATGTGCTTAAGTGCTTTGCTTTGTAGAAGTCTAACTCAGCAAACAGACTCCTTGCAGATACATACCCCAACATATAAAGATTTAGTAATGTTTAGGTGACAAAAATAAAATCAAACCATTATGGCCACATTTAGTTCTGGTGCAACTCTACTGAAGTCAGTGGAGTTGCATTTGCTTTACACAAGAGCAGAATTTGGCACCTATTTATAAGACACAAAATGTATGTATATTAGTGTATTTTGCTTCTTAATAGTTTTGTTTCTGCATTTATTCATCTCTCTGAGTAATAGGCAGTGATTATGATGTTTGCAGAGGTTTAGTCATATTTATAAAATACATATTAAAAAACGGAATATGATGCATGGAAAATTTCTACTTGTGATGTAAAATCCAGTGACCCATAAGTGTACAGTGCTCACTTCATTATTTATTACGAATATTTTCACTGTAAAAAGAAATAGTATTTTTCAGTTCACCTCATACAAGTTCTGTAGTGCAACCTCTATCGGGAAAGTGCAGCTTACAAATATAGAATTTTTTTGTACATAACTGCACTCAGTCTTACTACTTGTTCAGCCAATTGCGAAGATAAACAAGTTTGTTTACATTTACAGGAGATAATACTGCCCACTTCTTAAAATAATAGTAGTGTTTTGTGATTAGTTACAATGTACTTTAGTTTCTAGGTTTATTTTGTGATTCTTTCCCACAGTTAGTGAAAATATTTGTAATAAATAATAAAGTGAGCACTGTACACTTTGTATTCTGTGTAATTGAAATCAATATTTGAAAATGCAGAACATCCAAAAATATTTATAATAAATTTAAATTGGTATTCTGTTTAACAGTTTGATTAAAACTGTTATTAATTGTGACTATTTTTTACTTTCCTGATTAATCACAAATTTTTTTGTTTGACAGCCTTAGTTTTTAGAAAGCTTGTTCATTTTGGAATTATTCACCACACACATTTGAATCTCTGGGACCTATTTTAAGTTTTGGATGAATTTATAAACTTCTTGATTTGTTTTGCTGAGTTTATAAATATTCTAGGTATGACCTGAGGGGTTTGTAATCTCTCTAATCAAATAATTTGGCTAAAGAAATGCAGAAATTTCACAAATACACCTAACGCTCTTTTTAAACTGAGGAAATTGAATAACTTTAGTTTAAGATCCCAAACTATGCAGATATGGCCAATGGATTCTGTACACTCTGTAAACCAGATGGGATGATTTTAAGGAAACTGGAAGCTTCAGGCACACCATTTGGGGCCTGAAAGCTCTGAAACATTTATCAAAAGAGCCTAGGGTATGTCTGCCCTGCTCGTAGGAGCATGCGTCCCAGCCCGGGTGGATAGACACACACAAGCTCTTCTCAAGCTAGTGTGCCAAAAATCGCAGTGTGGATGTTGTAGCATGAGCAGTGGCAACGGCTAGCCATCAGAGTACTGACATGGTGAGATTGGTGGGCTTCTACTCAGGCAGCTAACCTGTGCTGCTGTTCATGCCACAACATCGACAATGTTGTTTTTTGAGAGTTACCTTGAGCAAAGTTAGTATGTTTCTGTCTGCTCAGGTTGGGAGGCACGATTCTAGCTGCAGTGTAGACATACTCCTCCATAGTAGAGTGCCTTAGTTTAGGGGCTTGTCTACACTATTGCACTGGGTTGATCAAAGATACACAACTTCAGCTACGTGAAGAACGTAGCTGAAGTCGAAGTACTTGGATCTACTTACAGTGGTGTCTTCACCACGGTAAGTCGACAGCAGATGCTCTCCCGTCGACTTTCGCTTTTGCTCCTTGTTCTGATGGGGTGGTGGAGTCAACAGAAGAGCGCTCAGCGGTCAATTTATCGTGTCTATACTAGATACGATAAATTGACCCTTCCTGGATTGATCACTGCCCGTTGATGTGATGGATAGTGTAGACAAGCCCTCAGACTTCTGCTGGGTACCCCACGCAATTTTCTGGGTGCCTAAGGAGGTCGTCACTTGCATGAAATATCCACTGGAGTTTACAATCTCTGCTGATTGCCTCCAAAGATTCTGTAGCCTCTGCTGTGGTTCTTATGCAAGTTACAATAGGCAATAGAGGAGGCCTTATGCCCTAATCAGGGCCCGGAACTTCTGCATGTTCCCAGCCACAGAACAGCTCCCAGATCTCCTCCCCAGTGAAAGATACACTGGATTGCAGGAGTCTCCTATCACTTGCCACTATGATGGCGAATCCCCTGGCCCATGTTGGGGTATGTATAACAATAAAGGCAAAGCTGAAGTCAAAGCAAACATGGAAAGCATTTATTGCCTCTGTTCTGGAAGTTGCAGTGAGTTTACTAATACCTAGATTATGTATTTACTGACAACCTTTACCCTAAAATCAGACTTTGCACTTCAGCTTTATCTGTCTTCAGTTCCTTCTACTTTGCATTTTATAACAAATGCTTTACATAAAACATTCAATGTTGCACTTAAACAGAGTGGGTCAGGTTCCTTGTGGTTGTAATTTGTCTCCCTTTGCCAGCATGGGTATTGCCAGGGAATGTACCCAGGTGAAGGAAGGTGATGAGTGAGGGCTTTAATTTCCACTACGGGGTACTATACAAACCCTGCTGAGGGAGCCTGCAGTGTAAATGCACTAAATTACCCCTTCCTTTAGTTGCCATGTCCCCTCTCCCCTGCTATCACCCACCACTTCTTGGGCTGTGCTAGTCATCTGCAGGCCCCTAGTGGGGCAGAGAGGGGATACACAGGTGGAAGCTGGTATAGAAGCCCAAGTGAATCTGGTCATCTCTGTTTTATATGAAACACTGAATGGGTTATGTAAATAAATGTAGGCCAGAATATTAAAGTCAACATTTTCACAAGTAACCTCTGACTTTGAGTGCTTGTTTTCTTTAAGGGTATTGAGCACCCTCAGCTCTCAAGGACATCACTTGACATTATGGGTGCTCAGCACTTTCAAAAGTGAGGCCCACATTTCCTCAAATTGGGCACCCAGAATCAACAAACACTTAAAAATGCTCTTTTACCCAGCTTAGCAGGAATCAGGATGCTATGATTAAAACTGGGCAGGAAAATAATTTTAGTAACTTTTAAGGTAGAAAAACATAAAGATTTTAATTGAATTTCCTGCCGAACTGGCCAGCAGTGATCACAGCCATTCATAAAACCTCCTTTTGAACAGCACAGCATATCTGAAAGTGAAATTGATATGAAAAGGAGAACAATGTTGCAATTGTTTTGCCTTAGTAATTACAGTGAAAGGAAGCTGTAGTGGTAATTACATGTTCAATATAAAAATATTAGTTGTTGTAAAAAGTAAACCACCATCGTTTCATTGAGTTCTATTGAGATGTGGTTCTTAGGGGCAGTGAAGAGGGATGGATCAAGAACAGGGAATAGAACGGTGTAACAAATGGCTTTCTGAGATGAGGAGAGGGCAGACACAGCCTCTCACTACTGCTGACCTTTAACCTTTGTAGCTGCCCCCGTATCTTTACAACTAAACTTTTGTGTCTTTCCTGAGCCACCACTCCCTGCTGCTTCCCATAACTGCATCTAAGATAAGAGTAAATGTTTGTTTTCTTCCTGCTCTTAAGCGATAAATTATTTTACTGCAGTTAGAATTAAGTTTGGCCTGTAGGCCTGGAAGTCACATTTGCTGCCAACATAGCAGATCTGGAGCAATAACAACAAAGGTGACCTTGTTCTCTGGAGAGGAAATGCCAAGTACTAGTGTCCATCTACTCAGCAGTACCAAGGTCAGAGAAAGGGGTTTGAGGGACTGCAGTCCCAGATCTAAGAGTTCCACAAACAGGTGGGCATCCTTGTTGGTAGTGGGAGCGCATTCTGAAACTGGGGATACTAGAATGCAGCAACTGAGAGTTAAAAATGGTGGTGAAACAGTAGGATTATGCAACTCAGGCATTTTAAGAATAATGAGGGAAAGACATTTATTTTTGAGTAGTTATGTTACAACAGTGAGACGAGACCAAAAATGTCAAAAGTCTGACTGCCGCAAAAATGTCCAGCAAAGTCAGGGAATTTACCACCCGACCCCCCACCGCCACCTCCCGGCAAATTAATGATTAAAATAGGTGCGGTATCAATGGCACAGAACCCACCCGGAGCTGGATGTGGTCTTAGCAGCAGCAGTGAATGTAAAGTTAACTGGACACAGCCAGTACGCAACACAATAATAAAAATAAAAGTATCACTGCTCTAACATCTCTCTTAAAATATGACTAGGAGAGAAAATATCACTATGCGACATGCTCTAAGATTAAGTGGGTTGGCTTGCGATTCATAGAAATCTATCAAGGCCCATGAGAATGGGAAAGTGTTTGCATGGGATTGGAAAAGGCCTTTGTGTATAGATTGTTCTTACTTATGATAAGTATAAATGACTGAAGAACAAATGCTTCCTTGTAGTCAAAAATTCCTAGAGCATGAACACGCCTCAAAGCTGACTTGAATCATTTTGAGTTTAAAAATAAAGGAAATGTCTAGTATTTCATTACAATTAGTGGGAGTCCTGCCTGCAAAATACTGCCTTTTACCTTTAGTTCCTTTTTCATATTTATCATTGTGGAGTGGTGATATAATTTAAATTAATTACACTGACAATTAAAAATTATATACCATGTATCTTCATGTAATTCAATTAGGGACTTCTCTCATTTAGGAGTTGTACCTGTATCATGCGAGTCCCAGATAGGGAAGTAATTTAACAGAAGCTGTCGTCGAAACTGCAGTAGGGAATGTAATGTAATAGACACAAGGGTTTCTAAAGGAAGATATACTGAATATAGTTGAATAGGGTTAAGGATTATTATTAACCTGTTGGAACTCTGGGACTTGAATTGTGGAGGTAAGAGTAGCAAATGTGAACAGCAATACAGCAGCCAAGGGAGGCAGGCTGTTTAGCACCAAGCAGGCAGGGATCAGGAGAGAAGGATGGGTTGCTTGTGACATACAGGACAGAGGTGTTACAGGATACAGAATCAGTCCATTTGGCTAAATCTCCACAAGCAGCAAGATAGGGGAGTGGGGCAATGTCAGCTTTCTCCGCAGGCAGTTGTAGAAGGGAGTGGGCTACTGGAAGTCTCCTTACAGGAACCATGGCTGCAGGATAGAACGAGTCACTGACAATTTCCCTATAAATATTCTTGCCCTTCAGTCTCCCTTCAGTCTTTATGCAGAACTTCTGCTATGTCAATGTCCCCTTCACACAGTAAGGGGAGCATGTGGCCTTTTGACGTGCCTTCTGTCCAGACTGGGTCTTTTACTATTTTGAATGATTTATCTTCATAGTTGTCCGAAATATTTTATTTTATAGTGTTTTGTGCCCAGGGCCAATCTTTCACCATTATGTCAATGGGAGGTTTTCCATTAGCTTACATGGGAGCAGGGAACAGCCTTGACAATCTCATAGAAATAATTTAGCAACAAGGAATGTCTTCTCCAATAACTATAGAATCTAAATTTGTCAACCATAATCTTCTTTTCTTTTTTACGAAGAGTGTTTTCTGTAACCTTGTAGCCAGCTCACAAGGTCACTAACAAAACTTGTTGAAATGAAACCATTTAATAATTTCTTCTCTATAAAATGTTAGGCAGCGTAAATATATAGTGGTGAGTTCCACAAATCCAGCTTAAAACAGAAAACTCTGTGTCTGTAGCCAGCATAATATCATTAAAATCTTAGTTATTACATTCACAGGATCATGTGGTGACTTAATACCCCATTTGAAAGGATTTAAGGTCTTGCTTATTGTATTATTCAGAAACTGTTTGCATGTTAGCTAGTTACAGGATTTCAGCTCAGGGTGAGGTAGAGAAGACAGAATTCTGTTTACTATGTTTTGAGGTAGTAATATGCCTAGCAATATATCAAGTCTGAGAACATTTCCACTAGGGAGAAAGTAACCATAGGTACAAAGCTGACTTTGAATACCTGTATGATATTGTGGCTTTATTCTATAGCCTTTTGTCAGGGCCTGCTCCTTTTTTAGTATCCAAGTAACATGTTTCTCCTACATAAACCTTTCAATGTAAGCATTTATGAAGAAGACTGCATACTTTAAAAAAAAAAAAAAAACAATTAATTTTGGTCCCCCCCCCCCCCCCCAAAAAAAAAAAAAAAGAGGGATACAAGTATGTTCCAGAATGAGGGCTTCTGATTTCAGGTGTTAGCCGAACAAAAAGTCTGATTTAAAAAAAAAAAAAAAAAAAAAAAAAGAAATCATATAGGTGTTATCCACGAAACACTGGAAAAGCACGCCCTATGAATACTTGTCTACATGGAGCAATAATGAGGATTATAGGGGTGTGATTTCTAAAGAACACTGTGTTGCCACGAATTGGTCCTTTTGGTGTGCATGGGGGTTCCTTTTAGAGCTCTTTAACATAGTGAAAGAGTACTACGTTCAAGTACAGTAGAGGACTTTAGAAAGATATTGTAAAATACATTATGTACAAAGAGAAGAACCTTCATTGTTTTTGGATATCTACATAAAACTCAAATTGCTAAAAATAACCCTCCCCCCCCAAAATGAAATTATAATAAACCCTGAAAAACAGAAGCCCTGATTATTTACATGGGGGCGTTGTGAGGGGGAAGGAAGGGGAGTTACTTTTCAAATTTGTGCATGTGGATGCCAGGGCTGACCTTAAACTTCATAACTCGTTGATTTCAATCAAAGATATCTAGGTGGATCACAGCTTGCAATGATAAAACTTAAGAACTGAGAAAAATAATGACTTCACAGTAGCATCCTCTAATATTTTTATTTTCACAATTAGCTAATCTACTAACTGAATACATCCTCACTACTGCTGTGTATTTATACCTCCTTAACACACAGTTAAAATCTTAGGCCCTGATAAACAGGTACTTAAATGTGTTAGAAGCTGAGTGTGTGTGTTTAGGTCCCATTGAAGTCACTGGGAATTATGCATGTGCTTGACTTTCAGCAAGCATTTAAGGGAATGCTTTACTCAGGGCCCTAGTGAGGGAGCTAATGTTGTTTCAATCAGCATTAACTTCTGTCAATTTCCTGAATAGTTGGATGCTATCTTGCCCTTCCCCCAGTTTAAAAAAAAAAAAAAAAAAGCAGCATGCTGTGTGAATCTGTTTCCTGGCTTCACATCAACACCCGCTCTGCCTCTGAATATTGGGGAAAGAGGCATGCCACTTCAGTTCTGTTCTGCTCCTTCTGCTGGTTTTAAGGCTTTTTCTGGCCCTTTTCTCCTCTTCGTACTGCAGCAGGGAAGAGGAACATCAGTCCCATTTTATTTATTTTTCTTTGCAAAAGTCTCAAACTGAAACAACTTCAAAAATTCCAGAGTTGCTCTTCTCATTTGCAGTGACAGTACCATAGTTTCAAAGAGGTGGTGCACTTGGCATTTTTGTTTTCTTCCTGTGCAATACAGTAGGTGCCATTTAAAAAAAGATTCTCTTACCTTTTTGCCAGTTCTATACTACCAGATCTAGTACTATTTCCTATTGCAAGTCTAGTGTACACCTCAAGCTAATATCTTAACTACCAGGAAAAAAGATCAGAGAGCCTTTTTAACTGTGCCACTCAAGAGAAGTATTTTGCCATTAGTATAGCAAGGCCCTGTATTTGGTAACTATCTTCAAAATAATTAATGTAGAAAAAGCACTTGAATTTTAAGTACATTTGTACATTTTATATTTCATCTAGAAAAGCTGCAAAACTCCTTAAGTTATATCAGCAATATATTTTTAGTTGTAAGCATGGAGACAAATAAGTGTGTGTATATGTGTGTGTGTGTGTGTGTGTATGTATGTGTATATGTATATGTATATATATATATGTACATTGCCTTCCTTGAGGTTCAGAGCAATCTTTTTCCTTTATATTGCAAACATTTTTTTAAATTTCTGTTGATCAGATCACTTTGTTTCTGCTTTTTGTGTAGTGGCGTGATGTACAATCCAACTGAAGTCATAGGAGTTGTATATGCATAGCTGAGAGCAGATTTTGGCCCAGATGGTGCTATTTAACAACATTTTAATTATGCAACTAGGCAGAAGTATGGGTTGGACAGTATGTAGCAACACAATGTTCAGAAATGTTAGCATGCATAACTCTGAGTGGGAGTGGCCAACAGTTCACGTAAGTGTGATTCAGATATGTGCAGAGGAAACAGAAGGAAAATGAGCTGAGTAATACGGTGGGCTCTACAACCATTTTAATAAGACACAGAACTTCTCATGTTCCACATTATGACATAAGACAATTGCTTTCATAGCATAAGGTTAATGAAAATACATATCAGTGTTGATCATGCTGCTTTTTCTAGTACTCTAAAATATGCTGATTCCCAGTTATATGATCTTGGAATCATTGTGCAGTTATGCTTGATGGAGGGGCTAAAGGATATCTTCTGAACTTTCACATGAGGCTAAAATGAAGAAAAATTTATTTGTCTCTAAAAGAAGAGAACTCTTCATACTGAAGGTCCCTGAACTTTATTGCCAACTGTGTTGCACTGGAGTCTTGAAAGGGAATTTAAAAATATATCAGACATGGTTTGAAACTTGGTCTAGTACTATATTGCTGCCCTGGAATACTATAAAAGGGAACCATGAGTATAGAGAAAATGCAAGTGAGAAGTGGAATTTTTCCACCTACAGGAAGGGATTTTAATTTCCCGTAAATATATTGTTGCAGTAGTAAGATAGGGTAACTAAGGCTTTGTCTACACTAGCACTTTTGTCGGCAAAACTTTTGTCAGCGATCTGAAAAAAAAACACACAGCTACCTGTACTCGGTGGTGGTGGCTTAATTTTGCTGGTGGCAGAGAACTCTCCCACTGACATAGACCAGCTACACAGGAGACCTTGTCCTGCTGTAAGGTCCATAGTGTAGATGTAGCTTAAGTGAAATGCTTCCCTTAAGGCTCAGGGACCAGTTGTAAAATGGCCTAAGTTTGTTGTCTTCCCTTGCTCTCCCTTCCCCTCCCCCCACCCCATTGCACTCTTAAATCAAATCCACACGGTTTTTTTTATTAAATCACTAGTCACTAGACTCGATCACCAGACTCAATTTAATCATGGATTTCTACATAAAAGTTCATTCTTGTTGGTTGTTATAACCCTAATACATATTCTTCACAACTCAGAGATAGATGTATTTTCATTTTTAAAAGGTACACACATTTTTAATGATTTATTTTTAAAACTTTTCAGATGAGTTTTACAGCTATATCAGAAAAAGAATGAATTGTGTGTTTCTTTTTAAGATTTCACTCAATTCCTTCCAAATTTCAACAGCGTCAGCAATAAAACAGCTATTTCCCTGCGTTTTGTTCGTGGCTACAGAAATAAGCTTCAGGGTACTCAGCATGTGTTCAACATTTCTCTTAATCCCAATGTTGAGAACTTTGGCAGTGACAGTGCCATCTATTTTTTCATGATAAGCCCCATAAAATTGGGTCCCTAATCCATGAACTATTGGAACTCATTTACAAAAATTTTCTTAAACTTTACACGAATATATTGTCTCATAATATAGAATTAGAATTTATAAACCCTATTCCATGATGAACTATCTTTGAGCTATAATGGATCTTAATTAAACCTATCTTTAGATAGGTTTTTTCATCAAAGAGCATTTTATCAAAAAATCCAATTTAAATTAAAAATCCGATTTTGAAAATTTTTAAAAGAAAAATCATTTGATTTTTTATCCATCCTGAAACAAAATAAATTATTTTAAACTGAAACATATGTTTTCCTGTAGTGAAAGACTCCAGCATTTTTTAAAAAAATACACATCATCTTGTCATCTGATGCAACTCTAAATACTGTATTGACTCTGTTAAGGGCATGCTTGGGCCACCATGATTTAGGAAGTTGGGGTAAAGAGTTTACTAGTGGCAGTACGATCTGTGAGCCATCAGTGGTCCAGGGAATGTTGGCTGGGACCATGGTGCTGGCTCTCCTCTTTTCTCCCAGCTGCTATAAATTGTATTAAAATAAACCAAAAACCCAATAAATAGTTTCCCAATATTACTTCTCCATGTAAAAAATTGCTGTGGTTGCTACAGGAATGGTGGTTGTTTGCACTGACCAACTCCACTCCTGATGGCAATCATGAATGGAAGTGGAGGAGATCTAGAAAACAATCTTTTATGTGGTCCATGGTATGAAAAACACTTAAGGACTTCTGCACTACGAGGCGATATGTGATCACTTGTGCCTACTTGGATAAATTTTCAAGAACAGCTCATGTTCCTGTCCAACTGTGCTGGCAAGGTTAATGTCCTCTTAGGATCCCTGTTGCTTTTCCACCTGACTTGTCTGTAATCCTCTGTCAATAAGAAGTTGCAGTTCCTCATCTGCCATATTTTCAGTCTCTATCCCTGTTTCCAGCTGTGTATTAGATGCGTGTCCAGTTGTGTACCAAGAATCTGTCTGCATGAATACCAACTTAAACGAAGTGACATAATTAGTGCTTATGCAGGGCATTAATCATTCATGAATCAAGGCTTTTCAGGGGGAAAAATGGGAATCTTCTTACCCACACACAAGCCAAATCTTTTTAGAGTAGAAGTAGCACTGTAAGAAGGACTCTGTTGTTTTGTTCCACCAAATGACATATTTATGAAGTGTTCTGCAAGTGCAATTTCTGTCTGGCATGTAATGTTAATTATTTAAAGTAAGTACACATCGCTACATCATTTCACATGTAAAAATAAACACTCGCAATAGCTTATGTATTTCTGAGAACTAAAGAAAGATCTAATATCTGATAATGGAGCATTTTCTACTGTAATTCCCAGGTAGTTCAATTAAATTGTGCTGGTTCAGATGCTTTCATCTGCAGTGAGAATTTCACATTTTACTCAGCTCTCTTTCACGGTCATGCTCATCTTGATTTAAAAAAAACAAACAAACAAACTTGAAACCTGCAAATTATGCACATAGCTAGGGTCTGTGTAGCATTGTGTTGCTGTCCCCATCTTTTGTCCTGTTACTCGCCTGTCACACTTTTACTGAGAAGCTACGCAGGGCAGGGACTCTCACTCTGACCCCAATTCTACCAACCTTACTCCACAGTGAGGACTGCCCACTACTGCGTGAAGGTCATTACTTGCTCCCGTGTAAGTAAATGGCAGAACTTACAGGTTATTCCATGTAAGAATGGCAGAGTTGGGTCCTGTGTGTCCTGTGTATGTGCTGTACCTAGCACCAGAAGGGCCCACTCCTGACTGGGGCCTCTGGTGGTGACTGCCATAATAGAAAGGCTAACTAGCTTATGAAGTGTAAAGTGAAATGTTTTCTTACCTGGGTAGTTAAAACTAGCAAAATGATGTTGATTCTGATACTCTTGCTAGCAGGTATGTCTGTACTATAGAATTGGAACTGAATTCCGTTCTTGATCACCAGTGTTAAACTGTTGACCCTTTTTGCTGCTGCTGTTAATCTCACCAGTATATAATAAAATAATAATTATAGTTCAGCTAGAATCTATATTTTGAAGCTCAAATGTAAGCATCAATAATAGTTCTGCATACAGAGTTTGGCCCTTAGAATTTGAGAGGGTATTCCCCAAAAGATTATAGGGGGTATTTCAAAATTCTTGAAGGGATTTGGCTGCCCAGTTCCCATGTCCAAATCCCCTAGGCATTTTTGAAAATCGCAGCCTATGCCAATTTTATAAGATGTGCTTAGATCTGAGGCCTCAGCTACACCCCAATATCTCTTTAAATCTTTTTTTCCCCCTGAGTAGTGGCTAACATCAGTTAGAGGAGAGTCTCTTCTGCTTTCCAACCTGAAAAAGTAAAGCTGACCTCACAGAAAAATTTAATTAAAATAAAATGCTTTGCTCAGAGTGCTTATGATAAAGAGCAGGAATCCAGATATAGTAAACTGACATTCTAATGCTTATTTTTGTTTGCAGACAGCATCATCTGCTATTAAAGGAACTATTCAGCTGGGAATAGGATACACAGTAGGTAACCTCACCTCTAAGCCAGACAGAGATGTACTTATGCAAGACTTCTATGTAGTGGAAAGTGTATTTCTACCCAGGTAAGGACAATCCTGTAAGACAATGTAAGACTTTTCTAACAAAAAATTAACAGCTTGCCTTCATTAACTAGATGTGCTAACTATAAGGATTATTTTGAAAAGAGAATTATCCTGAAACAAATGGGATCATAGTAAGTTTTAATGTAAGAGAAGCTCAATGGTTTAATGAGGATATTTTAATAATAATAGTAGTAAAAAAGAAATGAATATGAACTATTTTAACTGGAAGTCTGGTGGTCAAAATAATTTGAAAACTAATGTAATAGACTAGACTCCACCTTTTTCCTATGCCATTGCCACAACTGAAGCAAATCCTTGCATACAGTTAGGTTTGCCAACTCTCTCTAACATTCAGTTCATTCGGAAGCATCCATATTTCCAAATATGGTGGTGAAAGGATAGTGGGAGGGATTACCGTGAACACACTGATCAGTGTGAACAGATGGTCCTGTGTTTTAGATATTAGACTGAAATTCAGGATCTGAATTAAATTTATGACTGCCACAGACTGCTTGTGTGACCTTGGGCACATCGCTTAATGTCTTTGTACCTTAGCTCAATGTGTAAAATGAGTCTAATAATGCTTCCCTACCTTCTCAAGGTGTTGAGAGGACTAATATGTGAGGCATCTGGGTCCTATGATGTTGGGGGCAACATAGGTAGAAGCTTTCAACCAGCATCTAACTCCAGAACTGGTGCCAATGTTAATCATTTGTACACAGACTGGATACCATAGTTATTGTGCAGATAGCAGTTTCAGATGTTGCTATATCCCTATTTAAGGGATAATATTTGGAATCACATACTCCTGTTCATGTGGGAAATCCAGATCACAGTTGATATCAACAATAAAAAAACTTGTTACATAATGGGTTATATTTTTCCAAACTGTCACATATGACAAAAAGTATAAAGAATATATAGATCAAGAATTTCAAGAATAAGAGTTCCTAAATTCACTTTTTAAGTACCTTCTTGAGTCTCAGAAATGCTAAGTCCACAGCAACTCCCACTGCAGTTACTGGAAACTGCAGGTGCTGGGCATTTCAAGCCACCTACTTAAGGCTTGTCTACACGAACACTTAGTTCTCAGCAACCTGGGGTGTAAATCTATCCCACGATAGTCTGCTGTGTATGACGTATCCATGTGGACCTTGCTGCCACACACTAAAAGTTCACTGGTGCACTTTGATCTCCTGTTTTAAAGCAGGGTAAATTCAGGTGCACTAGGGAGCTTCTAGTGTATGGCAGCAGAGTCCACGTGGACATTTAGTAGTCCTAAAGCAGGCTAGTGTGGGGTGATTTTACACCCCAGTTTGCTGCAAACTAATTATCATGTAGACAAGCCCTTAGTTGTGTATGTTTTGCTGTTTGCATGTGGACTAAGCGTTAATCAGAACATAAATGCACATGTCGTCTTTAATATAAAATATAGACCTCAGAAACATTAGAAACGACATCACTAAAAGAATGTATTCGTTAATAGGCGGTGTTTGATCTTGAGAAAAGATGACTGAGAGGGGGCATAAGTCTTCAAATATGTTAAGAGCTGTTATAAAGATAGAGATTAGTTGTTCTCCATGTCAGCTGAGAGTAGGACAAGAAGTAATGGGCCTAATCTGCAGCAAGGGAGATTATAATTGGAAATTTTTTCTAAAATCTAACCTAAAGGGTAATTAAATTTTAGAATAATTTTCCAGTGGAGATTGTGGAATCCCTATCATTGGAGATTTTTTTTAAGAACAGGTTAGACACACATCTCTCAGGGATAATCTAGGTTGATTTAGTCTTATCTCATTGCAGGGGGGCCAGATTTGATGACTGCTTGAGGTCCCTTCCAACCCTACATTTCTATGGTTCTAGGACAGCCATATTTTTTTTAAAAAAATCGATCTGGTCTGATCATGTAAAGCCATGTGGAAGAAGACTTAGGGCTAAATTAATCTAAAGCATTTTCTTAAAGAAGATCTCAAACTTTGGAATATATTGGCTGGATAATATCCAGTCTTTTCCCCACATGCTGTAGTTGTGCCAGTGATGATTATTCATGTTCCGTGCTTGTGGTTTGAGAGTGTCTATAATTGATTTTCATATATGCTTTTTGTGTGTGATATATTCTGGGGAAAATATGTAGATGCCAACCAAAGAAATGTGTTTAATACTTCACCAAGAATTTTTCAGATCACAAAGAAAATTACCACTTCTATATTGTCCTGCAACCAAACTCTTCACTGTTTCAAAAAACAAAATAGCCTTAATTGGCTGAGGGTTTTGCCATTACAATGACGGTGCATGTACCCACTAGGAATCTGCATGACAGTCTGTGAAGACTTCAGAGACCAAGTTTTTCCTCTTAAATGTCAAGTGAAACTTGTATTCGCAAAAACTTCTGTAAACGCTTGTTTTTGAATTAATAGCACAGAAGTGGGAGAATCCATTCCATTTCCATTTTTTCCCCCGTTTGATTCTTTTTTTTTTTTTTTTTTAAATAAATCTCAATGTTGTGAAAGCCATAACATGTTAGTTACTGGATATGACAGACACACCTGCATACACACTTACAAATGCAATTTCCAGATGCCTGTGGTTCTTGTGATAAGGGCAGCGATAAGAGAGGTTTCTTCTGTTTTAAAAATGGAATGGCGGCATGAGGAACAACTTGGCTTGCCTGTATTGAAAGAGTTTATTGTGCAAAAAAGAAGAAAAATTAATAGCATCGTGCTGTCCAGTCATCCAAAGACAACTAGAAAGCTATCAATTAAAGTTTTATAGCCAGATGCATCAAGTAATTTGACTTGCTGTCTGGTTTCACTAGTCAGTAAGCAAAAGTTACACATAGTCAGTCTCCTTGACTGAAACAATGGATCTTTCTATAAAGGGTACTTATTGATGATATTTTTCCCCCATTAGGTTCATGAGTAGCAATCCATTTGTTTTTTTAAAACCAAATATTGAATCTACAATTTATGTGCATTAAGGTGTATAAGAGATGGAAAATCTGAGCCTTGTCTCTTTGTAAATTGCATATTTATCTGCCTGTCTAAAATGATATTGAACAGGAATAATAAGGTACTACTTAGTTTGGATTGCAAGAGCAGAACCCTTCATAGTAACATAGGGAGCTCCACTGTTGAGTCCCATTTGAAAATACAATGCAGATTATTCCTGAAGCACACTAGCAGATTGTTAGCATCAACCAGGATATCAAAGTAGTAGGAATGTCTCTTTCTCAAGGCAAAGGGGGGAGTGCCCGAGACAAACCCTAGGAACAGTAATCTAGGGAGAAAGCTTAGGCTAAGGCAAGTTTGATAGTTATTTGAATTACTCCCTCTCTGCGTTTAGGGCATCATTGGTAAATTTGAGCTATGTAAGAGGTATATGTGATCATGATGAGAAAATAGGCTTAACAAGCAAGCAGCCACATTTTGCACTAGCTTCAGGTTTCCAATGTGATTTAACTGTAGCCCCATCCAGAGTATTTATTTAACTCCCACATTGCTATATAATGTTCATGTCCATTTGCAGCACCACTTAGTCTTTATGGACTCTCCTGATCATTTCATCTCCCCTTTGACTGGTCCCTTGTCGGCACCCAGGCATGATGGAGTGATACAGGCGATGAAGTGACGTCACTTATTTCATAGAATTCTGTGCACTCCTGATGCCACATTGTTATAGTAGTGGGAGCATTGTTACAGCGGTGGTGTTTAGCGTATGTGCAATGTGCCTGAGGCAGCACAGGACCAGGAGTCATCACCAAATTTGGTCTGCTGGTTGGATCATTAGTTTCCCTGGCCTGGGCTGGGTACTGATGGGGAGTGAGATGCTGTAGATCTAGACTACTTGAAGTGCAATAAAACAATACTTCTACTTGCATTCCAGCAAGCAAAATCATATGACAATTACAGTACTGTATAAAAGAAAAACATGGAAAAATAGCCAACAATTGGTTTATGATTAATCAATAATAGAAAAGAAATAATCTCTGAGTAGTTCTCCACCCCTCAAGTAAACTACACCATCTGAATGATAGTTTAGTAACCATAGCAAAACATATTATTATTTCAGGATACTAACAGTAAGAGATTCATGTGATAAAGACACCAAGAGGGAAAGGAGGAAAATGGTTGGTTAGTGTAGACATAATTCTGGTCCAAATTCTGCTGGATTATAAGGCTGCAAAGCAGAAATAACTACTGAGTTCAGTGCAATTACTTAATATTTACCTCGGTGTATATAGGAGCAGAATTTGGCCCAGTGCTTGGGTGTATTGAATGTTTGACTCAGTTTCATTAAGTTGCTGTGTCTTTACACTGTGCCTTTAAATTGCTTGAAATGTGTTTTTGCTGGCACATGTACAGGGATGAGAAGATATCTTCCCAACTTCCAACGCCTTTCCACACTTATTTTTGGGATGGGGTATGACAGGCAAAGCTCTTGTTATTCACATTGGGCTAGCCAGAAGGAAGTTTACAGCAAGTTGCTTTTAGGAGCCAACTGTGATGTGTCACAGAGGGTTACATTACAGTAATTCATTTTTAGGACTAGTTTCTGGATGCAGTGTAAATGGCAGTGAGCATGAGTGCTCATTTTACAGAACACAAATTGACTGAGGCAGTTGATCCTGAGAGCAATTGGCCTGCCTGGCATATAACGAGGGAACCTATGGCTGCTCTACATTTGGGTAGCGTGAAGCTACTCTGGGAACTCATGCAAATAGTCTCCTATCCCTCATACTCACCCCTAGGCAAATCCATAGCCTCTCTTCCCACTACTAGGGCTAGTGGAGTTACTGTAGCAACACTGACAGGAACAGCCAAGCTGTCAGGTAGAGAGATTTAATGCAGCCTAATCTTTATCTCCCTTGCTGTCACTCAACTTTAAAGGATTCTTCGCTCTACCTTGGAATCTTGGGAGAATGCTGCATGCTCTGTGCCACTGGTCCTCTTATATCCAGTGTGATGTCGTGACTTCCAGGTGTCTTGGTGCTAAAGACATGTCACAGAGAGACTCTAGTTCACACAACCTTATTACGACATGGCACTTTGTCATGATATGTTAAGATATTTTACCAGTTAAATGCAAGATATCCAGAGCTTTTTTTGACAGCACCAGGACTTCATTTCTGTCCATTTGTAGAAGATCCATGTATCTGACTTAAAAAAGTTGTCAGAAACTGTATTGCAGGCGTTGGGCACTAGGAAACATATACCAGAATCTGGCTTTTGGTTTTCTCAGACCTGTCAGTAGAAGGACTTCTAAGATCCAGACTTTTGCCAAATACTGACAAGTATTGTCAAGTATTCAGTCTTCACCCAAGTCCATTTATGGGTATCTCACTTCCCCCTGTACCATGTGCCTTATTTCAGCTTCTAGAGGTTGACCAGCATGCCTGGTCATGTTCCTCAGCATTCCAGCTGGGAGGCTTACATTAGCTGGCTGTCATCTGTACATGTTGTATTGCAGGCAAGGCTGTTTCTACAATGATTTAGTTAAGGTATGGGACATTTTCTCTTGCAGTTTTGTTACTGAAACATTAGTTGTTAGTTCACAATATGCTAGTGATAGACTCATTGAATCTCAGCTGGGGCGCTCACTTAGGGGATCTGAGGATGCAGGGCTTGTGGTCGAAGGACGAGGTGCAGCTCCATATCCATGTAAAGGAGCTCAAAGTGGTTTATCTGGCCTGTCAAACCTTTCATGCCACTTTACAAGGTCACAGCGTGACAGTTCTGACAGACAACACTGCCGCCATATTTTATATAAACAAGCAGGGTGGAGCCCGCTCATCACCTCTCTGCCGTGAGGCTCTTCTCCTCTGGGACTTCTGTATTGCCCGCTCCATCCATCTCAAAGCATCCTATCTCCTGAGGGTCCTGAATGAGCTCACAGACCACCTCAGCAGGTCGTTCCGCATGCATGAGTGGTTGATCAGGTTGGATGTCATTCAGTCGATTTTCCGGAGGTGGGGGTATCCCCAAATGGACCTTTTTGCCACCAGGAGCAACAGTCGGGGCCCCCAGTTTTGCTCCTTTCAGAATCACAGTCCAGGCTTGGTCACTGACATGTTCTTGATTCTGTGAGGCAGGAGTCTTTCAGCCAATCCCACTTGTTCACATGGTCCTCCTCAAGATATGCTGGGACAAGGCCACAATGATGGTAGCTGCACCAGCTGTGAAAATAGCCCAGCTGGAGCCTGAACTCCTAAAATGTCACCAGCAGTGAGGATGGGGCAAAAATCCATGTTCATCAAAACTAATAGGTTTGGGGCTGAGAACCTCAAATTTCAAGGTTGTGGGGAAGGGGAATAAAAAGCCTTTGGATTGTGAGTTTGAAAACATCTTTCCTAGCCCACTGGTATTAGTGTGCCTCAGGCACATTGCACATACGCTAACACTAACTACCTTTTCCCTCTTACTTCCTTTCCTCCCATCATGCAGTTTTTTCAGCATCTTATCTCTAGCTGCAAGAGCTTTGGAAGGGCTTTCTTTATCTCAGTACTACTGTTTTTAAGTCAGCTAACAGGATGTGTTTCTCAAGAAGTGCAGTCCTTTGTCCACCATAGATGCCTTGTTTGCCATGGCAAGAAAACCTCGAACTCTTGTCAAATTTTGTTCTCCTGCATTGCAGTTGAACTTGCCACCGCTGTCCTTTGAGAAGTCCTCTGAGGCAATGAAGCTGAAAAAATCAGTGTAATGAATGTAAACAGCAGGGAATGGTGAGCAGCCCTGCATACCCCCAGTAACCAAGGAGAATTTTTAAAAACAGTGTAATCTCTTGCAGAATGCTAGAGCTTGTCTCCAGGGAAATTGACTAGCAGAGCTATAGCAAAGTAAGCTATTTCACCATGGGTTTTTTTTCAGGATAGGGTCCCTTTGTGGACCCTATTCTGGATTAAAACTGACTTAATTATGGAATAATTACTTCACTTTGTAATATTCTGAAATTAGTCACTTTTAGTCCAGAATAGAGGTTCAGCGAGAGAGAGTTATTTGGGAATATCTGTGCTGGTCAATTTCCCTGTGCAGAGAAGCCCTTCATGTGTGTCTGAAGTAGCTCATGCTCTTGGGTTTCATCTATCTTAGAAAAATGAGCAGGAATTTTCCAACACGGAGAAAGCTGTATCAATACTGGTATGAGCTCTGGTATAGAGAGGGCATAAGCTTTATTTACCACCATGCCATCAGACCCTGCAGATGCTGAAAAATGGCCACAAAGCCAGATTTTTTAAAATGTATTTAAAGATGCAGATAGATGCCTAGTGAGGTTTTTTAAAAGCACCTTGTCATCTGACTCCTATCACATACCTTTACAAATCCGGCCCAAATTTTCTGGTGTAGATGCTCTCATGCAGAGGGGGGTGTATCATATTTTTAAATTGACTATGTCATAAAGTTGCATTGTTGGAACCTTTGAGTGGGCTAGAGTTTACTTCATTGCCCTTCTCCAGTAGTTAACCCCTCTCCTCTCCCCAACTCCCACAGAAAAGCACATGAAGACCCAGAATAGTCACTGAGTATTTTCAGCAAAGATTCACAGGGTCAACCTCTCCATATTCAAGTCCAAAAAAACAAAAGGAATGACCTTTAAGTCTTAAGTTTATAAAATCTTATGATAAAGAAACATAATAAATAACTACAATTTAATGTCTACAGCGTTACATGGCTACTTTATAAGCCGCATACAGTATCTTCACAATTGTACATAAATAAATCAATCTGAACACATCAATCCCCACAGAAACACAGTGAGAAGAAACTCTAATTTCCCAAGGGCTTTGGTTGAGTTCACCTGCATCCAGTAATCATTCCCCAAACTACCACACCAATTCCAGAAACTTCTGAGTATGGAGAGCTACTTTTATTTTTAATTAATAAGTAAAATGCGATTTTATTAAATACAAAAAGTAGAATTCAAGTGGTTGCAAGTAGTAACGGATAGAACAAAGTGAATTACCAAGCAAAATAAAATAACACACACAAGTCTAAACCTAATACAGATTTTTTTAAATAAAAAAACACACTGATCACATTTATTGGTGCATGTGCTTCTTACAAAAGTGATGTACACAAACCCTCTCTGCTGCCAGACAGAATGTGTTGGGTCACAGAGAACAGACCAGGGAAGATGTTGGTGACAGGGTACAGCTGCTGCTCACTCAGAGGGTAGCTAGATCCAAGGGGCCCCGTGAAGTATCACAGCCCGTAGCCCTTCACAGGCCAGCTCTGGCTGCACAGCCCTGCCCTGCCCTGATGCTGCAGCTAGGCAGATGCACAATGACCAAGACAAAACTCGTTCCTTCTCCCTTCCCTCCCCCTCCCAAGAGAGCTCATAAAGAGAGATCTCCCTATTAGACACATGGGTTACATGGTCACTGACCTAAAAAGAAGTGTCTCAGTTTGAAAGTGAAGACACGTTTCACAAACAGAATCCCATAATACAGCTCTCTGAAGAGGAAAATAGGCCAGCAGGGGCACTCTAAGGTTGTAACATTTCTTTTGTCATTTGAGGAAGTGAAATAAAAACTGTGGCTACCACTGAGACTCAGTTAATCACTTTTCACTTACCAATGCTGCATGACTAACCTTGGCATATAGAAAACAATGGATATTAGAGAGCTCTCTTGTCTGTGTGCTTTCTTTCTTGCAGACCCCTACAACTAGAATCCCCTCACTGACTTGGTCTTGTTTCAATCTACCTCCTCTTTTGCTTCCACTTACCACCACCGCCAGTCGAGCTCTTGCCCCTTTTCGTGTCTGCCTTAGACAGTCTCCCAGCTCTCCGTTCAAGTACCTGAGTTGTTCTGCTTAGCTCCTCTAGCCTTGGGCTGGACTGTGCTCAATGCAGATGGAATCTCTGGAAAATGTAGCTGCTAGACTCTGATGTGTCTCTGCTGACCATGTGTGACCTTTTTCAAAGGTTTATACTTGGCCAAATTTGGGAGGTCTCTCATAAGAACAGCAAAAGGCACATCCCCAGTATCAGTGGAATGCCTCTGCCGTATTTCAAATTTCTGCTCAAAGCATAGAGGCACTGGAGCTTCCTTATGAAATTGTGGTAAGAGTGTTTAACCTGGTCAAAACAGTTTAGTTTTTCCCTAATCTTATAATTGGGAACCATTTTTGATTAAACATTTCCCTCCAAAGATTAGGCTTAGGCATACACCAAGCTTAGACAGTTTCAGCCCAAACAGGTAAAGTTTGGCAAAGTTATAACCAGTGGAAAAGATGGCCATATAATTGCTGGTGTCAGGCAATCATAACCATAAGCAGTGCTACCAGTTTCACCTTAATCTTGATTTCCCTTTGCTATTCCGTTTTAGGAGCAACAAACAGATTAATAATGGAATTGATTTTGTATCTGACAGTTCGTGGTGCACATCTTATAAAATCTGCAGAATAGTACGTTTGGAAAAAGCAATTTTTATTAGCAGTTAGCAACCAGGGGTAGAGAGTGGCTAGCTAGTGAGTTTTCTCTAATGCAATGCTTTTAGCCTGTAGTTTCATCAGTTCTTTTATCCCTTGATCTGCTGGAGAGTTTAGGAGTTCAGGTTTGTGGAGGCTCAGAGAACTTTTTTTCCAGCTCACATAACTGAGTTAACTTCAGTTTTCTATTTTTGCCTGATAATAAGAGAGAGATGTAGATGAGCTGGATGAACTTCTTCCATCACAATATGTTACGAACATAATATAATGTCAGTGCATATATTTGGAATATATTTCAGATCATCTGTTTCATTTCTGGTATAAAATATAAAAAATTGCATGTTCAAATACTTACATTTCTTACTAGCTCTTTATACTTTTTATATGTTAAATATTTCTACTGTAAACAAATTTATGCAGAGGTAAGTGAACTTTGGATACATGATGTATGATTGAAATGATCAAATTAGAGCATTGTGTCCTAGACCCTGCCTGCATTACAACTTTTATATGCTATTTTGTATCTGGTTACAAATTACACAGTTGAGTTTGTGTTAACTCAGCAGCTGTCAGTCATCACTGTCTGGGTACACATCCTCCTATGCTGCTGAAACACATCTTGTATCAATGCATCTGGGCAGCTATTCCACAGTCACTTAGCATGGGATAGAATTCACACAGGACATGCATGTAGAGCTGAATCACATAGTACATGGGGCAATGCACTCTGGATGTCCTGCCCAAGAAAGGTGGGGTTTCCTTTTTTTTTTATGGCTGGAGGGAAGACGGGGGCCGTGGAATAGCCAATTCAGTAACATGGTCATGTTTAGGGTACTCTGTTCACACTGAAAAAAAATTTCTTTTAACAAATTCAGTGCACAGTCATGTGCCAGCCTGCACTTGTAGTAGGGGGATAACATTTTTAGCTGAGCATAGTAAATTAAGAGGGTTTTTTTACTGCGTGTCCTGCACATCCAAAACCAGATACAGAGCCAGTCATGCAAGTAACTGGTTATAAACTAAAAACTTATTGAGTTGAGGGAGTCTATGGTAGTGCCAGGACCTAGTTTGCAAAAGAGAGTAACACTGAAGAGATATGGAAGGCTGAGATGCTGGTATAAACAATACCTTTTTAAACCATGGATGGTGTGACTGATGACGATAATGGTTACTTCCCTTGGGGTGAGGAGAGGATACAAAACTGCTGTTTTCCTGGCACCACTTTTATACTGACATTTGAATCTACATTATTTCAAACTCCTTTGGGTGACTTTTGTTTCAGGATGCCATGGTGGGAAGTGTTAAAGGAAAACTAGCTGCAAAAAGAGTCTTTTTTTTTAAAAAAAAAAATAAATCTGGTAATATTTGCCATTTTCTTTATTTGTCTTTTCAATGCAGTGAAGGCAGCAATTTGACCCCTGCTCATCATTACCCTGACTTCAGATTTAAGACCTATGCTCCTCTAGCTTTCCGTTATTTCAGAGAACTTTTTGGTATCAAGCCTGATGATTACTTGGTAAGAATTTGTAATTTTTCTCTGAGCTACCAAAAAAAAAAAAAAAAAAAAGGTGAGGTGAACACTATTCTAGTTCTCTATCAAAGGAGGGGGATGGTTAACAATGCTCTAAAGAGGAGTAGAAGTTTTTAGGTTTTGTAACTGGTGTATAAATTTAGCTTTTGGAAAACTTTGTTTAATTCTCTGGCTTTTAAGTGATTGCTATAAAACTTGCCATGTTAATTGATAGTTTAATACCTAGAGTATTGCTGCTAGTTCAGGTAATTATCTCTACACAAATATTATAATTGGATTTAAAAACTCATGTGGATATTGCTAATTGAATTCTAATTGAGCGCTCTCCTATGCTAACTGCCTTATGTATGTACTTCACAAGAAAATAGTGTTTACATACATATGTTCTAATCTTGACAGGGAAAAAGAGATGACCTGAGAAAGACATTGATACCCTTGTAAAGGCTACTTTGTGTTCTGTTCCTTTTGATTTGCAATCTTAGGCCTGGTCTACACTAAAAAGTTAGGTCAGCCCAACAGAGTAACTCAGAATTCTTCTGTTGACCTGGTTACTGCCTCTCAGGGAGGAGCCTCCACTCCCTTAGGCATAGGTAGGATCCACTTTGAAATGCTACTGCGACGTAGATGGAACTGTTCTGCTGTATCATTTCAAGTATAGACAAGCGCTTAATAATCATACTTCGGGCCTTGCCAAATTCACGGTCCATTATGGCCAATTTCACAGTCATAGGATTTTTAAAGTAGTAAATTTCATGATTTCAGCTATTTAAATCTGAAATTTCAGTGTTTGTAATTGTAGGGGTCCTGACCCAAATAGGAGTTGTGGAGTGGTTGCAAGGTTATTGTAGGGGCGTTGTGTTACTACTACCCTTACTTCTGTGCTGCTGCTGATGGTGACAGTACCTTCAGAGCTGGGCAGCTGGAGAGCAGTGGCTGCTGGCTGGGAGCCCAGCTCTGAAAGCAGAGCCACTGCACAAGTAAACATGGCATGGTAAAGTATTGCCACCCTTACTTCTGCACTGCTGCCTGCAGAGCTGGGCCCTCAGTCAGCATCTGCCACTCTTCAGCCGCCCAGCTCTGATGACAGCAGCGAAGTAGTAAGGGTGGCATGGTATGGTGTTGCCACCTTTACTTCTGCGCTGCTGTTAGTGTGGTGTTACCTTCAGAGCTGGACTCCTGGCCAACAGTCACTGCTCTCCAGCCGCCCAACTCTGAAAGCAGCGCAGAAGTAAGGGTGACAATACTGCAACTCTCCTAAAAGAACCTTGCGATCCCTCTGAAACTCTCTTTTGGGTTAGGGCCCCAAGTTTGAGAAATGTTTTTGTCTCCCCTTGTGAAATCTGTATAGTGTAAGGTAAAAGCATGCAACAGACCAGATTTCACGGTCCGTGACAGGTATTTCACAGCCGTGAATTTGGTAGGGCCCTACTCATACTGTGTGTGTGTGTGTGTGTGTGTGTGTCACATGCACATGCTAAAATGTGAAAATATAACAACCTTGCTGTTGTCTGACCTTCTACCTTGTGGGGACCAACACTGTAAAAAGAGGATGGTCCAAGATCTTTCTCACCCTTCAGATCTGCTGTTGGCAAGGTTGTGAGGAGGTCTGTGTAGGGTGTCTTCCTCATTCAGTAAGAGGACAAGATCAGATCATTTTGCAAGTTGCCAGTTCACTTCAGAGCTATGGGTGCCTCCAATATGGAGGCCCAGCCACAGCTTTTTGCATTCCTTGTGCTTAAAGATCCAATGTAGGGTTTTAAAAAAACCAGCATTTTTTACAAATATTTTTACTTGTGTTAACCACTGAGATTCTTTACAGCTGAAAGAATTTTAATAAGCTATTTGTCAATTATTTTAAGTGAAACACACACCAAAATTAGTTTAATAAAAGAATCAAAATTTCTAGATAATCTCTATCCAGTTTATGTTCATATATTTCTCTCATCTTCGACTGTGAAATTAGCCTAGTTAGTTGTTAAAATACAAATATTGTTCCGCAGTGTTGGCAACCTGATCACAGGAGCACTATGCTAGTGCTTGGGTGCCTTATACAGATCCTAACTTCAAATTAAAGTAAAACTTTCCATTGGGTTATTTGTGTTAGTTACATGGAAATATTGGTTGGGCTTTAGGTTTCACAAAGGCTTGTTTATACAATACTGAAACTGATTAGCCATGTTTGGGGTTGGGAAGGAATTTTCCAATGGGTCGGGTTGGCAGAGACCTTGGTGGGGTTTTTGCCTTCCCTTGTGGCATGGGTAACTTGCGGGTTTAAAATGGTGTAAATGGTGAAGTCTCTTTCATTCTTTAAACCATGATTTGAGGACTTCAGTAACTCAGCCAGGGGTCTGTTTCAGGAGTGGGTGGGTGAGATTCTGTTACTTGCAATGTGCAGGAGGTCAGATTCGACGATCACGATGGTCCCTTCTGACCTTAAAGTCTAAGGCAGGGGTGGGCAAACTACGGCCCACGGGCCAATTCTGTCTGGCCCCCTGAGCTCCCGGCTGGGGAGGCGAGCTCCTCCCCCATCCCCCACTCTCTCCCCCCCAAGCCTCAGCACAAGCAGTGCTCTGGGCAGTGGGGCTGCATGCTCCAACAGATTCACGCGGCAGGATGTCTGGCTCTGGGCCAGACATGCTGTTCTCAGCGGTGTGGTAAGGGGGCCGGGGTGGGGGGTTGGATAAGGGCCAGAGGGTCATGGGGGGCAGTTAGGGGATGGGGAATGGGGAGGTTAGATAGGGCATGGGAATGACAGGGGGCCTGTCAGGAGGTGGGGGTGTGGCTAGGGATTGGGGTAGTCAGGGGACAGGGAGCAGGACGGTTGGATAGGGGGTGGGGTTCTGGGGGGTGATTGGGGCAGGGGGGGTCTCTGGAGGGAGTAGTCAGGGTACAAGGACTGGGGGGGGCGGTTGGATGGGTCGGGAGTTCTAAGGGGGGCAGTTGGGGCAGAAAGTGGGAGGGGTCAGATAGGGGGATGAGGCCAGGCTGTTTGGGGAGGTACAGCCTCCATACAAGTTTGAACCCCAATGTGACCCTCAGGCCAAAATATTTGCCCACCCCTCATCTAAGGGGAAACCTGTCTTGCCCTGTTCTTTTGAAAAGATTGGTCTGCAGACACTATATTCTTAGGCCTTGTCTACACTGTGGATTTCAGCCAGCAGTGGCTGGTCACCACAGAAGCTTACCCCAGTGCGGACAGGAAAAGCTGTCACAACCAATTTGTACCAGTGCAACTGAAGCTAGTTTCAAGCAGCAGTAAACTATACTGGTGGAATTTGTGGCTTATAGGTTTGTACTAATTCAGCTTCCCTTCTGGCTAGCCACCAATATTTGTACCTGGGGCAAATCACCACTGTTGGCAGTACTTCATTTTTATAGCCTTTTGATTTAGTCACCTCTCTGTGGATTCAGTTAATGAGTCTTTAGGGCCACATATTATAATGAAAGCTCATAAATGGAACCTTGAATTCCAGGGGAGATTGGACTGTAATCTTGAAATCAGAAACTACTGGCTGGTGGTAGGCTGGAACCAGTTTTTCCAGTTTGGATATGATTGAAATCCTTTACAAAAAATGGCAGAAATCTAATGAGAATATCTCTTGAGATTTTGCTGCTGTTATATACTCAGCCCTGAATTTGTTTTAAACCAATCCAGATTTGACTATCTTCTCTCTCGTTATAACATGCACAGTGTTAGGCCAGAAGAAGTACCTGAACCATCTTCTGTATTTCTGGAAAGTGCTACAGTGGTTTTAGCCCAGCTACCACTTTATTTGCTTCTAAAGGAATTGGATTTTTTAATTAAAATCAGTTGACAATAAAATCAGTCTTCCCATTCATAATCTCTTACCTCAGCCCCTGTCCACTATACAAAATTCTGTTGTCTTAAACAGTTTCTTCTCAGGCTGAAATACAGCAACTGAAAATAGTGGGATTGCTCTTTTATACTGGTTCCTGTTAAAGAGAGAGGGGAGGGGAGAAATGGAATGAAAAGTATCTCAGCAACACTAAGTAGGTTTACACTGTTAATTTGCATTGGCGGGGCACAGCTGTTGTAGCTTTGCCTTCTTCCAAATGGTACAGTATGGAAACACTGCAGGAAGCAGGATGAAGGGAAAAAATAAATTTGAACAGCTTGTACAAATAAATGGTGGCTGGAAAGTATACAAAACACGGGTATTCAGCATGTCAATGTGTTGATCACAAACTATTTATCTTTCTTTTTTAAGTCTTGAGCAAAAGGCTCAAGGTTTGGTTGAGCAAAACTTTGTGGGTTAAGCTTTTCTTTTGCAAAAAAACAAACCCAAGGATAAAATCAGATCCTTGTCTCATAACATGTAATCCTGGATTTGTGATTTTTCCTTATAGACCAACCCTATTTTATTGCAATAATGTAATTTATTATTATATTCGAAATAATTGGCTTCAAAAGCTCATAGCAATAATACTTTTCACTATTGAGGCTGCATATGTTGCTAGGATGGGCTAGAAATGTGGATAGTAACACAATATAAAGACACTCTTGATTCAAAGGTGTATAGTGTAACATTTATTAAAATGAAAGTGAAAATTTGATGCATTACCTCTTTAAAAATATGTACTACATGATGACACATTTGAACTCAGAGCAAGCATTCATTTTTGAAACTATATTTTCCTCTAAGCATACTTCTTGTTGTTCCCTTCCGTTCCTCTCCCTACTTCTACCCCCTTGTTCTTGGACATCTCTGCTCCACAGCATCATCTACTGATGTCTATAGGACCAAATCCTCGTTATTGGTCTTAACTATGCCTGCTTTTTTAAATAGAGGAAAAGAGATTTTTAATGAAGATTTGTTTATTAACATATTTATCCCACTCTTCAATTTATTACAAATGAAAATCCCACAATTACTGGGTTTGGATAGGAGATGGATACTCAGAGGGTTGAATGGAGGCATGAAATGTGAATTAATATTGATACAGTAGAACATTTATAAATATATAGACTTTCTATTTTTCCCATATGGGATATCTGATTCCCATCAGTTAAAAGTATTCTATCTTTTACTTCTTATCTAATGAAAAGGCTAAATGCAATACATATTCTTGAGGCAGAAGGCAACCTTCTCATCATAATGTGGGGGTCTTGAAACATGTCTATGCTCTTCCAGTTCTCAACTGTTGTATGATCACCTATTTGTTCTGACTTATGCAGGGGCTGTGGCAGCTTGAGAATCGAGGAACTTTAACCACCTTCCTTACTGCCCTCCCTTTGTACCAGCCATTCTTAAAAATAATAATAATAATAATTAAAAGAAAAAGTGTTGAAAACCACCGGTATTGGCTGCAAACTCCATTTTGTCTTTGTTTCAGTATTCCATCTGCAGTGAGCCTTTAATAGAACTATCCAACCCTGGTGCCAGCGGGTCTTTATTTTTTGTAACTAGTGATGATGAGTTCATCATCAAAACAGTTCAACACAAAGAGGCTGAGTTTCTTCAGAAGCTGTTACCAGGTTACTACATGGTGAGTAACTGCAGATCATTAATTTTTCTACTCCTATACATTTTCCATATCCTTCATGTTTCACATCTCCTTTTATTTCTGAATAATTGCATTCATTATCTTCCAGTATTTTTATTGATTTTTATTTAATGTTTATCTTAATATTTTTATAGATCTTGCACTTGAAAAATAACATCTTTGTGGGCATGCACTCACCAGCAAAAAGTAATTTAACCTAAAAGTCAATGTCACTGTTACTTAAATGCTAAAGGGACACTATCAACATGGTTACATTTTAATATAATCCTTATCTTTGTTCCCAATAATTTAGTATTAAAATGGAAAGGACTTTTAAAAGTCTAATTTATTTTTCTTCGTTTGTTTGTTTGCCCTTTGCATTTCATTGATGGGAGCCAAAGAAACTAGACTGGTCAATTTCCCTACAGTTTCTGTACTGCTTTAATCTTGGGTTTTCCTATATTAGCCCAACAACATTTTGTTGTAAACAATTTCTATTAGTATAACTTCTTTAAAAATATTTATTTTTAACCAGATGTATTTTGGGGCTTCAGCTAAGTTGACTGTCTCTTTAATATGGGCCAATTGTCAGCAAAGTGAATAAACTGACCATTAGAAACAAATAAGACTAAATCCTGCAAGAGGCTGCATTCTTCCTGACAGCTACTGAGCTCCCATGAAGAGGCAAGCCCCTCAACACTGCTCAGGTGATGGTCAGCACCTTGCAGGATTGGGCCTGTAGTGAACAGATGTTTCCCCATCATCCCAACCCCTTTTAAAAAAATAAAAATAAAAATTCACACTTGGACACATTTCTTTGAAATTTACAGTAATTATCGATGGTGGTGGTATTACTTTAATATAAAGTAACTGAGTTTGTAAGTTTGTGTAAAGAGACTTCACTCATTCAGAGACTAAGAAAATATATCCTAGCTGGTTTTCTTCATGTTACTCTTTATAATCTGTTTGATTTGTCCGAGTTGGCCATCATACAAGTACAAATTATAAAGGCTTTTCTGCTTTCTTTTTTGTAAACTAAGCAATCACAAAGTTAACATTATACACACAAGCATTTACCAAAATAAAATGGTTTAATTCATGTGATTCCTGTATAAAGGCTCCTTAAGGAGGAACTTTCTTGCTTTAGTTGTAAAGGGAGACTTTTAACCATAACAGACACTAAAATAGAAATTTATTTCTACTTCACCTGTTTTTCATGTTGATAGTGATTGAAGATACTCATATCTAAAATTCAGTTCTTGCCTTCCCATCTCTTATCCTCTCCTGCTAGATGCTTGGCCTGCTGTTGTATTTGGGATAAGATACTGTTTCATTTTTGGCAGACTGTGATGTCATAAAAGGATTATTACTCTTTTGCATTCTGAAGTAGACAACAATCTGGGCTATAATAAATATGGCCAAAACTGGCAGTAACTCCGGTTTTGCAAAATCTCACTGGGTCAGGCATTTGTTTCACAAAACCTAAACCAAAGGTGACTTGAATAAAATGGGATCCAAACACCTTAAAAAATCTTTGAGTGAGAGGGTTGTTCCGCTAGAAGCCTTCAGTCCATCTCTAGACTCAATGAAGAGCCCTCTCATGAAAGCATGTTAAGTCCAAATGCAGCAAAAATGCTGAGTTTCTGCTATGCTATTGACCTTATTTAAGTGGATTCCATGCAAGAGGATAAAGAAAACCTATGGTGTGCAGTGATGAAAGACTGTGGTTCTCTTCAAGACAGTATGGAAGAGGAAATGTGGTCATGTCAGGAGCTTAAAATGTACAGAATGAACCATGTGGCCAAAAGTGACACACAATGGAATCAGCAGGCCATATCTCTTCCCCCTATACCCTGGGATAGGGAGACATGGCCTGGCTTTTGGGATGTCCTGGGCCTGCCTTTGGTTTTGGCCCTGACACTTTTGTCACCCAGATCCCTCAATTTAATTTAAACACAGTGTCTTCTGTTTTTTTCAAGTTTGGGCCCAGTGGGATGGAGAGAAGGAATGACTGGTCAAAGAAAGTGTTTGAAATCTAAAACAATATACCCTTTATCAATTGTAATATGCTTAAGTGTGAAAAACCCTCTAAAATGTGGGTGTTTATAAAAATATATTCTAACTTTTTGGGGTTTTTTGTTTTTTTAGAATTTGAACCAGAATCCAAGGACTCTCTTACCAAAATTTTATGGACTATACTGTGTTCAGTCGGGGGGCATTAACATCAGAATCGTTGTGATGAACAATGTTTTGCCTCGGGCAATGAAAATGCATTTCACATATGACTTGAAAGGCTCTACTTATAAACGGAGAGCATCGAGAAAAGAAAGGGAGAAGTCCAACCCCACATTTAAAGACTTGGATTTCTTGCAAGAGATGCACGAAGGACTGTATTTTGACTCAGAAACATACAGTGCACTGATGAAAACACTACAGAGGGATTGCCGAGTAAGTAACAATTGTTCATATTTAAAGTGATATTGTTTAATCCAGATTTACACCAGAGAACACTGAGAACAGAATCTGGCTCTGTAAATCATTGAAACTAGTGAAGCCTTCTGATGCAATTTAGTTTTAGACAGATTGCAACTGCAGTTATTTTTTTAAAATGGCATAAATGTTCTATCTCCAGCTGCTGAGATTTGGCATGGGTTGCTATGTAACAGTAAACTGCTTTCTGTGATGCATACCTATTGGAAGACCATAATAAAAAGGATTAGAACCCAGAGGTTTTGTACTTTGGGATTTTTTAAATTGCTCTCTGAGATATAGCAAGTACAATTGTTGTACTGTTGTCAAATGTGCAAAAGTATCTGCAGGCTTGTCCATGCTGTATGTTGCTTTTTTAAATGAATCCGTGTATTAGCTAACATAAATCGACAAAGTGAATGAAACCTCAGCAGATTCTGGTTTAGTTCTAAAGCATAATCCCATAAGAATTATATGACAGAGCACCTGTTTGAGTAAAGACTGGACTTGATGAGCCAGGAGGTCTCTTCTGGTCTGAGGCTGGAAGGGTTGGGAGTAGAACATACTTCAAGACTTTTCAAGAGGAAGGCTAGAATGTCTGTCCTTGCTCTTAGGAAACCCCTCTATCCAACTGAGAGCATGGCATTGGTGACAGTGGAGGGATCCCCTGCCATAAAGGTAGTTGTTGTGAAAGGGAGACTGGGGCACAAAAGAGAAAATTGGGGACATTCCCACAGCTCTGAGAAGTCCACTGAAGAAGAAAACTGGATTCTGTAGGAGTCTTAACAGTTTGATGAGAAAACAGCAGCATGGATGGGATGAGCTCATAGCGTAGAAAGGGCATCCCTCACAGCACTTTGTTGTTTGCTGCCACTTGTTTGCGTCAAGTCTTGTTGTTGAACATAAATGCTACTTTTTGTTCAATAAATGAGTGTCCGAAGTGGCTTGTGATTTGTAAGTAAAACAGGGTGATCTAAGGGTCAGCTGCATGCTCACTGCAGAAGGCTAAAGGAACAGGGCCCTTTGTTAGAAAAGTGTCTGACAGAGAGCATGTCCTGAGTTTCTGCCATTAGCGATAATGCAGAGTGCACCAGCGTGTCACATCTGGAAATCCAGGCGCTCTTTTCTGCCTCCAATTGTCAGAGAGGTTAATTACACAATCACAGCTTTGAGAGGAAAAATCTGGTGTGCAGAAAATGGTAAACAGATTGTTTAAAAAAGACAGAAATAGACTGAAAATGAAATTAAAAACAAGACTCAGTAGTTTGATTATAATATGTGAAGAGGTTTCTTATTGGAACTCTGCTTCAAGTCATGATGTATTCTCAGCATGTACTCTATGTTGAGGTAAGGGCTAATCATCAGTTTTTACAGTGTCACCTTAATTTAACTGTAAAAAAATAACCTGAGGTTTTTAAAGGCAGAGTTAGGATTTATTGTTGTCACAAAGGGCAGAGACACAGATCTTTGAATACTAAGAGCTTGTCTACACTACCATTTAAGTTGATGTAAGTTACTTTGCTCATAGTGAAAAGAACCATGCCCAGAGCAGCAGCCTATTAAGCACCGTGCAGGCACTCAGGTTGCGGGGGTGGGGTGGGGTGTTCCTCTCTCGCAGCCCCAACCTAGCCTAGCCACAGACCTGCTGCAGCCGGGAGAAACGCTCCTCTTGTGACCCCAACCCAGCCCATGTGCTGATGTGGGGGAAGAGAGCTGAGTGGAGTGTGTTTTTTCTCTCTCCCCACCCCCTCCTGTCACAGCCCCAGGGCAGCCTGTACCCTAAACTCCTCATCCACAGCCCTACCCCAGAGCCTGCCACACCCCAACCCTTTTCTCCAGCCCCAAGCCCCTCATCCCTGGGCCTACTCCAGAGCCTGCACCCCCAGCTGGAGCCTTCCCTCCCCATACCTTAACCCTCTGCCCAAGCCCTGAGCTCCCTCCTATGCTCCGAATCTCTTGGTCTCACCTCCACCACATGAATTTTATGTGCACCAATATGGAGGTGATGTGTCAAACATAACAAAATTCATTCCGCACATGGGTGGTAAAAATTAGAGAGAACACTGGCCCTGAGCGGCATAACTTGCATCAACTCAGTGCAGTGTAGACACCAGTTTGTCTGTGGGAGATGCTCTCCCACTCCCATAGCGTCCACCTCTCACTCAGTGGAGTAATTATGTCAGCGGGAGAGCACTCTCCCATCGACAGCGCACGTCTGGTGAAGGCGCATTTATATCAAGACCACCACATCAATAGAGTGGTGCTGATTTAGCATAGTAGTGAAGATAAGCCCTAAGATTATGGATTTTATATTTTGTATGTACATCATCTTATGAGTCTGCAATGTCTGTGTTGATTTTTACCCCTTTACCCGAAACCAAAAATAACATTTATTCATAAACATGAAGGTTGACAACAAGGAGGACTGAAATCCCACAAGTGATGCTGTCTTACACTAGTTCTTTTGAAAGATGGGCCTGCCCTTCAGAAAAATGCTGCTACCACTAGAGTCCTGCCCATGTGGTGGTAGAGGCCTACCCAGTGTGAACAATCACATAGAATAGATGACATAAACAGAAATTTTCAGAGTCATAATTTGTCTCCCTTTCTGCATGGTTTGAATAACGGTGGGATAGTAACATTGTTTCCATTTTCATGTATTATCATTGACAATACATGGGTTAAAACTCATTGAGTTGGGGCTATTCACACTTCAGAATGATTGTTTCAGGCTCTCTGCAAACTCAGACAGACATTCATGTGTCGCTTGCACATGACTCAAGTTTTCAAAGTTTACTTTTGCATTTATAGGAGGTAGGGAGTTACATTTTTAAAACCAAATTTGAGACTCCAGAAGACAATTGAGAGGTCTGTCTGCTCCCACTTTCACCATCTCACCCCAGCTAGAGTTTTTTGTTGGTTTGTTTTTGTGATGCTCCCCCTCAGGTATACACACCCCTGGCTTCAAAAAACACTGCTCCCGTTTATTGTGATTGCTTATTACAATATCTGTTTCCATTAAATAACATGTGCAGCATATTATATATGAAGGTGAGGGAATATACAATGATGGGGTACCGTAGCAAATGATGCAACATCAGACTTTAAGTTTTCTCAAGATCTATTAAAATTAAGTTGTATCTAGATCCAAATTCTTGCCTGATGTATGTCATGGTGGGGAGGGGAGAAGAGCAGCTATCTGCATCTGTTTATTGTCTACAGTTAATGGATCACTTTGTGTTTGCATGGAATCAAGTGAAACTCTGCTATTTCAAGCAATCGTTATTTTAAATTTGAATCCGAGTTGAATTCAGATTAGAATCTGAAATTTGCAGGTGAAACCAAAGAAAAGTTTAATCGAGGATTTAATCAAAATTCCCATTAATTTCAATGGGATCCTGAGGAAGGGCCTGAATAGGTTGGTTAAGGGGGTTAAGGAGGACTAGCATACGAGTCACAAGACCGTGAAGTATCCTGTTGTCACATGTCAGGATGCATACTGCTGTCTAGTAACCATTTGCTCAACTGCTCCTATGTTAGTTGTTGTATAGGTTCCTGCCCTTGAATGGGAACTGAGACTGTTTTATTTTAGGGAAGGAAAAACTCTGCGCTTCATAGCAGTAATTTTTAGGAAATGATAGTATTGCTAACCACAAGTGTTCAAAACTCATGAGATCAATTTAATAACAGTGAGGGCTTTAAGAAATAATTTTTATATTTTTACAGTAAAAGCTATTTTATATGGCATGTGGGGGAAGAAGGGGGTGCTGGTAAGTGAAAAATTCTAGTTAACTAAGGGGAAATGGGTTGGGGTTTGGGAGGGGGTGTGGAGCATGGGCTCTGGAAGGGAGTTTGGGTGTGGGAGGAGGCTTGGGGCAGTGGGTTGGGGCGCGGGGGTGCCAGATCCAGGAGCCGCTCACCTCAAGCAGCTCCCCACAAGCAGCCACCTCTCTCGGCTGCTCCTAGGCCAAGGCGTAGCAGGCAGCTCTGTGCACTGCCTCTGCCTGCAGGCTCTGCCCAGGCAGCTCCCATTGGCTGGGGTTCCCAGCCAATGGGAGCTGCATTGCTAGCTCTGCATTGCTAGCACTCTTCCTCAACCCAACCCTGTGCTGGCCCCCTGCTGTGCAGACTATAAACCGGTGTTTCAATGAAGATTAGCAATGTCGGTTTATAGAGCTTTCCGGTTGGTGAAGTGCCGGATAAAACTGCTTTTACTATATTTGCTGTCCAGCTTTTGAACCTTTGGAGTTCACTTGGGTCACATTTTCAAACTGTTCTTTGCAATCATGAAGTCTAGAAACTTACGAGTTTATTTTTAAATGAAAGCTGAGATTCTCATGTAATCACAGTATCTCATGAGCTAAAACACAAATATCATGAGATTCCCATTAAATTGGAAGAGTTGGAAGTACTGAAACTGCTCCGCACAACAGAATGTGGATGTATGCAGACATTTTCTCTTGTCCTTTTGCCAGTTATTGTACTGGGTACCATTTTTTTCATTAGGTCTTGTATGATTAAGTTATTACTAAACCAATGTCAATTGCCCACATTTATAAATGGTTCCTGAGCCACTGCTTTTTCATTAGAGTGTAAACATTCAGGCGGAAAAAGGAGTGCTATGAGTCCTCAGCAATGTCAACCCTGAAGCAGCGTACATACCCAGTAGGGCGCGCTCTCCAATTGTGTAGACATTGATTCCATTTCAGGCACAATTCATGAGCATATTCCCAAGCAAACAGTTATTAAAGAAAGTGCAGGGTACCGGGGGTTAAAAGTTTTGTGTTTCAGGAGCGATCAGCCAATGTCCTAAAACAAATATACTTGACAAATTCTGAAACCTCACAGAAACCCCAGAGTTAAAACTTTGGCAAATAAAAGCTAACGAGGTGTGCCAGATTTCAGATGTCATTCTCTGTCTGGTCTACTTAGCAGCAGGGCCAAGACCTCAAAGATTAAGGCCCAAATTCAGCAACTATATTGGTGTGGATGGACCTTTCTGCCCAATGGAGTCCACTTGACTGTAATGGGGTGCTACCTGGCCTCATGGGCCCACCCACAAGCAGGATGTTCTCACTTATGTAGTTTGAGGAAAATATTCATTTAAAATATATAAATTATATATCATTTAAAAATATATAAAATAATTAAGGCACGTGCTTCAGAGTTCTTAGGTATCTGCTAGGAATTTTAGAAGAGACTAATGTGCTTCCTTTGTGGTATCCTAATGTACAGTCTATACATCTTTCCATTCTCTTATGGCAAACTCTATTCCATCAACTTTAATGCACATTTAAGGCTCAACAACAAATTTGGAAATACAAAAGTTTAAACACCCACTTGAAATCTAGTAAATTTTTAAAAATAAGTTAAAAATAGTTGGAAGAACTACACCTATGGTTATTATTATTCAGTCTTTCAGCTCTTTTAGTTTTAGCTGTTGTGTGGAACAGTAGATAACAAATTTCAGGTAGAAGTGTAATGTTAAACTAGACATCCCATTATTGTTTCAATGGCTATGTTAACTTGGCTGCATTCTGTATATTAGCATCTCCAGTTGCTGTTTTTCCTAGTTAAACATACTTATTTTTTGTATAGTTGGTAGAAAAAAGGGTAAATGTTTCTCACAAATGTTGACAATTTTTCTCATCTGTCCATTTTTCATCAAAATCCTAAAGTTTTTTCTTTCTTCCTATTCTTTTTCCCCCCACCCCTCCTTTTTCCCCTTTTTCCGCATTGCTACCGAAAAAGTGAAAGAGGATAGGAAAGAGAGAAGGGAAAACCGAGGGAGTGGGGCAGAAGATAATTTTTATTCCAGTTTTGGGGTGGGGAATTCAGTTTTGGGAAAACTAAGAATTTTTATTAAAAGGCCATTTTTCACTTGAAAAAAATGTCAAATGAAAATTTGTGACAAGATAAACTATAAAATACCCAGTGGCCAAATTACTATTGGTACTGTGGAGACATCATGAACTTAAAAATAGAATATTTGTCCTGATAATTTTTTACCTACAATTTTGACAAGTAACACATTAATTTTACTGTAACTGAACGAAATTAAATGTGTGTGTGCGGGGGGTTTCTCCATCTATTTGTGTCTTTCACAGGACTTCTGTGTAGTCTGTTAGACCCTGATCCCAAGAGGGCCACCAACACAGATTGGCTTTCAGGAATTGATCCATACTCTGTTTTTCTCTTATTGATTTGTGTGGATCTTTTATACAGCAATGGTGGTAAGGAAGAAGGTTTTCTTAGAAGGCAGGGGAAAATGTGATTGTAAAGTGACAAAAACTAGCAAGGAGGATTTGGGGGCAAGTTTACTAACAAACTGCTTTTAACAATTTTTTATTTCAATGACTAGATTTCAAGTTGACAAATACCTTTAACTTTTGTTTCTCCTACCTTTGTATGTTCTTGTTTAAAAATAGTCTCAATATTCCTTTATCTTGCTTTTTGCCATTTAACATAGTATACAAAGAATGCTGGACCCTGAGAAAGAGAATAATAGATACTGGTTCAGTGCATAATTTGAAGAAAACATATTTTACAATAGTACACAAAAGTGAAAGCTAAATTTATTTTAAAATTCAGTGTTAATTATATAGTAAAATATATAATGAAAATATTCATTTTCAATATGTAATATTCAAGCTTTAAAAAATACAAGTATACAGTACCAATATAAAGTGTCGTACATGACTGAATCAGTTTGTTCTTATTGGGCCATTAATGTTTTCCTATCGTTTAGTATTCTCCTGTGGTTTCACTTTGAGACCTGCTTGACTTCTTGGTGGTTAGTAAATCAACATTGCTTTATTCCTTATTGTTAAATAGAAGATGGATCAGAGTCAGTTTGATAACTGTGTGACCTAAATTTCTTGCTTTTATTCTTAATCATCATGCTATTCATTACACTGTTGTTCTTTGCTTGAAGTTATAAATTATTAAAGCACAGTGCAGATTCTAAATTTCCAATAGACATTACATTTTCATAAATATTAATAGAAACTGTTTTAAATGTGAACTGTCCAAAAAATGTGGAAGCTTCATCATGTATGTTTCACACTAAGATATGAACAACTTTTAAATGAGATAACAAAGACATATTGGAGAGAGTTGAATTGTGCAGTTTTTTGTGCTAAAGATAGAGGAGAATGAACTGAAAATCAGATTGATGAAATGGGGTGGAGGGGAGGTGCATATCTGAGGAATGATTCTGATCATGTATGCATATTAACAATAATTAAATTTAAATCAGTCCGATCCCTTTGGGAAATGGGTAGAGGTATGGTAGTGATTTGTTTTTCCCTCAACTAGTTCTCAGATGACACACAAGCCAAGTAAAGTTAGGCAACATTTCATTGTTAGTAGTAGTCTGATCTCAGTTGGAGCATCTTGCTATCATGGTGTTAGGCACTATACTGATGCGCTATTAAAGATGTACACCTGGAATACTCCCTACCCCCAAAGAGTTTATAATCCAAATACACAACACAGACAAAGGATAGGGGAAAGGAAGGATTATCTCCATTTTACAGTGGATGTCTGAGGCACAGATAGAGTAGATGACTTGCTGTAGGTCACATGGGGAAGAATATGGTAGAGCTGGGAATTGAATCCTATCTTGGGAGCCCCAGTCCAGTGTCTTACCTACCAACCATCCTTTCTGTCTCCTTTCAGTCCCTCACAGTGTTGGGGGGATTACAAAAAAACCCAAAACCCTTGTTGTCTGAACCCAGTGTATTTACCTCACCTTGTATAGAAACAAATTTTGTTTGTATTAAGCATTTCAAATATCACCTGCAAAATTCTGATGATCAGGTTTTACACGTATTGTAGAAAAGGGACATGTGAAGGAGTTTTTGAGGATGACCAACTGGAGACTTTGAGTTTAGACAAAAAGGTCTTATTGTGGAACTTTCTGATAAAATTTTTGTCTCAAAGAAAAACAAGGCAAGCACACTTAGCTGCAATGCTGAAATCAAAGTTTTAGATGGCTTGTCCAGGTGTTTACCCTGATGCGGTGTATCTGTTGGGTATGCAGTAGGTTAGTTTTAGACATGGCATGTATCTTTACACATTTGGGAGAATTATTGTTATGCATGAATAGTCTGTTGGGCAGTGTTGAAACAAGATATCCATTATCTAATGCTAAGCAATTAGATGTACTGTTTTGACAGGAGCTGTTTTACAAATGAGGAAAAGTTGTCAATCAAAATGCTAATGATCTAGAAAGGGGCAAATGCACTAGAAGATGCATTACAGATTTTACTATTTTCTCCCAAGTTCTAGCTTTTCCAGAAAAGAGAGAAAAGGGGGACTTCTTATAAAGTGCTCTCTGGAAAATTCTGAGTCAAATAGTCCCAACCCCCATTTTATTGAGTAAGAGAGATGATGTGACTGCCAGTGAGGGTCCTAAAAATTTCTGAATTCTAAAGACTGTTCTTACCTTCTCTCTTATATTATGGCAAGTTATTTAACCTTTCTTTCTCCATTTTGCCAATTTATAATTAGGATAATACTTAGATTCCTCACAGGAGTATTATGAGAATTGAGTTACTGGTTTTAAAGTATCCTGAAGAAGAAAATCAATATTTAAATGCTAAATAGAGCTGGACAGAAAAAGGTTGGGGAGAGTGGGACATTTTGTGTCATTTTCCTGTTTGTTTCTAGTTAGCATATATCAAGATTAATTTCCATCTGACCAGCCTAAGTGTCTGCTATTTTTGCAAACAAAACTATACGGCCAAATTCAGATTTTGAGTAATTAGGTATCTGTCCTGCCCAATTCAACTGAAGTTGGGCTCACCTATTCCAAGGCTAAGTTTGTCCCAAAGAATTTTTAACATATAATTGAATTTATTTTTCTTCCTTTTCTGAATACACTTGCAACATGTAGTATTAAGAAATCATTCTGTCGCTAAAGCCAGTGAATCAGGAAGACAAAACAAAGAAGAGACAAGTTTGTTTGTTAGGCAACATTCTCTATACTTACAAAATTTTAGAGTAGTTAACTCACTGATACCAGAAATTCAAAATAGCTATTACAAAAGCAACAATAGTTAATGTAGTTGTGATCATTAATTTTCAACAGGGCAGTTATTTCGATACTGGTTTTCTTTTTGTTTGTTTTATCAGTAAGAGTTGCATTGTCTGTCACAGTCTGTATTTTTCTTTATTGCATTAGCAAAGAACATAGGGAGCTTGACTGAGGAAATTAAGTTTTAGAAGAGCTACGTTGATGGCCTGACTTAAACCTACTAAAGTAAGGACATTCAGAGTTAAGGACAAAAGCTCCCTTCCCAGAAGAACTTCAGATCTAGGCATTATTTTCTTTTGGCCTTAATTCAATCTGTTGTGCCCAAATGCTGCAGATCATAGGGCATCTGAGTACCCATTGTGGTGTTATCTATCTCTGGTGCTCCATGTCTGTATGGCCAAATTATGTGTTGTTTTGTGGGCTTATGTAAAGCCCATAGTTTTTTGTGTATCATTCTCCTTTGCCTAACATGTATTGTAGCACATGTGGGATGTTTCCATGGCAGTCAGGTATTGTTTGTGGGCCAGATTCTGATCTCATTCACATCAGCTGAAAACCAAAATAACCCTCCATTTCTCCTAGTGTAATATATTCAGAGATAAAAATCTGGTCAAGTATGTTTTTTATCAGTAGTATTAGCAATTATATTATTGTCTTTATCCAAAGTCTATTGAAATCAGCAGTTCAATCTCTAGATGTACATTTTTGGATTTAGGATGGGCTTTGGTGGTATTGCTAAATTCAGGATCAACAGAATACATCTAGAAAAGAAATGATCTGTTAGTAAAATCTAAAAAGGTTGATTGTGTATTCCAGGTGCTCATTGTATTAGTTTTTGTGAACAACTTGTTTAGCAGTTCTATTATAAGGATGTCTTACTACACTGTAATAGTTTTGCATGTCCTGTGATAGTCCTTGTCTACATATTATACATGCAGACCTCATCATTAGTCTGTGTACAGCACATGCTGCATCAGGAACACAGTGCTGTTCAGAGGCAAAGCTAGTTGGTTTATCATGGGCTTAGTGCAATGGTGGTAGCTTAAGTGGTTGGCTCTTGCTAGGGTTATTCCCAGAGCCCCTGACTAACTCAGACTCAGCAGAGAGAGAACTCAATCATTCAAATGCAATGAGGGGGAGAGAAGAATTTTTCTTAATTTCCTTATGGCAAACTCTTTTTGTAAGTTTATTGTCTCTTAGCACATAATACATTCAGCTTGGACACTATTTTTGACAATCCTGTTAAATCTTTGTACAGTACAAGTTAAGAATAGAAGGGGCAATTGGGGCCCATGACCTAGAAATTCTCACAATGTCTCTAGACAAATCCCTAGCCATTAACATCATTACCGGATGATACTGTTATGCTGGAGAAACCTTTGAAGCCAGTCCTTTATGTATTAACTCCAAGAGGGGGAAGCTTATGTGACTGAGGCCCGTGTACCCTGTGTCCACACCCTGTGCACTCTTGTAATCATCTTTATACAAAATATGCCTTGTGAGGTATCATCTGAACATTCATAATTTGCTGATCAGTGATATCATGGTGCAATGCACGTAGCAATGTTCTGTGTGAAGTTATAAACACACGCTGAACTCATGACTAAAAGCATGTTCTCCAGATAAGTCTGGGGCGTGCCAGACCAGTTCTTCAGAAACAAAGGGCAAACTGATGCCTCAGCCAGGTGTAAACGAGGCTGATAGACTATTATCTTCTCAGTGGCCATTTTTGACAGGAAAAGAGACAGGGCAAAAAATCTGCATCTTGGCAAAGAAATAGCATGGAGTTATCTTCTATTACAGACTGTCTGTTACCTTGCTCCCAGCTAGAAGTGCTCCCCAAAGGAGGGACAGGGCTATAAAAAGCATCAGACCTCCACCCAACCCCCATCAATTTACTGCACCAGAAGGAACAAAGGAAGCAGCCATTAAATTGGGGGAGGGGTCCTGGCCTAAGAGGTTTGGTCAGTAAGATTGCTGAGAGCATGTGGTGAGAAAAACTTCAATCTGATATAGTTTGTTAGGCACCCATAGTATTTTAACTCTTTTTTGTACCCATTTCTGACTTTTATGCCTCTTTACTTGTACTCGCTTAAAATCTATCTCGATATAGTTAATAAATTTGTTTTATTGTCTAATCTGATCCATTGTGTTTAAAACATGATGTCTGGGAAACTCCATTTGGGGTAACAAGATGTGTGGATATCATTTTTATTAATGAATGACAGACTTTGTAATAGCTTGTAATTGTCCAGGGAAGGGATGAGCAATACAGGATATACATTTCTGTGGGAAATCTAGGCCTGGGGATGTGTTGGAGACACCCTATAATATAACCAGGATTGGTAAGGGTCCAGGTGTGGCTGGCTGCAGCACACGCGCGCACACAGCTGGGAGTGACTTGCGTGTTGGAGGCCGTTTGTGAACAGTCCGGACTGGAGGCTACAGCAGCAAAGCCTTGTAAAGGGCATGCGAGGTTAGAGGGAAGGGGATGATGCACCTATTCATTAGTTGGGATTGTACCATGAATATGTCACAGTTTACTAATGAGCAGACTAGATGAATGTTGTAATTTCTGTTCATTAATGCTCTCCAAACTCACACTAATTTGCCACAATATAACACGGCACTTAGGCAAACCTTGTGTGTCTAAATGGCAGTAAATCCAGAAGTTCTTGCAAAGTGTTATGTTGGTGCTATGCATTTGAGGCCTTAAGTCAAGAAAGACTGAAACAGACAATGACAGAATTTCTCTCTCTATTTATAACCCTAGAGGGAACATGCTCTCAGGGAAGAGGGGGACAGAATTTGCATCTCTACATCCCTTGTGACCAAGCATGATTCTTTTGTCAATGCTTTATGGTTTTTGTAGCAGTAGTTATCATGATCTCTGTTTTGAGAGGTTTCTCTCTCCTTACATTAGGACCTCATTCAACATGAGTAAATATTGCAGAAGTGGGCCCTTTGTCACTTCTTGGGATATTGGAGGTATAGAAATACCAGGATTTGCTGGATCATGTAAGTTTTATGAGTGTAACCAAAGTTATTAATTTGCATTAATGTTAATGCATGAAACACTGTTTTCTAAATGAAGCAGAGTTTAGTTTATTTTGTTTTTTCCCTCCCCTTCAAGTCTTAACTGTGGGCCAAATCTAGGAGTCCTTACTCAGTTCCTACTCAGCAAAAATCATATTGAGGTTAATGGGAGTTCTTCCCGAGATAAGGACTGCAGGATTTGGTGACAATGACTTATTGGCCCTGAAGTTTTTAATTTTCCTGCCCATTTTGGTTAGTATAATGGTCTTTTCATGTTAGCATTTTTCTTTTGACAAGGAATTGGAATCATGGTTAAGATCAGTTTGCATCAGGGCTTTGCTACCTGCTTTGATTAGCAAATATATAGATACAGAGGTCATCAGAATGTACACATTTCATATACCAACAGGCATACAGATATGTTGGAGCCTAGATAATCTATATGGCAGTCACTATTTTGATGTACACTGAAAATATTTCAGAGTATTATTTCAGTGTTTTCATGATCCGTTCAGCTGGTTTATTCAGTTAAATGTCTAGAGAGCAAGAATAGGATTCAAACGGCTACAGTAGGGTTCACGTAGGTTGCTGCATGTAAAGATGAAATATGTGCTGAGGGTCTGTCTAGGAGAAAAAATCAGTTTTTGCTCACTTCAGTTTCCAAGAGATTTAGAGCAGTTAGGAGGTAGTACGTGGTCAGTTTTAGTGATCCTGGAACAAAAATGCAGACAGCAATGAAACTCTTAGTCAATGTTTAGTACAAGGAGCAGGGGCAAAAGGAGATGGAGGTGGATCACTTTAGTCAGAGTTAGAAAAGTTCTTCTGTATTGCGCAATATGTATCTCTACACTGGCAAGCTGGATAAACACCACAGACATTCAAGAGACTCTGTCAGATATTAACTTGATGTTACCCTTGATTTTAATTCAGTGGAAACATGAACTATCTAATCCCAAAGGGGTAAAGAATGGGGAAAGCACAGATTTCATTAAAGCAAAGAATGTGAGCTGTTTTTTTTTAAGTGAGGTGCACAAATGAAAATGGCACCATCTTCCCAAGCATATTTAGTTGATGAAATCAGGATTTACAATCTCATACATTGCTACTGGCTGTAATACCAGAGTAGTATTTTCAGAAGAGCAAATGTTAATTTACCTTTTATTTATTTTTTTTGCAATATGCTAGGCATGAGCTTTCTCTCCATTTTAAATGGCATGCATTCAAGAGTTCTTGTACCATAATTTTTTAATAAAAATAGGCAACCTATGAAAATAAATCTTTTAAAAACAAACTTTATTTACTATGGCGGGGCAAAGAGAACTGTACTTGAGTTCCTCTGAGTCAGTATTCTAATGTGTTCATGCAATACAGGATCTTGTATTCCTTGACTATGCTGTTTTTGCAGTTCGAGATTCCCAATGCCTTAGAACAGGAAGTGTGTAGTGATCCATAAGTCCCACATTCTGTGTAATGAAATATTTTCCTGATCTTGTCATGTGGTATTCTAGATTGTTTTTTATGTTGCTGTAGCAGGGTGCTGCTGCAGAGGCACCTAATCAGCTCCTGTTCAGCCAGCCTCAATCAGGGGAGATAGTTTGGGGCTGGGGAAAGCCCGATGCCTGGCCTGTGGATTGGCTACACCTGCTGACCTGAGGGCTATAAAGGCAGGAAGGGGGAATGGCCAGGGTAAGGTCAGTCTCCTGTGTGTGGGTGGATGGGTGGGTGGCCAAAGAGCTGCCAAGGTTGTATATAGCTTAGCACCCGTGGTGGGCACTGTATTGTAAATAATAAAGACACAGGTGTTGCACAGTGGAAGACTCTCTGAGCTTTATTTGGGCAGCCAGCGGGCTGCAGGAAGAGGTGGCCAGCAGACCCTGTTATAGTTGCCAAAAGCCTGTATTGGCAGGATCAGAGGATGTGCTGATAGCTTAATCTCTTGAGTTTGTGTGTGTGTAGGCACTTTCTTGCACTTTGGAAGGCAACCTGTTGAGTATGTGTAGGCACTTTTCTTGCACTTGCAGGAAGCCAACCTGTTCCTCTTTTATAGAAGAATTCTGCAAGATGTGTGTGTTCGACTTTGCTCAGTTATCTTCCTTATATTCAGACCACTTGCTCAGTCATTTTATATGTGTTACCCCCAGAGATCAGAGTGAGACCTGACCTTTCTTCAGTTAAGATATAATGTAAGACTTTCTATGCAAGTTTTCCCAGGTGAACAATGGTGATAGAAGGAGGCCTTGATGCTTCCCATGGAAGACAGCCACAAAGAGGGATTTAATTCAGGAAAGTAACACGAGATGCAAGAGAGTTACAGAATGGGAATAGAACGGATGCTAAAATCAAATGTGTATATATATGCCTTCTAGTTAGTACAAGTGATGAGTGCTTCAGAAATGTGCATATTGAATAAAACAGTTTCCCCACATCCATGTCTACAGTCAATGGTTGGTAAGATAAAATGTTTTCCTAGGCAGTGGATTTCCCCTTCCTTGTCACATAACTCCCAGCTATGTTGAAATCTTTTCTGATCTCATTCTGAAAATGCAAATATATGCACTGGGTTTCATAAGTTAACCCAGTGTTTTGTGTAAAACACCAATTCAGTTAGGCTCTGATAAGCCTGACTGAACTGGCACACCTGCAGTTACTGTGCTTCATTTGTTGTCTCTGTAAAATCAAATTGTTCTTGTTCTGGTAAAATGACATAAAATTTTGCAGTTCAGTGCCAAAAATTACAAAATTATCAGTAAGCAATCTTGTATCAAAATCTGTGTTAAATCATTCTTGAGTTGCATGAAGAAAAAGACACACCTTGCTCCATATTTCTCTTTGAGATTGCAGGAAGTTAAATAGGTTGCTATCCCTGTTCCAAACAGGGCTTTCATACAGGATGTTTGATACAATACCTGTCTGCTGGTGATTCTGATATAGTATTAAAATGTAAAAAGGGGGACTGAAGGAGATCCTAAGCACAGTTAATGACTCAGAGAGAGAGAAGCTTTTCCTTTTAATAGAGTTCCTCTGGAATCATACTAGTGCAACTGAGATTATAATCTTATACGTATTTCCAAGAATTGGGACATGGAACCTGTCAGGGTCAGGAAGTCAAAATGATTGGTAGGACCAGGGGAGAAGACTAGTTGTACTTGAACTATGACTTGATTTTTAAAGTTTATATTGGCCAGTTTTGGCCTGGTATGGAGAGATTGTCAAAGGTACAAAGGGGAGTTAAATGCCAGTTCCGACTGACTTTTCATGGGAGTGGGGTGCCTTGACTGCCCCTTTTCCTCTTTGAAAATCTGCCCTTCAAGGATTTTTTTTCAACATTGGGTTTGTATATGTATAGCAGATCATCCATAAGTACATCAGATAAGATAAAAAAAAAATATATAGTGCATCAGAATAGAAGACAACTAATTAACTGCTTCCTCACTATAAATGAAATGGAGTTGCTGGTGAGGCAAACTCTCCAGCTGAAAATGGGCTTACATTAGGCCTTACACTTTAGTTTTCCCACTTTTAGTGACGGTGCCGTGATGGTTATCTTATTAACATTTTGTAAGTTGATTTGGAAATCTGACAGAAGGTTGGAGGCTAATACAAAAATATTACTTCTGTTAACCTTTCTACAAACTGTCCTAGTCATACTTGTATGGGTTTTTTCCTTTTATTTGGATTTTCTCAAGTGGTTGAATTACATATACAGCAGAAATTAAATTATGTGTAGTCATTTGTGTGTGTTACAGTACATGCAGTCCTTCTTCATTAATAGGTGCTGGAAAGCTTTAAAATCATGGATTATAGTCTTCTGCTGGGGATCCACGTATTGGACAGTATCACAAAAGAGAAGGATGGGGAGAGTTCCCAGAATGCATCTGATGCCAAACGTCCTGGGGGACAGAAAGTTCTCTATTCTACAGCCATGGAATCTATACAGGGTCCTGGAAAGTCTGGGGAATCTGTCATCACAGAAGCTACAAATACGTAAGTCCCAAAATGTGTCGTTAAAAATTGACTGGGTATTTCTAAATTTTATTTCTGCAAACTGTTCTACGTTGTATTAAATCTATACGTTGTATTAAATCTAACTCTTGCTAGCTTTCCATCCAGGAAGGCACTACATAGGAATAATTGATGGATTAAGCTAAATGCTTTCTAAAAAGCATTCAAAACTTACATACCAAGGTTCACTGGAGACCAGGAAATAAAAACTTTGATTAGTTTATTCATCATCTTTTAATACATGATAGCAATTGCAGTTATAATCCAGAACAATTTATCGGCATGTAGTGAACTCACTTATAAAAGATATAGAATGAAAGTCATTTCAAGACCTCCACACACAATCTCTGTTTAACTGTAAACAGTGTCATGTGCTGTGAGCAAAAGCCATTATGGATATTGATTATACTGATATTTCTGTAGTGCCTGTCGTCCAAAGAAATGTACTCACTACATACAAAGGAATTGCCTCACCAACTGTTGAAGTGCTGCCACGGCTGAGGTGGAACAAGACAGATATTTTAACAGCTTGCGGAAACACCACATTATAGTTGAGAATATATTACTCCCCTCTTGCTATCTAACTGAAGCTCCAGAGGAATTTTAGAAAGGCAGATTGTAATTATCCAGGCTGGAATTCAGCCAGGACACTGATGTTAAGACTCCTACACTTACAAATAGTGCTATGGAATTTTTAATAACCATGGTGATCAGCACCTCTGCTTTATATCACATCCAAAAGACCATACTTCTATCACCCTAATATTTGACAGCAGTCTGTGACATGCAGAAAATTTGAAGGTTGTGATAGATAAATTTACAGAAAGGAGTAAAACATTTCAACTATTGTCATTCGAAGAATCAAGGGCTCCTCAAATTATTCTGTCCTTGATGCTTGTTCAGTGCTAATAAGAGAATTACAGTCAGCATTCTCTTCTGTGTAATCAGTTTTTGATATAATAGAGACTTAATTTCACGTTGAAAAGGGTTTACTGTCAGTTAACCAGGGAGTTACGCAGGTGAATACCATTAATGCTAATTAAGCTGGGTTTAAACTTACAACAAATTAATGGAAGGATAATGCTGTTCTGTTCCTAGCTTTGCCACTGGACTTCTCAGTGACCTTGGAGAAATCACTTTACCTTCCAGTGCCTCGGTTTCCCAATATGAAAGTGGGGATAATAATACTGGCCTCCTTTGTAAAGCATATTGAGATCTGTTGACAAAAAGTGCTATACAAGAGCTAGGCATTATTATTTATATACAGCTTTAAATGTCTGAAGCTATTTATTAAAATATAAATTGAGACAAAGAGTGGAATTGTGCAGTGTGTGTTGACAGTGCTCTGTCATTTGCACACAAAATGACCTGAGTTTTACTGAACCAATGTTCAAGCATGGTGGGTGGGGACTTTGGGTTATTAGAAGTGTGCTATTTTCAATGAGACTTAAAGCTAAGGTTCTGACCACTTTTGATCATTAAAAATCCTATGGCATAATTTATATGAATAGGGATGTTGGGTAAATGTTAAGTGCCCAGGAGACTTAGAAACCTAAGCCTCATTGAAAGTCAATAGAATGTAGGCTTCTAAGGCCTTGTTTACACCACAGTTTTTTGTCCACAAAAGTCTGTTTTTGTCAACAAAACAGTGGAGCTGTACACACTAAATGCTCAGCCTGTTCATGTAACTCCTCTGCTATGTTGACATAATAAAACCACCTCAACAAAAGGCCTAAGGCTTATGTCGGTGTAGTTAGGGCTATAGACACTGGCTTCTTCCTTTCCCTGGGGATGCTCAGCCTCTGCTTAGTCACAAGCCTGCCTTCACTCCTTCCCCCAAATCTCCACCTCCACTCTGCCCCAGGTCCCGGCCTGCCCCTTCCTGCCCAGTTCTACTGACTCCCCCAAGCGCACCCCATCCCTGCTCTCCTCTCCGCCCCCGGACCTCCTGCATGCTGCAGAACAGCTGATTGCAGCGAGTGGGAGCCGCTGGGAGGGAGAGGGAGGAGTTGATCAGCAGGGTTTCCAGCAGGTGCTAAACACACATTAATTTTTTCCCATGGGTGCTCCAACCCTGGAGCACTCACAGAGTCGGCGCCTGTGGGTAGGATAATGCAGTTTTTGTGTAGACGCTGCATTCTGTATGCTGACTGTTGGCTGTTGTCCACCATGAAATTGACAAGAAAGCCAGGCACCTAGAGCTCAGCTGCCCCCGAAGCTGGAGCAGCTGGACCCACTCCCGGCTGGAAATGTTGGCTGTCTTTTTTGATTTTCCACGGCTCAGGAGCTGAGGAGGGGATGCTGAAGCGAAGGTGAGATGCAAGGGCAGCTGGACCCCGCTCTCCAGGGGCAAGAAGGCCCTGGATGGCTTCCACCCCCCACATCCCCTGTTCCCAGTAAGGAGGCAAGAAGCCCTGGGTAGCTTGCATTCAACAACTAGTCTTAATGTTGTGGGTTTTTTAAGTAAATTCAGTTCACCTTCTAAATAGTGACATTAAAAAGGTCTGTAAAATATAATATCTAATAAAATTATTTTGTTGTTGCCATTAGAATGGGAGGCATTCCAGCTAAAAGCCATAAAGGAGAAAAGCTGCTTCTATTTATGGGTATTATTGATATCCTACAGTCTTACAGGTAAGTGGCAGTTCAGAATAGAAATATTTTGCTAAATTTAAAACCATTATCTTAAAGTATTCTGAGATTTCTGCAAGATGAGGGAATTTCACGAAGTTTTTTTTTTTTTTTTATTTAATTGCTTAGGTTAATGAAGAAGCTAGAACATTCCTGGAAAGCACTTGTTTATGATGGAGTGAGTTGCTTTTTAAATTCTCAGTATTTTTCATAATAGACTTCTGATTCATGTTTAAGACAGCGAGCTATTATGTTTAGAATCCATCCATCATTGTGGTATCTAGGCAATTAGATGTGATTTTTTTTAAGTAGGTTTAACTTAGTGATTTTAGTTATGTGATTTCTGACATATATGTTCATCTTATTTTGCTGATTGTTTAATTTTTTTAAATAAAAGATAAAAAGAAAAGCAGACCCATGTGCAAAGGTGACCAGATCATCCTTATAACTATATTGCACCAGGTTACACAAAACTATCCTCACAATACAACTAAGGGCTTGATTACACTGGCCCTTTATAGCGCTATAAAGCTGCCAGGAGCACTGTAACTCACTACCCGTCCAGACTGACAAGGCACATAGAGCGCTATAAGTCCACATTTATGGTCCTGATAATCCTCCTTGCCAGAGGATTAACAGCTATAGCGTACTGGGGGCTCCGTTTTAGCTCCAGTGTAAATGGTTATTAACAATACATCGCTTTGAGTGATCTCCGGAGACGCCCCTAAGCCAATTAAGCCTCTGTTCCCTTTGTTTTGAACTCAGCTGGAGGAATGCAGAAGTACATTTTCAGAGCTTGTCTTTAACTCTGCAAATCAACAATGCAAATGTTTACCGAGTGAACCCGTGTGAAATAGAAGAGTAGTAGGCTCTGCATTTTAAATACATTTTGCTGACACACTCTCAGCATGCCAGAAATCCACTTGCTCTCTCCATCTGCATATACACAACATGCTCCCTCTCATCCCCCTCATTTGAAAAGCACGTTGCACCCAGCTGAATGCTGAGATACCTGCCGATAATGCCCACTCCCCGTGCCACTGCAAGTGCCGCAAATGTGGCCATACTATACAGCTGGTGGGTCTAAGTGTGGACACGCTATGGCGCTATCCCTATAGCTGTATACGACAGCAGGTATAACCAATACCGCTATAAAGCTGTAAGTGTAATCAAGCCCTCAAATGGGGATGGAGCAGTCCATTCCAAAAGCTAATTTAAAGTTAATTAAGTATTCAAATTGTGCCCTGAATCAACATCGGTCCAGTTGCAAAGGCCATCATGCAGGGCAGAATTTGGCCCCAGGGTCTTCAGTGCTTAAATGGGCCCTTAGACATACTGCCCATCAGTGCTTGATTTAAAGCATTCAGGTAAGGAATTTGGTCATTTTAGGGCACCCATATTTGAATATTGAGCCTTCAGTTGATATTTTTACCCAAAAAGGGAAATGACACATTTTTAAATATGAGCAAGACTTTGTAAAATATGAATAGAATAAATTATAAAAGGGTATTTCTAAATTATCTTGAATGCTTAAAATAATTAAACTGGTGTTTTTATCAAGATTACAGTGAAATAAAATGGGTGGCAGAGCGGTATAGTAACTTCTGAGAAGGCAAAATCCTAGATCTCCTTGCATGAATTCCCTAACAGGGCATGACAGAACTTAATCAAAATATGTCAGGTTTTCTCATGCACATTTCATTTTGAATTGTATATGAAGAGTGTAACTTTAATGCCTTTTCTGTCTTTTTAGGACACTGTTTCAGTCCACAGACCAAGTTTTTATGCAGACAGGTTTTTAAAGTTCATGAGTTCAAGGGTTTTCAAAAAAGTTCAAGGTAAGGGTTTGTCATTGTAAGCCCTCTGGATAACTCCATACTCTGTACTTTTATAGTGTGTTACTCTCCTGTAGCATAGTACCTTTCATTTAGGGATCTCACAGTACTTTACAAACACTAAGAGCCCAAACCTTCTGATTATTGAAGCCAATAGGCGCTTTCCCTGTATCTTTGGAATTAGGACATTTGTGATTTATTTTTAAATGATGTCAAGGGCATTTAAAACTAATAGGTAACACCCTATCCTGCAGCCCTTGTTCATGTGAGTAGTCCCATTGAATGTGTCCAAGTCAGATAAATGAAGATTGAAGGATTGGGCCCTAAATCTGACAAGTTTCATAAAGATGGACCACCTCCGATTCCTTTTCTGTTGTGCTTTAGCAGAACAAAAATGTGATTTGAGAATCTGGAAAGATGGAGGTGACTAAATTATTAAATTCTCTCTTCTTTGTGATTGAAATCTCATTTCAACTTTTTTTTCTTCATTTTGCCTTTCTTTAATCATCTAACTCATTTCAAGATTAATGGGCAGTAGAAGTTAGTAGGGCAGAAATGAGACCGCGCCACCAAAAAGATTACAAAAATACTTCACTAACGGTACAAAGATCTGTGTAACCAGAGAGGGCCACCGGTACTGCAGGCAATGATGAAACTCTCTGCTGAATTAAATTTAAAATGTTGCTGGAAGACTTATCAACCACATTTATCACCCTCATCCCTACCCATTGAAATGGCACTGGATTCTCTGACTTAAAAAAAGAGTAGTATCTATAACATTCAAAAGTACAACATGTGAGAGCCCATTCCTCTCTAACTAGACAAGAAGTAAAACTAGGAAGACATAGAAAGTAGAACAAATAACATTCCTGTAATTATCTTCCTGGCTGTGGGAAGCTGTATTTCAGTAAAAGTTTTTGAGAAAGAACTATCAGATATTTTGTTTCTTGATTAAATATTGTGCTGCATAAAAAGAAGAACAAATTAATATTGCCATAGTCCCACAGACCTGCCAAACAGAATACAGCAGGTCTTTTATCCTAGTTTGGGCACACTTTTCAAGAGAAACAAAACAATTTGCAGATGTCCCGGAGGAAGAAAGAGATTTGTTTCCAAGTCTACTGTACTCAGTTTCTTCTCTGACGTTCCTCAAAATGAAACTGTCAAGCTGTGACAGGGTCCAATCCCGGAGCGTGCCCCCTTTGTGGCACTGCTTGGCTCTATAGGTACCTCACCCTCAGTTCTCTCCTAGTTCTCCCAGTAACTGTTCACAGTCCTGAGTACTCAAAGTAATGTTCTTCTTCCTGGCGTTCAATTTATTGAGTCTTTATGAAGTGCAGTCTCCATTGGCCCTTCAGTCCCAAACCCTTCCCTCTTGAGGTTTCCAATTTTACCCTCTTTCCAGGACATTAGATTCCCAATTTTCTCCTTCAGTTACCTATGAGGCAGGGAGCTCAGTCAGTCACACTGCAAACCATGGCTTCTGTGGACAGTCTTTTCCACAAGCCTCATCCAACCCTGGGCCCTGGAGTCTCAAATCTGAACCCCTGGTTAAGGGATTCCTCAGTCCTCCTGCATGGGACTGGGTACCAGCTCAAGCAGGCTTCCTGGCCTACTGGTATCTGGGTTCCAACCCTGCTTCACAGAACCTTTTCTCTCTCCTATAGTCAGCTACTGGCTGGGTTTTTATCCTGTTCAGGAGGTAGCTCCCTGATGACTGTCTGATTCTGATTCTCAAAGCTTGTTTGCTGCTCCCTTAAACAGCTATTCCTTAAAGAGGCAATGTAATGAAGCAGATTGGATGGCTCCAATCGCCACTACTCCTGAAAGGGAGCAGATGTCCCTGTTACACAAGCTAAAAAGGCATATGTTATAATTAAGTTCCTAAGACATATGTTGTTCCAAAGTTGCTACTGAGATCTTAGAAGTCTCCCTAATTAGATCCCCACATGGAGGGCACCTCTCAGACACCACCCCTTGGGCCCTGCAAAGGGTTTTCCACATAGGAGGAAAGGGTTGAGTGAACAGGATGATGCAGAAGAATCTTGGAGGAATTCCTTATGGAGATTTACAAGCAAAAGGTGCCCTCCCACAGCTTTTAACCTTGGAGGTAGTGCTTAATTTGTACCAAGGCTGAGACCTGGCACCTCTAGGCTTGGCCGTTCGTACTCCCAGCACCTCTAGGCTTGCCATGTCAGTTATGAAAGTAAAAAAAAATTGCTTGAGTCCCCTCACCTCTTTCATTATAAATTAAGCGCTGCTTGAGAGGGACAGTCTGGTCCTTGGATTATGCGTACCCTATCTGAGTTGCTGGTTCATCAACATTTGGAATATGATTGTTACAGAAAGATTTTGCTGTCTGACCTCCATGTATTCAAATTTGGTTAAATTAATATAGATTCTATTAAACTCTTATTCCTGGTAAGCCATACTGAACATTGAGCCCATAAAATAATGCAGTCCTTGACTGATAATTTTCTAAGAATTCGTTTAAATAATTTTTATATTAATGTATCACTATTACTGTGCGTTTGAGTTGAACTCAGTCTTAATTCTTGCACAATATTTATGCATTATATTTGTGACCCAAAAATAGAAAACTTGTTTTCAATTAAGATCTTTCGAAATTCTTCTATTCGGGGCTTAGAAATGGTAGAGCAGAAAATGGTAGATACCTTTTTTAATTCTTTGAGTTAAATAAGATTTTCGCTTGTAATTATGTCCCCAGAAAGATTTGGTTTACATAATATTAAAGCCATTTTGGTTGTAAACAATTACAGATGAAAACTGGACAGTCACTAGCTCATTATGAGATAAAGAGATTATCTGGTAAAATCTCATTCTAGCAAGCCATGTTCTTACTGGTTCTTTCCATCAGAAGTTCAATTCGGGTTTTATTATCATTAAAAATTCCAGCACTGGAAGTCAATATTTTTGAAATTGTGCTGGCCTTTATTCATCTACATTTGATCTAAAGACAATAGTGTTACTCTTCAGTAGACCAGAATTCAAAAATTATTCTTGGAAAGATCCAAAAGTGAATGATGGTCTGACTGAACTCATGAAATTCTGTGACCTTTATCATACATTAATGGGAGTACCTAACACCTAGAGCAGGGCTCTGTTTTGCAAGGTGCTGGGAAAATCCCTGACAAAGGGAACTAGACAATGAGAATAATGTGATTCAGCATGGGGGAAATGTAAGCTAATATATCTGAAGTAATGTAACCTGAAATGCAGAGAGATAATAGGAAGGAGAATCTTTGAGTAGTAATGATTAAGGGTGACAGTGATCAAATTAATGGTAAATCTTTGAGCTCCTTCTCATAAGGCATTGTCATGGAACAGAATCGTTTCTTTCCCTATGCCTACAGTGTGACTATGCTTGTAATGAATCAGAGAGGTAGCCGTGTTAGTCTGGATTTGCAGAAGTGACAGAGTCCTGTGGCACCTTAAAGACTAACTAAAATATTAGAGCATAAGCTTACGTGGGCTAATACTCACTTCGTCGGATGCAAGCAGCCGACGAAGTGGGTGTTATGCTCTAATACTTCAGTTAGTCTTTAAGGTGCTACAGGACTCTTTGTCACTTATGCTTGTAATATTCATTTTTGTTTGTTTGTTGGTTACTAGTTGGGCTATTCTCAGACTTTGGTCTGTCCTCAGTCTGTTCCTGTCTTATTCCCAGGAAGACCATATGTTATTGGTAACTAGGCTGAAAGACTCAATATTTGCCTTTTATCCCTTTCTGGGCTCGCTCTTAGTTATTGTTTTCCATTTTCTTTCTTGCTCTTCAAAACTAATTGTATCTAAAGTTCTAACATGATGTATCTGATGGTTCTTTTCATGGTTTGCTCTTGATACAAGACTGTATATCTGCTTGTGTACGGATTAAAGGTTTTAAGGACATTTTCATTTTTTGCAAAATAATTCAGGATGTTCTATTTAGCCAAATTACATAAAGCTTCTAGCTTCCTCTGAGAATGATTCTAAAAACTTTGAATTCTCTGGTCCCTCTGCTGGGTCCCTTGCTGATCAGAGGTTCTGCTGTGTTGTATGGTAATGGTCTCTGATATTACCCTGCTATCCTTTATTAGGACAGGTAGCTTTTCTAAAATAATTGTGCATTGGGAATGCTGTCATCTGGTCATCCCAGCAATCCTAATGCCAATACAATGAAGTTCCCCATGGCTGAGGGGAGTTTCAGCCCTGAGCTTTTCAGGGTAGAGGATGCAAAGGCAGCAACCTCAGCATCTATAGGAAGCTTCTTTCTGGTACTTGGTCTAGTGTCATCCTATGTGAAGAAGTAAAGCTTGCAGGACTTGTAGAAGACTTCAGTGATTATTATTATTTATTTGTATGAGTATAGTGCTTTGGAGCTTTAGCAATGTCAGTAACTCATTTTGGGAGGATGGCTTGGGAAATGGATGGGAGATTGAGGGAAGGAGAGGGCTTTTCAGTTAGGGTCTTTGGAAGGAAATATTTTGGCAGTCATGAGACTGGACGGACTGAATTCTGTTGCTCACCATTGTGGGTCCATGGAGGTTTGAGTCCCATCGTTCATTTTGCAATGCAGAGATCACAGCAGGAAGAAAAATGTGTTTGCACTGAAGGAGAGCAGTCTCACTCCAATGCTTTAACCACAAATCTGTCTATATGCTTTTACAATGTCACACCCCAGTGTTCAGTGCACAGAATAAGCATTTACCTGGCCTTTTAAACAGACAAAAAATAGTGATCATCAGGGACAGTGTTAGGCATAGGCCAATTCAGTGTTGGCAAAGCCATTGCCAATAACATCCTCTCTAGGGGTTCTGGAGTAGCTCTTGGTCTTTGGTACAGAGTTTCTGTGCATCTGATTTCTCATTCCAAGAGTGTCCCAGCTTTTTAGCTGTTTGCAGTTGGTTCTTCTGGTACCTATCTTGTCCCAGAACTCCTTCTGTGCGAGTTGCTGCAGGCAGTGTCTAGGAGCTCTAATGCATTTGGGAACTAAACACACAAACACCAATGGTTGACCTCCTTTTAGGAGAGGAAATTGCACTGACAAAGGACCAAATTGGGGAGTAATAGTGCAGAGGGTCTGATCCCATGTTTGTCTAGTATGCCAGTGTATTCAAAGCAAGTCCTGGTCAGCATTATATACTATCTGGAATGTTTATGAATCAGCTGCCTAACATCATTAGCGAATATGTCAGTTGGTATTATTTTAGAAATGTTTGTTTTATCCAAAACACACATTCAGTGTATAACTACAGTGGAAATCATAAGGCAGGATAAATATTTTCATAGTATAACAATAATGTTCTCAGGCTATAAACAATCTTGGGTTGTCCCTAATCCTCAGATAATGTCCAAAGCCTTGATTATTTTTTGCTTACTCAATCACTGTTTCTCTTCTTTCTTCCCTTCATTATCCTGAATTTTGTTCTTTTTCTCTGACTTTTACAGGCAGATACTCAAGTTATGACTTGCAGTGTAGAAATGTCAAAAGCAATTAACAGGCAAATCCCATTTGTAACCTTTTTTGCCCTAAGAGCATTAAAAACTCAATTGAGACTTTGAAACAAAATGTCTAATATGGACTCTGTACAATAAAACTGGTATATGTTAAAATGTTCTTATCTAGATTTATTCTTGATCTGCATTTAGAAAGGGGTTTGTAGTTAGTAAAACTATATGCACTCTATGAAAGATGAGTGAAACATTATAATTAACCGGCTTTGTTCATGGCACTCTTTTCTTAATGAAGCTCTAAAGTCCTCTCCTTCCAAGAGACGATGCAGTTCCATTGCACCCCTAAAGGCAACATCACAAGAAATTGTTTCTGCTGTCAACCAAGAATGGAAGGATGAAAGGCATGACATGCTTACTGAAGGACAAAGCTTTTCCAGCCTTGATGAAGAAGGTAATATTTTGGAATGGCTGACCTGGGTATCAGTGGCATAGTGGTTCAATATAGAGAACCTAGATTGCGCTAAAAGTCCTGGCTAGCTGCATAAGCATGTTGTTTGGCTTTAAAGAGGTTTACAGGTGTGGAAGCATGCCTGCATGGCTGACTAGATCTCATTAACTATTAATCTATCAAACATGTTAAATCATTTCTGGAAAATTAGTATTGTTATACTGTGTGGATATGTGTTTAGATACCGATAGGATAGAACATAATATGCCTGGGGGAATTCTACGCCACTGTGCACTTGCAGAATTCATGTCCCCTGCAGACCCCCCCCCCCATGGAAAATAGATTCTGCTGGGGAGATGCTGCAATTACCGCTTTTGCCTACTAGAAGAGAGGGGAACCAGCTGGGGAAGGGGTGAGAGAGGGGGCAGTGGCTGACTTCCTCTTAGTGCCTTGCCTGCAGGGCCAGGTGAGAAGGCATGGGATATGGGGGAGGAGGGGGACAGGGGCAGACAGAGAGAGGCACCTGAGGCTGCTGCGGGGAGGTCACATAAACTGGATTTCAGAAGGGCTAGTGTGGGGACAGACTGGGGTGTGGGCACAGGAGCTAGTGGAGGGACAGTACTGAGCCAGGATTGAATGGGAGTGGGGGCGTGCAGGGACACTTGGGGACAGGGACAGATGTGTCTGACTGAATGGGAGAGGCTTGGGGTCCGCCAGGGTCTGCATGGGGGAGGCTCCCCAACTCGCTAATAATCCCTCCCCCCACACCCCACCAAAAAAAAAACCCTGTTCCATACTTCCCACACCCAACAATCTTCCAGGTTCACTCCCAGGCTCCTTCCCAGCAATTGCTTCACTCTCCCACAAGCCTTTGCACTGCTTATGAGGAGTATAGGAAATATATTTCTGTATTGGAGTTTAAATGAATTATCACTTAACGTTCTGTATTAATATGCCTACTAAGAAAACTATTTATCAAAAAACATTTCCTGAATTTTCTTTGTTGTCTGTACTGTTAGACATACTTGCTGACAGATATTTCTAAATAAATTACCAGAATAATTGAAACTCCTGTAGTGGTAGTTTTGACAAATAAAATATGCAGAATTTTAAAATATCGTGCACATAATTTTTAATTATTTGGGCACAGAATTTTCCCAGGAGTAACACAGACTTCCTTGATAGTTGTATTAGAAATGAGTTTTAAAAATGAATGTACAGTGAAACATATCTATTTTCTCCTACGCAGTATTAGGCTCACGACACCATCCGGATTTAGTGCCAAGCACTCCATCTCTATTTGAAGCAGCTTCCTTAGCAACCACTATTTCTTCTTCTTCTCTGTATGTAGATGAACAATATCAACATGATGGAACTCTGCTTTATTCCAGCAGGTAATGATTTGTTCAAGTTACTGAAAATGTCACAGGTGTCACATCATGTAGGAAAATACCTTAACCCAGAGAGAGATTTTACACCTTCTTGCTTGGAAAATAATCTATTTGCATGATTTATGATGTACGTTTCCTAGGATCATTAGTCTATTTTTTTGATGGCACCAGTTTGGGCCAAATTCTGCCTCCTTGTAAAAATGCCCTCCAAACAGGCGTAGGTGCTACAAAGTAGTATTAATGTGTACCCATATTTTAACTGCAGTGGTCCTCTGCTGAGTTCATTACTGTGATGCATGCAGTTGGAATAGCATGTCTGTGTTTTGCTGGATTACTGAGTTTGTGCACACAGACACACAGACCTGAGCTGGAAAACGCCTCAGTTCCTCTGCTGGTAGAAAACACATGGGGCAGCACCTCTGGGAGAGTTTATACAGGAGTGAGAATTGAAGCAGAAAACTTCGGTCTTCAGCCTTTGTGTTTTCATGCTATAGTGGAGAGAATTTGGCCTTTCATTTGAAGTTGCCATCTTTTTCCTTGTGTTTACCCCATCAAAATGGGGCGGGGAGAGGTTTGCTCTGAGTCGTCTCCCTAAAAGGTGCTCTGTTCAGTGTCACATTCTCTATCATACCACATGCTAACGTATCTTCCTATGACATCCCACCACTGCTTCTTGGATTGGCCTCTGTATCCTCAGCACTCAGGGGAACTAGACGTCGTTTCTAGAATACCCCCTCATTTTCTTGATTCATCTGAGGACTCGTAGTGTCAGTTTATGGTGAGTTTCAGACTAGCTGTGGTGTAGATTTGGGGGGGGAAGGGGGGGTATTTTTGGTGGGGAGAGAGGGGAGGGTTTAAAGTCATCTTCTCATTCATCTTTGCCATATACTATCATAAAAAAAATTATGACGAAGAGTTGAAGTCATCTTCATCATGAAAAGATTCTTATTGCTATATGACAAACTACCATAATGCATCTAATCATAGAATATCAGGGTTGGAAGGGACCTCAGGAGGTCATCTAGTTCAATCCCCTGCTCAAAGTGGGACCTAATCCCCAACTAAATCATCCCAGCCAGGGCTTTGTCAACCCTGACCTTAAAAACCTCTAAGGAAGGCAATTCCATCACCTCCCTAGGGAACCCATTCCAGTGCTTCACCACCCTCCTAATGAAAGAGTTTTTCCTATTATCCAACCTAAACCTAAACCTCCCCCACTGCAACTTGAGTCCATTACTCCTTGTTCTGTCATCTGGTACCACTGAGAACAGTCTAGATCCATCCTCTTTGGAACCACCTTTCAGGTAGTTGAAAGCAGCTATTAAATCCCCCCTCATTCTTCTCTTCTGCAGACTAAATAATCCCAGTTTCCTCAGCCTCTCCTCATAAATCATGCTCCAGCCCCCTAATCATTTTTATGGCCCTTCACTGGATCTTTCCGATTTTTTCCACATCCTTCTTGTAGTGGAGCCCAAAACTGGACAAAGTACTCAAGATGAGGCCTCACCAATGCCAAATAGAGGGGAATGATCACATCCCTCAGTCTGATGGCTATGCTCCTACTTATACAGCCCAAAATGCAGTTAGCCTCCTTGACAACAAGGGCACACTGTTGACTCATATCCAGCTTCTTGTCCACTGTAACCCCTAGGTCCTTTTCTGCAGAACTGCTGCCTAGGCACTTGGTCCTAGTATGTAGCAATGCATGGGATTCTTCCTTCCTAAGTACAGAACTCTGCACATGTCCTTGTTGAACCTCATCAGATTTCTTTTGGCCCAATCCTCTAATTTATCTAGGTCCGTTTGTATCCTATTCCTACCCTCCAGCATATCTACCACTTCTCCCAGTTTAGTGTCCTCTACAAAATTGCTGAGGGTGCAATCCATGCCATCCTCCAGATCATTAATGAAGATATAGAACAAAACTGGCCCCAGGACCGACCTTTGGGGCATGCTGCTTGATACCAGCTGTGAACTATACATGGAGCCATTGATCACTACCCATTGAGCCCAACGATCTAGACAGCTTTCTGTCCACCCTTATAGTCCATTCATTCTGTCCATACTACTTTAACTTGCTGGCAAGAATACTGTGAGAGACTGTATCAAAAGCTTTGCTGAAGTCAAGGAATAACACGTCCACTGCTTTCCCCTCGTCCACAGAGCCAGTTATCTCCTCATAGAAGGCAATTAGATTATCAAATGTAAACATGTCTCTGCATGTAAAGAGGTTAGTGTTTGTAACAGTATGATGTTTTATGAGATTAAAATATATATTTTAAGAGTGCCTGCCTTTTTCTACTAATAATACCTTTAGGTTGTAGGATTTTAAAAAATCTTTCAGATATAATACATATTTACCCCATATTTCATGCTCTTTCTTGGCGACTTGTGTTTCACTCAGCTTGGCACTTTGGCCATGAAAATAAATTGTTTCACATTTGTTATTACAATGAGTTGCTAATCTATTTTGCTTTCTGGGTCCAATGCACTAGCACAACTATTACAATGTTAGGGTTGTGATATTACAAGCAAATGTAACATTCCAAACTAAAAACTATTTTCATTTCTGTTTATATCTAAATTAGGGTGACCAGACAGCAAATGTGAAAAATCAGGACAGGTGGTGGGAGGTAATAGGAGTCTTTACAAGAAAAAGACCCCAAAATCAGGACAGCTGGTCACCCTAATCTAAATATTCAGTGTAAATGTATCTATTTTTGGATTTTGTAATGATTATTCTAATATTAAATCCTAAACAAACTAATCTCTTTAAGCTTCTGACCATTTATGCCAAATGAACATATTCATAAACTTAATAGTAAGATGATAGAAACAAAAATGTTGAGAACATTTTCAAGGTTAAGTGAAAATGTTTTCAGTGATATTTTATGTGGCTGAGAGCAGAAAAATAGATTTTTTTTTTAAAAAAATCTATGTAATTGTAGGTTTTTGTGTTATTGTGCTTAGTAGATATGATTGCTGTAGGAAATAAGAAGCTCATACTACTCTGGTAGTTCAACTGTTGTAGGCTGTTTGGTTAGATTTATGTCTATTAATTTGCATGGAGGTTGTATTTGTGTGTGTGTATATGTATAATTGTTTTCAATGAAAGTCGTATCAACACACACTAGTCTTGCAGACCTAATTTAGTATGTAAAGTTAAGCAAACAATTTGCATTTGCAGTACAGTCCCAGAAAACACAAATTCATGTGCATAAATTATTTGCATGCTCAGAAATTGCTTGTGTCTAAAAATAGGTAGAAAGAGTGTAGAAAACTAGTGGGAGAGCAATTGCAATTTTCAGCTGAAGACACATTTGCTATGTCACATGTAATTATTTTCAAGCCTTTGTGGGATGTTGTATTCCTTATTTAAACATTACAGGAAGAGAATTAAAGCACCTTTTTATGTATATTTATTATAATATACAATGACTCTTCACAAATAAGTTTTTAAAAATATGTTTTCCATATGATTTCCTTGTTACACAATTGTGGTCAGCACAGGCTTGTTTGTGATTCTCTGAATGTCATAAATGTTTACATAGAATGAAAAGGAATTACCTCCTCTTTTTGATAGTATTTCATGCTCTGCTTTCCTTCCTTATGTAATTTTTCTTCTTCACGTATATGAAATGTTTTCGAGTTTCTTTTGTAAATCTGCAAGGAGGGAGGGAAGCATTTTAATCACTTTTTACCACATTTTTGCTTCATCAATCCCATAAATTTAACTTGCCACATAAATCATATCTACTACCATAAATAAATGATATTCAGGGGTAAAAATTGCATAAGGCATTCAGAATTTAGTGCATCGATTGTCCATATGTACAGTCGTACAAGGTTTTTTGTGCAGTCTTATAACTGTATACTGCTTTGCATAGTCCTATGTAAAGGAGGGCAAAATTTGTCAGACAAATTTCATTTTTTTGGCAAATAAACTGTTTTGGTTGACCCAAAGCTATTCATGAATTAGATATGAATTTGTCACATAGTTTTTGGACATTTTTTTTTTTGAGGGGGGGCGGGGGAGAGACCGACAACTTCAGTACCATTCACAAAATGGGGGTGGGGAGCATGTCCTGCTTCCATTTCCCCTTCAGCCTTTAGCCCAGTGGTTAGGGCACTCATAAGGATGTGGGAGGACCCTCGTTCAGTTTTCCCCTCTACCTGATGTGGAGAAGGGACTCAAACTTGGGTCTCCCACTCTCAGGAGAGTGCCTTAGCCACTGGGCTATGGGATATCCTGGGCAGGCCTCTCTCAATCTTTTGTTCCACTTTTATAACTAATCATTCATTGGGCCATAAGAGAATTGGAATGGCTCTGTTGACTAGTGGTCAGGCCATTGACATGGGAGGTGGAAGACCAAGCAATCCAGACCAGTGAAAGGTTGTACTTGCCTTCAATCTTGGGTGCCTTACAATGCTACTTTGTTGTAGCTCCCAACCAAGACTACTCACAAAAAGCCTAACAGCAGGCAGGTCACACCCTGAGTGTCTGTGTATAGCTGCATCCCTAGTCCATCACCTCTGACCACAGCAGCCTGTGAGCAACACACCAGTCACACTATGACTTCCAGCAGCTTTGGTTACTACCTGTGGGGTGACCCCAACAAACTCCCAGATCCGAATTCTCTCAAAAACATGTGTTTTGCGCTGTCCAGCCATTTCCTGGACAGTCAGGACATCAAATGTCCTTTATTCCTGTAAAGGGGTAATATTCAACAATTGGCTACTTTAACTGGAGGTACCAAACAGTTCCTTTTAAAGACAACAGCGGATTAGTTTAGATTAAAAATAAAACAAGTTTATATAAGTACAGAGAAGATGGTTTTAAGTGAGTACAAGTATGAGATATTAAAATCAGAAATAGCTGACAGAATAATAAAGATAAAACACTTCCCAGTAGCAAAATCTTAATAAGCTATATTTGATGAAACGTACAATACTTAACATGTTCCCAGCAACAGGACTGACCAAATTCTCAAATCAGAATCTTCCCCTCAAAGTCAAAGGGCTGGTTACTTTTCCTTAGGTAATAGAGAGAGAACCTGGGGTGTGTTTGCACCTCACGTTTATAGTCCAGTCACCTTTTGAAATGCATTTTCCTGGTGTTATCCCTAGATAAAGTTTCTTCCTGCTGTGAGGAAGGAGAGCTGGATACTCATGATGAAAGAGGTTCCACATTGTTGTTTGCTAAAATGCAAATAGATTGGTTCTTGCTCCCCTTTGCTGTCAAAGAATGGCCACTTGATAGGTGATTGCCAATCAAATTTGATAACAGCTGGCTAGAGGTGTCAGCTTGTCTTTGTCTTTGAGAAATGGGGTTAATCTCACCCCAGACTTGTCTGGTAAACAGTGTTGTTATAATTTCACTTTGTCCATAACTCTTAATTTGTATTTTGTTCGTATGTTACAGAAGGATATTGATGACCATTGTGGTTTTAAATGATACCTCACATGGTATATTTTGCACAAAGACGATTAGAATAATATATAGGGTGTGAATACAGGGGTGCTTTCGATCACATGGGAGATGACAGACCCAAGTTCCAGCTCTCCTGTCCCAGTGATTAATTATTTATACAGATTTGAAAAGCTGCCCTCTTCGCCATTGCTGCTCTCCTTTTCTTTGGACATAAAGTGCTGCAGCATAAAGCATGTGCTTTACATTTTGCCTATACCTTTATGGTACATCGGGAAATCCTCAATCCTTGTGGGAAAAAGATTAAATGAAATTGATACTTTAGGTTTACTTTGATATTTTTGGTGATTAGGCTTTTGTGTGTTAAATTTGAGAAACTTTGATTGCATTTGAAGCCATTACTCCATGAGCTTTCTGTGATAAAAAGGAAGCCTAAAGCAAGCTTCGACATTAAAACTGAAAGATTTGTTTACAAACATGACCCATTTTCATCCCTTAAATATGTAACAGACTATTACTTTGCTAAATTATTTAATATCATTCCAATCTGTCATGTTCTGTATCTATCTGTATTTTAGAAAGCCTCTTGGCATAAAGTACAGAATGAGGAAACTGCTTGTATGTAGACAGGAATCCCTGTGTTATGTTTACTAAAGAAAATTCATAATGCATGTATGCTTAGTAGTTCTGTTTCTGTTTGTGTACAGATTCCATTAATGTTAGAGGAATATACTCACGCATCAGTGGGGAAAATGGAATCCATTAATTGCCTGTTGAAAAACAAATCATTAATTATGAACAGCATGATGTTGCTTGACAAAGATTTTCATTTGGAGTATTAGCTTTAATTTATTGAAACATAAATGGTTTTTTATCAGCCATGCATTTAACTATTTTTCAGTGGGAGGAAAAAGTTTCTTAGAGGAAAGAAACTCTGCATTCCCTCCAGAGAGAATGCAAACCACACATGTGCTATGGAAATGAGGAACTTAGTCTGTGTTAAGGAGGGTATTCGTGATTCTGCTCGGTTCAATGGGATTACTCGTGTGCTTAAAGTTAAGCGTGTGCAGAAGTGCTTTGCTGAAGCTGAAGGCTGTGGCTGTACTGTGCATGTATGGCGTTTTGAGAATCCTGGGCTCTATTGTAGATCAGAGCACACACAACTGAATGGTAGTCAGTGCACTAGGGCCCAGCATAGAGGCTTGTCATTGAGGTGAAGTAGCCAGGGACCTATAAACAGTTATAGAATCCTGACATCAGTAGTGTTATGCATACCTGTATCTGAGCACTACTGGGCTGCCCCTCTTCAGCATGACATTCTTCAAACTTTGACTAGCTAGAGAAGCCTTAACTGCAGCAGGAAGCAAGTGGGAATGGCCAAAATGGGATTTCCAGGGTAGCAGGGCCTCACCAACAAAACAGAAACAAGAGGGGAAAAAAGGATGACTAATGCAGAGCAAATAATGTGTAATAAATACATTAGTCAATGACCTTTGGCTTTCTTCTGTTTGTGAGTTGACAGTTGTCATGGTTTTGGGTTTTTTGGGGTAGGAGCAAAAGAGGAGGTCTCAGCTAAGTGGTTTTGCCAGATAAGCAATGCCAAATATTAATTTCATAAGGAAATACAATTTCTCCCATTTTGAAGTCTTCAAAGACTTTCTTCTCCTTCTCAAGTAGGTCATCTTTTGATGCTGTGGTTGTTCTAATGCTTGACTACAGTCAATAACGTAAATGTGTGCTCAGTTTGAGTCCTGTTGTTTGAAAGGGTTCAACATGACCTTAGAAAATGTATATGCTAGTATGTAATCCTGTGCATTGTTTATGTAACAGAAGTAACGGCAATATTTGTTTGTTTGCTAAAGCAGAGTGCGAAAACTTCTTTACACAGCAAAAATTTTAAAACAAATAATACTTATATCCAAAATGGTCAAGTATAGTATCAGTTGCTATGATTACGTAAAAGGGCCTAAACTCGTTCTCTATTTTTAAACATGTAAAGAGCTCAGTGAGGTCATGGTCTTTATGAAAGTCCAGTGCCACCTGCTGAAATATTTTAAATGGGAGCTTGGGGGCACTGAAATAAAATATAGCAGGATATTTTATGATTGTGAGTGGATAAAGGAGGACTGGATTTCTGTAACCAGAATGTGCTGAGAACTTCATGTAATATGGAAGTATGTTAATACTGGAAGAGATGTCGCATGTTCTGTCTCCTCTTTAGTTTTTCTGTTAATAGACAATTCCTACTTCTTGCTGTACTTTCCTAGGCTAGACTTTCTTTCTGAAGGATGCAAGCTGGTATGTCTGTAAGATGTTCTCCATGTTTGTTCATTTTTCTCCTGTTTGCTGCCACTTAGCTGTATTTTTTCAGTTGCTTCTTTTCTTCTCCCATTGATCCTGTCTGCTCTTTTGTTCCAACTCTCTTTTGTTCTGTCTTACCTTTCTCTATTGCTTTTTTCCTCTGTTTCCCTGTGGTTCTTTCTTCCCCTTCTGCCTACTGTCTTTACTTGCAGTCTGTCCCTCTGTCATTCCTGTGTACTAAGTAGTTCACAAAATTACACAAAAATTGCAAGATCCAGAGGCAGTGACTGTGAGATTCTATTTTAAAACAGTGAGAACACAAAGGACATATCATCAGGACTTGTTTGTGAGGTTTAGTTTAAAAGTAACTAATCAATACATCTCATAAGAACTTTATGATGAAATACATACCTTTAGTCAAAAAGCTACTTGCTAAATAAAAAGCAACATCTCCTTCTGTGACTTGTGCCACATGTAATGAACTCATTTAATTGCATGACTTTGCATAATATGTCCTTATGAGTTCTGTACGGTTGCTATATTAAACAGTAAAATTTACTCCACTTCTATCAGATAAGATTTCATCTATATATGGTTTCTTTGACTATTATGTTTTCTATTAGTTTTTATACTAATAGCTTGGAGAAAGTAAGGTATGCAGAGAGGAACATTAATCGTGTGTTTCTATAGAACATAGACATCACTGATGATAATTACTATAATTCAAGTTGCAAAACACTTTATATTGTATCCGCCTTGTTTTTGTATGGTTAAAACTTGCTGAACCATTCATGTTTTGGTCTGAAACATCTTATGCCTGGATTTCTTGTGAAAATGAATATACCTGAGGGCAGATGGGAGAGTTTGAAAAATCTACTTAACTGTGTTGTTCCCTCTCCCCTCCTCCAAGCTAGGAGGGAGTTAAAATAGCTTTCCATTGTAAGACATTTCTAACTACACTAAAACAACAACAAAAAACCCCCCTGTAACATTGACTTGTAGTCAGCAAAATGAGACTAACAGGGGAGATTGGACCTCATTCCAGTTTTATCCCATTCATTTCTGTGTGATCTGCTAAGCTTAATTGGGACTGTTTAATTGCTAGTATTAATCACTGGAAACGTTCCATTTAAGAAAATCTTGGGAAAACTAAATGCAAAAAATTCTAATGCAATGTAAAATCTGTTGCCTGTGCATATATTTAGTAGTAGTATTTTTCTGGTTAATATATGACTTAATCTGTTACTGCACAATAGAATGTGTACCTTAAAACCTATATGGAGTGCAGCTATGTGGACATCGCTATGGAAACCTGAACTTTTGCACTTCCAAGTTTTTGATGATTTTAAGGGTTGCATTTTGTGCACTTACAGTATATAGTTTTTTAGAGCAGTACTGATACACGTCAGCTTCAGTTCAATTACTAATTTAAGATTCGAAAGAGAAGGCAGTAATTTGTTTGAATGGTTGGAATGTTGGTTGAGGCAGTATTTCATCTTGTCTGCAAAGCTTTGCACATTTGAAAGGCTGTGCTATCTTTGTTTTTTTAAAAAGGGTTCCAGCTGCAGTAATTAACACATTTCTGGATTTTGATGCACCATGCATCCAGTTTTTTGTGCCTTCAGTATAAAACAAATGATGTCACCAGAATATATCAGTTACCTGTTCCTCTTGAGGATAAATATTTGACTGAAGCTAGGGCTTGGTGACAGGGTTCAGTAGTAGGAAACCTTGTACTAAAGTATTATACAAAAAAGGAAAATGTGATAGCAGGATTGAAAGTTATACTGTTGTAAACCAGGATTTAATGGATCAGTATCACAAGAGCACTGCTAGACCAAAAAACCAATGTAATTTTTTGACATACTTTTAAAGTCTGATATTTTCTGAGTCACGTGCACTACAATAATATTTGTCATTGGAAAGCATAGAATTCCTTCTGTCCAATGATGTAATCACTAACCTTAGCATAGTTTTAATGTAATATTAGTGGCTAAATTTGAGGGCAGGGTGGGACACAGACAGAAATCTGTCTCAGTATTGCATTGGTCCCAGACCAGTTATCAGAAAGGATATGTTTGTTTCTGAATACTAAGTAGTGTGACAAAGCTCCAAGTCTGTACTTGTGGGTCCTGCGCTTCCTGGCAGATTTAGGGGCCTCAGAAACTCATCTAGGCCCCAGAGTGACCTCCCTTTCTTAGTATAATTGGCAAGAGTCACCACCTAGTGAGTTACCTTCATCACAGGCCAGTATGGAAGATGGAAAAGGGGGGAAGCCCGGGCCCGCCCTCTACTCCGGACTCCAGCCCAGGGACCCTAATAGTATCAGCTAAGATGGCTGACCTTTTAGGCACAAAACACAATACAATTCCCTGGGCTACTTCCCCACAGCAGTCCCCGCTTCTTCAAACTCCACTTCACCCTTACCTCAGGGCCTCCTTCCTTCAGTATGATATGTTGTCCACCACTCAGTCTCACCAACAGCATAGCTTCCTTCCACAGCCCACCTGACTAACTGGGAGGTTTTTATCTGGTTTCAGCCAGTCCCTGATTGGCTTCAGGTGTCCCAATTAGGCTAGCTGTTTCTACTCCTTTCTAGAAGGTTCTTAATTGGCCCCAGGTGTCTTGACTGGCCTGGAGTAGCCTTTGTTTGGCTATCCAGGGAACAGGGACCTGCACATCCTCAGACTAATATACCTGCCTTCCAGCACTCTCCTATATCCTTCTGGTCTGACTCCGTCACAGTAGACAAGACTTTTTTAAATATGCATTCTAAGTAATCTTAACTAAAAATGCCTCAGTTTGATTTGTATTACGTTTATTGCAGTAGCCTAAATAGCTCCTTGAATTAGGCACTGCACATATGCATAGCAAAAGATAGTCACTTTCCTGAAGAGTTTACAATCTAAGAATGTAATTTGAAATTTTCTTTATTGAAGTCTAGGTTGTTTCATGAGGTACTTTGACAGCAGAAAGAATATTTACTCGCTCATGAATTCAGATACAAGATTTGAAATTACTATTTACTGCTGATACCAAAGGATTGATTTGGGCTTTCAGAAAAGAAATCCAGTTTTTTTTCTTCATTTAGAGAGTTCTGTACCATTTACACTTACTCCTTTTTAATCCATAAGACACCAGAGTATGTTTAATAATACATGTCTTTGCTATAAATCTTGCGTTAGTTGGCTTGTGAGTTTATGGTGCTGCTCTGCTGAGCTACTAAAAAGTAGTTATCAATAGTTCGCTGTCAAGCTGGGATGACCAACCTAAAGGGGTTCCGCGGGGGTTTGTCCTGGATCCACTACTATTCAGTATTTTCATTAATTAATTGGCTAATGGAGTGGAGAGCGTTCATAAAATGTGTGGGTGACACTACACTGAAAGGGATTGCTAGCACTTTAGAGGACGCAATTAGAATTCAACACAACTTTGACAAACTGGAGAACTGGTTTGAAATCAACCAGATGAAACTCAATATAGGCAAGTGCAAAGTACTACAAGCAGGTCAAGTTTATTAATAGCGGCTTAGTCGGAGACCAATGCACCAAAAACAAAATATATTACTGTAAAACTAAATCCAAAATTTTAGAATATTAAAATACATATAAATACAAATATCAAAAGATTATAAAGCCATTAAGCTATATATATCACCATGCCACTTTCCTTTTCCTTATTTTATTGTCTGACAATGCAAATAGGGCAATTGCTTTGATCAAACATGTCATTTCCTAATAAATACTCTGTTTTCTAAGAGGTCATAGAAAAAGGACAAAAACATGGAAAGCCATTTTGACCTCAAGTGGCAACACAGATTACAACAAAATAAATAACTGGGTAGGTCTTCCACCTGCTCAGAGCCACATGGACAGAGATGGTCATGTTTCTTGATGCCAGTACATCAGCCTAAGGGTATGTTTCCACTGGGGGAAGGGGAAGAGAACCATAGTTGGCAAATCTCGGAGCCCCAGTGGACTGAGTCAGGGCTTTAGCAGGATTTGGGCTATGAGGAAAAAAATGGCAATGTAGGTGTTGCCGCTCAGGCTGAAGCCCAGGCTCTGAGACCCACCGCCCACGCAAGGTTTCAGAGATGGGATCCACCCCAAATGAGAAGATCTACCTTCCTATTTTAAGCCTCAGACATAAGCCCCATGAACCCAAGTCAGTTGACCTGGGCTCTGAAATTTGCTGCTACAGGTTTCTTTTTTGCAGTGTAGACATATCTTAAGTAATCTGTCTGCATAGATTAAAAACTGAGAGCTCCTTAACTTGTTATTGGATAAACTATCTAAATAACCTGCATACCCAGGGCTCTCTTTAACAAGGGGGAACCAAGGAGACACATTTGTAATGGAAATAACTGCCATGTCTAATTGCTTATTAATATCCTCTAATCTCAACTTGATTAGGGATTTCATGTTTTTAAATGTCTAATCATTTTCAATTTTGAGAGGCCTAGAGAATGCAAAGAATTCTGAATGTACTCTAACCAAGGAAATTTACATGAAAAAGCCAGACTGAGCTGTTCCTCTAAGCATAGCCTGGGCAGGCATTGTGGAGCCAGAAATTGATATTAAGGTTATTGCAGCAAAGCACTTCACTTAAGGAGGAAAAATCAAATGCACATGTACAAAATGGAGAATAACTGGCTATGCAGTAGCACTGCAGAAAAGATCTGGGGGTTATAGTGGATCACAAATTGAATATTTATTAAAAATGTGATGCAATTGCAAAGAAGGCTAATAGCATTCTGGGGTGTATTAACAGGAGTATCATATGTAAGACATAGGAGGTAATTGTTCCACTTGGCACTGGTGAGGCCTCCCCTGGAATATTGTGTGCTGATTTGAGCACCACCCTTTTAAAAAGATGTGGACAAATTGGAGAAAGCCCAGAAGAGGAGAGCAAAAATGATTTAAAAAGTTTTGAAAACATAGCTTATGAGGAAAGGTTTTTAAAAAATTGGTCATGTTTATTCTTAAGAAAAGAAGATTGAGGTTGAACCTGAAAGTCTTCAAATATGTAAAAGGCTGTTACAAAAAGGATGGTGATCAATTGTTCTCCATGTCCACAGAAAGTAGGACAAGAAGTAACCAGCTTAATTTTCAGAAAAGGTGAGTTAGATTAGAAATCAGGAAAAACTTTCCAACTATAACAATAGTTAAATGCTGGAATAGATGGTCACTGGTGGTTTTTAAGAACAGGTTATAGAAACACCTATCAGGGATAGTCTAGGTATACTTGATCCTGCCTTAGGTAGGTGGCGTGTACTAGACGATATTTTGTAGTCAGTTCCAGTCCTACAGTTCTGAGTCTATATTTCATCCTATGAAACTATTCCTTGTGTTGACAAATCATTAAAATATTATAATTTGTTGATGTTAGAAATGGGAGGCAAATATTTAGGTTTTGTTGTAACTTCTGCGTACTTTTGTATTGTTAAATCTCTCAGTGAATGAACAGCAAAAAAACAATCCCTAATTGAGTAAGAGTGTTTTCTGGTTCCCCAAAGACACATTTGGTAGACTATCTGCCTATGTAGATACTAGGAGGTAAATAGATGAATCAACAATAGCTAAAGATATCAAATAAGGAACCAACATCTGTGACAAAAACTGACAGTTTTATGCTTTGTCATAAGTCATCTATTCTAACTAGAGAGCCTCAGTAACATGTAATAAACCACCAAGGCTGAAAAAACTACCAGCAAGAATTTCTGTGTAAAAATTATAGCTCAATAGCTTTGAAGGTCTTTTAATGTAATGAAAAGTGTGACCAGTTGGGTAAGACAAAATGAGGTGCACAAGACAGACAATAATTTTGTGGTTTAAAAGGCTGGTCCATATCTAATGACCTCTTATAGCCAAAGTTTAAACTAGTGAAGGAGAAAAGGGCTTCTTGTAACCAGTGTCTTCCCTCATGTGATAGACTGGTTCCTCCATCTAAACTCAATGAGCGAGTGACTTAAGAATTCGCTCTGATTGGCTTCTGTAGAAAGGATTACAGTCTCTCTAGCTGGACCCAGTCATTATTACCCAGCTGGAAATTTTTTTGGTCAGATGAGCAACTGAATCAAGATCCAGCCTCCCAAAGGCTATGCATGCTGCCCACTTGCAGCACCTTCTGTAGCTGGGAATAAAACACGGAGTGGGTTTTTAAATGCTGGTCTCTTGTGTCAGCCCTGTTGTGCTGAAACTGTATGCCAACTGCTGTTATGATTTACAATGGAAGCTGCATAAAAGTGTTGACTCAGTCATCTTCATGGAATAGATCTCCTGCTTCCATGATGCTTACTGATTCGTAAGTTATGGTTTGCAATTAGCTTAGGTCTGGGAGCACAAAAAAACCTTCCTGTCAATCTACTTCACTGCTAAGCCAGCATTAAAAAAGTTAGTCCCGCTTATTGTTTTTCTCAGTAGCTGTATCTTTGGTACTTAATGGTGATTGCAGTGCAAATAAAATGTCCCTGATAGTTTCCTTATAAAACCATTTGTTTCTTTTTTATAGACCGAAAAGCATGTTGGGCTTCAGCAATGATGCTACTGCTGACTTATATTAGACTAATTATTCAATCATACCAAATAGATCTGTGAAGAGTGCGTTGTCTCTGTGTAAATCTGTGCATGTATGTGGATGCATTTTCTACAGTTTTTAAAATCTCATTTGTTAGGGCATCTCTTTTACTCCCCATGTATCCGCTACTTTACTTAGCGATTGTGAAACAAGACTGTTTTCTGCCCTCTTCTTTAAACACTGCCTTTGAAAACTATATCCAGGGATGATGTGCTATCAGCTGCCTCTGAGAAGCTTAATATTCTATCATGAGAACCCTCATGTTTATGGGAAAGTTGTCAGTGTGCAGCTATTCAAGGTGCAGATACATAGGGGTAAATATTGTGGGATACTTGAGTAACGAGTATTTGGTGTCCACCTCATCTGTAAAGTTTATCCGTAATTAGATTATAGAAACAATACATTACACCAGAACCACCCAGTCGCCCTTATACTGTAGAAACTGTGACATTACTTTGACCTATATGAAAGCAGTTGATAGTTTCAATTCAGTTCCTACAAGATATGTCCATATCACCGCCCAAAAATCTATGCCCATCCTGCTAATTGGCACGCTTGCTGGAGTTTTGCAGAGGCATACATTGAATTGGCATGGAGACTAAATGATCCCATCATTCCTGCAGTTAGACCAGAGTCAAGGCTTATTGACAGAGCATCATAGCGAAGCAGGCGTTTTCAATTGCATATCTTTTCTGTGGCTAACATTTTCCAGAATTTTCAGTTTTGGGACCTTGTAAATTACAAATACAATTCAATATGAATAAGTAAGAATAAGACAGGAGATTTTGTTGAAGAATAAAAATGTCTGTGTTCAGATTTAGGAAAGTTGGAGGGACTTCTTACCAGATTTCCACTCTCCTCCTCAAATAGGTTGGCCAGTTTTTTGTGTGATCAGTTTTTTGACCTAGTCTAATATTGTTACCCTCACTTGTTAGAAAGTTAAGAGCAGTATGTAAGCATGTAAGAATTGTGCTGTTACATATTTACCATACGTTTAGCTTAGTTTTGATTATTCTATCAGTAACTTTGTGCCCAATCCCACAACCCTGATTTATATGAGTAATCCTTAACCACGACAAAATCAATGTACTCGTTTCATCTCATGACCAAGGCCAGGGTTTTACAATGCATCTAAATAGGTAAAGGTTTTACTTTCTCAATCAATATCTATGCTAGCTGAGAAGGAGATAAAACTGGAGTCTGTTCACTTGAGTGAATTTATCAGATTGTGCTGAGAAGGAGGGAAGGTGTTCAGCTGTTCTCCAGGCCATAACACAGTGGCAGATTACTGTACCTCTCAAAGCTGGATCCAGTTGCTCAGCAAACAATAAGGGAAGGCCTCTGATTCTCAGCATATACCTCTAAAAGGAAAAGACAACCACAGTACGTCTAGCTTTAAACATAGCTTTCAGCATAGCTTCGGCATATTGCATGGTCTCTCCAACTATTCTAGAAATTGTCATAACACAATGAAGAAAACAATTTTAGTAAACCTAAATGACTGAGTGGTTTCTGCCATCAGACTGATTTCCAACTGAGGAGCCTTACTGGCGCAGGCAGTATGTTCTTTTGTATTTCCATTTGCAGCAAACCATCACAGGCTCTCCAGATGGTGTATTACCGAAGTGACATTACAGAATTATCAATAAACATTAAACTGCAGCTTAATGTGTGGCAGAACTTAGCTCTTGGCAAAGGCTAGAGCCTGCATTCTGGCACCAGCATGGGTTCCAAATGCAAACTAATGTGCCAGTGACTCAGAATTTCCACTTTCTCCTTTACTCACTTTACAGATTAGCTTCCCAGTACTGACAGTCCGTGTTCACATACCCTTTCCAGCAATGTTTCCAAACCAGATGCTTCACCTAAAAATAAGACACACACTTCTCAAGTATATAAATAAAAGGGAGCTTCTACCTGCTGTTCCAAGTTTGCAAAGTATTGTTTGTTTTTTAATCTGTAAAAGCTAAAATTTCCTTATAGTATCACTTACATTTTCTGTAATTTTCCAGTTAGTGAACTTCCAGATCGATTAAAAAGAAGCTCTGTTCTGCCACAAGGGTGCTGCAGGTTCCTCTGTTACTCTTTTTGCATCATCATAATCTTTTTTCTGTCTACTGCAAAATGAAGAGCTACCTATAAAATTTGAGTGCACCTGACCATCCCTGTCCCAGGACAAAGGTGACATTTCATCAGTACTGCAAAGGCTTCTGACAACAACTTTTCTGGTGTTTGGTTACTATTGTCCCTGCCATGGAAATCCATTGTGTTCCATTTTATCAGACATAGAATCCAGTTTCTCCAGTTCTTGTAACGTGGCCAGTCCATTGACACAATGCAGCTTTTTCACAGTATTCGAGACAGCCTTTAGCTTGGGTTGTGCACTGTCTGTTTCAGCAGGAACTCCGAGCATGCCTTTTTCAAGGATTTGTTGTCGAGCTTTTTCTTTCTACCCCACCTTCTATAGAAAGAAAGGAAGGATTGTGATTTCCTTGTTGCTATCTCACCACACAACAGTGAGGTTCCCCTGAAGCATGGGACCTGATCAACTGAAATCTTATGACCACCTGGGGAAGGCTCTGTGCTGGAGACGGTCACCTTTTTTATGGATGGCTGCTAAAGGGATGTCCTCTGACCATTTGGAATGATAGTCACAGAAGCAAGAGGCAGCTTGCTGTCCACGTAGATACCTTCTGAGGAGTTCAGTTACAGGAAGAAATGTGCTGGCTCAAACAATTTCTGTTGCTTCATTCCTCTTCCTTTTTCTCCTGTGATGCCGCCTTTCCCTCAGAGTACATCTTCACTACCCGCCAGATTGGCAAGTAGTGATCGATCTATTGGCGATCGATTTATTGTGTCTCGTCAAGATGTGATAAATGGATCCCCAGAGGCACTCCCATCGACTTCGGAACTCCAGCTCGCCAAAAGGCGCAAGGTGGAGTCAGTGGGGGAGCTCGCTGCTCCCGTGAGCATGGCAGGTAAGTCGGCCTAAGATGCGCTGACTTCAGCTACGTTATTCACGTAGCTGAAGTTGCGTATCTTGGGTCGACCTCCTCCCCAGTGTAGACCAAACCTCAGGGTCTTAACTCCCAAACAGATTATTTATCTTATCATTCGGCTCTTTACTCTGCCCTCTTGCGTATGTCTTTTCCTTTATATGCATGTCTGTCTTTCTCTCCCTACTGTTGCCTCATAGATGGGGCCCTACCAAATTCACGGTCCATTTTGGTCAATTTTTCAGTCATAGGATTTTTTTAAATTGTAAATTTCATGATTTCAGCTATTTAAATCTGAAATTTCATGGTAACTGTAGGGGTCCTGACCCAAAAAGGAGTTGCTGGGGGGTTGGAAGATTATTGAACGGGGTGGGGGACGGATTGTGGTACTGCTACTCTTCTGCACTTGTGCTGGGCAGCTGAAGACCAGTGGCTGCAGGCCAGCTGCCCAGCTCTGAAGGCAGAGCTGCTGCCAGTAGCAGCAAAGAGGAAGGCATGGTATGGTATTGCCACCCTTGCTTCTGTGCTGCTGCTGGCAGGGCACTGCCTTCAGAGCTGGGTGCCCAGCCGACAGCTGCCCTCTCCATCTGCCCAGCTCTGAAGGCAGCACAGAAGTAAGTGTGACAATACCGCAGCCCCCTAAAATAACCTCGCAACCACCCTTCCCACAATTCCCTTTTGGGTCAGGACCCCCAACTTGAGAAACACTGGTCTCCCTCGTGAAATCTGTATAGTATAGGGTAAAAGCACACAAAAGACCAGATTTCACCAGGGGGAGACCAGATTTCATGGTCCATAGTGTGTTTTTCATGGCTGTGAATTTGGTAGGCTCTACTCTTAAAAAGTTCATGGCTGGATGACTGGATTGTGACCATTAAGAGTAGCTTCTCTTTGTCTTCTCCTTCCATGCTCTGCTTTTCTTTTTCCCTCCATTGCTGCCTTATACCTACTTCACTGTTGCATGGTGGAACTACAGCAGAGCTGGCCAGCCTGAGAAGGAGCCAGAATTTACCAATGTCTATGACCAAAGAGCCACAGTAATATGTCAGCAGCCCCCTATCAGCGTCCCCACCCCGCTCTCAGTGCCTCCCACCCACCCCTGTTGAAAAAAAGAGGGTGGAAGGAGAAGACAAATCTTACGCGGCCCGTAGTTTACCCACCTCTGCTATAGCAACATCAGTTGTAGCAGAAAATAAAATATTGGTGCGGAAAGGAGAGCAGTGTCTTCTAGAAAAGAAAGTATAGTACCAGGTTCTTTCTGGAGTTTTGAATGAAATAATAAACTAACAGGAGTAAAAGTAGAAGATTTTGTTCCAAGTAGTCACAAAACCACCCTTGGCTGATTTATCGGGGGAAATGGCTAAAATGTCCCAAGCCAACTCTCTCTCTCTCCAGCTCCTGACGTGCAGAATGTGAGCTTTGCAGCTTTTTGGGACAGGATTTAAAAACCACTGTGTGTGGTGGTGGCAGTCTTATTAGGGCATGAAGAGCTTGGATTCAATCATCTGCTATAAACTTCAGTTTGCTCTGCACCCAGCTGTCTGGAGCACTATCTTCCAAAGTGGAGGGTGACCTTTGGTCTCTGCAGTCACACCTGCCCCCATCCTTACATAAATAACAGCTACCCCACACCCTCTGTGTGATTCCCTCCTTTCATGGCCATGTGTGTGTGCCTTTGTACATTCTGAAGTTTGAATCAGGCCCCATGAGTTTATTGAATATTGAAAGCTACAGCAACTCTTGTTTCTGTTTAATTCTCATTTCTTTTTTGCCAGGGACAACATCTTTCAAGCTAGTGCTTTATTTTTGTGTGAGATGATAAAACGTAGTCAACATTCAAGAAGCACTTCCAGAGCTACCCTGGCAGACTTGCTTTATTTGTTTGTCTTTAGTTAAATGAGAGTTGTGTGACTGAAATGTTACTTGATGACATATTAAATACAGGGGAAGTTGGAGAAGGCCCTCAAGTTTGTGGGAATTGGATAACCCAGAAGGAAAAGGAATAAAGCCAGCTGATAAAGAATTAGCCCTACATATGCACAACTGCATTAATTGTATCCACTAGCACACTTTCAGACTTTTTTTTTTTTTTGCATGGGGATATGCTTTTAAAAATTTGCTACTGAATAATCCCATATTTGCACATGAGAATTCAATATGATCAGTCCTCAACTACTGAACTTCAGTTACTCTGAATTGTGTTCGGGTGCAATGTTTTGGGTGTTCCCTTCGCACAACAATTAACTTAAACCAAACAGTGATAGAAAGCAATGATACTTCAGCCTAATAAATAATAGGCTACATAGTCAAAGTAATGACTGTAATTCAGGATGAGCGAAACAAGAAAATCATGACAATCACAAACATCACAGTATACCCTGACCACATTGGTGGGACGCTAAAATTTCAGTTTTTCCTTTTCTTTTGTATTACATTGAAGTTGGGGATATAATGAGTTGTTTGGATGCTTATAACCTTTTATGTTATTGGGGTGCTATTATGCTCATCATTGGGTTTAATTTTAAAATTTAAGGGGACAGCAGGAAGTTCTCCCAGTTACATCAGGTGGAAAACTGGAATACCTCTTCTGATGACAGTGAAGTTGCTCCAGATTTACACTGATGTAACTTTGAGTAGAACTTGGCCTACAGTATTTATAAAGAGCATCATTTCTTCCTGACAGCACTTTATTTCATGTAACCCAACCAACAGAAATGTGTGGATAAGGCACATTAGTTGTACAGAAGCACTTTTCATTTGCACTTGTCAGCTTAAAAAGTATTATTCTGAAGACCAGGAGAGGGGGGAAAACAAGTTGTAAAATAGTACAAGAAATGTAAGAGCAGAAGTTTGTAGGGCTTTTTTTCTATGTAATTTGCTTTTGTGTTCATTATATCCCACCCTGTATTTCCAGTAAAGGGTTACCTTCGAGTTCAACATTCACGCTAGAAGACAGTGCCATCTATTTGACTTCCGAACAGAGCACACTGGAAATGGAAAATGATAATGCTTCAGTTTTGGATGTCTATTTAGTAAGTTGCCACACTGTGTTGCTTCCTTTTCTTAATTTATTATTTGTTCTAGTTTTATTTACTTAAGTGCATGCCCAGCTTTAAGATCACAATAGTCCCACTGAAATATTCCATGTATTTAAACTTAAGCACACACTTAAGTACCCTGCTGAATCAGGATCTTAATTCAGATGTTCACTAAGTGATAATTCACTGTTGTATTCTTCAAGAAGCCAAAACATTTCTCAACGTACCTTGGCAATAATATTTTTTTTACAAACTTGTGGAAAAGCAGACTCTTTCTTTTACTTCTCATCTTGAATTTTTCATAGTGTTGCTTAGTTTTCCGAGACTGAAAACTCATTTCTGCACACAAATACTTGTGAGGAAGAAAACAAGTGGTTTTGCACAACTGGACTTAAAATAAACAGTGGTTTCTTTTTCACTCTTAATGATGCAGCTGTGGCTGCAGAAGTATATTGAAGCTACAGCTTTCCTCTTTTGCTGTGGTTCCCAGTGATCAGTCTGTTTTGCTGTACAGGAAATTTCATTATTTGAAGTGAGAAACACCTTTATAAGCCCACAGTTTGGATTATCTATATGTCTGTGAAGTTCTGCTTTTAAATAACTCTGATGACTATGTCTAGGATTTTCAAGGCACAAAAGCACCCAAATCCAATTGGATTTTAATGGGGATTTAGACATGTATCTCTTTCAGGTCTGTTTGGAAATCCCAGCAGGAAGACAGCCTTTTGCAATAAAATCAATAACTTGCTGTCTCTCCTTCTTGCCATCCAAACATATTCAGTTTCCTGTGATGATATTGTGTTGGGTCTATTTTTCTAGGGGTTTTGTTTTTAAAATGGAAAATAGACATTTCCTCAAAAATGGAGCAGGCAAAAAAGATTAATAGGATGAAGGCAGGAGGTTTTTGTGTGAAACTTTGACAGAAATTACAGTGGAGAAAAAAGGAAAAATATGTCTGTGATTAGAATGAAAAATCTCAAAAGGTAACAATCATTTAGCACTTAGAAAAGGATTATCCTAGGATTCTGTGTTTTCCTGATGTTTGATGCTTCCTGGATTTCTTGTCCCATGGAATCTAGTAGGCCTGTTACAGTGCTTTGTGTTTCAGATCCTCATTCTGTCCTTGCACGTTACATGTGCTGTCACACTACATGTTCTCTCTCCTTAGTAGTTTTCAACTAGTATAGAACACCAGTTTTATAAATACTAATTTAATAATGCAATCCATGTAACAGTCATTGCTCTCCACTTCTATAGCAGAAGTAAGCAGCCAGTGCCCATTTAAATATAGAACTGGTTTAACTGACAATTTTGTGTCCATCAGGTAATCCATTACACTCTACTATTTGTATAAATCAGCCTTGTTGCTAGTTTGTTGTTGACATTAATATTTACCACTGATGGAGCACTTGTTAAGGTTGGAAATCAGGGGAAATGGAGATATAAAGAGCAATTGCATAGAGCTCCTCTTCCCTTCATTCCCTCCCAAAAAATTCAGCCTAGAAGAAACATTTTATTTATCTTAAAAAATTATAATATGTTTATTTTTAATTATTTGCTTAGCACAAATGCTACTGGACACTTCAAAAAATTAAACCCCAAAATAAAGACTACAGTTTAAAAGAAGGATGCACAAAAGACAGAATGTGCTGTGAAATTCAGTGGTGGGAATAACTTAGTTTGGATTTAATTAAAATGATAAACTTTCTCATTTTGACTCTCACAGAGGTATGTATTTTAAGTGTATTTTTAGATTTACTGAAAGGCAGAGTAGATGAGGTAATATATTTTATTGGACCAGCTTCTGTTGGTGAAAGACAAGCTTTCAAGCTCTTCTTCAGGTCTGCGAAAGGCACTCAATGTCACAGCTAAATATAACGTGGAATAGATTGTTTAGCATAAAGAATTAACATGTTGTAAGTGACCATTCAAGGTGAAGATAACACATTCCATCACTTTGCCTGCGTGTGAATATACAAAACTGATTAATCACTAAATGTATTGATCAGTATGAATGGCAACGTAAGTAAAATCTGACCCCTTAGAGAAGACTGTGTACACAGCACTCTGCCCCTCAGGCAAAAGCCTGGACAAATGGGAAGAACTTAAACTGTGCCCTGAAGATCATCAACAAGTTTTTGTTCTACTATAAAAGAATTATGGAGACAACGTTATGTCACCCAACTGATATGGGTCTGAGGCTGTGTCTATGGTAAATAACCACCACCAGCATAAAATAACCACCTCCGCAAGCGGCAGAAGTTTCTCTCCTGCCAACAGCTCTGGGCACGCAAGCACTTATGTCGATGTGTACCTCTACCCTGATATAATGCAGTCCTTGGGAGCCCAAAAAATTGTACCATGGTATAGGTGAAACCGGGTTATATCGAACTTGCTTTGGCATCAAACTTGCTTTGGCCATGCCCCCTGAAGGGCTCCTTTACTGTGTTATATCCGAATTCGCCTTATATCGGACCGTGTTATATTGGGTTAGAAGTGTACTTATGGATCTCAGAGAGGTGGTTTATTCACATCCCGGAGTGACATAATTAATGCTGACATAGGCTAGAGTGTAGACAGCATTATTCTGCATCTGCCAACTACTTCAAAAGACTCAAATAGATGTCCCAGACCAGCAGGTGTCTTCTGACTTTGTATGCTGGAAGAAGGAAGGGTCAGTGACTGTCTGTGTGCTCAAGCCTTTTACTTCTGAAGACCTCGTTAGATCATCATATATAGTTTGAAACAATGGTAAATCTGTGATTAAAATACAGCTCAGGACTGAAGTAGCCTTGATATCTTCAGCTTAATTCACAGCTGGTAGATCAGAGAACACTTCCATTTTCTGTGTTTAGGATCATGATTAAATGAAGAATTAAATTCATGAAACAAGCACCAAAGCTGGTAGTTCTAGTCATGAATTTCCTAGGAAAACTAGACAAATCAAAGATGACTACTTTCAAATGGATTTAAGCATCCGTTAAACATCGTCATAAAATAAATTGACATGAGTCAATCATTAATGGAAAACCTCTTTAAATGTCATTTGACGGTTATCTTGTTAGCAGGCTGGTTAATAACCTTTATCAATGGTTTTGTTTCAAGGCAAGCTTCTAAAACCTTATCTGTTAGATATTATAATGTGTAATACTTTAACTTGGTTCATTTTCAATAACTTCATTGCCTTACTCCTCTTGCTTTGAAGTGCTAAGCTTCTTAGGGAATATTAAGGACTTCAGTACAATAGGATCAGTTATGTCCTTATCCTGTGAATGAGGAAAATAATATAATAAAATGGACTTACCACTGGGGAGTGAGGGGCAGAGCATCTGCTCTGAACAATATTGTGTATTACAAATAATTTTAGATGGTCGGGTAAACTTGGGGGGATTTGGTAGAAATTAAAGAGTTTGTTGCAGATAAGAGCTCCTGTTTATTGGGTGTTGTATTAATGGACAAATTCTGGAACTGCACTATTTCATCAAAGAAACAGGTGCACATAATCCTGCAAATGTTGCCTTGACTGTTTTTACCATCTGTATCTCCATGCACAATTGCCAAGCCCTGCAAAGGAGATTTCAGTCCAGAAATGGGAGTAATCCACGCTGCAGGTTTGTGGGGATGCTTGCATGCCATAAAAAAGTAAAGGGGTTTACACAGACAAATTTATAGACCACACCCACTTGGAAACCCATTACATCGCTTCTATTGTGAAAGGCCTCCAGAGTATTTCATAGATTTTGTGGGGAAGCCAAAATTAGGACAGAGAACTTCCATTTTACACTGTTTCTTTTGGCAATTTGTTTTCTGTCCTTTTTATATGGGCATCAGCCAGCAGAAATTTATTCATAGCTACTGGACCTGATTCTCCTCTAATTTTAAACTGGTGTGGAGTTGCTCAGTTCCTGTCTATGCTAGTGAGAGATCAGAATTGGGTCTGTTATGTCTAATATATATATTACATGTTGCACTGTGAATGCTTGTGACAAACTACCAATATTGGGGATTGCTAAGGAAGTGTAGTGCCATATTCCTGCAGTCACTTTTCCAGGAAGTTCATTGCTCACCACAGTCCTGGTTAGTTTCACTTAACAATAGAGGCTGTTGCTTTTTAAACTTTTTAAATGAGGGTTGAAATCAAACAATACTCTCCTGCAGCTGCTCTTCTGAACATATGACATGGAGGGAGGAGAGGAAGACAAGCATAAAAGCACATTAACGACAAATAATGTTAAGGTGACCATATTTTCAAAACTAGGAAAATTATGTGATGACTTTTTTTTTCAAGTTGTGAAAGAACACAGAAAAGGACGTGTCCTTTTGTTACTGCCAGCTTCTAACTCTTGAGTGGAGGATATTTTTCTACTAGCTTATTATTATGAGTTCATTTATCATGAAACATTGAACAACTGTCATTAACATTCTCTGAACAAAAGAATAACTTTGACTGTGTCTACATCATTCAATTTTTTTTTTTCACTCAGAATACTAGTCATTACTCTGAACCCTCAGTCCACTAGATTGTTCCTGGTAAATAGAGCAAATTCCACATTGTATAACATTATTTTATGAACAAATATGTTGTGACTATAAATAAGCTAAATATTTTGATGATTGTAGTGGGGGGGCAGGAACAAGACATTTCAGGTGTCATAAAAGAAGTTCCTGAGACTCTAGGGCATTACATGAAAAACTGGGACATATGACACTTTTTAATTGCGACAAAGAGTCTTGTAGCACCTAATAGACTAACGGATTTTAGGGATCATGAGCTTTCATGGGCTAAGACCCACTTCATCAGATGAATGTCTTTTTATGAATGAACTTTTTAATTGGTGTCCTACTTCACATTAAAATACTTTTGTCAGACTTTACTGTAAAACACTGCTGGTTTTTTATTTTCCTGTTAAACCTCTTTAGTCCAGACACAAAATTAATCAAATGTAGACTTTATTAATAATACATGACTAGGCATGTTTCATGCAGAATAAGTTCAAGGCAACCTCAGTGTTTCCAAATATTCAAGTAGCGTAAGAATGGTGGGTTGGTGTCAGATGGCTAAAGAATGTTTTCAGTTAATTAATTTTTGAACTTGTAAATCATAGAGAGACTTTTTTTAAAATTAAAATGCCTCCAGAAAAAGAGGCTTTTGTATGAAATCCATGAAATTTTAATAGCTAATTTATACATATTTAAAATATCAGTGTGCTTTTTTTCTTATGGAAGATGCAGTTAGTCAAGTAACTAATACAATGAAGGTAAATTTCCTGATAAATGTTAAGCATAAATGTATATTTATGACTAACCATAAACAAAGCAACAAAATAAGAGATAATCAAAACGTTCTTATATAACTAATAATGTTGAGAAGGAGTGCAACAAAATAGTTTCATCCCTCCTTAAAATATCCTTGTTTCTTCTTTCCTTATCTGGCAGGGCCAGTGATGCTGAGAGTTTGTATTTGCCAAACACTCTGCATAGTCCGAGTAACAGTCTCCATTATCTTTATCTTTGCGCAGAACCCATTCTGAGTAGTATAATAATTTCTTTCAGCCATACAACAGTGTCATATAAATGTTGTGGAATTTACTTGATTTTATAAATACTATACTTTATTGTATATTTTGAAAATAAGGGTAAACCCTGTAGCACATGAGCTTTGTAATAAAACCTCTGGCTTATTTGTTTTTCTAACAAATTATTTATTTTTAACGTTCATATTGTATTACTCAAAACTTTCTCTTGATTAAAATTTGAATATACACTGGGTTGCATTGTGTCTTAAATGACAAACTCATTATTTATTTGATCATCAGTGTTTGGCCCATTGTAGTTGTCGGTCACTTTTGTCTTGTTATACATTTCCCATTAAGCATCTCAGCTCTGATGGCCGTGACCATATTTATTCTTTATCAATATGGGCAGGAAACTGCTTCTCTGGTTGGCCTCAATGTCACTCCAACAACTGCGCCGTAGGTATTCAAAGAGAGCCAGTTCCTGAACACTGAAGATGGGAGCTTTGCTTGAAATAAGGTGCACAGGGTTGGACCCAGAGTGGGGCATTGCAGAGAGCAACTCGCTACAGCCCAGTTGCCTTTCTTCTCACCACCATGAGCATCATTTTTGTGACACAGCACTAATTCTGTCAGCCTGTAGCCATGTCCAACTAAAGTCCTGTCAATCCTTCTCCTTCTACATTGTAAACAGTGTGTAGCTTTTTTCCTAAATGTTTAGGGCTCAGTTGTGACTAGCCTGTTCAGGTCAGGGATGTGGGAAGGAGCCAGGGCTTGGCTATACTTGAAATTTCAAAGCGCTGCCACAGAAACACTCCCACGGCAGCACTTGGAAGTGTGAATGTGGCCATGAGCAAGCACTGGGAGAAAGGTCTCCCAGTGCTCCTGGTAATCCACCTCCACAAGGGGATTAGCTCCAAGCACTCAGAGCCTGTCCACACTAGCGCTTTAAAGCACTCAGACCTGCTGCGCTCCAGGGGGTGATTTTTCACACCCCCGAGCAAGTTAGAGCGCTATAAAGCGCCAGTGTAGCCAAGCGCAATTGCAGAGATTACAGTACAGGAACCACTTAAAGCTAGTGCCAGCAGTGCTATTTGTCTCTGAGAGCTAGGAGAAGCGAGGGCAGGGCCTGAGTTCGACTGGTGAGGTGAGGGAATGCATACTGTACCCTTTACAAAGAAGTGACAGTGGCCACTCAGACCCTATCCCACAGCTACTGACATCAATGGGAAAACTGTGCTTCATTTATCCTGGTCTCCTGAAAACATGCTCACAAATTGATTTATTTAGCTCTGTCTTCTTGCAAAACTGATGATTGGAGGGGAAAAAAAAGTCCATTTGTCAGGTTCATTTTACTCAGTCATCAAAAAACATTCCTTCTGCTCAGTCATGAGTTCCCCTTCATCTGTCCACTCAGATTCATTCTATTGACCTATTCAGCAGTTTAACTTTACATAGTTAATTGCTTTGCATACTGAACCCACATCCCACATTTAGCAGCATAACCTGCCCTGGCCAGGGTGTCATGTGTGCACACTGAGCATGAGGACATACATGCATCAGTCTATTCACTAAGCAACTGATTACAAAATCCTGCTTGTACCATTTTCCAGTGTACAAGTGGATCACAGTTTTAAAAATTTGCTGCAGTGTAACATTATGTGGAACATATGCCTGGTGCTAGATACGTTATTTGAATTAGCATTTTGGGTATGATTTCTATCTCTTGGTTGCCTTTTCCTAAATAAGATAAGTTATTCAAAATGCCGGAGGAGCTTGCATTTTCCTTCACTGCCAAGGTTAGAGTCTTTTCTTTAATTGTTTGAAGGTTAATTAAATACCTTTTATCTGGAACTAAAGTTAACAGTGACCTACAAAAGAGTTTAATAAAAATAGGGCTTTTGTGCCCTCTGTATGCTTTATTTGGATGTACAAAGAAGGTCTGAAATTGGAGTCTGGATTGGTTTGGGATTTTTTTTCCCTTTAGAAATTCTAGTGATAACAATTATGATCTTCCCTGGTTTTTCTAGAAGTTTGTTGGGGATCCATTTGATCTTGATTTAAGTGCCCAGTATAGACCCACCTGATCCTACAGAAATATTTAAAAATAAAATTTGTGCTATAGAAATGAGTTTTTCCAGTATTATAGAAGAGTAATTTGTGTTATATTTTAAATAACTGTCATGTTCATTAGTCATATTATGAGTATGACTTTTGTAGCTTTCATTATTTACATATTCATTAATTATTCATGAGGCTTTACAGATCCATAAGAAAACCCACCCCTGGAGGAATGTATATTCAGTTTATTTTCTCAGAGCCAAATCTTGGTCCTTTTGAAGCTAATGGAAGTTTTGTAGTTGACTTTAATGAGACCAAGTTTTTGCCCCATGTGCATTCTAAGGCCCTGAGCAATCCTACAAGGTTATAAATGCCTCGTGTGATTGGCCGATGCCCTTCACTTTCCTTGACTTCAGTGATCTCCAGGTTGCTCAGCATCTCACAAGAGCAAATATTGGTTTTATGTATTAAGTCTAACCATATTCACAGACATAAATGTAATAGGGAAACTGTTTTACAGGGGAGAAGATACTATGCATGTGAATTTTTTTTAAGAGGATCACTGCAGAACTATACTGCAAGTTACTGAAGCGTGGAGATGGAGGGCGTCTCTCTCATTCCAGGCTACAGTCCAGACCAGTGAGAGGTTGTCTAACCACCTGCCCTGCAACCTTGAGTGCCTCACAATGCTTTGTCATTGTAGCTTCCAACCAGGGCCAGGCACAAACAGCCTAACATTGTGTAGATCACACACTTAGTGTCTGTGTATAGATTCAGCCCTGGTCCAGCCACTCTGACCCCAGCAGCCTGTGAGCAACACACCAGTCACACTCTAGCTTCCAACAGACTTGGTTACTACTTGCAGGGCCAACACATTCCTAGTTCCAAATTTTCCCAAAATGTGTTTTGCACTGTCCAGCCCTCTCCTGGACAGTCTGGCTATTAAAGGTCTGTTGTCCTGTAAAGGGTCTGTTTTCATCAGTTTGCTGCTTTAACTGGGGTTACCAAACAGTTCAGTTTACACACAACACTGGATTAGTTTACATTAAAATTAAAACAAGTTTATTTAACTACAGAAATAGGTTGTTTTAAGTGAGTACAAGTATAAGGTATCAGTCAGAAATGGTTACAAAAAAAAAAATCAAGATAAAATGCTTCCTAGTAGCTAAAATTTAAGAAGCTAGACTTGGCTCAAGGTAAATCCTTACCATATGTTCCCAGCAACTGCACTGACCAGAGTCTCAGGGGGCAGAGGTGAAAGTGGGACAGTGAGGCATAGCAGTAAGAAGTGGCCACAGGTACGGGCCCTTACACAGCAGCACTTCAACATTGCTGCCCGTATTGCCTCCCGCAGGGTTGCCAAGGGAGGAGGGCAAAAGGGGCATCTGCCCCGGGGCCTGGTGATTTAAAAGGGCCCGAGGCTCCCAGCTGGAGCCCCAGACCCTTTAAATCGCTGCCAGACTCCTGGGCAGCGTGGGCTGGGCAGCACTGAAGGGCTGGCTGGGGGAGACTGACCCCAGCCTCAACCCTTTTGTCTGAGGCCCTGGCCCTTCCAGTCAGTAGGGGGGCTTGGAGCCAGGCCCCTCTACTGGTAAGACTTTTAAGTTACTTTCACCCCTGCTCAGGGGTCAAACTCTCCCCACAAAGTCAAAGGGCTTGTTCCTTTGTCATCTTAGGTGAAAAAGACCTGTGCAGGTCTTTGCACCCTTGAAATGTATTATCCCTGGATAACATTCTTTCCAGGTGTGAGGAAGGATAGAGATTCAATGTTGTGTGCTAAAATGCATATAGATCTGTTCCTGTCCCCCTTTATTGCCAGCGAATGCCACCTTGACAAGTGGTTACCAACCACCTTTGACACCTGGCTGGTGGCGTCAGTTTGTCCTTTGTCTTTGAGAAACAAGTTTACCCCCTCCTCAGATGGACTGATAAACACTGTTGTTATAATTTCATTTAATGTTCATAATTCTTCATATGCATTTTATACATACATTACACAAGAATATTGATCAGTGTGTTACTCATTTATAAATGATACCTTGCAAAGCATGTTTTGCACAAAGATTATTACAGTAACGTGTACAGGCTGACTACAGGAGTGCTTTTGGTCACAGAGAGATAAAGATTTTATCCCATTACGATTTTATAAAGTGCAGAATAAAGAAACCAAACCTCCTAACCTCTTAAATTATTTGCTATTTCCAGTAATAGAAAATAGAAGAAAATCAAAGTAAAAGTGGATAAGAAGTGACCATGGTTGATGAAGAGCACTTTCTGCACTCCTGACTTAAAGAAAGGAATTTGCTGAGCCTAATAGACAAAGAGTAATAATCAATGGAACTGATCTCTGAGAAATGTCATGGGAACCTTGAACCATGGAAATGATAGCTAGACTTGACAGATGTGACATGAAACATTCCACACTTTGCTATCATGTGCTGTTGCTTGCTAAACTGTGAAGAACAGCATAAACTGTATTAAAGATGCTTTCTATACTAGTGCCAATCACCTTTTTGGACTTGAAAGTGATATTTTCCTATTGACTCTCATGATTTCATTTGCATGTATTCAGTGATTGTGTACAAGCAAAATATGTAATCTGCTTTACCTATTTAAAGATCCATCAACATCACAGTGGTAAATAAAATTAATTCCACTTCTTTCTCCTCTAAATTGTAATTACTTAGGTCCATATTGTTGGAAGTCCAAACTGATTTCAAACAAGGATTAATGTAAATGTCTGCACTTACTTTATGGACAATAGCCTCTAAAGATACTTTCACTGTTTTAGTGAAATGAGAAGAAAAAAAGCTATTTATAACAAGGCCTCATGTTGTGTACATAAATTGTCTTTGAAATGTGTGATTTAGTTTATTGCTTGTAAAAGAGAAATTATATAATTTATTTAGTAAATACTACTGTAAACTATAGTTTTATTGACAGAAATAAAATATTTTGTTCTCAGAACCTATGGTGCACATTTCACGCTGTTTCTGGTCTATACACTTCTTGTTCTTGTCCTGACCCTTTCTAAGAGAATCATTATTTATGCACTGCGCCAAACAGTATATAACAGGTACTGTAATCTGTCCCGTTATGTCCTCACATAGAAAAGAGGGCGGAAAAACATTGTACAAGAAGAGGAAAGGCAAAGGAAGAGATGCAACATGTATGGTTTGATAAAAGTTGCAGCTCTCTCACTGTGTAACCATTAAAAGGCAAAAAAAGGTAAAAGCAATCTGATTTTACATTGGAGTAGAGATTAGTCATAGCAGGGTAAAGGCTGCTAAGCATTATTCTAAGAATCTAGACCTTGATGTGGGAGCATATTTAGGAACTTCATAAACGCCTCTAAGGTGTATGGAAATTATTGGGGATAATTATCTCTCCCAAAAATAACATTCCTTGCAGAGTGGATAGTGTGCCACTGGAGCTGGCACTTCTGTAGACCTTGTCATGGGAGGATTTTTCCAACATTAACAAATTAAAACTCACTCACCTACTTCACAAAGATACTATTATCCCCATTTTATAGATGGGATGGACAAATAGAGGTCATACAACTTGTTCAGGTACATACAAAATCTGTGGCAGGGCCAGGATTAGAACCTCATCTCCTAATTCCTAGCTCTGTGCTTTATCCACTAAACCAAACTTCCTCTCATGAAGATGATAGTTCCCCGTGGCACACTGGATGTTAAGCAACAGAGAGCTATGCCCTGTAACCAAAACTGCTGCATATAATATGTATATGTGGGATGATTGCCTTCTGCTTCCTGCATAATCTATAACAAATATAGAATATGTCTATGTACAAAATAAATTTCACTGAAATGTTTTGTTTCATAAAAAAACAAAGTTCCTAGTTTTTGGCATCAGAGAGACTTTTTTTGAATTGGACAGATGCTTAATTTTTCTTGGTAGATTCATGTCAGTTTTCCAGTTATCTCTAGGACTACAGAATGCCCAAGAAAAAATAAATGTTTTGAAAAGAGACCTGTCTATGCAAGGATACATTTTTATATTGTGTAATTCTCAAATGACATGTTTTCTTCTGTGTAGCCGCTTAAAAGGCTTTATAAATGAAAATGCTGTAATCTTCAGTGGGAATTTGCTCCACATAAAAAGATTACATTTCCTGTTCAGTGTGTTTATATACTGTCACCCCAGCTGCCAACTTTCCCTTGTGAATAGAAACATCCATCCAATGCAGAAAAAGGAAATCCAGGTTAGATTACAAGTATTAGTGGAAAGATTCTTTTCTTTCTAAGGCTCACATTCTGAAGTGTGCATTATTGTGTTCCTGTTGATATGATTTCCAATCAGTGTAGGCAATGGACTTTGTGAAAGGAAGTCCAGTGGAGCACTCCTGATGGGCAATGGTTTAAGCCTGACCCAGAGAAAACCTAATGCGCTCTAACGCCTGTAACCATATGAGAAAATCTTACTCCAAAACAGTACAATAGGTTTGGAAAGACTCTCCATGTTTCACCCTTAAGTAACTGGATGCTATTTACTTTGCATGGATGGCTTTTAAGTAAGCTTGAAGGATCATTTATGCACATCAATAAGAGTTGAAAAGGGGACAAGAAAAAATAAAATATGTACAAGATGACCTGGCCACCAAATATTAGGTTTTCTGGGCTAGAAGAGGGTCATCTTAGCTTATTTCTTCAGGTCTAGGCAGACAGAATACCACATAGGGAACAAAATGTGAAGAAGTAGGTCACAGAAATGTGGCACTATCTGTATACACAAATATTTACATTCTTTAATTTAAATATGAACCTCCCAGAAGAAAAGGCAGATAGTTGATATCTGCTAGGAGAACGTATGAGGAATAATTTAGGCTTGTTATATGTGACCTTGTAACTGATACTATTCTGTAATCCTGTGGAATTCTGGGGGACAAAAGTAAATCAAGGGGGTCATTTGCATTTAACAAGATTTTGTGACATACTCCCCTGACTGAAAAACTGGATACTTTGGCACCTCTTCTAAAATCAGTACTGAGAAAATCACTGAACTCCTACTCTGATATATTATTTAGGTGGTGGTAGCTTTACTATACCACAGGTATCTAACTATTGGATATGTTTCACCATTACATGCCTCAACCCAGTGAACAGCAGACAGTGATAAAGAGCAAATCAGCAGCACTCTCTCCCTTCAGTACATAAGCCATTTGTTGAGTCATTTCACGGTGATGTGTACATTTGCTTTCAATATTTTATTAGCTTTTTGGCATCGGAGAGACTTTATTCAAAACAGGCCTGGCCTTGCACACAACTCCTTTTCATGTAAAACTCTCATAGAAGACCATGGAAATCTGCATGCAGAGGGCTTACAGAAATGAAGTGTGGCATGGTTTTTACAGAGTTTTTTTTCCAACTTCTATAATTACCATGCTTAAGTCCCTTGTGGGACTTGCATGATTTTAAAAAAAATTAAAGCTATATAGCAACATGACCTATATGTTGAGCCTCATGGGTTCAATGTGCTTTTAAGAGATGGGTATTGTTGCTCTCGTTTTTCAGGTGGGGAGATTAAGACACAGAAGGGTTAAGTGGTATAGAGCAGTGGTTTTCAAACTGCGGGTCACAACCCACTATTGGGTCGTGGAACGTAAGGCACTGGGTCGCGGCGGCTCTGGTCATCACCACTGACCAAGCCATTAAAAGCCCCATGGGTTGTGCTGCCCAGCTCAGGCAGGCTAGTCCCTACCTGTTCTGACACCATCCTGCGCCCTGGATGCGGCCAACAGCAGGTCTGGCTCCTAGGTGGTGGGGTCCCCAGACATTGGCTTCTCACTCCCATTGCCCAATTCCTGGCCAATGGGAGTTGGGGAGGGTGGTGCTTATAGGCAAGAGCTGCATGGAGCTGCTTGTGTGCCTCCGTCTAGGAGCTGGACCTGATGCTGGCTGCTCCCAGGGCAAGGCATGGTCCATGGTGCCAAGACAGGCAGGAAGCCTGCCTTAGCACCCTTGCTGTGCTGCTGACCAGGAGCCACCGAGGTAAGCCTGCGCCCGAGCCCCCACACCCCAATCTCCTGCCCCAATGCTAAGTCCCCCACAATCCAGAGCCCCTTTCTGCACCCCAAACCCCTCATCCCTAGCCACACCCTAGAGCCTTCACCCCCAGCCCAGAACCCTGACCCCGCCACCCTGAATCTCATTCCTAGCCCTACCCTGCAGCCCTCACCTCCACACCCCAACTCTCCACCCCAGCCCTGAGCCTCTCCCCACACCCCCAAACCCCTCACTGGGTTGCCGTAAAAAAAGTTTGAAAACCACCAGTATAGAGTATTAGACCTGGAGGGTAAGGTTCATCCCTATGCAGAGAGCCAGCATGCAACCTGTGTATCACTTAAGTTTTATTTTGAAGACTTCAGTAGTGAATAGGCCTTGTGCTATTCTCTGTGCTAGAACAAAAATCACCCTAAGAATTTAATGCCACTGTGTTGGGGTGTTGAATTTTACCCTTTGCTGACTCAGGACAAATTCAAAGATACTGTGCACATTTTCAAGGAAAAAAAATCACACTCTGCTTAAGAATTAATAAACATGGGTGATAATGACTGGCTAAATATTCCAGAACTTTGTCTACAGGATTATGCCTTTTTAGCTGTACTAAGCCCCTTCTATTTGGAATTAATTATCTAAAGATGCTTGTGATATGAGAGCAAGACATTATTTGGCTGGCTTTTGGTAAGTAGTCTTTTAATTTCATACTTAATTTGCTGATCTGAAGCTATTTTTGTGAACTCTTTGTATTCAGCGTATAAAAGGCAAATGGTATTATAAATTATAAATGAAAAGACTGACTTGGTTCTTTGTTCTGAAGGGGGTAAAAGAGATGAGGAGAAGAAATTCAAGTAACAATAATTGCAGTGTTTAATGAAGGAAACTCATTCCAAAAATCTTAAATTATAAATTCACGTGCGTTCTCTCTCTCTCTCTCTCACTCTCTCACTCACACACACACACACACACCCCTTCAAAATGTTATTTTATCTTTCAGATATTAGCTAAACAAGACTGTCTCAATACACACAACTGGTATATACAACTGGTTGCCTCTTCATTCATTATTCATTCCTGCTTTTAGTCACTTATCCACTCAATAAATTAATTTCTTTCATTAGAACTCAACCCAGTTTCTGCAATTACTTTGGAATTCTGTGCACTCAAGCTTTAGTGACTGACTTTGCACATTCAGAATGCAGTTTTGTGCATACAAACTATGCTTGCACACACAAATTGATAGCACGTAGCTATATTTGCATGCACAAAGCAGCTGTAGTTTTTAACACTGCAGGTGGACACTTTTGAAAATTTGGTCCGAAGTACAGAACATCAATTTCATTCCCTAACACACTCCCTATAGTACAATTTGAAATAATTGCAGAGAGGTTAGCTAAATAAGACTCCCTTTCTTATGATAAATATAGATAATTTCTCTTATGAAATTTGCTTTCTATACTGGGGGGGAGGAGAAATGTGTTTAACTGTGTTAGTTAATGATTTTGTCCTTAGTGTGGACAAAGATAATTGAAGAACTTCACTTACTGCACAGGGTGAATAACCTTCTCTTTTAGAGCAAATTGTGAAGGAAAGAATAATTCACAGAGGTAAATGGAATGGAATGCAACACACATTTAAAAAAGGTAGGTTGATCATGTCAGACTTACCTGATTTCTTTCTTTCAGAAAATAGCAGATTTTTCAGGTAAGGGAAGTACAGTAGATCAAATATTTCTGGACTTCAGCAAAGCATTTGTTATAGTAGCAAGGGGGAAATTATTTAGTGAAATCGGGAAAAGGCAGATCAGTATAAGCACTGTAAGATGGATAAGGTACAGGCTAAAGGGGTGAAGGCACTCAGTTATGCTGAAAGGTGAATTATTGGGCTGGAAGGAGGTTACTAGTGGGGTTCCTCAAGGATCAATATTGTGAAAAAGCTTGTTTAATACTTTTTACTGACCTTGGCACAAAAAGTAGGAGTGGACCAATGAAATCTGCTGCTGATACAAAGTTGGGAGAAATTGCCAATACAGAGGAAGACTGGAGTATTACACAGGAAGATCTGGATGACCCTGAAAATGAGTGACAGAAATGGGATGAAATTCAATAGTATAAAGTATACAAGGCCATGAACTTAAGGTCTAATAGTAAAAATTTCTACTGCAGAATGGGGGCTCATCAGTTGGAAACAAGAGAGGAGGAAAGAGATACTGGGTATGAGAGCTGATCACAGGATGACTGGGCTACCACTGTGATGGGGCAGTGAAAAAGGCATATGCGATCCTAGGATGTATGAGATGAGACATTTCTAACAGAGACAGAGAAGTATTAATGCTATTGTACAAAGCATTGATAATTCCTCATTTGGAATGATAGATGACCTGAATTGTACACATGGTTAAGAAACATTCTACGCCAACTCAATATACTGCATGAAAATGGATTGAGTAAGCCATTCAGCATCAAGACAGGTGTAAGACAGGCGTGCTTCCTGTCTCATTTTTTGTTTATGCTAGTCATCGACTATGAATTAAAATAATGCGACAGTGTCACAAATGGCCTAAAATGCAACAATTCAAGGCTATTTGATCTAGGGGTACATAAATTTTTTGTTCACTGCCCATGATCTGTGCACTGCTATTTTACTAAAAATACCAGTGACTAAAAGCCTTACTTAGAAGTATCCAAAGGTGGTGTCCAATAGAGCAGACTGGTAACTGTCCAGTGGGGGCTGGCAGAGGCAAAGATTTACCCAGGACTATAACAAGCTTCTCAAGTGTTAATGTGGGATGTTACTGAGACTAAAAGCTTCACAAGATTTACAAAGAAACTAGACACATATGGATAACAAGAATAACTTGATCAGCCTTTAAGTACCTACATGAGGAACTGTGGCAGGGTGCTGATTGAGAAGCCCTTAATCATCTCCTGCCACTGCAGCCCCAATCAAGAGGAATGGATTGAGGCTGTGTGAATAGCCCAGTGCTTGCCTGGTAATTGGCTGCACCTGCCAGTCTTATTGGCCCAGTGCAATAAAAGCTGGGAGGAAGCCAGCTAGGAGGGGGAAGAGAAAGTTCAGGCACAGAAGGAAGTAGGAGCCTTGTAGTCTGTTGCTGGCCAGCCCTGTTGTAGGCAAAGTAGCTGTGATGCCTATATATAACTGGGAACTGGTGGTGGGAAACATTTTGAGAATAAAGAGCATGGGTATTGCACCAGACTGAAGTGTCCCTGACTCATTGAAGAGGGAGGCCCAGGGACCGAATACTCTGGGACACAGTGTGAACCCTGTTACAGAAACAAAATTTGAACAGCCCTTTGCTATCAACCTAGCAGACAAAAGTATAACAGGATCCAATAACTAAAAGTTGAAGCTAGACAAATTTAGACTGGAACTAAGGTGCAAATTATTAACAGTGAGAGTGATTAACTGTTGGAACAATTTACCAAGGCTTGTGGTGGATTCTCCATCACTGGGAATTTTTAAATAAAAATTAGATGTGTTTTTTTTCTAAGAGATACTAGAGTTCAAACAGGATTTAATTCAGGCCTGTGTTACACAGGAGGTCAAAGTAGAATACTAGATAATCAAATGGGTTATATGATCATAGTTTTAACTCTGGATATTCATAGATTATATCATAAACACTAACCAATTTTTGGAAAAGAGGTTAAACCTCATGTTTCAGAGTTTAATCTCTAATTATCAAGAAACAGAAGGTCAGTAGGGCTAGTGTACATGGGGAAATTATCAGAATAGCTATTGCTTAATAAACTATTCTTCTCCTGCTGTTCCAGAATAGCTATTTCAGTAACTTCCCTGCGTAGACAAACTTTTAATGAGAGAGTAGATTAGATTATCCCACATCTGCCCAATAGGAGATTTCTTGTACCTTTCTCTGAATCCTCTGATGCTGGGCACTGTCAGGGACAGAATACTACACTAATCAGACCACAAGCCTGATCCAGCCTGGCAATTCTTAAGTTTCTTAATTTGATAATCCTCACCTCTAATTGCCTCTGCTCTACTTTATGGTCAGACCTCATGAGATTAAGCTTTCTAGCAACATTGGTCTGGGAATTCAATAACAGCCTTTCCACATTTAGATAGAACCAGAAAGTGCAGAGGAAGGGAACAATTGAAACCATTCTCCTCACCACCACCACCACTGTTCTCATTTTAAAACTTGTTTAAACCTTACAAAGATTCATTTCAAATTTTGGGTGAAGACGTGCATATATTAGTGTTTTATCCAAACCATCTGTATTCAGCTGAGTACCGGGAGGAAAAAGCCATATAAGCAGACTTGAAAGTATTTGACAGCAGTTCAAACAGGTACAAATGTATCACAGTGCTTTAGTACATACAATTTAAAAGAAATATATTGTGCCTGACATGTTATATGTATGGTATGGAAGTTAATGCAAACAAAGAAAACCATGTTACATTATGAAGATAGGCCAAATTGTAAAGTGGTTAGTACAAATAAACAAACCTTAACATTGATCTTTCTATGGTTCTACTAGTGATATGTCAAAACTTCAGAAACTCAAAGCATGTAAGTCCACTGATGAATAAAACTAGGGTTTAATCTCCTGAAAAACAGTTTTAAAACTCGAAAATGATCTTAATTACTATTTTTTTAAAAAAATCATATTTAAGCCCAGATTTTTAAAGGTATTCAGGCATTGTGCTTGGTATAATACCACACAACTGATTTAGAAACCTAAATATTTCAAAAGGGATCTATGCATGTAGGAGTCTATATCTGAAGTGATTTAGACCCCTAAGTGCCTAAATTCCCTTTGAAAATATGTAGGTTCCAAAATCACTTAAGCAGTGCAACACTGCACACAGAAATGCCTACATACCTTTACAAATCTGCCCCTTACTTTTATGAAACACCATTCATTTTGTAGGGGTTATTACTGGGTTTATTAAAGGCAAAACCAAAGAGGTGTTAGTAGTGACTGACGTAGTACAGCCACTGTTCAACTGATGTTCAAGAGTAACATGAAAGCAATTTGAAAATGCTTAGAAATTTCTAACTATTTAAGTCACTGTGAGGTCCATGCACTAGGGAGTAGGAAAACCATCCCTCCGGAAGCTGCAGAAACCATCAACTCAGAACTGCTGAAATCATTCTCCATTACTACTAATTTGATGCATTTAACTTCAGCTGTGTCTTGTAAAGTGCCGGTTCATTAACTTGAACATTGTTGACAAGCTCATTATTTACACATTCTGCTTGACTAGTGCAAGTGCTAACAATGAAGAGAATACTTCATCTATAGGATTTCATTGATCCATCTCAAGCAGAGAGAAACCAACATTTCCCAGTCATGGATTGGAATTTATTGAAGATCTCACAGAAGCTCTATACTACAAATTTACGTTGGTGAGTCTCTCCCATTGGTTTAATAAATCTATCTCCGTGTGAGGTGGCTGCTATCTCGGCAGGGTGCTGTCTACAAGAGGAATTAAGATTGCTGAAGGCAGTGGACTTTTCAAACCTTGAGTAACATAGTTATACTGAAGTAAATCATGTAGACCAAGCCTAAGCTGGGCACAGTGGCCAATGGGGCCTGTGCCCAGAGGCCCCAGACAATGGGGGTCACTGGAAAAATGGGTGCCCCAGCACCTTGACCTGCTCCACCCACCTGGCACTTCTGTCAGGAAGCAGGGTCCGGATGTGGGGCTTGTGCTGCTCAGCCCTCCCAGGGCTCCAGCCGGAGACTGGAGTCAGGACGCAGGGGCTCCCCAGCAGGAGTGCTGGGCAAGTGGAGTGGCACAAGCCCCCGCATCTCAACCCCATTTCCACAGAAGGGGTGCGGGGGCAAAGGGTAAACTACAGGCAGAAGGGGTGGGGAGAGACCCCCACTTGCTCTGGCCTAGAGGCCCCACAAAACCCTAATCCGCCCATGTGGGCAGACAGGAACTACCACCAAAAACCAGTGTCAGAGGCTGAAACAGAGAATGAAAACTACAACTAAATGTCGCTAATGCTTTATACTGTGTCCCTTGTTACCTTTAGCAAAGAGAAGAGCGACAAGAATATAAAAAAGGAGTTGGGCCACCTTTGAACTAAAATGAGTGTCATATTTATACTTTGGAATCACAAGGTAACAGACACACTATAGCACAGAAATGCAAGTGCCCCTAGGATGAGCGTGTGATAATCAGTCAGTGCAGGGAATTCTGGCTGCTAACAGGGTGAGGTGAATTGATACGGTTATGAAAAGTGTAATGGCTCACTTTGGCTCAAAATGGCTCTAGCAAACATTGCTTTTTATAGTCTCAGTTGAAAGTTTACTGTGTGTTTCTAGATCTAGATGGAGCTTATGTTTCTCTACGTCTAATAATTATAACGGTTTTCTCAGAAAAATGTTTTATCAGGTTAAGGAAAACAACAAAAGAACAAAGGTAAAGTCCCTATGAAAGAGCACTGTGTGTATCTTCTCTGTAACATGCAGAATTATTCTGCTTCATAACATTGCAGCTGCTGTCTCCAGACAGCAGACTTCTAGAAATCTAAAGGTGTAGCACACAGAAATCAAAGTAATAACTTACTGCCTGCAACCTCACAGAATTCAGATTTTAGGTGGGACTGTATGACTTTTAAAATGTCACTCTTTGGAAGAAATGGAAATTACACATTTCTCTGTTTTCATGGAGAAGCTCTTTTTGTAGAAGGGATACGTATTTCTATTACACTTTTCCAATGGAAACCCTCCTTACTGTCCCCAGTGAGCCTAGTCTATTTTATTTATTTAGATTAAAATAATAATAGACGCTAAAGTTTTCCCCAGGAATTGAAATTAGATGGGGTGTTCAAATTGATAGGCAGAAGTGTTGGAAAATGACTAAATTGACAACTAGTTGATCACTAGGGGAAATGGGGGAGTTCAAGGGGATGGAGAGAAATCCATTGCCTGTATGAAACTTCAGGTACTGTCACACATCATTAACAAAATAATAAAAGCCTAGCACTATTTCGATCATCAATTCAGCACAACTCAGGCAGTCACTTACAAAACCTCCTTTATTACTCCTTCATTGTTCTGGGAAGCATCATCTTAGCCCTCTCAAGAAACCCTATCAAACAAATTTCTGTTTTAGTAGATGGGCACCTTGTCTTCCCTTTACTGGATCAGTGTGCGGTCTTTTCTATACAAGGAAATTGCCCAAAATATCTATTTCAGAATAACTCCCTTTATGGATATTATTCCACAATGAGTCACTTTTGTCCTGGAATAATTATACCATTTTGTGAGAGCAGTAATTATGTTGGAATAAAATCACTTTTCTTTGGAATAGTGTCCACACGGGGAGCCTCAGTAGCTGTACAGATTCATTTTCCTGTGTAGATAAGGCTTAAGATTTAATCAGTATGTTATGAACTACACACTTTTGTTTTCCCTATCAACCCCATTAAAAACCTCTAACAAGCTATGTAGTCTAGTATACATACCCTGCGCTGGCCAGGAGGGGGAAGTGCAAGCTCTCCATCTACTGGACCATTCGTGAAAAAGCTGCCCCGGGGACGGGAAAATAACTTTCTGGGAGCAGCTGTGTTCATGCTGAAGTCTGCTGGGAGAGCAATAAATCCTGGTTTGGTTTTTTTGGCTCCTAGGAGGAACGTCCCTGGTTTTAATCTTATGTGCTGTGTTCTGACAGTGAGACTACACTCGCTGGGGGCTGCAGAAAGGACACTCGGGTTTGTTCCCTCAGGCATGCCCATGTGAAAGTGCCTCTCGCGTACACAGCTGGGTCAGCCACAGTTCGTCTGCCGCGGCAGGGGCACACTTGGTGTTGAGACCATTTTACCAGGACTGTCCTGTCGCACGGACAAGGGCGGCCGCGGGGAGCCCCCCGCGCCGCTGGAGGGCGGTAGCCGCGGCTCCCGGGGAGTGCGGCTGACGCGCGCAGGAGCGGCCGCCGGGGCGGACTCCTCCTCCGGCGGCGGCGGCGGCATGTGGAGGCCGGGACCGGCGCGCGCTGCGGCCCGGGGTCTCTGCGAGGCCGCGGGGCTCCGGGGGCCGCGCGGGCCGCTCGGGGGACCCGCCGCCTCCTGCCGCCAGCCCGTGAGTAGCGCGGCGCCCGCGTGACGCTGCTGGGGCCGGCAGAGCGGTGCGGTGCCCTGCCCGGCCCCCCCGCTTGCCCCGGAGACTCGTCGCTGGCGCCGCTCACGCTGGGGGATTTGCCCGGCGAGTGTCCGTGCGCTGGTTCGACCCCGCCCGTTCCCACTGTCCCCACGGCCCCCGGCAGGGTTGCGATCCTGCAGCAGGGCAGGACGGAGCTGGAGCCGCGGCGCTCCTGGCCCACGCGACTGCGGGGCGCCGCATGGGGGACTGATGCACTTTGTTGGTAGTTGAGAGGTGGGGAGTGTCAGACTTGGTGGCCCTCAGTGCTTTGTCAGGGTCTTGAAAGCGGCTCTCTGCCTCCTGCACGAGTGATCGGAAGTCAGGCTCGGAGGTAGCAGCATGCAGAAAAAAGGGTTAGCGGGAGCTTGAGGAGATGGTGCTGAGGCCCCTCTACCCTTTGCACCGTTGGGAGGGAAGCTTTTAAACTCTTTATCTTTGTCTTATTCCATGATCTACTATAATTGAGGAGCTTTATGAAATACACTCCAGTGTTGTCATGTCCTGTTGGTGTGAGATCAGCAGCACCCAGGAATCCTCTGTACACAAATTACTCCTCCAGTGACACTCCGAAAACAGAGTCCTTATAGTGTTCTGTGTGAGATGAATTTAGTGTTCAGGCCATTTTCTAGTGGAGTGAAGTCCACAGACATCACCTCCAAAACTGAATACTTTGTTTGTGAGGGGGACATTTCGCCAACAATTCAAACCAATTTTCAAAGTAATTAACAGCTTTCAGAGAGCTCCAGTTAACAGAGCTGTTCTAGCACTAGAGCCTCGTCTGTGCTGTGGGTCCAAAAGGTTTTAACTGGTTTTTATGTTTTGCTAAATTTTCCCAACCTAGACAAGGCCTGATACGCCCATCTTCAGTAGAGACAACATGGAGTGGATGCTCAGTATTCCATATACTTGGTGGTGGTCTCAGCTTGTCTGAACACAAGCAGCATGGTGATTGTAATCCCTGACGTGAAATTGTGAAGATTAGTTTGGGGAATTAAAATATTTCTGTTAGTGTGCTGCCACTTTAGGCAAGTTTCTAGCTTTCTTTTGCATAGCTTATTTATAGGCTTTCAATTGTAGTATCTGAGTACTTTAGAAACAATTAATATGTACTTGCAACAGCCCCATTTTACAGATGTGGAATTGAAACTGTGATTAAAACCAACATTTTCAAAAGTGACAGCTAATTTTGGGTGCTCACCTTGAGATATTTAAAACTTATTTTTCAAGGTGATGAACATCCATGACTCTCATTGATTTCAACAAGGGTTATGGGTGCTCAGCACTGGCCATAATCAGTCACCAGGTGCATGAACTCAGGCACACCAAATTAGTGGACCCCCTTGCAAGTGTTGGCCGAACTGACTTGTCCCAGGTTGCTTAGCAAGTCTGTGACAAAGGACTAGAACTCAGATCTCATTTTTTTTAGTCTAATGCCTTAAACACAACAACATTTTTCCTCTTACTACATCAAAGTGAAAAGCAAGAGTGTCCTAATCATGAATTTCTGCCTCAAGAATACCGATAGATGTATGGATTGGGATTTCTGTGATACTTTTTGCTTCTTTGTTGGTCCTGTAAGATAAATGAACTTTTAACTGGGGTGGGGGAGGAGGAATGTGACTTTGGAATTCTGTTTCTTAAATATTAAAAATATTGACATTTTTGTACCATTACTTTTGTTAAATACTTAATTTAACTTATTTTTAGGATTCTCATCTGCAACAATTAGACCATGTTCTAAAAGTTAAAAACAGAAGTGTTCAGTTTATTAATTTAAGAAATGCAGGAACTTTGAAAGACAGAAGGTAAGTTTTATTCCGAATTTTTTATATGAGAATTCTGACAGTGCATACAGAGTTCAGAAAACTCAATTTTAGATTTGGCAGCACTGAAAATTAATACAGTGTGACTGTTGATATGAGCTGGGGAAAAGGCTAATCTTGTGGATGAGGAAAGGACTTGGAATGATCACTTCTGGAATTCTATTTCTAGGTTTGCCACAGATTTCCTGTGTGAACTTGAGAAATCACTTAACCACTCATGGGCCATAGTTTTCCCTTCTGTAAGGCAGAATAAATGAATCCCCACTGTACCTCAAATAAGTGGCATGAAGCACTCTTGAAGGAAAGTTGTTATAAAAATTCAAAGTATTAAGTAACGTTGCAGTATTTTATGGTAACAGTAATTATTTTGTGTTGCCACATTTGTTTGATACTGAAAACATTTCACTGAATTGCACTGTTATAAATATACATACACAATACCCAGATGTGCAAACTAGGTTAAAGTGCACCACTGAGATGGATTCAAAATTAATCTTTTTTTCTATGAAGAAACCTAGGTTTCCAGGTCTGCAGCTGCTTCCATTTCTCTGTTGGTAAAATGGAGGTGTTGAAAGGTTTACCTAATATTTGTAACATGCTTTGATATTCTTGGAAGAAAACTACAGTAGAAGTGCACAGTTATTATTTTATTGGAGTGAACTGGGACTTCCAAAAGAGGAAGTCACTTACTGTATGTAGATAGGATGTATCTGAATGTTGACATCTTTACATCTTTGTTTATATATACAGTTGTTGTTTCCCGTATATGATGTATCCATAAACAACATACTGTATGTTTATGAATATAAATTATTTAGATTTATCTTAAAGATTAAGCAGTACTTGCATGCACAGAGTACTTCTGCAACAATGTCGTATTTTAAAATCCAGAGGTCTACCTTCAGTAACATTCTGGGCACAGAAGTAACTGGGGAAAGAAACATACTTAGTCCAGTTAGCTATCTATAATCTCAGGTTTTAAAATTCCACCTCAATTTCTAAGGTGCATTGTGGCATACAGCAATTTGTGACAAATCATCTCCTCCAATCACAGGTGATTATCTCATGGTTAACATGTTCCCAAGATAATATTGTTCTTGTTTGGTATTAGTTGTAGGAAAGAGTTTCATACTAACGTAATACATATTTTCTCCTAGTAATCTCAGATTTGTTTGTGTGCCACTGCAGTTCTTTAGATGAAACTACTTATGAAAAACTTGCTGAAGAAACACTGGACTCATTAGCAGACTTCTTTGAGGATCTAGCAGACAAGCCTTTTACACCTGAAGATTATGATGTCTCCTTTGGGGTATACTTTACAGTTTCTCTTCTTGCTATAATTGTTGTAGGGTTTTTCCCTGGGGGAAATATCTTCATTCATCTAGTCTTTAGTGCAGGCCTGCACAACATGCGGCCCAGGGACCACATGCGGCCTGCACGGACTCACTGTGTGGCCCACGGGGGATGATTGGGGTGGGGCAAGCCATGGGGTGGGGAGAAGAGGATGGGGGCAAGGTGAGGGCAGGGCTTTTCGGCCCGCAGCTGGTTTTTTTGCAGTAATATGGCCCTCGCTGCTTTCCGAGTTGTGCAGGCCTACTTTAGTGCAAAAGTTTTAATATTTAAGAAACAGTTCACATGCAATAAATAAGTGAAATGTATCTGAAAATCAAGTTTTAAAATTTGATTTTACTTATTGAGGGTGTGGCAGCTTTTTTGATGGAAAAAATATAATATACTGATTTAAGATTTAAAGAATTGTAATATTTAGTATTTAAAACAATGAAGTTCTTTTTATGAGAGTTTAACCATTAATTGTTACGTGAGGCTGGAAATTGGTTTCCAGTCTCTTATACTGGTTTTTGATACTGGTGTTACACATATCACTTTTTAATTATCTTGGTAAAAGTGGTCTGCTTGATTTGAGGAGAATAAAATCTAACCCAGGCCACTGACTGCAACATAGCTTCTGCACTGCTCCGGTCTTTGAACTGGAATAATAGCTGCTTTCTGTTTATATCCGCTTGTGGAGAGTTCCCATCTACTGGCTCCACCAGATCAGGATTTAGGTGCATATAAACAGGCAACTGGAGCTTCTGCTGCATGTGTTCTGTGTATAGAAGCCTTTAGACTTCAGAGCTTTGCAAATATCGGCTTTTCTGAGCGCTACATTCACTCTTTATCTCACAGAAGTACATACACAATAGGAAAATAATACCTTAGCCTCTTTTTGCATTTGGCAAAACTGATAAGTACTTGATTTAGTCAAATATTCAATTAATATTTTACCTGTAACATATCCAGTAATTAATAGCAGTGTATTATTCAGCTGATAGTGTTTTGAGTAGACATTGAAAAGCTCTGATGATTAGCCTTTTAATATCTATTCAATGTAAAGAATATTTTGAAAACTAAGTAGAAAAAATAACACCGAAAAGTTTGGGTTTTGTGTTTTTTCTTTTGATTAAATATTTTTGATATGCTTCCTGACTCTTCAGTAACTTTTCAATGTAGTGTTTTTGATATGTACTTACTGAAAGGTTTGGAGGATTTTTATTTACATCAATCTTTATATACATTATGACTGGATTCAAATTATGAAAAGACTAGTAACATCACAAGCCACGGGGTGGCACACTTGGAAAAGAAGTGACAGAGTTGTAATATTTGTTGACCTTTCAAATTGCTCCGTTCAGTTAATTTGTGGTGTGCTGGAAAAAGTCTCCCTGGAGAGTAATCCTGTTAGCAGACATTAATAATGTCCATAACAGCATGCAGTAGTTTCATACTAGCTATGCACAAAAATGAAAATGAATTTTAAAGTGTTGTTTTACATTAAATTAACCTTTAAAAAAGGTTTTAAAATGTATTTTCCAAAGTTTCATGAATAGTACAGAATGAATATGTGAATGTTTTGATACCAGGGTTTGAAGATAATCTTCCCTTAATTTACAATGTGAAAGCAAAGATCATCTCTCTTGTGTCTGACACATCGTTAGGGCTTCTGATTTTAGCTTTTAACCTATTAAAGCATTCCTGATACCAAAAAAAAGATATTTATTAAATACTTGAAAAACATCAGAAATTATCACTTTTATCTAAGAACTTATCTACAGGGGGCAGTAATGCAGACTGCAGGAGTGTGATTTCTAAAGCACACTACTGTGTTGTGCATTAATTGTTCCATGTAGACCCTGCTGGCGCGCACTGAAGGCTTCCTACTCCATTATAACATAGTGCTTTTTGCAGTAGTACTACATTAAAGTGCACTATGGACCGTTACAAAGAGATTACTTGTTGCCATATATATTACTGTAATGAGTAAGGTCATAGTATATGTTATTAATTTACAATATATAGAAAGAGAGCCTCCAAGGCCCCACCGTTTTTGGACATCTACATAAAATTCAAAAAATGCTAAAAAAATTAAATTAATAAACCCCAAAAATCAGAAGCCCCATAATAATGTAAGTGTTGATGTAGTATTTGTATTAGATCAGTTGAGCCCTATTTGGTACTAGTATACTCTAACATACAGCATGCATTATGGGATAATGCTGAACACTTGTCTATAGCTCTAACATTAGCTAATAGAATATACTAACACATTTGTGCAAATGGTTTAATTGGAATAATTTGTAGCATTCAGAGCTCTCCAAGATACTCTTGTTTTACCTGTTTCATTTCATGCTGTTCTTAGAACACCAGAAAAGTAAGGAGTGAGCTCACAATGAAACTGGGAAGAGGTTAGTTTTAATCCTCATGACACATTAGGATTAAAATAAAATAACTGGCAGGGAAATCAAATGACTCAGTATTAATTAGCACCATCAGAGGTATCCTTTATTCATTTGCACTTCTTTTTCCCCATACAATATAGAATAATTAAACAACCTTTATTTCTTTACTGAACTTGGACAGTAGGAGGACTGAGCTTTAGATTAACACATCACTTGTGAGATGTCAGTAGTCAAAAGGGTTGGCAGATGTTGCAAAGGAAGTGGGCTCTAACTGCTGCTTTTGCTATGAAATGATGTTGAACTTTCAGTAGCTACTTGGTCACAAGGTAAAATGCTGCTGAAATTTCAAAACAAATTGTTACCTACAGAAAATTAAAACAGATTAGCTTTTTCTGATCCAGAAGACAATTGCTAATGCCGGACCATGAAAGGTGCTATGAGACAGTGTGGGCTGCAGTGCATTTGGGGAGGCTGTTGGGAAAAAGAAATGTGAAGCTATCATAATATTTCAAGTAGCCCTTCATTACATAATCTACAATGCTGCTATTTTTTTAAAAATGTAATTCAGGTCACTCTCAGGTTTACTCAATCCAAGTGGTATCTGTTTTATACCCTTAAAGTTAGGACTCTCTAAAAGAGTTACGGTTGCCCTCCAAAATTACCTTCCGAAAATGTCAGGTCAATGTAAGTCTTCATGCTGTAATTCAGAGATGGAAGGAAGTACAAAGAAAGAAACACTCTCTTGGAAAATGTTCTATAATTGACATAAGTGAATCAAAACAAACATTGGATAGTTAGAAGTGGAACATTCCTGAGGTATAATCCAAGATCTGGGCACTTCATCGCAAGTTATGTGGGAATGTACTTGTCCCACTCATTTGGAGACCATAAACAGTTTTAGAAACAAAAGTAAAGTAAACCTGGATAGCTCTGAGATTCAGTAATGGGACATGGAGCCTCTTGGCTCTGGCCACCTGTTTTAACCAGTTTCAGGTTATTAGTGCACAAAAATAGTTGCTTTCTGCTAGCTGTTGAATGTTTTCTGTGAAATTAATTGATGGTCTCAATCCAGTTTCTAGTGGACTGAATTCCCACTTCACAATTGAGCACTAATTAGTGCATGTGCTGGCAGTCTCAGAAGAGCTCACTGGAGTATTATTTGAGTCCTAACATGTGAATGGTGCTATACCAACATGCAAGTCCAGATCGGGAGAGCTTAGAGTCCAGATCAGACACAAATTATATATATGTTCCCATGGAGACTGACAAGTTTTCATATCTAATGGTGGTCCGACTGGTCATCAGTGAAGCAAAATGGCATAGCAGATTGTGGAGGATTTGAATTTCCACTGATCATGCTTATGTAGAGATCTCATAAGTTGCTGTAATGATCTTTATATCTACAGTGCATTACTGTAGAAGAAAAATTATAATTCTTGTTAAGTAACGGTACATTGATACTCCTCACTTCTCCCCCTCCCCTTTATGCTTTAGAATGGCGTTTTAACAGCTAAATTAGGTGGAGACATGGGAACCTATGTAATCAACAAGCAGACACCAAACAAGCAGATTTGGCTGTCCTCTCCTACTAGGTGAGTAATTATCTGTAATGCTAGGAACTGTCTGAAAATTCAGAGATGAATTAAAACCCTGCCTGCTAGCGCCATGGAGACTGTTTAATGCCCTGATCACATATTTTATATATTTTCTCAACACATGCACCCAATAGGATTTTCCCTAGAGGTATGATAACTAGTTGCTGTTTATACTTCAGGTGGTGACTGATAGAAATGGACGGGCTGACCCACAAACTAGTGCAGTAAAATGTATAATGTAATAAAATGTGTTCCATTTTTTAAATGTCCAGTTTTCACGAGCACTATATGAACACGACTGTAGCCTGTTCATAGAAGACTAAACAGCTGTGACAAAAGAACTGTCAGGAAGAGAAATGAGATTGTGTTATGGTCTAACACTATTCTTTATGGATTCACCCTGTAAGCCTGTGTACTGGTTTCTTGTTTTTTGTGTGTGCATGTTTTCTACAACTTAACCAAGAGATGTTATCAATCTTCGGCAGCTCTTAATGTGGAGGTCTTGATTGCTGTGTCCTCTGCCTTGTCTTCTGCAGCAGTTTGATCCATTCCAGGTTTTTCAGTTGGTTCTGACTGGGAGTGAGATGTGCAGAATGTTTTGAAAGAATGCCGTGAGTGGCCTCACCAAAAGTTTACAATGAAATCTGCCACTTTCCCAGGAGCAGACTGAGGGAGTCTTTCATCTCTCTGGCATTGTTGATGAGTGGTGTAGCTAAAAAGGAAAGACAAAGCATAAAGATTCACTGTACACATGCAGGTAGATTTCTTAGAGCTCATTCAAATAGAACATACTAACTATAAAATCAGGAATGGATCAAGCTAATGTGCAGTAGGATTAACATTTTAAAAAATAAAATTTTAGAGAATCATGTTACTTTAGACAGCCCACTTAAGTAATTAAAATACACTTTAGTGATTTGCCTTCCAGCCTTCTATTACTGTTTTTGGTATACACTTAGTTGGTGTACAGCAGTAACTCTCAACCTTCCCAGACTTACTTTTAGGAGTCTGATTTGCCTTGCATAGCCCCAAGGTTCATCTCACTTAATCTAGTTGCTTACAAAATCAGATATAAAAATACAAAGGGGTCACAGCACACTATTACTGAAAAATTGCTTACTTTCTTATTTTTACCGTATACATTATAAAATACATCAATGGAAACATAAATATTGTACTTGCATTTCAGTGTATAGAGCAGTATAAACAAGTCATTGTCTGTATGAAATTTTAGTTTGTATTGACTTCATTAGTGCTTTTTATGTAGCCTGTTGTAAAATTAGGCATATATCTAGATGAGTTGATGTACCCCCTGGAAGATTTCTGAGTACCCCCTAGGGGTACACATACCCCTGGTTGAGAACCATTGGTGTACATTATATTAGGTAAGTCATTGTAGCCTGTTGTTAACCCCTCTCTCCTCCCTAAATCTTATTTGTTTAAATAAACAAGATATTGTATTTCAAAGGGTTTTATCTTGATGAGACAATAGGCAAGAAATCAAACAATCCTTTTTGTTTATGTCTAGACACTTGCAGACAGTGTCTCAGAATCCCAAGTTATGCATAAGATTTTTTTTTTAACCTCAAACATAAAACACAAGTTCAGGTTCTATTTACATCCGTATCTGGAGATTAAAAAATCAGAGAGATTATATTGTATTTGGATCTATTTAACTTTTATGAGCCAATGCTAGCTGAGTGAAGAATTACGTGTTCCTGAGTAACAGATTTGTGTAAAATATAAATAGTAGTTTTCATCTTCATTATGTTAAAGGGGTGAAGAAAGGAACACACAAACGCTCACTCTGCTAAAAACTCCTGACTCTGAGATAATTTTTCATATGTTTACTTGTCTAAGAAATCTTTCCCTTGTAAAAGTGTGCCTTTATTCTTCATCTGTTTATGGTAGTATGGCAAACATTCATGTGTTTCCTACAAGAAAACACTACGTTTACTTAGTTTTCCAACTCCTGCTAAGAGATTTGTAATTTTTATATGCTAACATATACTGTAACTAACGCTCATAACATCTGTGTCCTGGATGTGTTGCGCTGTGGAGTGGGAGAAACAAGCAATGCTGCTAATCATAAACAGCATTTGAATATTGTAGTGTTTGCTGCCCCAGCACAATAACACTCAACAATTTTACATTTCATGGCCACTTTGGCAACGGCACTGTGAGAGAGAGAGAGAGAGAGAGTGTTTGAGGCAAGAAAAGGAAACTGTTATTGAATTTATCTAGCTCCAGGCTGCTGTACTTTGTTACACACATTCAGGTGAACTAAGCCTGCATTTATATGGCAATATACAATTGGCACATTCAAAAGAAGGTGTGCCACCTGCACAGTGTGTCTCTTGTGCAGATCTGTTAAGTAAAGCTTTTAAACATTGCAAAATGTCTCTAGCAAACGAGGCCTAATTATTTTAGTTGTGATCTTTTACTTTACAAAATGTATTCATATTCATGTGTGAGAAATACTTACTATACAGACACTTGGCATTCTGTTTTAATTATAAGGATCTTTTGAATTCTAAGGTAGTAAATGTTTGTACAGCATTTGAAGGTGTAACGCACTATACATGTTTATTATTTTATATTTGTTAAATAATAGGACAATGATTTGATTTATACTTGGTAACATTTCAAAACAGTTCACATAATTCATCAAAATATTTTGTTTTAGTCCAGTTGCCCTAAACCGTATCCCATTCTAGCTTTGTATAGGCTGTCTCCACTTCCAGAATTGCACGTTACAGTGTAACAATAAAAAGTTACTTCTTTCTGCAAAGCCCAAGTCAGTGAGAAACACAAAATAACTGGGGCACGTAATCCTGACTCAAAACAGCCATCAGCTCACATGCAGCAGAAGGGATATCCCTATAAGATCCCAGTCATTTTGACTTGCCTTTTTAGTTCATGCCCTGAAGGTTATTCATTGTGATACTGTGAATAATTTAAATATTGAGGTGTCAGATTTTTTTGTTCATTTTTAGACACTGCAGCCTGGCATATGTGTACAGGACAGCCTGTCTTCTAGCAGAATTTGTACTGGAATCACTTTTAATCGTAAGGCAATTTGAACTAGAAATATATGTTCAGAGATGAGAGGTTTCAAGACTTCTTTGTATTTCATTCTCTGCAGACATTTTTATTCTTTTGTCTCCTTCCCTTCTTACTACCTCACCAAATGCCTTCCATGGCAGACATAGATTTCTGTGTTGACAAGTCAAAACTTCCTTCATTAATAATAAATACTTATTAAAGAGCCTTGCAGTCATTTCTCCCATTTGCCAGGTGAGCAACTGAGGCAAAGAAAGATGAGCCTGCCTAAGCTTGGTGGCTGAATCTGGAAGATAGAATCCAGATCTCCTTACTCTCCCCTTACTGTGTGTGTTGTGGGAATGAAGCATCTCATGACACCAGGAGCTCCAAATTGCTCTCAGATATAGATCTCCCACATGGCAGATTTTCTATGTAGTAATTTAATCTTACTGTGTTTAATTTGAGAGAGAAAGTATTCTTTGCTCTGTGCAGTGAAGCATTTTGGACATTTGTACATTATATCATTGTCTTAGACTTAATACTTTATATTAAAACAGCACTTTACAAATAACTCTTATAACACTTAGGAGCTAGGTAGTATTGCCACTGTTACAGACTGTGGGGAAGGTAAATCAAGTGAAGGAGAGAAGGACCTTAATGGCTTTGATGCAGTGAAGTGTATAAGGAAAAATAGTCCCATTGAAGTCCATCGGACTACTTGCATGTTTTAATTTACACACATGCCTAAGTATTTTGCTGAATATTGGCCTTAATGATTTCTTCAAGGCCACGTGTTGGAACCGGTGTTAGAGGTGGAATTAAAATTTGGTGGTGATTGGCTTCTACTCCATGCTGAGACCTTGGGCCACACGTCTCTTTTTTGCAAAATGTTTTATTTCTGGCTGCTTTCTTTAACTTAGTCTTTAAAAAACCTCTGGTGTTTGTTTGGAGATGGCTGAAATTTCAGAAATGTTTGACCTATGCTCATACATTATACATGTTCTGTTTTCTAGTGGGCCCAAACGTTACGACTGGACTGGAAGAAACTGGGTATATTCTCATGATGGAGTATCCCTTCATGAACTACTAGGAGTGGAACTCTCAGCGTCATTAAAAACTAAAATAGACTTATCTTCCTTAGCGTATTCTGGAAAAGGTGATACTTGATCATTGTCTACCTCAGAGAAATCAAAAGACTTTTGCCTGTTGCCCCTCCTTGGTGTATAGTTCCTAAGGTTAACAGCTTGTTCTATTTTTGTCTTCATATTTTTGCTTCAACTTTGTTATGTTGTGTAACAATAATGTGAACATAATATATTTTTCTTAGCGCTGCGTGTTTGGGTTTGTGTGTTAGTGTGTGGATTTTTGTTACATGGATATTTTTTTTTGTGTCGCACCATTCAAAATTCATAGCTTAGAGTGTGGTATTGGACACTGGTTGTCCCAAACCACGTTCTGACTGGTTGGTTGGTGATTCATCAGTAGTGCGCAGATGGGGTCTCATGACTAAAGAAAACTGTGCGACTCACCTTAGCCCATATTGTGAAACCCTTACCTAGGTTCCATTGAAATCAATTAGATGAACTGGGGTGAGTAAGATAATAGTCTATGTAAGATCCTATTGTGTTTAAAAGAAAATAAGGTAAGGGAAAATGTTTTTCTTTTCCATGACAGGTATAATAGGGATTTTCTTCTTAGAATATCACAGGATTTAATCTGAAATTCACATTTCTGTCCTTGCCCCTTCAGACTTATCCTTTTAAGCTAAGCTTCCAGCTACCAGTTCTGCTATCAGCAGGGGTCCAAATAGTACATGGAGCTGAACAGAGTGTTTGATTTAGTTTAAATGTCTAATGATACATTCATAGTTATAGAGAAAAGGATTTATAACTTTTCTCTATTTCCTTTTTGAGTGTCTTCATAGAGTAAGCATACATTGCATAAATATATAACTCTTTAATACTATTATTATTAAGCAAAGTGAGGATGTTCTGTTCCAATAGCAATAAACCATGCCAAGTTTTGCATTGACATAGCTCATGCTGCACTTCTGTAGTTGAAGTGAAGCACAAGGCGAAAGGCAAAGTGACAACACAAGGCTCACACTGATGCAAATGCTGTTGTTTTATTGCTACATTCTTAGGACCAAGAAGCTGGAGTCTTCTGATTAGTTGAGAAATAAAAAGAAATGAGGACAAAAATAGATGATTCACTCTAGGTATTATATCAAATAACTTATAAAAAAATGAATTTAATAAGTGACATGCAAACATGTGACTATGAAATTTGCCTTAGTGTAACATTACCGTTATTTCTTTTCAAAAATGGTGTATAAAGAGAGAGCCCAAATTTGCTGTCACATTTGAAAGAGAGCCACATTTATGTAAGCTTTTAGCATTTCATTAAAAGAGGCCTGGTATTGATTTTGAAATGCAACATTTTCTTGGGTGTTGAGTTCCCCTGACAACTTCCTTGTGCTTAGAATGACATGACTGCCTGGTTGGCTAATACTGTTACTGATGTGATGCGTCATTGAAAGCTATCTAATAAATATACAGTATTCTTAGGTGGTTGTCCATTATTTAGGATTAAAATGGAATTTTTGATACCGACTCTTGCCAGCTATTAATTAAAATATGAAATAACATCTCATTGGAGCCAGTTCTGGGTTAGATTATCTATGGTATGTATGTGTATCTCTCAGCCAAAGGAAAAAGGGAGTCAATCGCCTGAAACCTTCTTCGCTAATCAGGGAAACACAGTGAAGGCTACCAGTTTGAGTTGGTGAGACCAAAACACACCACTATGCAAAGCAGAGAGAAAACTAGAACAGTTAAAATGGATGGAGTGTGGGGTGGACACACCTCATTTACAGCAAATGGAAATTTGAGGTGTAGCTGTTTTTAAATTTTACCCCTCAACAACTCAAAGCTAGATTTAGTCAGACGTGTATTGACATTAGTGGTATGTTCACACAGCATTTGAAGCCACAGGAGCAAGCCTTCCAAGCTGGGTGACAGACTTGAGCTAGTTGGGCCTATGCTGGCACTGTAAAAATAGCTGTATAGACGGGGTTCTGAAGTTTCAGCTCAGGCTCTGAAGCTTAGGGAGGGGCAGGTTAGTCATGCAGCTACACTTTACATGGCTGCAACAAGTACACTGATCTAGCACAAGACTCCTGCATGTAGAGCATTTCCAGTGCACTACTACAGTTGTAGAAAATCTTACTAATAGATGTTAGAGTATAAACAACTGTGCAAGTGCTAATCTAAGAGCTGGCTCTGCTAATGGCCACTTCCCGGGCCCAACTAATAATTGGGAAAGACCAGAGAAGTAGTAATAGAAGGAAAAAAGCAAAATAACCAGAACGTGCTATAGGGAAAACTGTCTAAAAAAATTGCGATTTCAGGCACACATGATACTTTTAGATAACGTAGTGGTACTAATAAATAATTGATATACTATAAGCTATGCAGCTGCCTTTAAAAATGGCTCACCTACTCAAATGCATTAGGGGCTTTCAGAGCTGTTGATGAATGGAACTGAAGTTATAGAAATGCAAAGCGATTACTTTTGCAGTGGTTGCCCTTGCACTACTGACAGCGGTTATCTCACAGATTCATTCTTTATGTAAGGAAGAGATATTTCTCCACAGGCAGTTTTCTCCTTGAACATCAGACATGCAGATTGTCTTGATCTCTCTTTAGTTTCTTGAACTTTTTTATTGTACAAATTCTGCTCAGAATTTGGACATTGAGGATGGGTTTTTCAAAAGAGCTTAGCGTTGGCCGAACATTTGCTCTCACTGATGTCAGTGGGAGTTTTCCCCTTGCCAGAGTTAGATTAATGGGGAATACTTTTCAAAATTCTTCTTTTAAAATGCTACATATGCCTGGAGTTCAGTGTTTTCCTTATTTTATTACATGCATGGTCACCTGTGCTGATTGTACTCAAGCTGTTAAGTATTTCAGTAACAAAGATTTTCATTAAACTGGGGGAGCTGGGGACTACAGATAGCTATGAGAACGAGGGTTTAATCTCCAGATGTAACATGATTCAGACAGCAAAAATCAAATTGTGCCTTGATACATCATATTGTAAGCTCTTTGGGCAGAGGTTCTGTCATCCAGGTGGAGAAGCAGGAACAGGTTGCAGTGCGAGGGCTTGACGAGTCTCAGTAGTCTCTCCTTCACATCCTGAATCCTAGCTTCTGGCAAGCAGCGTACTGCTCGGCTTTCCCAGTCGGGATGGCAGATAGATGACTCAGTCCCCCTTAGGAAGGAGTCCCCAACTACCACCGCCTGCCTCCTTCCCTTGGGAGTGGTGGTTGTGGAACCCCCATCCCTAAGACAGTGCATCTCATGCCTTCCAATCAGTGGAATCTCCTGATCCCTTCCCTCAGATGTATCACCTCAACCAATCTCTGCATTAGTACCTGTGGAGAGAACATGAAAATGGTTGCTCACATGTATCTGCATTGCTGGTACATGGATGCTCCTTTTTCTTCTGTAGGTCACATGCTGCCAATTTTCTTCACCAGCCTTCTGTCCCCACTGCACAGCCTGCTCTGATTCTTCAGATTATTATTCTTCTGTAGCACTCTTCATCTTCAAAGCACTTAAAAACCATTACTAATCCTCATGACACTCCTATGAGAGAGAAATATTGTCCCCATTTTGCAGATAGAAAATTTTATATATGGAGTTAATTTTTATTAAGGAAAAAGGAATCAGATACCAAAAAAACATGTGAAGCAAGTATTGCGAAGGGTCAGACAAACTCAGGAAAGCAAGGACATTCAGAGACTCCACTCTCCATTACCTTGTCCCAGGTTGCCTGAGCATTGCAGTCAGTTATCCAAAGCTTATCTTTGAACCCTGAAGTAGCTGAAGGAAAACAATGAGTTAATTAACCCTGAGTGTCAACACCTATATTAACTCTTGTTTGTTCTGAGAGTGATTTTTTTGGGGAGGAGGGTTAGTCCATTAATTTCACTTTAATTTGAGTTAATGATTGGCTATACTTGGAAGCAGGACTTTAAAAAATATTTTAACACAGTGATATGTTGTCTTAATAGAGGCAGGATCCTTCTGTCTGCTGTGCTTAGTTTCCAAGTCAAGTGGTTTATTTAAAAACACTGTCTCTCATTCTTTCTGTTCACTGTAAGGCGTATAACACCACATTTAATCAAAAAGCAGTTCTGTTAACCCATGCTCTTGGGAATTCTGAGAATTTCTAAACTTTGGCAACTGCTGCAAAGTGACCTGACTAGCAACTGCACTGCAAATTACTAAGTGTTCATTAAGCCTGTACAGGGTAAAGTCCAACAGGTACAATACATTGTTTTATAAAACTGTTTGATTTGGGAGAAGTTTGTTTAGATGGGAACAGTGAAGCAAACTAGCCAGCAAATGGTAATGTTTATTGCTCTTTTATGATGTGTGAATATTACTGCTTTTTTTAAAAAACAAACAAACAAAAAAAACAAACATTTTTCAGATTAGGACTATCAGGTCTTGACTTGCCCTTTTCAGCTGGAGAAGCAAAAACCTGGAAAGCTGAAATAGCCTGTGCCTCAAGCTCTAATTCCAGGTGATTTGGGACATTTAGGTTCCAGGATCATGTCTGAGAGCGCTGGAGGGTTCAATTACACATTTTAGCTTGCAACTTGAGCTGCTTTGCCTCAGACTGATATCAGAAGTTTCAGCCTGGAGCTATGATGTCACCACCCAGGTAATCCAAAGATTGCCCAAGTCCACCAGAAAAACAGTAAAGTCAATCATAATTCTTCTGTAATAAAGGCAGGGAATAAAATACAAACATCTGAAGTCAATATTATATATCCTGAAAGAAGAGCAAAGGAACCAAGCCATTTTTAAAAACACAACTGCAAAACTGTCCTAAAATAAGAGGTTTTTAATAACGTCTGATCCCAAATTCATAACAGCACATAGCTAGAGCTTTAAAAATATGCAAATACAAGGGATAGAATGGTATCACATATTAGTACTGGAATGTGAGCTAGAGACACTCCATCAGTTTGAATCTATCCTAGCTAGACCTGAAATAAATGAAAAGGTAATCCCATTTAATGGCTACTCAGTGACATATTGTCAGCTGATGCCCTCAGTCCAATTCCTAGAGATCATTTGTTCACAAAGGGGTTTTAACTGGTATGGAAAGCAGACTCAACAGAGGTCAGTGTGCAACATGCATTGAGCATGAATTGTTCTCCAAGGGGTGAGAAAAGACAGTTGCAGGGCAGAGCAAGTAAAATTAGCTCATGTTCCACTCTGCAGAGAGTTACAAAGTGATCCCACAAAACTGGGTGACTGGGCAATAAAATGGTAGAAGAAATTCAGTGTTGATGAATGCAAAGTAGTGCATTGGAAAACATAATCCCAACTATAAATACAAAATGATGAGGTCTAAATGAGCTGTTACCACTCAAGAAAGAGATCTTGGAGTCATTGTGGATTGTTCTCTGAAAACATCTTAATGTGCAGCAGCAGCCAAAAAAGCTAACAGTGTTAGGAACCATTAGGAAAGAGATATAAATCCATACATAACCTATAGTATGCCCATACCTTAAATACTGCATGCAGCTTTGGTCACCCCGTCTCAAAAAGATATAATTGGAAAAGGCATAGAGAAGGGCACCAAAAATGATTGGGGTATGGTATGCTTCCATATGAGGAGAAATTAAAAAGACTGGGATTTTTCAGCATGAAAAAGAGATGGCTAAGAGGAGATATGATAGATATTTATGAAATCATGAATGTCATGGAGAAAGTGAATAAGGAAGTGCTATTTACTCCTTCCCATAAAAAGGACCAGGGGCCACCCAATGAAATTAATAGGCAGCAGGTTTAAGACAAAAAAAAAAAAAAGGAAGTACTTCTTCACACAAAACACAGCCAACCTCTGGAACTCTTTGCCAGAGGATGTCAGCGGTGCTTCTTAGCATTAGTAGGATTGGTAGAGGCTGCAATTGAGATCAGCCTCCAACCCAAGGCAATTGCAGTCTACATAGACAAAAGGTGGGAGGGGAAACAGGCATATGGATGTGATGTGACTTGCCAAAGGTCACACTGTATGACAGTAGCAGAGAGTGGAGTAGAACTCATCTCTCGTGAATCCCAGGCTTGCCATCGTATGGATCACGCTGCCTCTCAAGCAAATGAGGAATATTTGTGGCACCTTAGGGACTAACCACTTTATTTCAGCATAAGCTTTTGTGGGCTATAGCCCACTTCATCAGATGCATAGAATGGAACACACAGAAGTAAGATGCATTTATATACACAGAAAGCAGAAAAAGTTGGAAATTACCATACCAATTCTAAGAAGCTGTTTAATTTGAATGAGCCATTATCAGCAGGAGAAAAAAAAACACTTTTGTAGTGAAAATCAAGTGGATCTGTGTCTGACAGTTGACAAGAACCTGTGAAGGAAACTTAACTAGGGAAATACACTCAGTTACTGTAATGACTAGTGTAATGACTAAGCCATTCACTGCCTCTCAAACATTTCCTAATGAAAAAGTTATCAAACTTTTACACTGTAAAGCCAAGCAGTCTCAGATCAGGGAAGACGGGGCTGTTTTGCTGATGTTTTCTTTGGAAATGAATGTATTTGTGATTTGGAATTTAATGTAGATTTGAAGGGAAGGGGGGGGAGACTCCAGACAAACTTTTCCGCTCACTTATGAGGCAAAACTGTGAGCAAGAGGGTGAGTTTCAGGTCAAAACAATGACTGGTTTGGTGGCTCATTAGACACCAGATAGTGACTAAGCGCCGAGTGGAGTCGCTTTCCTCATCGCACCTATTGTCCCAGGGCTTTGAACCGGTATTTCCTGTTCCACTCCCTTCAGCCGGAGCCGGTCGCGGGGGTGGCCAGAGGGCGAAGCTGCCAGGAAGCGAAGGCACCGAGTCTGGGGTAAGTGAGCAGCTCGGCTCCGGCTCCGGAAAGTTTGGGGGAGGTCCCCGGCCGGATCCCCGCGCTTCTGAGGCGAGTGGCCCAGCCAGGGGAAGGGCGGGAGCTGGGCTCGTCAAACGGCGGCGGGGCGTTAACGCCCAGCGCGGTGGCGTGCGCCGGACTCGGGCACAGACCTCGGGCAGGCAGCGCTTCCGTGCCCGGCGCTCCCGGCTCCACCTCCCTTCCCGCTCGCTGCGCCGGGCCGGGCCGGGCGCGGGAGGTGAGAGTCGCGCAGCAGGTGCCTGCTGGGCTTTGCCTGGGCCGCTCCGAGGGGCCGGGGCCGGGCCCGTTCCCGGCCGGGCCCCCCCCCGAGCCGCGCGTTCACCTGCCCCGCTGGAGACTGCTAACGCCGCGGCCCTGTATTAACACCCCCCCCCCCGCGACAGGAAATAGCCGGACCCCTCCCCGGGCGAGCGCCCAGCTGCCTCCGGGCGCCTCTCCAGCCGGCGCAGCGCCAGGTACGTCGCTCACCTGGGCGAGCGGGGGCGAGGCCGAGCCGCTGGAAGCGGCTTCTCTGCTGAACTCCCGGTTCCAGCTCCCACCCCCCCGGAGCTTAGTCCCGAGCGGGGCACAATGCGGGGCATTGCGGGCCGCGGGGGCGAAGGATGTAATTCCCGCTTAGCCACGTGTGTGCCAGGCACTTGGCTCGTGTGTGGGTGACGCTGGGAGCAGGACGGGGGAAGGGATTTGTTCCCGTTTGATTATCTCTGTTCTCGTCCAGCCCCTGTTTTGAGCCGATCCCGGTGCAGATGTGCGCAAATTAAGCCCCTGATCTTGGGGGGCGGCTTGGAACCGGCTCGTGGCGCGGGGCGGAACAAAACCTCTGTTCGCCGGCAACTGGCGAAGTTCTGCTCCGGAGCCCGGCTTCCCTAAACCCTGGACATATCTCCGATCGGGAAGCTGCGGCTCACGCCCAGCTCTGCTTCCCTGCCCTTTTGTGTGCGTGCATGTGGCTGGATTGGGTGTGCGTGGCTGGCTGCACATTGTACTCTGTTTAGCCTCCTGTTAAATTGGAGGCAAGCCTGGGCAGGCTGCCTGCCCCTGACGTCAGGAGGGAGGGACTCTTCTTCCTGGATCATACTACCAGCCTCTCCGTTAAGGAGTGTGAATAGCGAGAGTCTGATTTACAGATGATCTTTTCTTTAACAGGATTATGGGCCTATATGTTTCCGTTCCCACATTAAGTACTTTCAGGCAGGTATGATACTAGGTGAGAAGAGCTGTCACTGAGGAATCAGATAGACTTTGTTAGTTTTCTTGTTTTCTTTCTTGGGGGGTGGGAGAGAAGCACACACCAAAATAATAGGGGTTTAGAATCTTTGCAATACAAAGAATTCCCAAGATTTTTATGTTGGCACCTCCTTACTGAATTCCAGCCATACTTCAAACTTCTGGATCGGGGAAGTTTCAGGGTGTCAAAGTATTTTAAAACAAAGGGTGGCAATTCAGGGGTTTGGAAATACTTTTACAGCTTCTCTGTTTCTTTAGCAGACCTATTATTTCCCCTTTATGTTTTTTCACTTTATATTTTTTCTAGGTTTAAAATATTTGCTAATCTTAAACACAAAGATAAAGTTACACAGTATCAATGTTGCTAATAATAGTAGTAAAATTAAACAGATGAAGTTTCAGACAAGATTTAAAAACGGAGATTGTGACATAGGAAATGAGCTAAAGTAGTATCTGAAACCACTAAACTCCAAGGCTGGGCTCTGATAGAGGCCACCACAAGTCTACTTTGATTAAACTCTGGATCTGGCTGAGCATGGGTACAAGGAGCCCATTGAGATTAACTAAAATGTATTGGTACAGTGCCTTCTGTAGTGGAATTTCATTTTAATGACAGTTGCTTACGGATAGAGACAAGGTGGGTGAGGTAATATCGTTTATTGAACCAATTTCTGTTGGTGAGAGAGACAAGCTACACTACAAGTCTACACTACAAAATTAGGTCAAGCTAAATTACGCTGAGTATGCCATGGCAGTAATTGAATCGTTTTTTACACATCCTCACTATGCTCCTTGCATAGGTGGTTTGCATCTTCACTGGGAGTCTTTACACCAATTTAATTGCTATTGTGGGACAGTTTCTGAAAGGTAGCAACAGTCGATGTAAGCAAAACAGTGTCTACACCGATGCTGCATTGACCTAACTACATCAACTAAAGTGTTGTGCCTCTTGCAGAGAGATTATTTAAGGGCTTATCTACACTACAGAATTAAGTCAATTTAAGTTAATTCAATGTATAGCCACCACAGTAATTAAAGTAGTTGTTCATCTTCATATTTGCTCCTTTTGTTGGTGGCGCATATCCTTACCAGGAGTGCTTCCACCAAATATAGTGGGGCATTGTAGGACACTGAAGCTGGTGCCCAGCAGCCCTGGGGCTGACTGCCTCAGCTGTAGGCAGGGGGCTCATACCTGCCCCCCAAGCTGTCAGGTGGGGGCTGGCTCACAGCTAGGGGCCTTGACAGTCCAAGCTGTGAGCGTGATGTGGGGTTCACAGGTGGAGCCCCTTGACTCTCATGCTGAAAGCCAAGAGCTGGAGACAAAATGTGAAATAGCAGCATCAGTGAAAATGACAAGAATGTCAGTTTCACTACTGGTTGCTCCCTGCTGTGAAATTGAACCTTGCAACAGGCTCCCAGCTGGGGCTGTCAACCCCGCAGGGTGGTGGTAGTGGGGGCTCCTGCTGTTAGCCCTGCTGCCAGGACTGACGGCTGGGAACTTCACTGGTGCCTCCTGGTGAGGGATTGGAGGGTGGGAGGAGAGACCTAGCCCAGGTGGCAGAGGGGCTCTGTAGTATAGATCAAGCCTTACTCAGTGTAGTGGGAAAGTTAACGTTGGTGGGAGCTACATTTTATTGTAGGCGTTTAAAGAGATAGGTCACCTATCTCTGTAGTGCAGACCAGGTTACACAGAGCTCTTCTTCAGGTCACTTATGATTCCCATTTGGCTATGGATCAAAAATAACTATTCAAAAACCATTTCTAATTAGTGTTCATGTGTTGCTAATTGGTGCTTATGGTTATTTAGGGTTGGGCATGACACAAAAATAACCACCATGCCTAGCTCTTATGTACTGCTTTTCATTAATAGACTTTAGTTCCTTTTCTGAAGAGTTTACAGTCCAATGCCCCAATCTGCAACAGCGTGTAATATCGGGGTGATGAGACAAGGACAAAATGTGCTGTTGCAGAGATGGGGATGATTTAATTGTCTTTTCTGTTTAGCAAATTTGCTCCAATGGGGCCTGCAGTCATAAGGACAAGAAGGGAAGTAATTATTTTAAAAAATGGGAAGGAATTTCATACCTTTTGGTATTTGTGATTGCAGATAAAGAATTCTACAGTCTGATTGCTGGTCAGAGCTAATTATAAACCTGACCCACCTGTGTCTACCTCAAAATGCTTGTTAAAATTGGTCACATCCTTGTAAGGGGATTTTCTTCTGTGCATGTTTCTGATTTCAGTAAGCTCACTGCCTGAGTGACTTGGATATAATGATCTAAGAGAGGGGCCTTGCCAAACTGCCCATTGTAACATGATGTCACTGCATAGTATATTCAATACAATTCTGCCTGTTAGACACTCTGGATAGCCCTACTAATCCAAGAACGGTTAAATCTAGAATTTGTGCTTGGTACAGGTACAAAATTAGAAGGCTGTGTGAGAGCTAGTATGGGTGAAAACTGACCGTAATATTGTGCACAAAATTCAATCTCTACAGAGCTGCTTTACAGAGGCTTTAAAATAACCCATGACATTAATTGAGTCTCCCATATCTTTGCTTAATCTTCCCCTTCCCTAGTTCAGTGTCTCATAAGGACAAGCAGGAGATATTTCTTTGTGATTTAAAAATATCATATAATTGCTGACACTGTTCACATAGTTGGACTGGTTTTTTTTGTTTGTTTTACAGTGTACGTATTAACAGTATCAGAAAAAAGAATTGGATAATAGCCATTCTGAATGATGAGAAATTGAATAATATTCAAATCTTCATTTAATTCTATTTTAAATACAAAATTGACAAAGTGTTTGGCACCAGTAGCTTTCATTAACCGCCAGACAGCTCTAAAAACAAGACAGAGATATTTCTATCCAAATATAGAAAGAGATTATTCTTTGGGGAAGGAGGTGTCACTTTTGAACCATTTATATAAAATAGAATATTCTGTTACAAATGTGAATTTTCCCCACTTCTGTGGAGTTGTCTTGTGTTTTGTTCTGGAATGAATAGAAGTGAGATGATCTATAATACAGTATTTTTAAGTCTTTTTTGATCACTTAAGCAGCAGAACTCAGCATTTCCATTCTAAGCATCATAATCAATTCAATTTTTAGTAGTCTCTATCTACATCCATTTAATCCCTTTTTAATCATCTGTGAATATTATCAGTCATTTCAATTTAAAAAAAAAAGTGCACAATTATGGAGAAACAGCTACAGTGTATTGGGCTTGGATTATATATATTTTTCCTGACACATTCATGTTATTTTAAACAGACATGAAAGTATCAAGTTTAGCTGAGACAGAGTAAATTTAGTCATTCTGACACAGCTATCTTTCATATCAGATAATTGCATAAAGTCTGTGAATCTTCATCCCAACATGCATTGTACTTTAGTGAGCCTTTGATGGCTTTCCCAATACCGTCCAACCAAGCTGCCAGTAAAAACAAATGTACACAATAACAGGCATAAAAGGGCATGTTTTAACATGGAGTGTGGTGAAGTAGGCCTTGTCTACATTAACAGAACTAGCATCCATGTAATTACTAAATTAATCTACTCCAGTATAACCTCTGCTTCACACAGCAGTACCACAGCTACAATAGATTTGCATTGGTGTAACTATATCAATGTAGGGACAGCTGTTCATGTCTTCTTAATGTTGACAAGTCTTTAGACTCACAACTAGCGATGGACAAATATTAAAAAGTGTTTGAGAATCCACCAGGTTCAGAGTTTTATAAAATATTATATTTAATATTAAAATATTAAAATATTTTAATATTTACAAAATATCTGAACTGCCCTTCCCAAAACACAACTGTTCAGCCCCTGGCCACTCCCTCTCCCTCAGCTAACCTAGCCTCTTCCTCAAAAAGAACAACTCCAGGACAGATCTCTTGAGTCCAGGCAACTCCACAATTATCCTTACTTGTTAACCCTGATGTCTTTAGAGCTTATTACTACCCTTTTAAGGCCAAATCTACCTTACAGCTTCATTCATGTCAGGAAACCTGATTATTAGAGCAGTGCAACTCTGCGGATATCTGCTTTATATCTGCTGATATCTGCATCTCCGGGTCGTGTTTGTAGATCGTGGATGTTGTGGATCCATATTTTATATGCAGAGCCCTGTAAATGTGCCAGACTATCCTCTTTATATTTGCAGACCATGTTTGCAGATCGGGTGTGGATACAGATTTTGTATCCACACTGGGCTCTACTGATTGTAATGGTGTTCTGCTTTGGAGTGTAGACGAGTCCTTGTCAGTATCAATATGCTGGGGCCTTGGACTGTGTGCTGTCTTCTTATTAAGGCAGGGAGAGCTTGTATCTTACATTTACATTATTTTTATTTAAACCATGCATAGCTAACAATAGCAACCAGCACTTAGTGTTGACTGCAGCCTGGGAACTGGCCTATCAATATGGAGGAGTCGTCTTGATCTTTGGCCTTTGCAGCCCTAACCCAACATCTTTACACATCAGTGACAGCTATTCCACACATCTTTCCCTATTTACTTAAAATAAATTTATTTGACACTTGTTTTTGGAAGGGCATCAGAGTGTGTGGTTCAGATATATTTTGTCTAAGAATCCAAATCTTATGTTAGTCCAAACCTTTCCAGATAGCTTTGGAGGGTTCTGTTCAAATCTGAACATGGCTTGTTCTGAAAAGATTCTAAAATAGAATTGTATTCTAATAGGAGCTCGCCAGACTCCTTACTCTGACACGATTTTGGCTGTCATGTTGATGAGCACCCTTCGTTGTGATTTGAGATCTTGTAGCGTTCCTTCACAACTGTGCACTTTATAGCTGCATGTTTTGATTTTAGGAACCATGAGCAATCATAAAATGCTTAGTTTTAGGTTAACTGTGGCAAGAAAGCACAGCCTGGTTTTGTGAGTCATAGATCCTCATACTTATTAATTGGAGTTATGCAGAAAAATGAACAAAACAGTATTTTTTTAAATCAGATTTTTAACACAGTATGGTTTTCATTCAGCTATAGGGGAGTGCAGACTTTTCAGGGCTGGTTTGGAATTTTTCCAATACTAATTCACACTTTCCTACTCATAGTTCTCCTAATATGAGTTACTCACAGGGCTGGCCCACAACATTTTGGTGCCTGAGGGGGGAGCTCAAATGACACCCCTATATTCCTTTGTATGGGCCAAAACTTTGAAAGGCCTCTTGTGCCTTCCTTCCTCCAGCACAGCACTGCACCATCTCTGTGCATCTAGAGCAGAGAGAATACATGTGCACCAGCAGCAGACACAATTTTCTACACTCTGGGTCCTGTACCCCTCCCGCACTCCCATCTGGCACCTGAGGCAGCCACCTCAGTTCGCCTCATGGTAAGGCCAGCCTTGATTACTCATCTATATTCTTCACCCACCACACTAAACAAACTAATTCCACAAAGTATTTAGACAGCGTTGTCTTAAAAATCTAAGTCTGAATTCCAGTAACGTGAACAGTCCTCTAACAAAGGTTCCACATGCTTATGCTACACACAGCTTACATTTGCTCTGCCTGTTTCCTATAGTCATGTAGGAAGTACCTTTCTTTTCAACTTCTTGAGGTCTGATTGGAGAAACCAATCAAGAAATCTCCCTCTCATGTAGCCATCAGCAGTGATGCTGTGCACAAACAGTGGCTGTTTTCTCTCTCTTCCTTCTAACATCTGCTTCATCAGCTATCTCTGCTTAATAGCCAGCAGATTTGACTTGCTGTGCTATGATGTGTCTAGCCTCTTTAGTGCAACTTTGTATAAGCTGATTCTGAGAATCTCTGGGACCATATGGGCTGTTCAGGTTAGGGACATTCTCTAAGAGGTCAAAAGCATTTCCAATAAACGAAATGTCTGACTCTCCTTTTCTGTTTCAGTGCCTTCCTGGCTTCTTGATATGCCCTTTCCCCCCACTTAAGATGTTATTTCCTCAGGTCTAACTAAATATGATCAGCACTGGGCATATCTTTACAGGAGAGCGCTCATGTTGATTTGTAACTAAAAAAACAGAGTTAAAAATATTCCCAAACATTCTTTTTTAATCGTTAATTGTCTAATACTGAAACAAGTGTGCAGGTGGGCTGGATGTCTTGTTTCTTTGTCACTTCCAGGATTAGTTTCTGTAAGCTGTACATGCTCAAAGTAAAAGCTGTTATTTTTGGGTATGTGAGGAAATGAATCTTGTCTTGTATCCAAGACACTTTCTGCACTAGGGAAAATAACCTGTGACTAATATTATCAGTTAGTTATCTCCCTTCCATCTGGTTCAACTGGTAGTAAAATGGTTAGGCTGTGACTATGATTAGTGAGAACAGGGTCAAATTGCTTTTGTCACCCTTTATATAAGTGGGTTTGACTCATAGTAGTGTGAGGGATCTAGCACACTTTCTGTAATAGGTGTTGAATACAGTTTATCCCTATCTATGGACTAGATCATGCCTGGCCTCTGCACCAGTGGTGGATTAATGATTTTGCTGCCCCTAGGCCCTGAAATAATTGCTGCCCTCTCCCCCTCAGCTCACCGCCGCCTCCTCCCCCGAGCAAGCTACCACCACTCCGCTTCTCTCCCCTCCCTCCCAGGCTTGCCGGAAACAGCTGTTTCCCATGGCAAGCCTGGGAGGGAGTGGGGAGAAGCGGAGCGGTGGCATGCTCAGGGGAGGAGGCGGGGCTGGAGATTTGGGGAAGGGGTTGGAATGGGGGCAGGGAAGGGGCAGACTTTGGGTAAGGTGGGGGGGGCACGAGCACTCGTCGGCACCTATGTCTATTATAAATTTGCCGCCCCTGCAAATTTGCCACCCTAGGCCTTGTTGGCCTAGGCAATAATACGCTGCTGCTCTCCACATGAGTTGTTCCTTGGCATAATGCTGTATGGGCTACACAGGGGTCAGCAACCGTTCAGAAGTGTTGTGCCGAGTCTTCATTCATTCACTCTCATTTAAGGTTTTGCGTGCCAGTGACACATTTTAACGTTTTTAGAATGTCTTTCTGTACGTCTCTAATATATCACTAAACTATTGTTGTATATAAAATAAATAAGGTTTTAAAAATGTTTCAGAAGCTTCATTTAAAATTAAACTAAAACGTAGAGCCCCCTGGACTGGAGGCCAGGACCCGGGTAATGTAAGTGCCACTGAAAATCAGCTTGTGTGCTGCCTTTGGCACACGTGCCATAGGTTGCCTACTCCTGGGCTACAAGGTGCTCCGAAGGAGATGGGAAGAGATATGGCCGTGGCCTCTACATCAGCATTCTTATCTGGGGGGGTCTGGGAAGTAGGGCTGGCATTAGACTTACTGAGGCCCAGGGCTGAAGCTCTGGAGCCTCGCAGCAACCGGAGCCTCAGATCCTCACTGCCCTGCTGTGGGAGCTGAAGTCAGAGGGCAACTGAGCTTCGTGGGGCCCTTGGCAATTGCCTTGCTTGCTCCCTCCTAACACCAGTTCCAGCATTTACATGCAAAAAAACAGTTGTAGTACAGGCAGGCTGTGGAGTTTTTATAGCATGTTGGCAGGAGGAGGCACGGAAAGAAAAAGGTTGAGAATCTCCACTCTATGGCACCTTTAAGGGGTATAACCATGGTCATACTCCTCTTGTGTGCCATGAGCTCTGGGAAACACAATGCCTTCCTGTGCTCCTGCTGGGGTTGATACCTCTTTGCAGTTTCTCTAATCTGGGCTATAGCTGAAAGTCACATGAGAGCTCTCTCCTTGTCAAACTATTTTCAATCCAGGTTGAACCACAGATAATTGACCTAATGTAGACATTGCTAAGACAATCTTCTTTGTCGTCTCCTTTCCTTCCATGTTTCTTCCTGCCTTGTTCTAGTTTCTCTCTCTGTTCTTCAACCCAAAGTTGGAGTGCATCTACACTAGGAGATCTTTCCTGGAGCAGGGTCAGATGCCACAACACTAGTGCATAGCCTTCATTAGAACTTACATCATTGGCTGTACCAAGGCAGCCCAACTACTGCTGACAAATGAGAATAACATTTTTAACATAGTTGTGGTCTTGGGGTTTCCTCTTTCATAAAAGTTATACATTGAATTGTTTGCAGGCACCTATAAATAGGTACTGAAACTGGGAATCAGCTTTTATTCTGAGGCATAAAATTCATAGCCATGAGAGTGCTAAACCTGTAGTTTTCTGGTGTAGAGCAACCCCTTTGGGTACTTACTGGGAAGGGTTTATTAGATGTGCACAGACTGGAAAGACTGTAAAATCCATTCATTTTCTACCTTGTATGGGTTAAACAGAAGTGGACAAATACTGGATGAAATTTCTGTGCAGATATGTTTGAATTTTTAAATGAATTTGCTTAAGTCATGTTCTCACCCTTCTCATGTTTGCTCTTTGCAAACATTTATGCAATCAAGTTTCCAAATGTGAATAATCCTGGAAGGTAGATTTTTAAGATTACAGCATCAGATACTCTGGAAAACAAATTAAACATCTTCCTGATTACGAGATCACTTAGGGAACAGAAATGCTACTGTGTGACTTAACCAAGCCCAACTAAGCAGCACAGCTCAGGCAAGTCACAGAATAAAGCAAATAAGGGGAGGGGTGTGTGTGTGGTAGGTAGCATTTGTACTGTGTTGTAAGGTATAAAAGGAGGCATTATAATGAAGTCTCTAGCTTGCTTAATTCTGTACAAGTAACCACCACTTAAGTGAACATTTCTCCCTTGCCTTCCAACTTTGTGCTGAGTAGACCATACATAAACTAAATAGAGCCCTCGTATGTTGTGGGTTGTGTGTGTGTGTGTGAGAGAGAGAGACAGGGTAGGTGCTTCTATTCTGAAGTATCTTGAAACAATATCAACTTTTGCAAATACATCTTTACTAATCCTTGAGTTGATCTGAGATAGAAATCACCAATACTTTATTAGTACTTGGAAGATTATAAACCTCAGAGATTTAGCTCAGGATTAGTAAATTGGAGAGTGTACGTTATCAGGCAAGGCTTAGAACCATGACTGTCTCTGAATCATTTTCATTAAGTGCTTTATTCAAAGATCATTTGAATTATGTAACAGTGACGTTTCAGGAGAATCTGGCAGGAGTTTATTTTAGTCTCTTCTCCATCCACCCCGCACAAAAGCGTTATTTTTATTACTCCATCTTATAATGTGCAGCACATTTAGAAAGACAGAAGCTTGGATCTCTGAGGAGAGGTTACTTCAGATGTTGCATCTGAATGCTGATTGTAACTTAGCTTGGTGGCGTGTGGAAAGAGACAGAATGAGGTACAAGAAATATATAACAATTCTAGAAGCTGCAATTGGCATTACCCCCCTTAATAAGAGAGAATTGCTTCCTGAGGGCAGACATGCAAACCTTTGGCAACATCCAGGGTAAGTGTTGAATAGTAGGTCAGTGAGTAATTGCGAAAGACAAACATTTACCTTAAAGCAGCACGCAGACCTAGAAAGTTGTGTTATCTGCAGTGTGGGGGAATCATTCATAAAACAAATAATATTTATAAAAAATACAGTGTTATGAAGTAAAAGATGCAGAATGTTGTTTCCCTAGGGAAATGTGTATGCTGTCCTTGACTGGCATGGCCATTTTCAGGTAATCTGGAAGTGTCCTCAGTAATAACACTTCATACTCTGTGCAAACTTCTGATTTAAGAACTGACTAGGTAAGATGGAACATACTCTCTACAATAGCAAATGAAATGGGTATTTTGCAGCCTTGATTATTCCTTGATTACTTTTTCTCCTTCTTAAATATGTAAAACACATTTCTTAAGATCTGTGTTGGAAATCTCACAGCTCCTGAAGATGGCAAAGAAAAGCATTAATTTCTTTAGGGAACTTCATTCAGTATTGCTTTATCTACTGAACTTCAAAGGTCTCTTACATTTAAGGTAAATCAATTTCCAGGGTTGAATTTACTTTTGTTAAATGAACAGTAAAGTAAAATCTTTTAAGTTGCAATGAAAAAATACAATTAAAAATGGCTGCCTATGTAGAGTCTTGAGATCTTTGGACATCCAGGTACTGAAAACCCTGGATACGTCAATTTGGCACTGACCGATTAAATACTGCATTTTTAAAAAGATGTGTATTACTAATAACATTTGTTAGAAGGTTAAAGTTGAAAGCTTTTAAAAACCAAGAACAGGGAGACCTTAGATATTTGTTTGCTTTTTGCATTTTACTCCATTTCAAGGATGTAAATAAATCAGATAGTTTCAGTTTAGTTTTGTAGTCTGTTTCTAGTCAGTTATTTTCATGTTCTCCTACACCAGGATGCTGCAATGTTTTTGTTGGAAACATTGTAGGGGAACGTTAACTTGCTTTACATATTAAAAAAAGAAAAGAAAAAGCTTCTGTTAAAGACCAACTTATGGAAACATTCAGATTTGACAAGACAGTCCCTTTTGGCTGTGTCTTTTTTTTATTTTTTATTTTTTAAAAAACAACTCCAGTGTAATTTCCTACAATTGCCACTCCACTGATGGTACCAGTTGTGGGATCATTAGCATAGACAAGGCACTCTGTGCACTTTCCATCAATGTTAAGGCAACACAGTAATGCTAGCACATTTCATCATCTATACTAGAAGTCCTCACGCTGGAGCTGCAGTGGTGGTATTGCAACAATGCAAAATTCTTAGGAAACAGTTAACTGTAGACAAGGCCTTAAAAAGGACACTTAAGATACAAGTTACCTATTGGAAGAGTTCCTGAATGCATATTTCACTCTATTTTGGAACAGTTCCACCTCATTATTCTCATTGCACAACCTATAACTTTTTCTCAGTTTCATGGCTGCACCTACATGCTAATCTGTTTGAGTTTTGCAGCCACTCCTTACTTGCTGATAAACAGATTCTGTGGTTTCTCTGAACACCTTGTAGAGCTCTGTTGAAAAGCAATGGCATATTCTTTCTGCATTTCTCTTTCCTCTGTGTGTGTTGTCCATTGGAACAAACTTGGTTTTACACAAACTTTGGTTGATAGACAATTAGGCTAATTTTTAAAAAAAACACTTGTACAACTGATAATTTTTGCATCTTTAAAAATGTGTCTATTATGAAACTTCAGATTGTCATCTGTAGTTTGATACTATGTCCCATCAATCCACTTATTTGCTTTTCTTTCCAGCAGCATTGATTATACATCTTGGCCCTTCAGCGAGATATCGAAGATGATACATGTATTATATTTTAAGGGGTTTAGAATTTCAAGTGCATGTTCAGATAACAGAAAAGAGTTTACAACATTGTCATTGGTCTTTTTAATAAAAAGCAAAGGAGATCTTAATGAGGTTTTAATGTACCTTAGAGTAAAAGGTCAAAAATAACTTTGTGCTACAGTCAAGGGTATGATTGTGAGGAAGGTGGGTTGTTCTGTTTCCAGTGTCATAGGTCTTCATGTGCTTAAGAATGTAGGAGTGGCCAAACTGGGTCAGATCAAAGGTCCATATAGCCCAGTATCCTGTCTTCCAACAGGGGCCAATGCCCCAATGCCCTGGTGCCCCAGAGGGAATGGACAGAACAAGTGATCCATCCCCTGTCCCCCATTCCCAGCGTCTGGCAAACAGAGACTAGGGAACCATCCCTGCCCAATAACTGTTCCTTTTTGAAACCTGTTATAGTCTTGGCCTTCACAACAATATCTGGGAAGGAGTTCCACTGTGTGTTGTGTGAAAAAATACTTCCTTTTGTTTGTTTTAAACCTGCTGCCTATTAATTTCATTTGGTGACCCTCTAGTTATTGAGTTTATGAGAAGGAGTAAATAACACTTTCTTATTTACTTTCTCCATACCAGTCATTATTTATCCCCCCTTAGTTGTCTCCTTTCCAAGCTGAAAAGTCTCAATCTTATTAATCTCTCCTCATACGGAAGCCATTCCATACTCCTAATAATTTTTTTGCTCTTTTCCGATGTGGGCATACCATGGATATTTTCTGCCTTGTTATCTATCTCTTTCTTAATGATTCCCAAAGTTTGTTTTTTTGACTGCCGCTGCATATTGAGTAGATGTTTTAGGAGAACTATCCACAGTGACCCCAAGATATTTCTGGAGTGGCAACAGCTAATTTAGACTCCATCATTTTATATGGATAGCTGGGATTATGTTTTCCAGTGTAGTTTCCAGTGTGCATTACTTTGTATTTCATAGAATAGAATCATAGATTTATCAGCATTCATAAATGTTTGCTCCAGTTGCAGGTTAATATCTGGGTATAAACTCTTGAAATATTAACTGGTTGATCAGTAAACTTCTAATGATGTTTCCTATGTACCTTGGTCATCAAATCAAACCATGATTTAAAATCAAACAAATCGTTTTCAGTTCCCCTCTTGTACATCATTTTCCAGGGGCCAAGCTTCAGTGCAAGGTTATCTCTCCATGCACGAGCTCTAATGAACATTTCTCTAGTTGGGTTTTCTAATTTTTCCCACACGATACTTCTCTTAATGATTTCTACTGTAAAAATCAACATTGGGATGTACTCTCTACTGCAGCACTACCACATGGGAGATGGACAGTTACTGAGAAATAAACAAAATGGAAGAATAAAGCTTAATTTGAAAGGAGAAAAACCCATGCTATTTTGATCGTGCAATTATTTTTATTTTAAGATCAAAGGCACCATCGAGTTTATTTTCCTTAACATTTGTTTGTCATTGTAGAACAATGAGATTTACGTGGCAGTTGAGTATTTATAACTGTTGACCTCTCTATAAGGAGCCATAATTATAGCCATGATGGTGTTTTAATTTTTAGCCCAGTGTATAACTTTCCTGCTGCTTCTTGGAAAATCAATATTGTGTGTGCAGCCTGTAACAATGAAATTGACACTAATGTTCATAATGTATATTTCACTGCTCAAAAGACATGCCACAGCCTCCTTTTGCTCTGCAGCTGCAAAATCATGCCATAACTAAAACTATCTTACCCCACGCCCTGGGAATGTTCTTGATCTGGGAGAGACTGCAGGGGAAAAACCACACACCATCAATCAGTTTTCACATCTTGAACTAGGGTTTGGAAAGAGCTTGTTTTAAGAATTAGAAACAAGTCCAAATAGACTGTTGTTATAGACTATTTTAACTTTTTAAAAAATCTGCTATCTTGACATAGCTATGCTCAAACAGGGTGGAGTGAGATACTAAAAAGATAAATAAAATATGGTTTAGAAATTCTTTAGGTAATAAATAATTGAAGAATTTCTTCTGTTGATTATTTCATCATCTGTTTCTTGCTGCTCTCTTGTTAACCAGAGGTGGTTGTAGATTATTAAGCAGAAGGATATATAAATGTTGAGTCCATGTATAGGTAGGTCCACCTCTACCAAATGACTGTAGGACCATATCTTTCGACTGAGATTGAGCATATCACATGCATAAGATGTCTTGGAAAGGAAGGCAGGCCTTTCTGTCAAGGAATAGGACAGGATTTAGAGAACCTGGATTGCATTTTCAGTTCTGCTACAGACTTCCTGTGTGAGCTTGGCAAATCACGTCATCAATATGGGCGGCCTCAGGATGGGGATGATAATGCTTCCTTTTTACCAATCTGTCTGTCTTGCTTGCTTTTAGGTTGTAAGCTGTTTAGGGCAGAGACTGTCTCTCATTGTGTTTGTACAGCACTTAGCATAATGGGGCTGTGAACTTGGGTTAGACACTACCATAGCAAATAATAGTAATGCTGAAGATCTCCTTTGGCAGGCAACATTTCCACTTTGCTGCCAGGGACAGTTCAAGCAGCCAAGCTATCTTAGGTTTGGTCTACACTGCGGGGGAGGGAATCGGTCTAAGTTACCGCAACTTAAGCTAAGTGAATATCATAGCTGAAGTTGACGTACTTAGATCTACTCACCATGGTGTCTTCACTGTGGTGAGTCGACTACTGCCGCTCCCCCATCAACTCCGTCTGCGCCTCTTGCAGCATTGGAGTACAGGAGTCAACGGGAGAATGCTTGGGCGTCGATTTATCGCATCTAGTCTAGTCTAGAAGAAATTGCTTTAATTCCCTTTTCTTATTGATCAGGGGGTTCATGGTCACCCTTCTGTGATGCTGACAGGCCAGGTGCCAGCTCATTCCGAGATCCCCTTGTCTCCATTGAACACACTAAATACATAGCTGGAACCAGTCTGGCTCACCTACGTGTTAGTATTGCTAAAATAGGCATTAGAATGATAAGGGTCTGCTTAGTGTTTAGACTTTATGGAAAGCTTGTGAGTTGCTGCCTGCATTAATCTCGCTTATAATATCGGTATCTATATTGTAAGGTAACATTTGAGTGTTTGTATTGTAAGCCTCTGTAACTGCATAAATCACCAGACTAGTATGAAATACTGGTCTCCAACAGGTTTGTTGTCCTGCCTATCAAGGAAGGCTCCCCAATACTAGATGAACTACTGTGGAATGTGAAAGAGGACTAAAGACTTTGTTTACTCTTCCCCCCTCAACTCCTCCATTAAGATGAGTGATGCAAGAGATTTCCTCCAATCGGCTGAGTCTCAGCTCAAAGCAGAAGGCGGAAAGGGGATAAAAACTCCTAATAAGGAACTATATGTGGCTTGGACCCTGAGGGGTATAAGCAAAAGATCTCCAGTGCTTAGACAGGGTTAGTTCTAAAGGACCTAAAGAGCTTGCTTATCATTGAAGCTTCTATTAGTTTTTGAATCTTATGATTGGAACTCACTTGTGGTTATATATGTTTACCTGCTTTAACCTTGTAAATAACTGTCATTTCCTTTTCGTATATAGTACATCTTTAGATAGTTTATTATAGGATTGGCTACAAGAGTTGTCTTTGGTGTGAGGTCTGAAGTGCAGTTGGCATGGGCTGAATTACTGGTTTTTGGGACTGAAGTAACTAGAATATTGCTGCGATACTTGATGTAAAGGACCATCTCTCTCAAAAGTAGCTCACCTGGGTGGCAAGACGGGTCAGTGTACCCAAGGGGACTGTCTGTGACTCCATGTTCAGACAGTTATAGTGTCTGAGGAGTTTACATTTGATGATTGGTTGGTGAAATCTAAGTATAGAGATCACAATCATTTGGGGTTTGCGCCCTGGTTCTTATGTCTGCCCTGCCATTGGTGTTCATGCCTTAAGCAGTGCAGGACAGCTTGACACATTCACTGTGATTATACTTAACTTAAATGCAATTTTATTTTTCAGGAAACAGACTACTACCCTGCCATCCCCTTGCGAGTGGGACTGGGTGAACAGCTGTACCTCAAGACCAAAACTCTTTATCGGAAATAGACAGAGTGTGTCGAAAAGCAGCATTCCTCACCAGGTACTAGTTAACAGATCCATAAGGTCAGTTAGGAAAAAGCCATCAGACTGAAATCTGTAAAATGTTATAGCTAATGCTTTATGATACATGACAAATTATCATTATTTCCTTCAGTTGTGGTTTTTAACTAAGTTATCAGGCTGTATTCTTCATGTGGTCATGCAGTGATCCAGTGTAATTCTGTTGGAATTCTATTATAACTTAGGAGCAAAATATACATGCATACTCTAAAGTTTGGTAGTGCATAACATAGCTTCTTTAAAGTAGAGACCTTGTCTGCAAAAGATGTCAGTGCCAAGTCAATATTGATACATTGGATTGGATTAGTTCATCTGTTAGATTATATTTTCGGAGCAAAACATTAGCTAAGTACTTGTTTAGTTTCCTTTGTTTTAATGTCTTCAACCAAACTAAACAGTGGGTATGAGGGTGTGTGTGGAGAAAATCAATTACTTTATACTAAGCACACAGGGCAAAATGATTGTGAATTATTCAGTTACTGAGTCATGGATTGCATAGAATACCCAAAGAAAGCGCAGTGTTGTTCTGCATATATTTTCTCATAGTACATCATTAAGGTATCTTTTAGGCATTTTAGAAAATTTTGCATTTGAAATCCTGTCTCAGGTGCTTTTGATGAGAACATCAAATATGTTCTCAGCTCGGTTTCATGTGGAATAAACAGAAGGTAACTTTAAAGGAGCATAGGGGTCATCATATCCGACTACATGAGCATGATACAGGTTAATTTTGGCCTTGAGACTCCCAAGATGTTGCTCAGGCTTTGTGGTGACGGGTGTCTGTTACATTATCTTGCAGCCTATCACAAGTATCTGAAACACTAGCAGATTTGATTGATCTAGTTTAATAATCTAGAAGCAAGAATAGATGGTGCTAAGTAAGAGTCTTTGCCTGAACACCATAAGTAGGCAAATGGGGTTTGAGGTCCCTTTCTAGCAGGATTTTTCTTACAAAAAACATATTTGCTTTGCCTACACTGGGGAAATTGACATAAGGATTACCACCAGTTCTAAGAATGGTTCAGCTGAACTGCTATTAGAACTGGTGGGACTTTTGTTTTGTCAGTGTGCCCAGTATGGACATGACTATAAGAACATTGAAACTTGTGCTGCCTTCAAATCTTGAGTTTTACCTGAACAAGTAAGAGACTTTGATCCAATTGTGTTGAGCTATCTCTGCCTCCTGCTCTCTGTTTTTTGCCAAAGAGGATGGAGTTAGGAAGAAAAACCTCCGATATCTTATCCATTTAGCCATATGAATGTAGAACCTAAGTTATGTTAAGATGGTTTATTACGGAGTCAAAGGAAGAAGCACGCTGACAGTGGAGAGGTAATGGGCAGGAAAGCTCTCCTTGCACTTTCCAACAGATGTTTGGAGAGCATAATTCTTAAAACACCTGTGCGAAAGAAAGGCATTGTGCACTGCACATCAGGAACAAAGCCCCTGTTCTGTTTTTACCTGCACCCACCCAGGTAGGCAAAAAGGCAGACTCTGCTTTCGTCTGTAAAGTTCTGTCTACATTATGGAGTTTTACCTATTGAAAATCCTGTACTGCTGCGATCAGTTCAGCTGAACTGGTGGGAGTCCGCTGTAGAAAAGGCTCCAGTGACCAGACCCATTTTGTCACGCTGGTGAAAATGCATCCAGCCACCAGAGCCTGATGTAAGTTTGGGCTTCCAGCAGTTCAGTTGAACTGGTGATCGTAAGGGAAGGGTGGTTTATGTTTAATTTCCCTAGTGAGGGTGTAGATGAAGTCAGAGGTCTGGGGATAAACAGGCTAAAACAACACCTTGCTGCTGCAGAGAAGACAGATTTTTTTGCTGGGGGGGTATTAACTCCAAGAGGAGAGCAGACAATATTTCCTTGCCCCCCCGTTTTGGGGGTTCTGCAGAGATAGGTGCAGCTATAATTTTCACACTGTGCTTTGGAGAGGATAGCAACAGGGATGTGTGAATCAGCAGGGGTGATGTGATGAGACATAGCAGATAAGGGGAGAGAGAGAGTTGTGAAGGTGGATTTATGCTGTCAAGGAAGGACTTGATTAAAGAGCTGCTAAAGCCTGTTGGAACTTATTTTTTTCCTTAGCTGATGCTCTTTACAAGCAAAGCTTTTTCTATAGTATGTCTCATGCTTTCTGTATTTCTCTCCCCTTACCCTTGATAAATGTGGTAATCTCCATAAAAGCAGGATCGTTCTTCCCCATGGTGTGTCTGCTGGTTCTGTTTGTGACCTAAACATTGATTATTGTGGAAAAGATTTTTAATATTCGTGAAACTTGACTTCATCAATTTCCATTGCCATTTCTCTCACTTCAGCTATTAAAAGCCAAAGATCCTAATGTCACACAGATGTGATTGATAATCAAGAGCTGTGGAAGAGAAATGAAGAATACAGGAGATGCATAATGGAAACAAAAACATTTTTAAACAGAATGTTTTCATGTCATCTATTCTAAAATAGTCCAGGGGATTTTTGCCTGTGAAATGAGTCTGAATGGGTCCTCTTTTTAATGAGGTTCTGTAGAGAGAAGAGCATATATTAATTGTGGCTCTAAAATTGCTCCTCTTTTTTTTTCAAAATTTTTAGCAGTGCATTTAATAATAATTAATACCGGGCTCTTAGTTTAATCAATAGATATCAAAGCATTCTACAAAAGAAATCCATATCATTAACCCAAATTTAAGATGAGTAAACTGAGACACGGAATGGTCATCTACAAGGCCAGTGGCAGAGTCAGGAATAGATCCGAGGTCTCAATACCAAATCAGTGCTCTACCAAGTAGAGCGGGAGGTATCAATTTTTTTTTCTTTTCTTTTTTTTTTTTTGTCAATGTCCGGACTTCAGAAAAAATAATTAAAAAATAATAATAATAAGTAAATAAAAAGGTTTCGGGGTCTGTTCAAAAGCATCTGGCGGTCTGGATTTGGCCCATTATACAGTCTGCCTATTATACAGTGACTGTACTGCCTCTCCCATTTGCTATGGTTCAGGATGCTGTTGCATGTATCTCAACATACACTAGTTGAAAACCTATTCAGAATACACCGTTGCTTGGTACTGTGTGCTCATGATGCTTTGGATTGTATTTAAGCATAAGAAAATTCTGGGCCCATTGTTAAAAATCTTATCCAAACAAAGTGGCCAAAGATTTGTAAACTTGCACTATAAATAAATTGATAGGTTTGATATCTTGCTCTTTAAAGTATAATGTTGTTCTTAATGTAGTGATCTTTTCACAGTGGGTTTTTAATCTAGTCTGTCACAGTGGCTGAAATAATTTTTCACTTTGTGAACTGTAATCAAGTGCCAATCATGTCAGTTTATCTTAAAGCTTAGCACACTTTCTCACTCTAAGCTTACATTATTGTAAGCACTTAGTGCTTTCCAGGAGGGAGGGAGGAGGAGCGGGGAGCCACACACTCAGGGGAGGAGGCAGGGAAGGGGCGGGCCCTCATGAAAGGGGTAAAGTGAGGGCGGAGCCGGGGGCAGTAGGGGAGGGGTGTCCGTGGTGTGGCCCTCGGGCCAATGTATTAATCTTCATGTGGCCCTCCTGGTGATTTGAATTTGAGGACCCTGGTCTAGATCAGGGGTCTCCAAACTTTTTTGACCACGCACCCCCTAGTAGAAATTTTTTTTTTAAGCAGGCACTCCCATGGGGGAAGCCCCATGGCAGCCCTGCCCTAGCCCTGCCCCCATCCATCCACTCCCTCCCACTTCCCCCTCAACTGCCCCCCTCAAAACCCCACTCCTTGTCCCCTAACTGCCCCCCTGGGACTGGTCCCCACTGTGGCGCCCAGCTCCTAGGGCCCATTTCCCCTGCGGCACCTGGCTGCTGGGGCCGGGTCTGAGCCGCGGCGCGCAAGGCCTGGCGCCTGGTCTGAGCCGTGGCGCGTGGGGCCTGGCTCTGGGTCTCCGCCGCGGTGCACGGGGCTGCAGCTGCGGCACGCGGCTCTTGGAGCTGGGGCCGCCGCAGCGCTTGCAGAGGAGCTGCTGGGGCAGCCTGGCTTCTCCTGCCTTATTGCAAACCTCCCGGGTTTCCAGTAAGACAGGAGGAGCCGGGCTGCCCCGGCAGCTCCTCTGCAAGCGCTGCGGTGGCCCCGGTGGCAGGAGGAGCCGCCCAGCTTCTCTTGCCGCTGCGGCTGCCGTGGCGCTTGCAGAGCAGCTGCCGGGTCCGTGCACCCCCGGGGGTGGTCTCGCGCACCACTGCGGGTGCACGCACCCCAGTTTGAAGACCACTGGTCTAGGTCGTACCCTATGTCACACTAGCATCTCTCACTGAAGTGTGTTACTAGTCCACTGATTTTACCACTGTATATATCGCTGCCTGGTACTCATGACATTAACATAAATATTACGTGTAAAAATACATAAATGTGTTTTCAGAAAATCCAGGAAAAAGGCACTGTTCAGAAATGATAAAATACCGCATGATTCGTAGCACAACGAATAACCACTTTGTTCTGATTAGCATAACCAGTTGCTGGTTAATAGGGAATATTGATTGGCAGGAATATTTGTGTGTGTGCGCTGATTACTACAAGATACAAATTAAAAATAATGTTAAAATGTTACAGTCTGGAGTGCTGTGCTGAAGCTGGTGGCTGCACAATTCCTTCATTAACGGTAATATTTGATAATTTACAGAAGTAATAGAGGGTTTCTCATGATCATGTGTTCCAGCAAGTCCTTTCTCCAAATTGCTGCTGCACAGAATGTAGATCGTTTGCCCATGGTCAAATTCAATGTCTGCTTTGTGTATTTAAACTAGAGAGCACAATGGGAGGTGTGGTTATGGAGAGAGTTGTTTGCCCACTTGTCATATAGTTCAGTGACGTTTAATCCTCCCAGGAATGGGATTGATTTAAAATATGTTAACACCTGGAGTTGCAGCGGTGGCCTCTTTGTCTTGTTTGGCATGTAAAATAATGACTGGATTGCGTAAGCTTGGGTCACAGATACCCCGTCTGTCCCCTCTAGCACCGACAATGAGAATTCTTTTCTATGATTTTGAAATGGTAGTTCTTGTCTTACATAACCCTTTCCAGAGCAGTAAGGTGGGACAGGCGAGTGTTTTCTGCTTAATGATTTTCAGAGTTAGGTGACGTTCCAGCAGGGCATGCTGCTCTGCCTCAGAATATTCTCTCTTGCGGGTCCCCAGGGCACTGAAACCCGTGAGAGGGAATATTAACCGTGGTTTTAGGAAGTGGGCAGTAGAAGCCCTAGTTGTGAAGAGGACACTGGCTTATGTTTTGACTTAAGGGTGGGTGTGTTAATTATATGATAGAGAATGGATCCCATTGTGGCCAGAGAGTCATTTATGGTCCCCCAGGCACTAAATTTGGGTCTTCAAGGATGACTGAGAGTGATATACACACTTTCCTCCTGTGCATTAAAACGTGCTCCCTGAGACATGCCTTCAGACCCTGTGGCTTTGCTTCAGCTTTGATTTATCACTATGGGGAGAAGATTGGGAGCATTGCTTGCTCCACTGCTTTCCCTGCTGCTCCTGAAGTAGCTTTGGTGTGAGCCAGGAGTGATCTGAGCGGTTGCTGTCCCTTCCCTGCCATTCCAGGTCTGCACATCCTGCAGAAGAGAATGGTAGCTGTGGTTACTCCATTGCCTGCTAACCAGCCAGGCTGAGGGAGCTCTAGGAAGAACAAGATAGGAGCTTGATTAGCTCTGCCTGAGCTTAGGAGAAGGCCTAGCAAGGGATGGCTCCCCTCCTACTATCTTCCTCCACCCAAGGTAGCCCAGGAGTGGGGAAAAAGGAAGAGAAGCTGAGAGCAGCATGGGGTCTTCTCTAACTTGTGCCAGCTGGCTGGGGATAGCTGGAGCATGCTGCATTCCTGCCTTGAACAAAACCCATGCTCTATGCCTCTGGGGATTCTTTACTCTCCCTTTAGCACATCCACCCCCACCACATACATTCCTGGCAGGGGAGTTGCAGATTATTTCTCTTCTTTTTACAGTACGGAAAATAAGAGGGGACGATGGGCTTCCTGAAATAAGTTTGGCCTCAGGATGAAAAGATTGGATGTTGCTTTTATAAAATATCTGGCTGCAATTCGGCTTTGTTGTTCTGCAATGGAATGAGCTGAAGACAAGTGTGTGTTCTGAACTGAAGTGCTCATTACAAATCTTCAGGGTGCTGCTGCATAGCAGTGCTCTCTGTGAAGGGTAGTTTAGAAAGAAGGGTCTGGAGATTGAACTAGAAAAGCATTGGGTTACAAGGGTTGATGTACAGCAGCAGTTCTCAACCAGGGGTCCACAACTTATTGGGGATCCATGAGACTTTTCAGGGGTCTGCCAAGCAGGGCCACTCTGAGCCCCAGTACTTGGCGGCTGAAGCTTGGAGTCCTGAGCCCTGCCCTGTGGGGCTAAATCCCTCAGTGTCAGCACACCCTGCCCCCTTGGGCAGAAGGCCTGAGTGTGGCTCTCCCAGAACCCCAGAGCTCCAGCAGAAGCTGCCTCACCGGGCTAAAGTTCCAAGCTTCATCCTCCCACCCCCTCGCCCACAGGGGAGAAGCCCCAAATCCTTGAGACCCCTCTCAGCCTGTGGGGCAGAAGCTCCCACCTGTAGCTGAAACCCAGAGCCCTTCCACCACCACCACCCACAGCTGAAGCCTGGAGCCTCGCCTGCCCCTTGCAGGGCCATGGCATTTTTACAGTATGTTGCGGGCAGGAGATTCAGAGAGAAAAAGGTTGAGAACCCCTGGTGTACAGGAAATCCTCCACTGTTTTCTCTGTAATCATGTGGATATATCAAATGAAGTAATGCGCTGTTTGCACTTTAGAAAAGTGTTTTTACATCTGTACATGCCCTGTATTACTCAGCTGTTGTCTTCTCTTCTCTGTGCATCTTATATGCCCAGGCAGGCCTCTCTGTCTTAGGGGCGGGAAGGGGGGATGAGGGAAGCAATTTTTTTTGAAGCTTTAGTTCTTTGCAGCCAACTCTTGCCCCATCCTCCTGGAATTGTGTTGCTCTGGTGGTAGAATGATAGCGCTGGAGAGAGAAAATTACAGTCCCTTTTTCTGAATCAAGCAGTGTGATTTCTGTCAGACTCCCCCTTTTCAAAGCTTTTGTACATTCCTTTCTAGTTTCAGCAAGTTCTGAATATACTACAGTGAAACTATGCAGTAAAAGAGTATACTATATCAGCTTTAGTTTTGTGTTCTGTAAACTCTGCTGGATCTACATCCTTCTCATAGATTCCAGAAGGGAGTATTGTGATCATCTAGTAGTCCAGTGGCTCTGTATTTTTGGGCTCAGGACCCATTTGTAAATGTTGATGGCCTGTTGCGATATAATAAATAGTCTGGGGGTAGAGGCCCTGGTGTGGTTTCTGTCAGGTCTTGCCCAGCACTCACCCAACAGTGGCAACTTCTGTGCTTTGGGGCTGGCTGGGCTTGGCTCTCTGCTCCTCCAGGGTTGCAGTGCTCTTCAGGTTTAACAGCATAAGGGGCTAAGAACAGATCCTGATGGGACTCCACTGGAAATACACCTGCTCACTAATGACTCCACATTTACCATTACAATTTGAAACCTATCTGTTAGCCAGTTTTTAATCCATTTCGTGTGTGCCATGTTAATTTTATGTTCTGAGTTTTTTAGTCAAAAGATTGCATGATACCAAGTCAAATGGCGTAACGACTTCTAAGTATATTATGTCAACACTATTACCTTTATCAGCTAAAATTGTAATCTCATAAAAATACCAAGTTAGTTTGACAGGATTTATTTTCCATTAACACAGATTGATTTGCATTAATTACATTACCCTCTTTTAATTCTTCATTAATCGAGTCCTGTATCAGCTGCTCCATTATCTTGCCCAGGATCAGTATCAGGCTGACAGGGCTCTCATTACCCAGGTCATCCCTTTTGCCCTTTTCTAAAAAAAAAAAAAAGTACTTCAGGAGTTTTTGAAAATCCACATTAAGGTTCAGTGAGATCTTCAGCCAACTCTTCTAAAACTCTTGGATGCAAGTTATCTGGACCAGATGATTTAAAAATGTTTAACTTTCATAGTTTCTGTTTAACATCCTATAGAGGAACTGAAAGTGTTATCAGCATGTGATGAGACTATATTATCTGTTCCCCAACCCAATGCAGAACAGACATGCCACAGAGGCGAGAGAGGGGACCAGGGCTAGTTGAGCTCAGCAACACAGAGGCTATTCAATTTCTGAATTAATGTAAAAGTTTACATATAAAACAGCTGTCCATGAGCAAAGCCTTTTGTTTTGTTTTATTTGTGTTTGTTCTGGATGGGGAGAAAAGTAACATTTTAGTTGACAAACTTTATTAGGCAGAAATATCAAACTTCCTACACTTAAGCAGGCAGAACATGTCTGTGTTTGGCACGAAAACAGAATGTTGAGATCTCTGCTGTTGATATTACTTTGTGGAAAGTGGGGCAATAATAATAATTTATATTTATAATTATATAATATCTAATAAAAGATTAGACACTGTTGCCATAATTCTATTGCCAACTAAAAGTCACTCTCTTCCAGTGTAGATCTTGAATACATAATATCCTTTTCTAGTAAAAGATTAATTCTTTTTATTAAGAGGAAAAAAGCTATTACGAAAGCTAGCCACTGTGAATGTGAATGGGTTGCTCAAAACTGAAGTTTTACCAGATTTATTATAGTCATTCAGGAGGAGCTTTGAAAATGTAGGGAGGGATAATGATCCAAATCAGGAAAAAGAAATTCCCAGACCAGGAATACCTTGATGTGGAGGGGGAGAGGAATAAATGTAATTGCAGTCAGTGGATGCTATTTATGACTGATTACTCAAAGTGAGCTTTGGGCAATGGGGAGGAAGTCCTGGAAACATGAGTTTTCAGGGAGGCAGAGATAGGGAAATGTTTTTTTAGATTAGAGATGTGCCAAAACTTTTGAGTGACTTATCATTTTTTTAAAAAAACCCATAAGCTATAAATAACCAATCAAATTTAGATTAGGGTTTTTTATATAATGAGTGTAAATGCTCTCCTAAAAAAGGGCCACGAACTTTCCATTTGATCTCTGGCAAGTCCTTTTACCTCTCTGTATCTGTTTCCCCATCTGTAAACTAAGCATGACAATACTTCCCTACCCAGTGGAAATGAAAATACTTCCTTGCCTCCCAGCATCGTTGTAAAGCTTAATTGGTTAATGTTTGTGAAATGCTCTCAGATCATCTTTTGGGATGGCTCTAGTAGTACAAAGTCCTATTATTGGCCTGGGATTTCATGAGTAGCTTCTCTGTCTCTGACTCAGCTATTCTTCCTGCTTCACTGTAACAGGGGCCAAGGCTTGATGGACAGTGCGTCTCTGTGCACAGCAGTCTAATTACTTTGCAAACTTCCTTAGAAATGGGGTCACCTGATCTGAAAGAGAGCAGCATTTCTGGAGCTGGTGCATTGAATGGCTAATTCAGTTCCCCCCTCCCATCGTGTGAGGCGTAAAGCGAACAATTAATTCGCCGCAGGCGGCTCTCTCTGAACTTCCAAGGGGAAGAAGAAATGTTACAATGGGAGCTGCACAGGGTTCCACCAGGAGCAAACCAGTTGGACCTGCAGGGGGGAGGGCACAGGTCTGTAACAAGTATCCTCACCCACCCTACTTCCCTTCCTGCCTGATTTCCATTCAGCTCAGGGGGGCTTCTTTAGTCTATTTCCCCGTAGGGTAAAGCTGCTGTAAAAGCGGGCGGTGTATGGATGTGGTTAAGCGACACCCCTGCTCAGAAAATGGTAGTGACTTACAGTGTAGTGTGTTGCCCCAGGGTGGTCGCACTTGGCGATGGAAGGGTTAGTTACAGTTGCATCGTGGCTCTGAGATTAGCAGCACCGGGGGAGGTGTGGGAGGTTCTGGTGGGTAGGATCTCGGGGAAATTATAGCCTAACAGCCTGAGTTTGTTTAGACTAACAAAGTGCAGCTAAGAGACCAGCCACCCCAAAAGGGGGGTGGAGTGTGTGTGCATTTCCTCTCCCAAGGGTGATACCTCAGAGATGCTGGCGAGAGGAGGAGATCACTTGGTGTACCCTGGGCGGGAGCTCTCAGCATGGCACGGGGTAAGTATGATCTCTTTGGGAAACATTTCTCTCTCTCCCTCTCTCTTTTAGGGGGGTTCTGTGAAGCTGGAAGGAGTTCAGGGGACCGCAGCAGAGATGCTGATCTGCTCAGCCCTGCTGTAGCTGCAACTTTCTCAGTTGGCAGGCATAGTTACATCTATAGCAATAATTCTTTCCATGAATAAAAAGTCAACTATAAAGTTACTTGACTGTTGACAATGGTAATTTTTGTAACAACAATATCCTGCCCTTACTGACACAAATGCTCTCTTGACTCTCTCTTTCTCCCCCTCTGGTGGTGAAACTTCCTTTGGGATGCATTTGCTTTGTTAATTTCATAGCACTATAGGTTTGCATGGTGCTTTAAATTATACAAACAGAGGAGTTGTGGATATGAGAAAAAAAAAGGTTTCCAGTTATTATGGGCCTGAGTTAGCTGATTTGTTCTGCTCTAGCAATCGTAGATCTGTATTTTGTAACTCTTTAGCAGCAGCAGCAGCAGCATGGGTTAATGTTGAATGATTGTGAAACTCCTGGATTTTCAGTTTAAATCAAACCCTAATGGGCTTTGTTGTAATTAAAATCCTTCCTGGAATGCTCTAAAACATGTTTTGGTTTATTTTTTTGGGTCTGAGATTCAACTTTCATTGTTTGACTTCATGCTTTCTATATTTTAAAACATATTATTTGTGTTATGGACAAAAATAGTTCTTTACGGGGAGTAGAGAACCACTGTAATATGTAAGCCATTAACTTCAATTTTTTTTAAAAAAAGAAAATAATTTGCACTTTTTCATGTAAAAGTATTTGCTTTTTTTGGACTCTCCAAATTAAAATAACTGACAAGTGTCATACAATTGACCTTTCTTTTTTGTTTTTAGTATAAATGGATTATGGGACTTGGGGGATCAGGTGATTTATTAGGGCGAAATACAGTTTATTATCTCTAGCTGCCCAGTTAAAATATGACAAAGGGCTGCAGTAAACAAATGTAACCTCCATATGTTGGCTTGTTAGTAGTAATTTGTGAAATTAGTTGGTAGTCTCAGACCATTTCCTGTATGTTTTGTGGTAGGTTTTTTTTGTGTGTGTGGTAGGATTTTTAATAAGTATACAATATGTCAGTATAGGAGTGTGGACACACATCAGCTATCATTCAGTTTTCTTTCCTGTTTAAAAAATAAAATAAAATAAAATAGCCACCCTTGAAACATTCAAATTATATACATAAATAGTCTGTGTAATGCTGTGCTCCCATTGCTGTTACCCTATTCTCCCCATCCTACTCTCTTCATTACCTGCTGCACCCACCTGTTTCATCTTTCTAAATCAAGTTTGTAGTTTGGGGAGAAGAGAGGATCTTTCACAATATGTTTGTAGAGCACCTAGCATAGTCCTAATGTGGAGTCTCGGGGACCCCACTGTAACACTAATAACTACAGTGGTTGGTGCCTGTGCTGCTAGATTGACTATAGACACATAAACCCTTGTGAAAACCAACTGATTATCTTATCCCTAGTAGTGGCCCCACTAGGCTTGATTTGACCTTCACTGATCAAGGCGAGTGTTGATGCTTGACTTTGCACAGCTACCATGTCTGTTCTGGTAGCCCTGGGATCTGAAATCTAGAGATTGGCATTGTGAACAACGATTGCTTTCACACTTAAAATAAATAAAACCGTTGTGCATATTTTCAATGTCAAAAATTAAATTATTCCTGAAATAAGACATTCTATGATGTTTCAGCTCAATAGCCCACCCTTAAATCTCAGAAAAAAGTTCTGTGATTGAAAACTTGGATAAACTGCTGTAGAGCAGTTCTGAAAGCACAGCTATGATTCAGCCTGTGAGAATTCAGATTTTTTTTTTCATGTAAAGAAATCATTTTGCTACATGAATTATTTTACTTAATAATACTAAATATTCAAGGTGTTAATGGGACCTGTGGAGTTCTGCATTAATGTAGGGAATCATGGAACAATTTCTTTCTTTTCCAGCCACTTCAAACTATGTAGGTGGCAGAATGTGGCCCTAACTGGCCAACTGAGAATTCCTTTAGTGCAGATTGCAGAAGAGAACATCGTAGAAATGATGTTAAGTGAATCCAATTTCCCCATAAAACTTAATGTAAATAGAAGGGGTTAGGATCCAGGGACAATTTTTTCACTAGACAAATGACATATATAATACATTATGTATCTGTTAGTCTATAAGGTGCTACAAGACCCTTTGTTGCTTTTATTACATACATTGTTTGACTTAGCCACTCCGCCAGCTCCCTGGCTGGAGTGGGGTAAGCCCCCATGCCTCGACGCCCAGCTGGAACACCGGGCAGGTGGAGCAGGGCAAGCCAAACAACCTTATAACATAACATTGTGCGACCTAAAACAAGTATGTTCTCTAATAGATCAGCAACCTAACAACAAAACAATGCTAACTGGGGCGACTTAAAGTGAGGAGTTATTATACATCACCGGTAAGCCAACTTCACTGGTGTTTTATGTAAATGATATTGTAGAATTTTAAAAAATTTGCTTTCAGATTAACTAAACTCTCTTTTTGAAAAAGCTGTTCAAAATCCTAAATCACTGACAGAATTAATAGGTGGACTTACAGTACAAATATATTCATTTTAAAACAGTATATTGAAAATACTTCTTTCATCCGCCAGACCTAAACTCAGAGTTCTCTGTTTTTACTACCAGCATTGATTACATCATTCTGTAAATACCTATCATAGAGGAAAATTCTGCTCATGAATTCATGCCCAGAGCTTCCACTGTACGATTTGGAATGTATGAATGATATATATTTATTTAGATTTATAAAATAGCAAGAAGTGCCTTTCTGAATACTCCAGATCCTCTGTCAAAGACTTTAAAAATAACATAAATAAAAGAGAGAGGTAATACCAAATAGCCAGGCAGCACAAAATGAGCCAATTTCTTCATCTTCCAAAAACATGACTGGTATCAATATTTGCTTCATCAGCAGCCCTTCGCAATAGATATGCCTTGCAAGATGTCCTGTTTATATACAGTCAACAGCAGCAACAAAAGGGATTAATGGCAGGGAATATCTTTTTATAGATTTTGTCATCTTTTGCCAAAAAGTTTTTTACAACTCTTGTTGGGATGGTTGACCCTGCTTTAGATCCTTTAGCTTTTTAATAAGATAGTCTTGATCTAATAGTTTCTTGATATAGCTGCGAGAAGTGAGATGCATATATATTATTCAGTTATAGTTTAAATAATGTACATATGCAGTATATGATGCTAGTCTTCCCTTTACTCTTCTCTAGTCTGTGTTGATAGAGCATTTCAAAGGCTGTCGTCTGGTAAAATGTCACTTATGAAGCTTGAGAAATTTTGTGAGTCTCTCCTGTGTTCCCCCTGACAAGCATATGTCATCCAGTTATGCTGTCGTATCAGACTTCACAAAGAGATCTGTGAGAAGTAAATCGCTGGCTTTTTCTTTTTTGAGCTGTGCTGCTTGCTTCCAGGCTCAGCAGTTGGCTCAAATTACAACTTGTTCTCTGTTCTAAAGCTGACGATGCAAAATATGTTGGCTATTGTGAAATTATTTGTTGTTGTCTAATGGCCAGGGTTCTTCTGCGTAATTCAGAATATTTATTTCAGATGGCCTTATCTCAGGAGATGTGGAACCAAAATATTTCACAATTAAATGATTTTCTGGATAACCTCAATTTCACATGCAGTAACCAAGCTGAGTTATTCTTTACGTTATTACAGTGACGATAGCTCAGCAAATCAATAGTGTACGTAACAAGTATGGTCTTGCATTCAGATGCCACTGAAACCTTATATTTCTACAACTAGCTTAACACAAGCATGTGAACTATGTTTATTGTTCAGTTTATCATAATCTTGTGATAGTGGTACTAGAATCATAGTTGAGAAGACATTTTCGTTCCGAACTTCTGTTTTCAAATACTTCTGCCTTTCCAAAAATATTACTTAGCATGGAATTATGTATGTTCTTCGCCCAATGTTTAATTTGTGTGGCTGCACTTTTACTAAGTTATCAGATTTTGTGTGTGCATTAGCTCAAACAGGATATATTTTTATTTTTATAATCAGCCTTTCTTGTCAAGGACTGTTGCATTAAAGATGCTCCTCACCGATAATATTCTGCTTCATAGTTGCAAGGGTGGGGTTGAGGCCAGAGGATTTCATTCTTCAAAATTGTGTATACATGCTGTACTTTTTTGGTTTGTCAAATGAAGGGCACTGTGATTTTCACTTTTCCCCTAGTCACGTCATTTTAATATGCCACTATTTTGCTTTTCTCAGGGCCTGATTTTTCTGAACCCTAACTCATGGTGAGCAGTAGTTATTCGTGCCAGTAGTCCCATGCTACTGATGTGAATAGGTTCTACCTGTTGTAAGTAAGGCTTGCTAACAGTGATCGAAAAGACAGCTCAGAGAAGATGATCAAACAGAAAATAATGTAACGCTCCAGTCTGGAGATGGGCAGGATAAATTCTTGCTGTTGGTAGGGAACTTTACCCACACTTGCCCTTTGCCCTAATCCCTTGAGAAGAGGGGTGGAAAATCAAAGAATTTTCCATTCTGTTACATTACTCTCCTCTATCTCTATCTGATCCAAAAGCACTAAGGAGACTGTTGGCAGAGTGAGCATGTGGGTGAGTTGCCCTCACAGCCTCTGATGTCTTTACCTATGCTGTGTGATTGAGGTACTGCCTCCCATGTGGTATGCATATTTTAGAGAGAACTGTGTTTTGACCCTAAGTTCTGGGGCGAATATGTAGTATTGCGGGGGAGGAGGCTGCGTTGGTCTTTGAACACTGTAAAATAAAGACTGTCCAAACCATATAGAATTTGAGATTGTTCTGTATGCTTTTATCAGTCAGCTAAACTGACTGCTTATAATCTTTTTTTATTGCTACAGGGGAACACTTTTATAACAATAGTAATGCCTGGAAGGGTATGGCCTATCATTCTTCTTGTAACAGAGCTAGAGCAAGGAATAAGGAAATGTTAATGGGAAAAGAAAATCATAATCTGACAATTGTTTTGAATTGTCTTACATTATGACTGGGTGATCATATATAAATGATTATATATAAAGATATAAATGCTGACCTTCCTGGTTTTTATCCCAGCAATGAATTGTACTTAAAAAAACAAACAAACAAGAAGTTACTTATAGTACTACACCAATGCCCAACTTGTTCTTTTAGATCTATTGGTTTGTTGATTGGATAATAATTTATGCAGTGCAGGGTAATAGGAACTGCATAGATGAAACTTCTGGCTGGTAGCTGATCTGTGCTGGTGCTGACTATAGTTTTAGTGTTTAAAGTATTGGTATTGATTTGTTTGGGAAGAGGGAAAATTGCTTATTTTGTTTATTATTTAAGGCGTGATATAATGGTACACTCGTTGTGCAAGAAAATCTAGTTCTGGAGTCGACATACCAATTGATCAGGAAGAATCTTAAACTACTGTTGTGGGTCATGGACACCCATGAGTTGTTATATTAACTGAGTCATGTTTGTTTTTATTTATCTGCAAAGATAGCATCTGTTTAAAAACCAGGCTCCTGTTTGAACATCTTTACCAGTCCTTGTAACAAGTAACATCTAAGATGTCTATGAAAAAAATGGTTGGGGGGTTGAAAAGTCCATATTTCTACCTTAGTTTACTTTTGTGCACTTGTCAGTACTCTGAGAAATCTGTTTTGTTGTTTTCCTGATCAGGTAGGTCCTGGTCCTGCAAACACATACTTAACTTTACATCCTGACTTAAATGGGACTGCATTCCTGCTTGAAGTTAAGCTTGTGTGAAAGTGTTTGGTGGACTGGGGCCTTAAGTTGTCTTCTCCTTTTGTGTGTAGATCTATTATGCAGCAACAGGGAGAGTAAAACGGTGTTAAAAAGTAGAAAATATGCTTTTGAAACCAGAAGAATTGACAGGGAGACACAGGCAGTAACTGAAACTGCTTTTAATATTTGTTTTAATTAACTAGAATTCAAGTTTATAGTATCCCTTCAATCATGCAACCTTTTTTAGTACATTTAAAATGAGACTTATACTATTCTGTAGAAGAGAATCAGAGGGGTAGCCGTGTTAGTCTGGAATTGCAGAAGTGACAGAGTCCTGTGGCACCTTAAAGACTAACTAAAATTTTTTATCCTCACGCACAATTACTTCAAATTTGGTGACAATATATACCTCCAGACCAGTGGCACCGCTATGGGCACCCGCATGGCCCCACAGTATGCCAACATCTTTATGGCTGACCTGGAACGCTTCCTCAAATCTCGTTCACTCACGCCCCTCCTCTATCTATGCTACATTGATGACATCTTCATCATCTGGACCCATGGGAAAGAAACTCTGGAAGAATTCCACCATGATTTCAACAGCTTCCACCCCACCATCCACCTCAGCCTGGATCAGTCTACACAGGAGGTCCACTTCCTGGACACCACGGTGCAAATTAATGACGGCCACATCAACACCACCCTATACCGAAAACCTATCGACAGCTACGCCTACCTTCATGCCACCAGCTTCCACCCCGGGCACACCACACGATCCATTGTCTACAGCCAAGCACTGAGGTACAATTGTATTTGCTCCAACCCCTCAGACAGAGACCAACACCTACAAGATCTCCACCAAGCTTTCTCAAAACTACAATACCCGCACAAGGAAATAAGGACACAGATCAACAGAGCCAGATGTGTACCCAGAAGCCTGCTGCTGCAAGACAAGCCCAAGAAAGAAAACAGAACACCACTGGCCGTCACCTACAGTCCTCAGTTAAAGCCTCTCCAACGCATCATCAGTGATCGACAACCCATCCTGGACAACAATCCCTCACTTTCACAGGCCTTGGGAGGCAGGCCAGTCCTGGCCTACAGACAACCTGCCAACCTCAAGCATATTCTCACCAGCAACAGCACACCGCGCCATAATAACTCTAACTCAGGAACCAATCCATGCAATAAACCTCGATGCCAACTCTGCCCACACATCTACACCAGCAACACCATCACAGGACCAAACCAGATCAGCCACACCATCACTGGTTCATTCACTTGCACATCTACTAATGTAATATACGCCATTATGTGCCAGCAATGTCCCTCTGCTATGTACATTGGCCAAACTGGACAGTCCCTACGAAAAAGGATAAATGGACACAAATCAGATATCAGGAATGGCAATATTCAAAAACCTGTAGGAGAGCACTTCAACCTCACTGGACACACCATAGAAGATTTAAAGGTCAGCATTTTGCAGCAAAAAAACTTCAAGTCCAGACTGCAAAGAGAGACTGCAGAGCTGCAATTCATTTGCAAATTTGACACAATCAATTTGGGACTGAATAGAGATTTTGAATGGCTAGCTAACTACAAAAGCAGCTTCTCTTCTCTCGCTATTCACACTTCCAATTCAACTGCTAGAGGAACACCTCACCCTCCCTGATTAGAGATAACAAGCTGGTTCAGCCTGATTGGACTAACCTTGTTATCTCCCACCTGGTTCTTGCCTACCTATTTATACCTGCCCCTGGATACTTCCACTGCATGCATCCGACGAAGTGGGTATTAGCCCACGAAAGCTTATGCTCTAAAAAAATTTTAGTTAGTCTTTAAGGTGCCACAGGACTCTGTCTATTCTGTAGAAGTGGTGCAAAATGAGATAAAGATAAGGATGAATATCAAGAAAAAGGAAACAGAAATAAATACAGAAAAAAATCCTAGATCTTTCCCCCTTTTTTTTTTAAAGGGCTTAATTTATTTTCCAACACACACAGAGTGTATTTAATTTCTAGGAAATCTTTCCAGATATCTTGAAGCTTTGCTAACTCATCACTATATTCAGAAGAAAAAAATAAAAGGAAGCCATGCTGTTAATTTTGTCAGATCTTTAGCTATTTGAATATTGTATTACCTGGCATGCCCAAATCTAAAGAAGCAGACTCTATTTTCTGTACAACTGCGACAGCATGATGGGGACTGTGACAGGGCGAGGCTTCACCCCTGCGGTGCCTCCTGCCGGTCCTCCGGGGAATCAGCTCTTCCGGCCTCTGGAGCACCCCCTGCAGGTTGATGTCCCGCCTATCACTGCCCAGGGTCCTTCCCAGACCCTGGGGCCCCCTTAGCTGGGGTGCTGCCCCCTGAGGCAGTAAACCCCACTCTCCGTAGGTCTCCCCTCCCTGGGGAACCCCCACCCCCTAATCCCACCTTGCCTCAGCCTTCTGGGCTACTGCCAGTCATCACACAGCCCCTGCTCCCTGGGCAGTCATAGCCAGTCATCACAGGTAAGGGGGAATTGGACCTGCTACCTTCACCTAATCCCAGTACCCTTTTGAGCCTTTGTGTCAGGCTTGCAGTCTGGGAGGGTGCCAGGCCTGAGCTCCCCCACTCAGCCTGCTGCTTCCCCAGTAGTGCCCTAGCCTAGGTACCTTCCTCCCTTTCTAGGCAGCCAGGTCCCACTCCCTCCAGGTAGCTAGAGAGAGTGTCTGTCTCCTTCTGGCCCACTGCCCTCTTATAAGGGCTAGCTGGGCCCTGATTACCCTGACTACAGCTGTGGCTGCCTTCCCTATCAGCCCAGCTGTTATCCATCTCCTTCCCAGCTACAACCCTCTGCTGGGCTGCTTTTCTCTGGCAGCAGCCCTTTACAGGGCTGTTTTAACCCCTTCAGGGTTGGAGCGGGTAGCCACCCCGCTACAGGGACAAATAAACATGCCCAGGATTGTAAAAATACTACTACCTTCACAGGAGTGATCCTGTACCTCTCAGGACACTTCAGACAATCAGTCTCTCCCTTTCTCTGTGATGGTAAGCCGCCATACACAAAGGAATAATATTTTGAAAAGGGAATGTTTTAGTTCCCGGAAGCTTATTTCTCAAGAGGAAGAAATGAGCCTCTATAAAAAATAACTAATGTGGAATATTTTGGCTCTGTTTTTTAAAACAGGATATAATTTTTTATTGGCTGAAACTCCACTGCTCTTTTTAGTTGAAGTTGTTTCATGTCAAGATTTTGAACAATTGGTTATTTCCTGTTGAGGGAAATAGAGGAACAATTGCAGCATGATTCTGTAATGATTCTTGGGTAGAGACTTGAAGAAATACAATGCATGAGATAGTGAGGGTTGTCCTGCCCCTGCAACAAACTAAGCCACATTTGTCATGACTTTTTAAAGTTTCCTGTAGGTGTGATCTGTGTCCATCACAGCTATATTTGGATACAACCTGCTCCATTTTTCTAGTTTAAAATAGTATTTTATTTATATTGACACAGGGTATGTGCTGGTATGTGGTGCACATATACATGGTAGAATTCCACTGTTTCTGAAATAACCTCCGTTTTCCAATTCTTTTTGACATAAAACCCTGACTCAGTCTTTTTTTCCCCCCTTCTCTTCCAAATTGCATGCAAGATTGTATGTGAATTTCTTAACTTGAAGAATTACTGCCCAGGTATTGGCTCAGATTTTAAATGCCCAGAGTTTTCATTGCTACATTTTTCTGCCCGCTCCCCCAGGTACAAACTCACATTTTCATGGTAAGAATGAAGACTGAGGCTCCAACCCTGTAAGCACTTGAATTCAATGGGACTACTCCCGTAGGTAAAATTATTCCTCGTGTGTAAGTGTTGATAGGAATGTGGTCTCATTCAAAAGGTAGAAGTTGCTTTACAAGTTTACAGTTAGAAGTAGGAACCCTTTCAGGTCATGGTTTTGTGGTGGGGAGAGGTTTTTCTGTTTTTCTTTGTTTCAAGCATTGAATTTGAGTATTTAACTTAAATGTAATCTGGAATCCCAGAGCTCAGACTGCAGCCTTCGGCCCCCTTCCTGTGTCAGTTGACCCAGGCCAGCTGCAGGTTTTTTTAATCCCTGTGCAGACATACCCTAAGAGCCCAGACCAACTAACTCAGCCTCATGCTATAGGGCTAAAAATAGCAGTTTAGATATTTGGGCTTGGGCTAGAGCCTTGGCTCTGAAACCCAGTAAGGGGAGGTTGCATCATGGAGTAGGGTTGCCAGGCATCTAGTTTTCGACCGGAATGCTCTGTCAAAAAGGATCGACACAACTGACTGGGACGTTAAAAGTCCGTTCAGCAGTGCAGTGGGACTAAGGCAAGCTCTCTACCAGCCGTGGTTCCGCACGCCTCCCGGAAACAGCAGGCATGTCTGGCTCCTTGCACGGGGTGGCCACAGGGGCTCTGCGTGCTGCCCTTGCTCCAAGCAGCTCTGCAGCTCCCATTGGCCGGGAACTGCAGCCAATAGGAGCTGCGGGGAGTGGAGTCTTTGGGCACAGGCTCCGCACAGAGCCCCTGTGGCCACCCCTGCACGTAGGAGCCAGATGGATATGTCACCCACTTCCAGGAGCCACGCGGAGCCAGGGCAGGCAGGGAGCCTGCCTTAGTCCCACAATGCCACCAACTGGGAGCTGTCTGAGGTAAGCCCGGGAACCCATACTGAACCCCCTGCCCCAGCCTTGAACCTCTCCAGCACTCTGAACCCCTCAGACAAGAGTCCCCTCATACACTCCAAACCACTCATCCCCAACCCTATCCCAGAGACCTCATGCCTTCCCTCACCCTGGCCTCAGCCTGGAGCCCCTTGGTATCGTCAGTGTGTTTAAACCCCTCCCCCCCCCCAACACATACACACACGTCTAGTTTCAACATAACTCTGCCTATGAGAGTCCTGACTTGTGTAACTGTATCATTGCACCATCTAGTGGAATATGGAGTCTATAATGTACATGCCTTGGATTGGGACATGAAACTATGCTGATTTATATCTGCCCGAAGATCAGGCCCACAGTATACAGAAGTGATGTCTAGATAGCTAATGGACTGTTGGAGGCATTTGTGGTTTTTTTAATTAGATTTTTAGGGTTTCAGCATTTAACCCTATAGTTCCTTTGGTCTGTGAGTACACTTCTGTCAAAGCATTTAGATTTTCTTGTGAGAGAGAATTTCAACTCCTGTTGTTAAATTCTTCATTGTGAGGAACGAGGGAAGGAAATGAGTTGTCTCTTCCATCTAATACTATAGACGTAATTTTATTTTCCCTCTCAGTAATACACATCCCCAGAAATGGAAAATTTTAAGAAAACACCTATCCGGGATGAAAGTAACTCCAAAAACTTACCGGTATGGGGGTGGCTTTAACATCCCTGCCCCTTTTGCGCCCCCCCCCCCAATGGCAGCCCTGCCAGTAGGGTCCACAGGTCCAGCAGCGCTTTGAGAGTCCTTAAAGTGCTGCTGTGGTAGTGCTTTAACATCACTCCCCTTGTTCATTGGTATGGACCCTACCGGCAGGGCCGCCACTGGGGGAGCGCAAAAGGGGCAGGAACATTAAAGCACTTCTGTGGCAGCGCTTTAATGTGGGCTGCTACAGGCCAGTACTGGCTTCTTACCAGTATACCATACCAGCTCACTTTCACTCCTGCCCCATCCCCTTTTTCTCCATCTCATCCCCCTCCCACGCTTCCTCTCCCCTCATTCCCATATTCCCCTCCCCAAAGTCTCATCTCCCCTCCCCCTTCCTCCCTTTCCATCATTTGCCCCAGCCCCACCATGGACACTCAGTGTTGCACAGAATAGAAAACAGGAAGGCTCCCAGCACACAGAAAGGGAGCACAAGTGGCACTAGGACCCAGGAGGTGGCATTCAGCTGCAGAGAAGAGGATCCTAGATCAGTGGTTCCCAGACTGGGGTTCGTAAAATGTTACAGGGGGTTCTCGGGAAAATATTCCTTAATGGCGGACACAGGCAGCACAGGGCCAGCAGCCTGGAGCTCCTGGACTTCCGAGAGCTAAGCAGATCAAAGGAAGCATATCTATGACACTGAGGAGATTTAAACTTCAAGACTTCTCATAAAAAATGGAAAGGGAGGTGGATATTTTTTGCTGTTTTTAAAATTAAACAAGCAGCTAGTATTGTGTTTTAAATTATTATGAAGAACAAGTTTAAGCTTTGTTGTAACATGTATTGTTTGCCCGGACTGCTCAAGACCTGAATGCTCGTGTAGGAGGAATTCTTTGAGCTGGCTTCTTAAATACCTTCATGCTGTTTCACATCTGATACTGTTTGATGAAACATAGGAGCCGTGTCTTATTCAAAGTGATACAAGCTACAAAAATGAGATCTCAGAAAAGTGTGGCTGTTTTTCATAATGTAATAAAATACTGTAATGATGATAATAATAGTAAATAGTGTGTAATAAACATGTCATACAAACAAATTTTATATTTATATTCTGATGAAGGAGAAAATCCCTGGAAATATTGATTTTTTTGGAGGGGGTTTGCGAGACTTTACATTTTGGTGAAAGGGGTTCACAGGTTGTTAAGGTTTAGGAACCACTGTCCTAGATGCAGCCTCCTTCAGCTGGGCAGCTCTGCGCTTGCAGAAATGGGGGGCGGGCAGTGGCAAGTAATCCCTGTGTGCCCCCCATGCCTTGCCTCTGTTTGGGGGGACAATACCCCCCAAAACTATGCTCATGGTTTCATCTATCCCCCCCCCCCACGTGATTTCCCTTTGCTTCCGTGCTGTTTTCTGCAGGGAAACACGGGAGTTCTGGGGTGGGGGGGTCATGTTCTGCGGGCACACAGTCACACAGAATCCCCCCAGAAGTAAAGGGATTATGCAGTATACACAGTAATAAGAAAAAAATATATAAATTGCCACCTTTCATAGTATTTTCTATTTGAGATTATTTAATTAACTTTATTTCATGTCATTGGGGAATCATACTTTTTTTAAATCTGAAGAATACTTATTTTAAAAATAAATCCAAAATCTTTTCAGTGTGTTTAAAAGTATTTTACTTTGTATGAGCAGTGCATCTCTAAAACCTTTTTGATGCTACGAAAACTTTTGTAAAATTTCCCACCATTGCTAACACCACTTCTGCTTTACCCATGTTAATGACTCTGAGTATGTAAGTATAGATGGGTACCTGGCTGTGCCAGTGTGTTAAAGATCATATTAACGAGCCCTGCTCTTAGAAGAATTAGATGATTTTTTTAAAAATCATAAAATAGTTTTAGCAACCCTAGGAAACTTTTGCAAAATCTCCTTAGTGTACTAAAGGCCTAAGCCTGATTATAGTGTAATAGAAAATGCTTTTCCCTTTGATCCTTAACTATACTAGGAAAGTTGGGCTTCTTAATTCTCCACCAATGTTTGCAACAGTGGAGCTGTAGTGGAAACAAGACCATTTTTACTTTCAGTATCATCTAACCATGCTCTCTGTAGCGTGATGACCATACCCATGTCCACTATAGCCAGTGTCCTGTGTATTCTGTAGCAGTCTGGTCCTAAATTCTGCCTCACAGTCCCTGGATTCTGTGGTACAGTTCTTCAGCAAGAGGTAAAAACAACAGCAAATCTTGTGGCTCTAGCTACAGCTTCCATCATGAGTCCGTGTTTCTTCCTAATTTTCCTATTGTAGATACAGCCTTTCTTTGCAAAACATGACTACGTTTGCTGCTAGAAGCGGGGTGGGGGGGGGGAGAAAGCTGGGAGGCGGCATAGTTCAGTGGCTAGAGCACTGGATTGGAACTAGAGAGGCCTGTGTTCTGTTCCTTGGTTCTGCCAATAAAATGGGGGGGGGGGGGGTGTCTCTTCACTAAGCAAAAATGTGTGTCCTTAGATCTTTATGTTGGCTTACTTGAATTAACTAACACAAGGTAAAATCCCAGTGAAGCCAATGCAGTTTTTAGTCTTCACCCATGTACCAAGTTGAGTTAGACTCTGGGGGAGCTGTAAGATTTACTTTGACCTGCTAACTTGTGTGAAAACTAGATTGCCTTGGAGGCACTAAGATTTTTACCTTGCGTTAGTTAACTTGCGCAAGCTAATTCAGAGAGTTAAGGACATGCCTTGTCTTCTCAGGGAGACAAACAAGTCCATCATGGCTAAATCACTCCACTTCCCTATGCCTCAGTGTCTCCACTGGTAAAATGAGGTTTATAATACTTTTGTTTACAAAGTGCTTTTCCATGGTGCTATATGGGCCAAGTCTTTAGAAAGTTTCCCATGGTGCACTTGAACAAAACTCTGTGCACCAAATTACTTTCTTTGTGAAAAGCCTGTCTTGTTTCTCAAGGACTGGCATTCAGTTGCTAAATGAGTGCCATATAGTGGGTGTCTAGTAATACTTGTATAATAAGTAATATTTATTATTTGATTTAGGGTGATATGACATCGACTTTACACTGCAAGTTTGTGTACCCTTGTAATACATCCATCTGGAGAGAAAGGTAGTTCCTTGCTTTGCTTGAGTGGCAGGTAGCAGCACCAATCATGTTGCAGATAGCACTGTGTTGTCATTACTTGTAGTCCTGCCTTGTCTTCTCCCCAGTTTTCTGTGCTTCACTGGGAAGCAGTTGCACGCTACTCCTTGTGCTGCTTCTTTTCAATGTCTGTGAAGTTAAGCAGAATGGACCAGCAAGAGAAGAAAGGCAAGAAGTGTTCTCATTGTGATCATCCTTAACAAGCTGTTTTTATGGGTCCAGTTTCTCTGATGTCCAGGAATCTCTGAGCCATTCAGTGATCCGGGACTCTGAATATCAATGCTGGTCAGCTGCTCTTTTGGACGAGTTATTTCAGCAGTGCAGAAGTCTGCACGGGAGGTAGGAAATTCTCCTCCTATTCTTCCCTCTGCTCCAAGATTATCTGTGGAAGATGTGACCTTGCCTCCCACTTTTTTGCCAGACCGTGCCTCTCTTATCACTAAGGCATTTGTGAAGGCTCCTTCTGCTTCCCAAGCACTCCCTGTCAAGATTAGCATACCAGTGACTCTACAAAAAGCTTTCACAGCTCCACCCTGCACAAAAGCAGTTCCTTTTACTTCAGCTCCTAGAGCTCCAAAGGAAGTGAAGATGGATGGCAGAGCGTATAGAGAATTATCAGCCAAAGGGAATTCAGTGCAAGCAATGTCCCTGATTCTTTTCATAAATGACTGCTTTGAGGAAGGGGAAGTGATATCCTCTGAGCCTGAGGAAGGGCCATCTGAACCACATTCATCCAGCGATTCCCTGATAGAAGTAAAGGGAAAATCCTCTACCAAGGTTACCCGAGTCTCCTCTGACTTCATTGAGGAAGGGGAAGTGGTGTCCTCCAAGCCTGAGGAAGCACCTGGTGAAACAGACTCATCTCGAAGATTCCTGATTGAGGATCTACCCTATCTGTGCAAATATTTTATGAAGCAACTCAGGCTACAACGTTATACCTTGCAAAGTGGCTCGAGGAAATTGCCCTATCTTGTGGAAGAGAAGCCAGATGATACCATTCCGCTTCACCCATCCATCAGTGCCTTAATTAAAAACATCTGGCAGGCTCCAGATGCTCAGTTTATATTACCTATTCATCTGGCTAAGCTTTACAAACTTCCAGGCGAGAAAGGTAAGCTGTGGGCTTCTGCACCAAGAGTTGATTCTGCAGTAGCATCTCTCGTCATCAAATCTTCACATCCTGTTGAGGGAGAAACTATTCTCATGGATCCTTTAGAATGTAAGATAGATGAGGCTCTTAAGAGTGCCTATGAATTTGCTACTATGCAGCTTTCAGTCTCCATTTACTCCCTGTATGCAGCTAGGTCACTGGTGGAATGGCTAAGAAAATTATTTCCCCACTCTAAGAGGCCTGTTTCTAGGTCATCTCACAAGGTGTGCACCCTTTGTGACCTGGCATCTCGCTATCTTCATGATGCAGCCCAAGATTCCCTCCACCTGGCTGCCCATAACATAGCAACTCTGACAGTGGCTAGGAGAGCCCTCTGGCTCCATCCCTTAACAAGTGGGGAACTTTCAGCCAAACTCAAACTTGTTGGCCTTCCTTATGATGGGGGTCATCTCTTTGGGGAAACCTTAGACCAGGCCTTAAAGGATCTTTCAAAGAGTACAGTTATGCCAGGAGGTCAAGAAAAACCTCAGGCTGTTAACTCCTCCCGTGTCTTCAATAGGCCTGACAAGGGTGTCAGGTATCCTTTTTCCTCATATAGACCTGGCAGGTATAGATACAAGTATCCAGTAAACCAGTCTGTTCACTTCCCTGGCTACAGGGGAGGAGGTCGGACCAACGAATACCGGCCTCACCAAGAATTCTGACTATCTTTCCCCTCAATGGAGGATGGTCACAAGGAGGAAGCTTTTGGTTTGTCTCAATCAATGGAAAGAAACTGCCTCTAAGAGCAGTTGGAGACCCTGAGACCCTCTAGGTCAAGAACGTCCACCTCTCCCTTATATTTTCCTCTCCTTGCTGCCCCAAGTCCTGGGAAAAAGAGACATAGGCCTGCTCACTATGCATCACCTGCAAAGCATTCACATCCTTATTTCATTCCACTCGGAGAAGAGGTTCACAAGCATCTAATTTGTTCATTTAGAAGTCTGGAAGGAATCAAGGAGCAACCTTCACATCCTGAAATGGTTAAATCAGTTTGTCTCCAAAAAGAGGTCCAAACTAGAATCCACATGAACTGTGGATCACCAAGATTCTTATCTTCACATGCCATCCACTCCCTAACAGTGGCAATTTTGCCTGGGGAATTATCTAATGCAGCAGTGGACTCCTCCTTTCACCTTTGCCTTGTTCCCAGGTCTCTCTGGCAAGATGATGACTGTCTTTGCAGCCCACCTGAGAACAGGTGGTACGAAGCTGTTGGTACATCACTTGGAGAGTTGTTTGCTTCAGGGAACCTTCTTACCAGTGGCTTGGGAAGTTCGATTTGTGAAGATATTAAAATATCTCATTCTGGAGGTGAACAAGTCCCACAATTTGCTGTCTCCTACTCAGCATATGACTTTGGGTGCCTATTTCCAGATATATGTGGGAAAAGCATCCCTATGTTTTGCAGCAGAAGGATGAAAAATTGGGCATGTTGTATAAATGCTTTTTTGCTCTGGTGGAATCAGCCTTTCATCAGTTTTTCCCTCAGTTACTCTGCTGTACAAAAGGTTTGGCAAGATCCAAGCAAACAAGACCCCCTGTATTGTAATTGCTCTTCCTGGTCCAAGCAGGTGTGGCTTATAGGTCTGGTTCTACTATTGTTAGATCTTAGCTCCTCCTGCAAGTTTTTAACTTCTCACGGCTAGACACTGTCAACCTATTTAATTTGTTCTTACATTTTTCCTATTTAGTATTTACTTTGTGGCTAGAGTATTGTGGACACTCAGTCTGGGGAAAAGAGGAGAGCCAAGACAGGACTACCAGTGAGTGCCAAAATCTGTGCTTCTGTGTAATTGTTCTTGCTGCGTGTTGTTTAAATAAAATAAGCAACAAGAAGACATCAAAGATACTAAAACAATATTTACAGGTAAAAAATTTGTTCTTCTGGATGATTTATTTGTTTTTTTTTAATTTTGTTCCCACAAGTCCTTCCAGATCATTTGTACTTGCCTGTTTTACTTTTATTTAACTCATTCTTCTACTTCAGTGGGTCTATCCATACTTGGTATTTGAGTCTCTGACCATTCTGTATTAGTGACATCACAGTGTTTTTACCCATCCCAGACCTGTGCCCTCTCTTTGGATTTCTTGCAACTGACCACTTTTGTTGGTGATTTTTTTTTTAATATAATATATGGGGGTGCGGCGGAATATGTGTATTTTGCTTGCTTTTCGCCTGGGGGTGTGTTTTTTCAGGATTGTTGAGCATTTACAACTCTTAGGTCTCAATCCTACAAGCTACTGCGTGGTCTGGCTTGGCTTTAGCAAAGCACGTGGCTGCAGTGGGGCTCCTTGCATGCTTAATATTAAGAGGTTAGCCAAGTCAAGCCAGAGAGCATAGCATCTGCAAGGTGGAGCCCCCATTTTGCTGCATATTATGGGTGAACAGTATTTCTTAAAAATCAGGCCAGCTTTATATGTGCTATGCCACTAGTTTTGGTGGATGGAAGTATGACATTTCAAAACTATTTTGTGAACTAACTTTTGTTTAAAGAGTGAAGTTATTTTTGAGTAACCCCACACTCCTTTGGGACGCAAAGCCAAGCTTGTTAGTTAGGTTCATAGGAAACAATATTTTCCTTGCTGGTACTGAAGGAACGGTCCTTGGTGTAGTAGAATGCGCTGTTGGCAGTTGTCTTGGAAGTTCAGTGTTGTTTCCATTCAAGTTCTCCTGGTGAGTGCAGAGAAATAAATATAGGAGGTTACATAGACAAGCTTGCAAAGCAGGTCTCTGCTTTAAACTTGTCATGTGGAAAAATGACCTGATGTTTTCCAGTGTTGCATGAATCTTCAGCAGTTTATAAATGTGTTCCAATGCTGAAAGATGAAATCTACAAGCTATTTTTTGTGTGTGTATGAATGTGCTAAACTTGCCACAAATGCATGTTTCTCTGTGTTTGAGGTTTAAATTAACTTAACTCTCTGTGAAGCTTTCTTGTATAAAGCATAGGAGGAAAGATTATAGGCATAAATCTGCAAAAGTTTACAGCATTCACTGATAATGGACTGATAGTTTATTTTACTGCAAAGTGAACTCTTTAGGATATGTGGCTAACTTTTTGTACTGTTTTTATTGATTTAGTATTGAGGAAAAAATAATACAGTATTTGCAGTCACTGAGAGATTTGTATGAGGTTCCTCTTTAATATTTTGCTCTCTTCTTGTTTGCTGGAGCTAAATAAGGCCTAATCCTGCAAGCATTTCTCTGTGTGTGGGCAATGCAATGCATAACTTTACATACATGAATAATCCATTGAGTTCAGTGGGATTACTCACTTGTGTAAAGTTAGTCAGGTCATGAGAATTTGAAGGATTGGGCCTAAGAGTTCAGCTTTAAGATTTATTCTAGTCACAGGTTATTAATATAAAATACTACTAGCATAGTCTGACTTTTTAAATAACCACAAATGTACTTCTTGTGTTAAAGTTTCAAGTATACTTATAGGAAAAAATATCATAAGTATTAACCATTTAGAATTTAAAAAACCTCCTGTATATTAATCTGTGTTGAGGTATTTACAAGTAATTGTCTTAATTAAGACTGTTTTTGGTGTCTCATAAGTGGAGCTTATTTGGGTGTTAGGTTTTTCTTCTTTGTGTTTTGATGTGTTACTGTGTGAAATGAGAGCAGGATTTGTTGAGAATGTAGGCCACTATTGTATTAGAATTACATAATGTTGTTGAGTGGTGGAAACTGATGAAAAGACTGGGATGCACTGAGCCCCTAACCGATTATATACCCTGCAACAATGAAGACAGCTCAAGCTCTACAGAGAATGTGGGCACATGCAGTGAAAAAGTTGAGGACTTTAAAAGGGCACGTGAGTTGTTTTTACATTTTATCTTGTTATAAGTCCTCCCTACGCTTTCACACCCAGGAATTGATTATTTTTTAAAGTGTGTGTTTAAAGACATTGTATAAAATATGTTATAATTATCAGTGGGGGTTGTGTGCTCTATACACAGTGTAATTTTTATTCTAGCAAATTGTCATTCAAAGTTTCCATCCTGAATAGTTTTGTAATCAAGAGGCTACTGATCCATTTATTCGAGCTATTAATAAGGCATCTGTCTCTTGGTATCTGAGCACCATGAATATTTAAACAAATCCTGATAGTAATATATTAATTAGAAGTATTGTACTGGCTGAAGTCATGACTGAACTCGTATTGACTAATTACAGTAAGTTTCATTTATATAGAAAACACCACAGTTCTAGTTGAAGGAAAATCTGAGTAAACTTGCCAAATAATGACTTTTAGTAATTTGATAAATAAATAGGATTCTTTTATTTTGCTTGTGCCTCTTGTCAGCAGTTATTTCTCTGTGTGTACGCAATGCAGTAACCATTGGAAAAATAACCCCAACTATACATACAATATAATTTATCTACAACTAATCAGGAAAGGAGTCTTGGATCTTGGAGTCATCACGGATAGTTCTCTGAAGACATCCACACAATGTATGGCAGCAATCAAAAAAGCAAACAGGATGTTAGGAATCATTAAAAAAGGGATAGAGGATAAGAGAGAGAATATCTTGTTGCCCTTATAAATCTATGGTATGCCCACATCTTGAATTCTGTGTACAGATGTGGTCTCCTCATCTCAAAAAGGATATACTGGCATTAGAAAAGGTCCAGAGAAGGGCAACTAAAATGATTAGGAGTTTGGAATGGATCCCATATGAAGAGAGATTAAAGAGGCTAGGACTTTTCAGTTGGCAAAGAGGAGACTGAGGGGGGATATGATGAAAGTATATAAAATGTGGAGAAAGCGAATAAGGAAAAGTTGTTATTTACTTGTTCACATAATATAAGAACTAGGGGCCACCAAATGAAATTAATAGGCAGAAGGTTTGAAACAAATAAAAGGAAGTTCTTCACACAGCGTGCAGTCAACTTGTGGAACTCCTTGCCTGAGGAGGTTATGAAGGCTTGAACTATACCAGGGTTTAAAAGAGAACTAGATAAATTCATGGAGGTGAAGTCCATTAATGGCTAATAGCCAGGATGGATAAAGAATGGTGTCCCTAGCCTCTGTTTGTCAGAGGACTGTAATGGATGGTAGGAGAGAGATCACTCGATCTTTCCCTGTTAGGTTCACTCCCTCTGGGGCGTCTAGCATTGGCCATTGTCAGTAGACAGCATAGTGTGCTGGATGGACTTTTGGTCTGACCCAGTATGGCCATTCTTATGTTCCTGTGTTTCTGTGAGACTTTTTAAAAGAAACAAAAAATGCAGTCTCCCTTTGCATTTCTTTACAGCAAGGCAGTGACATGAAAAAGTCTCAAGGATGAAAGGTGTTTGTCTCTTGGTGCATTTAGAGTAGAGACCCGTTTTCTGCCTTAGGATACTGATTTCTAACAAAGCAGGAATTTTGTTCTTGTGATAGAGGGTTAAATCCTAGTTCTGATACAGTCAGAGCTCCTCAGCTAGTGATTTATAACATTTGTAGTCTTTTCCTTCCTCTCATTCTCCTCCTTTCCATTAATCTGTCAGTATTGGTTAGCATCTCAGCACTAGCAAGCAGCAGTACATTTTATAATGTTCAAGAGATTATTAGTTGGAGATTTAGGGCAGTGCAAATGTTTTCAGGGCCTGATAGACTACCAAGGTGACCATTCAGTACTGTGCATTATATAGGCTATGTAATTTTATCAGTATGTCAAGAACTAGTTCTCCTGCCTTGGTAATAGATTTTTCTTTCCGTAATTTATTTTAATGACCAGCTAACTCATTTCTAAGCATGACTATCCTTTTCCACTGACAGTGATCTGCTCAGCTCCACTGCTGGCAGGCTACCAAATAGCTGTGATGAGACCTCACTGCTCGGTGTTCCTCCTCCAGAGTCTGAACAAAGTCCAGGCATTGTCCCATTCTTAAGGTTCCTAAGCACAGTCTCAAGGTGCAGATCCCGTCTAGCACCCTGTCCTGACATCTATGACCATGCCGGTTCCCAGTGCTGGAACCAGTGCTAACCCCTCCGAATACTTCTGTATCTTTACACACCTTCTCCCAGAACTCCACCCAAAGTTTACATCTTCAAGGGGCCATATGGTGGATGTAGCATATAACACAGAGACACTGTGCACAGAAATCTAACATATAAAGAGCAATTTTAACAAGAAATGTACAGATCTGTAATAAATAAATAAAATAAACCCTACATGCATTCCTAACTCCATTTCCTCATCACTCTAGAGCATTCTTCGGGCTAGGGTCAGGGTTTGTTCAGAGGCCTTGTGTTGTTACGCATGGCTTGTGTTCCAAAACATGGAGCCTTCTCCCTAGGTCAGCTTGCTTCTTCTGACCTTGGCCTATCTATTCCTTTCCTCTCCATCACTGGACACCTTAATATGCCCAGGGCTGGCCTGAGAATCTTGAGGGGAAGGACTGTAAGACTGTTTGAACTATTCACCAAATTTAACTGACTGACTCATTTTACACTAAAAATGTTTTGACTATTTGGTGGGAGGAATCCTTCAGATTTTGCCACTACTAGCCCACAGCCTGTTGCTGCAGAAATTGAACCCAGCTGCTTGTCTTTCCAATTTTAGAGATCACTTGATATCTGCTCACATTTTTAAGGCTCCCTTCAAGGGAAACTGTTAGATGGAAATGACAGCTGAGATCCCCAAGCCAGTACTGCATATAGTTTAAAAAACAAACTAGAAAAGCAGAACAGAAAACGCATCAGTTCCCAAGGATTTTTTTCTGTGCAGGATTCTCCCACATGTTGGAAGAACATAGAGAGAGAGACAACAAAGTAGCAACTAACAGCAGCAATTTAACAGTCTAGTTATACTGTCCAGCTGGTGACATGGGAATAGCTGGAAGCACCATTATTTGACAGATGATGATTTCACTGACCATGTGTTTCAGCAAGTAGGTTAATCTACTCAACCCAGGGCAAGAATGCTTTAATAGTAATGATTTTAACTCCATAACTCTTTCTCTGACTGTTTCTATCTCAGTAGGCTAGATGAGAAGACAGATGTTTTAAAATACTTATTTCTATAGGTTTTAACACAACCCCCTCTCTTCCATAAAACCTCCTCTTTGACTTTTATAGTGTATTTTTATTGTAGTTCTAGCTGAATTAGAAAACTTAGATTATCTATCCATTTTTAGACACACATTATTGGTGCATTATTAATTTTAAAATGTTTGTATTGGTGTATGTCAAGATGTATTTCTGTATTATAAATGATAAGAGTGGAGAATATTTTGGGTGTTCCTTAAATAATGTTTGAAGCACAGACTATATGCTTCTTTCATCCAGTGACCCCACAATGAAACACGACCACCTAGTCCCCTTCAGATGTACCCAGAATCCACTGTGTGGATTTTTTCTCTGTGACCATCCAAGAGAACAGACACAACTAAGTGCTTAATGGTCTGCTGCTGCAATAAAACAACTGTACTGGAAACATTGGGTACACTTGAAAATAGCTAATTAATATGGGGATAGCCTGATAGAGGTGGACTTATTATAGTGTTAACTGTACTTTTAAAAACACTACACTTACGCGCTTCCTTCCTTCACTTCTACCCCTTTCTTGATTAGTTGTTAAAGCTGGTCAAAATTTAATTTTAAACTATTTTTCTGTGGAAAACTGGGTTTTTGTGTAACAGAATTTTTTGCAAAAAGTGTCTCCTTGAAACATGTCTTGCTTTCAGTCGAAAAATGAAGTGAACATCGTTTTTGTTCTAAAACAGAAAATTTCGATTCAGAAATGCCACCTTGGTGCCTCTTGGGATAGGCAGTTTGGTAGTAATCCCATTTTTCTCTGTGGGCCAGACACACTGCAAGATTACATCTCTGTGCACAGCAGCCATGTGATTCCTGCGACGCATCTCACCAAGAAGGGAGACCGTGGTGCATCATGGGAGACGTAATCCGGCCAAGTCTGTTACCTTGGCTCCCTAACATCAGTGCTGAAGGGTTTTTTATTTGCTTAGGTTTGCATGCTTTTTTTCTTCCTAAAACTTATTGCTGCTAAGTCAGCATCTCAGGGAAGGGGTTTTCCACTTGTAAATACTCTTTAGCACTGGAATCTTATTAACTATGATGTAGAATTCAAAGTCAGATTTCCAGTCATTGATTAGGAATGTATTCTAAATTGCCCTTGGTCTTGAATTTGCAGTATTTTTTTCCATTTTCAGAATCCAGACAGTTAATGGCAGTATGTTGTGATTGATTTTGTATTGGCCTAGGGAATGTTCACTGCACAGGGTGGATGCACACACAAAGGTGTCATATATATATATATATATATATATATATATATATAATCTCCTAAATTCTAACATGCATTCCGTCTTCAATTTTTTTTGGTTAGTCTCATTGTCGTTTGACATAAAAACAAATGTGTTTTGTAGACAACTCCATCAAATATTAAAATAGTTGTTTCAACAGTTTCTGAAATGGGATCTTCCAGATTTTATTTTGGGATAGTTATTTGTTTATGTTGCTTGTTGGTTAATTGCTTTTTGGTTTTGGTTTTTGTGTAACAGGCCCCAGGCATGGAAGAGCTGATATGGGAACAGTACACTGTGACCTTACAAAAGGTGAGAGCTTGTGTTTATATTTTTAGTTTTCAAATGCTCTTTGACTGCTTTTATTTTAAACATGTGCTACTACAATTTTTATTAACATATTTGGAGCTGAAACTGGGTTGTGTTTGCTGACCAAAAACACCGTGTTCACAGGCTGTGAATTTTTGTTTATTGATTGTGACCTGGCCATAACCTTTATTAAAAATATCCATGACTAAATCTTAGCCTTAATCATAATTATCAGATGCATGTGCTGCTATTACATGAAAGAATAGCACAACGTGTACAACTCTTAATTTTCCTCTATTAAAGGCAATGTCAGATATTTTTATCTTTTGGAAAAAAAATTATTAGGTACATTTTGGGGATTGCAGGGATGGTTCTACACACTTTTGCATTGCCTGGACATGCCAGGCCCCGGAGCAAAATAGAGCAACTTTGACGTTCTCTCTCTGTCCTGCCTGTGAGCCCCATAGGCCATTTGAATGGCCAGGGTTCAGCTAAAGGTTGCAGATTGCTTATCCTACAATTTATTTCCTGCTCTGACAAATGAGTCAGAGGTCCTACAGACAACTTTCTCCTTCACAACACAACTCTGATTCATTCACAGAGCATGATCCCTCCTGTGCACTGAATAAGGCAGGAGTCTACAAAAATAGCATGTTACCTTATAATTAAAGATTGTATAATAATACATACACGCAAGGAAGACAAATTAATGTTGCAGAGGCAGCCTTAATTCTGATTTCCTAAATTTTGGGTGGTTGGCTTTGCAACCTTTAATGTTCTTTTAATGTAATTTTTTTGGAAAATAATGTGTTTTATATGCAGTGACTTGCTAGTGTTCATTATCTGCTACAGAAGACTGTGCACACATCTGTATGGCTCCACAAAGGGAGTGCGTGTAACTTTTCATTTCTTGGAGATGTAAAGGCAGAATTAAAATCCAGAGGACATTTCCAACCAGATCATCGGTGGTTTTAGTTCTGAAGGGTGTGTGTGTAATACATGTAAACAGATTAGCAATGAGTTTATGCTCATTCACAAAGAGGCAGAATAAATTACTCATACTAAATTATTCTTTTCCATGAATAAAATGTAATCATTTTGTGCTAATTATTACAAATGCAAAACCGCTTCAAAAACCCACTCTTAAATACAATGGTTAAATTCAGTCAAAAAATGAGAAAGTTGGGGATTGGACAGTAATGTTTACTTGGCTGCACTGCACATCCTCTGTGCCTTTGATGGTACATAGTACATTTGTATATTGTTATATCCACACTAAAGTACACATTTAACTGGAAAAATAGGAATAGAAAATATTGTAACACATAACATGGTTTAGTTAACATTGTTCCCTTGCATTTCCTGATTTGCTGAATAAGTTACTATTCAATCTTAAATTTACATTTATCCAAAAATAAAATTAAATTCAAAGGGCCTGGTTGTCAGCTTGTGTAAATCAACACCGCTCCATTGGGCCAAGTTGTGTCAGTTTATTCCATCTAAGGCTGCTGCCCAAATGGTCTAGAGCTTGTTGAGATAACAAGCTCCATTAGCTCTGTCAGTGGATCAGGTCTTAATTCTGTGCTGTTTTTAGCTTGAGGCCTCCTGAACCTGGCCAGTGTCAACCAAGGCTCAATGTATCCAGTCAACATAATAAAACTATTTATTGGCCTTCCCCTGCTCCTATAGAGAGAACTGAGTTTTGCCACTGCCGTCAGTGGGAGTATGGCTAGCACAGGAAGGGCTGTGAAACACATAAATTAAACTAAAAAAATGAGAAAGAAAAATGTTTTCTTTAATGTTTGTTATAGTGAACTTTGATGTAATAAGTAACTTTAAGTATTTAAAACAAACCAACAGACAGAAATGTGACTTAAATTGGTCCTTTAAGTATATTAGTTGCTACTGGCTCTCCAGCTTTACTAAGTGATCTGTCAGAATGTATACACACTCTAAGTGTAGAGTGTGCATGTGCGTGTTCTAGGATGACCAGATAGCAAGTGTGAAAAATCAGGATGAGTATGGGGGTAATAGGAGCCTATATTAAAAAAGATCCAAAAATCGTGACTGTCCCTATAAAATCGAGACATCTGGTCACCCTAGTGAGTCATATATAATACACACACACTCACTCTCACACACACACTCTCTCTGTTGTACTTCTTCCTCTGCATTCAGGATTTACTGGTGTTCTGATTTAGATACAAGTCTTGCTTCCTCTTTCATTGCCCAGTATATGCTTTTCTGGTGCGCATTCAATCCATCCCATAAGCCCTATGTTATGACGTCTTACCCTTTCTTCAGAGGCGGGTTTGGCATAAGTACCTCATGATCTATTAATGCACTGCTTGGGGTTGGTGGATAGTGACATCAGACACTTATGAACTTGGTACACATTTGTAGCTTTTTTTATCAGCAACAATTTTGCATAGTCCATTTCATGAACTAGTAATTGAATTTAGATAGCATTGCATGTTCAGTTGTTAATTGCTAGAAAAACTGTTCAGGTCTTGTGCATTCACTAACCAACTGCAGCTTTCTACTTGGCAGTTAATTCAGTGTAAATTGTTGGTGGGGGGAAAAACAAGAGATCACATAGGAAACAGCGAGTCCTCTCATCATTTTTATTGGTCACAGAATGACATGCCTGCTTGGTTTTTGACTTTCAGGGTGGAAAGTTACTTTGTGGATTTTTTTCATTCTAGTTTGTGTAATGCTACATATGAACTGCATTTTTCTATCTAAAGTGAGTGTCACTGTGAAGAGTCTGTTGGCTTAATCATAATCTCTGTCTCCGTGTTGAAATGTAATAGTGTTCAGTTCTGTTTTACGTATGTGTGTGGATTTGGGGGTTGTTTTTTTTTTAGGATTCAAAAAGAGGGTTTGGGATTGCAGTTTCCGGTGGCAGAGACAACCCTCATTTTGAAAATGGCGAAACATCCATAGTTATCTCAGATGTACTCCCAGGTGGCCCAGCAGATGGATTACTTCAGTAAGTGTTCTTCCTGATATCTTCCATGACTGGAATGTTTTGCAGATAAAGGAAATGAATAAAGTCTTCAAACAGGTGTAGGTTTGATTTGAGATCCTGTCCCAGTGACTTGATTCAGGGTGTGTGTTTCTGCAGACTTGTGTGTCAACTGTCTATATTTTAAATGAAATCATACCTCTTTTTCCTTTATCTGATAAACAAGTTAATCTGCTTTAATGGTGGTATATTGTATTGTTCTATACATAAGCATGTCTTATGTGTGTGTCTTTAAGAAAAAAAATCTTTAGCAGGACATTACTTCTGATGGCAGCCTTGTTAACAGCTTTCAAATGCTGGATATAATGTTGGCCCTTAACAACATCTAAACCAATTTGCCTCCATATTTAGTGTTTGCATGATGTCTTCATTAAGGCATTGTCTGCACAAGATCAGTTTTCCTGAAATTTTCTATTATTTATGCTGCTTGTATAGCTCCACCAGCCATAGGAATTTGGGGATGCTAATGTAGACCAGCTAGTAGTGACTGCCTGCTTTAGTGACTCTATTATCTAGAACTGCTGTGACCAGGGTCAGACAGCACAGAAGTTAAAATGCCAATGGTATTATCTATGTTAGGGTGACCTACTTGTGGTTCTGTAGTGGTGGGAAATTTTACAGAAAAAAGGTTCATTGTTCATATCTCCCTAGAGATTAATCTTTTTTTTTCCTCTGTAAAATTTAGCTAGTTGCTCATATTCACCTAGATTAGCTAGGGGTTAATGTCCAGAGTGTGATTTTTGGCCAGCATAGTTGGTTTACATCAGAAAAAGCTTCTTCCAGAGTGGGCAGGAGAACTGTACAATAACCTTGCGAAGAACTGTAAGCAAACAGTGCTTCACAACTTTTGTGGAATGTTGTTTTGACTATAACAGTTCAAGCCATAGCATCAGGTGAAATAAAGGCTGTAGTTCTAATGTGACTGTGGAAACGTCAGCTGGAGGTTTCTTAAAATTCTTAAAATGTGTGTCAAGGTTTTAAAAGAATGCACCCATTGACCCTTAACAGATTTTGTAAGTTACTGTATACAGTTTTGTAGCCATGTATTCATGGACTGACTAGACACACTGGATGTATTGTTTATTACAACAATCTATTATCCACTAACCATCCCCCCCACCCCCAGCTGTCTTCTCCTCTTCCCTTTTTCTCTCCCCACTATAACTGGAGGGGTGTTAATGGGCCATTTGACCTTGAATGGTCCCTTGGAATATATACTTATGCTAAACAATCTGTTTCACCTTATATTTAGCTGTGACAGTCTGAGTACCCATCCCAGACCTGAAATAGAGCTAAGTGTAGTTCAAAAGCTTCTCTCTCTCCCCAACAGAAGTTGGTCCAATAAAAGATATTACCTCACTCACCTTGTCTTGTAAGTTATTGTTGATCCTGGAATCAGCACATCAATCAATCACACACAGAGGCATTTAAACCAAGAACCACCAACAATCAATGAATTGTTAAAAGTGGAAGAAGCCTTCAGCATGTGGACTTATTTAAGCTCCCCCAGTTTATATTAAACTAATATGGATTTTTAAGAATAGCTTGAGGTTTTGCTTTTGCTAGTGCATGCACAGGACATTCAGAACAAAAGTGGAATTTAATTTGAAAATTAAAGGATGTCCCTTCTACTCCATCATGTGCTTTTTTGTAGCGAAAATGACCGGGTGGTCATGGTTAACGGGACACCGATGGAAAATGTTCCCCATTCTTTTGCAGTGCAACAGTTAAGAAAAAGTGGGAAAGTAGCTGCCATCGTAAGTTAACAATTACTACTTCTTTGCATGATAGTTGTGCCTATAACTGCACCCAAGATCAATACCCACTGTGCTAGGTGTATAGCTCATACACACATCCCTGCCCTAAAGAGCTTGCAATTTAAATAAAAAAGCCAAACTACGTGCGGGAAGAAGAGAATATTATCCCTGTTTTACAGATGGAGAACTGAAGCAAGCGGGGAGGGATTAGGTGATGTGCCCAGTGTAACACAAGGAGGCTGTATGTGGCAAAGCAGGAAAATAAGCTCGGATCTCCTGAATCTTAGTGCAGTGTCTTAACCATATGATCAACCACAGTTAATGTTCTCTGTTGTTGCCTTGTTGTTATTAAGATGGCGACAACATGCTGTGCCCTGAACAAGACACACAACGTACAGTCCCTTTCCAAAGAGTTTAAACAGGCTTAGCATGCGTTTCTTACCTTCCTTAACTAGAGAGTATTGTTTGCTTGGGCACAGCACAGTTTTTCGAAGCTTTTTCAAAAAATTACTTTATCAACTTATGCCATTAAAGCAATTTAAAAAAAACAACACTCTTGCTCTGTTTAGATGGATGAAACCAAGGGGATGTTTCTAACAACCAACATAGAATTTTAACCATAACACATCACAGTGTTTTGAAAACAACGTTTCTTGAACAATAAGCTGCTTAGAGCCTCTTGCTTTTATGACATAGCATTCGAGATTTTCAACATTTGGAATATGATTTAAAATGAATGTTGAGAGAGGTGCTGGTTCTCTTCTTTGTTTTTGTTTTGTTTGTAATACAAACAGGTAGTGAAAAGACCACGGAAAGTGCAGCTCACCGCTCTAAGGAGAAGCCCCTCTCTTGACCATGATGACAGAGCTTTCGATGTACTGGATGACCAAGCAGAGTTTGATGGCAGAAGTGCTCGAAGTGGCTATAGTGATCGGAGCTGGCATAGTGGCCATGGAGGGCGCAGCCAAAGCTGGGGAAACAGCCTTGATAGAAGCTACCAAAGAGAGCAAGATAGAGGGCGCAACTACAGCAGAGACCACAGCAGGGAACGCAGCTACAGCCGGGATCGAAGTCGTGGCAGGAGCGTCGACAGGGAGAGAAGCTTGGACCGAGAACGCAGAAGAGACCGGAGCAGGGGCAGGAGCATCGACAGGGATGATGGTTATGAACGTGGTGCGGGTGATTACAGCCCAGGCAGGGATTACAGTCACAGACATCAGCCTGACCCTAGATACGACAAGGAAGCAAGGAGTTATAGTCGAGACAGACTGAATTCCCACAGCCCCTTGCTTGAACCACGACGCCAACATGAGTACCCAGGACAACAGTACCAGGATAGACCTATCAGTGTTCTCCTAACAAAAAGCAAACCCAATGAAGGTAGCTGTGGTGGGAGCAGGGAAATGCTTCTGGTGAAGGGATAGATTTAAGGGGAAAATGCTGTTCTCTCCGTTCGCTATTGGATGGGTGGCTTTAATACTCTACGTACACATGCTTACCTATATTCCTCCTCCACTCTCTTATCTTTGTGTATGAGCAGGGCTGGCCCACAATATTTTGGCACCTGAGGCGGGGTACTCAAATCATGCTCCCATTCTCCCTTGCTTGGGCCAAAACTTTGAAAGGTCTCAATTCTGTCGTCTTTCTGTTCTACTCCTCTCATGGTACTGCTCTGCTACCTACCCTATTATGAGTTTACGAAAAAAATGCTCCCATATATGAAGATAATGCACACGAAGATACGTACCTTGTATGTAGAGAAAATCTGTTTAGCGATTTTGCTTAAGAAGTTTGTGTGTAGATAACAGATGGTACAAAAACACCATGACCATTCAGAGCTGTAGCAGCCTGTTTGGTGATGGGGCTGTATTGGCAGAATGCCAGAGGAACCAACTCCCTATCCCCCAACATAGGGAGTATATCAGGGGAGGGCAGGGACCATGGCTCAACTCCTCAAATACTGTTGTCTCTTAGGGGCTATGGTAAGTTATCCTGAGCTGGCGCAGCTAACATTGTGGCCATGAGGAGTCACTGCCATTTGAGAGTGGGGGAACCATAAATGCAGCCCTTAGATGCCCCCACTGCCTTCCCCAGCCTCCTGCACTAGCAGAATATGGCACAGGAGAGAATATGACACACTAGCTACAAAACCCTGTCATTAAAAAATGAACTGTGAGACTGTAGGCAGTGTAGGACTGATGTCCCATCCTTGAGTCTCACTGTTACCTCTGCTTCTTAAAGGGCCAGATTCCCTTTTACTATAATGGGCTGTGTTGCATGTGATTATGGATGATGTGTACACAAAATAGTTATTAGATGTAAACACTTACTTGTTCTGCCAAACTACAGGCTGTGGATTTTTTTCTTCCTTTTCCAGAGTATGGTCTCCGACTTGGAAGTCAGATTTTCATAAAAGAAATGACCGGTACTGGCCTGGCAACTAAAGATGGTAATCTCTATGAAGGAGACATAATACTCAAGGTGTGTTGTGAACAAAGCCATGCTGAAGCTGCATATGTTTATTACAGTGCTTCTTTCTCAGCTGAGGTGTTTTATTTTGTTTTAATTTGAAAAGCTAATTAGAAAAGGTGCTCACTGGAAAGGGGATGAGCAGATTTGAGCTTTGAGATGACTTTTTATTGCCATTTGTGGTCTTAATTGTTTGCTTATAAAAGTACTTCTGCCTTATATGTACAGATTAACGGTACAGTGACAGAGAATATGTCACTAGCTGATGCCCGAAAATTGATTGAGAAATCACGAGGAAAACTCCAGTTGGTAGTCCTGAGGGACAGAAAACAGACACTTCTCCACATGCCTTCGTTGCATGACAGTGACTCAGAAATAGAAGGTGAGCCATCTGAGGGCCAAAAGGTAATGTCAGTTCTACTCCCTATATAGACAGAAAGTGAAGCTGTTTATATAAAAAGTGTTTCTGATAGGATAGTACCATATCTGATTGATACCTATATTGCAGCTATTCTGTAGAAAGCCAAAGAAGTAGCAAACCCTTTTCCTTTGGTGTAGGAAGAACCTTCAGTCACTCAGCAGGCCTTATGTCATTCAGTGACTTTCAAGCTGATTCATGAGTAATGTTGACTAAACAAAGCAAAGCCCAACCCCCATGGCTAGAAGGAACGTCATTTTAATGCAAGGCCCAAATCATGACAATGGTGGGATGAGCTCAGTTTTATTTCACTCTAAGGACACTTCACTCTTTCCAACATTCCAGGAAAGGAGACAGAATTATGGAATCAGCAGTCCTGGGGGCTTAGATTAGCCTCCTCCTAGCAACTTCCTGGATCTTTTTCATGCGAATAGTCCCTCTCAGCATAACCTGCATTGGGAAGGGTGCTGGTGCCTCAGGGGAAACATGATGTTGTCAATTGATTCAGGAGGAGTGTTTCTGGTGTGAGAATATTCAGTGCAGCTTCTTGGAGCTTTTCCTGCTGAGAATGGATCATGACTTGAATTTGTGGGCTACAGAGAAAATTGTTTGTTTCTCTCCTGAAGGACATTTAACATCTCAGCTTCATGTTGTTTAACAGTGAACCTTCTGGACTTTCAAAGGAGAAATTGGAGTGGGCGATGACAGACAAGCCAGTTTCTTTTTATTTAATCTTTTACTCTTCAAGGTTCAATTGCAGTTCTTGGCAAGCACTATCTCCTCTTCATTTCATAGTTCTCTCATTTCTATAAGAATAAAGATAGGCCTCTGTGTGGTGTGTGTTTCTGGCGAGAGCTCAAACCTGTAGGATGTTAATACTAGTTGGGAAAAGTTTACACTTGCTTTTGATGCTCCTTGGAATTTCTTTCTGGATGTTACAAAACCTTCCTTAAATATTTTGTGGGAGACAAAAGCTCAGAGAGGTACTGGTCACTTCTCTCCTTAGCTCCAGGCAAATCTTTTTTCCAGAGAGGGAGTAGTTTATAAATATTTCATATTTTTTATCTTGAGATTATTTCAAGTAAGTAGATGCAGATAAATGTGCAATGAAATTGAAGGAAAATCTCTTCAACAGACTTAAAACTGTACTGTTCTCTCAATAGATATTTCTGAAATTGAGTCAAACCGATCAAGCTCCCCGCAAGATGACCAAAAATTACATCACTCTGATTTTGACTCTCATTCCTCCAATGAAAAACTGAAGGAAAAGCCAAAGTAGGAAATGTTGCCCTTCTTTTTCTTACTAAAGAAGACATTTTTAATGTGTAACAAATTTTGTTGTAATGTTCTCAATTTGTTGTTCTTTCTGTTAAGTACAAAAGAGGATCCACCCAACAGGTTGTCCAGGATGGGAGCAATGCCCACGCCTTTTAAATCAACCAGTGATATAGCTGCTGCTGCTGCTGTCATGGTCACCGACACAAACAAAGAACTAAAGCACAAAGATGACCCACCAGGTGAGAGCTACAAATGTTCCATTTGAGATGTTTTTTCCCTCCAAACAAAACCCATTAGCTGGAGGAGGAGGGAATTCCAAGGGGTATAAACTCTTGTGCTTCAGGAATTAAGCCAAATGCTAACTGGAGGGAGTTAGGAAGAAACTTTTTCTGTGGCTCCCCGGATTATTCTGTAATTGTCTACTACTGCACCATTCTGTCTGGTACTAGCCACTGTCAGAGATGGGATGCTGGACTAGATGGACCTCTGGTCTGATCTGGTATGGCAGTTCCTGTGCAGAGCAGTCTGCAGTTCTTCTTATCTATAATAAGTCTTTATTCTGTTGAAAAGAGAGGACAGGAGAGAGCTAAAGATAAAGCACAAAGGTTAAATGTAGGTTGAGTGCTCTTATCCTCAAAAATGAATCTATACAATTGTAATGACAAAATCCTGGCTTTGTTATCTCCCAGGAAGGTAGGGTCTGCAGGCATCTCTTATCCACATCTTCCGCAGCTGATTGACAATTGGCACAAATTGACTCAGAGGGAATTCACATCCAGCCTTGTTGGCTGGAATAGGCTGACTGGCCTTTGGGGAGACCTTAAAAGAAGACAATTGGAGCAAGAGATTGAATAACAGATTCCTGACAAAAAGAAAATTGGAGGGGAAGAAAACATTTGACAAGGATTATATAATTGAGAGATAAGCCTGAAATCATAAATTAAGAACAAATGTCAAGGCTGTAAATTTAGTTACTTTTTACTTCTGGACACTGCAGTCAGAGTGGCTTGTGCTTTAGGCTGCAGATCTGCACTCTTTGATGGCATACGTGATGTTATTGTAACTGCTGCCTGTAACTGAAAATCTTTCATTCTTTTATGTCTTGTTTGTCCAGTTTGATAACTTTATGGTTTTTACACACAGCAGCTCAACCAAAAGTAGCCCCAAGAACTTTTCTTCGGCCTAGTCCTGAAGATGAAGCAATATATGGGTATGCTGCTTTCAACACCTGGTTTTTCTCACCGTATCGCTATTTGTTTGTTTTCTTGGGCTGGTTTCTTCATGCAGTCATAGTGGTTTTCCCCTAAACGGTCCTATGCCAAGAAAAGATAACATGGGTTCTGTATTAAATAGCTGATTGACAACATTTAGGATGAACTTAGTTTTAAGAAAGGAGGCCTAATGTATATGCACAAGAATGAATGCTCCCTACCTTTGTACGTACAGTCTCTGATTTCATAGTCCAACTGATTGTAAATGCAGATTGCTAGTTAAATATCTACTTTTGCAATTTGCACGAACAAACACAATAATTGCACTTGCAGATGTAGGTATGTATCTTCATGCATGGACCTTGGGCCTCCTCTGTTTTAATCTATGGACTCTAATATCCAAAAATCTAAGATGCAAAGAGAAATGTAATCTATATAAAGGGCATTGATAGCTTTGAAAAGGATAAAACTTTAGAGGCTGGATTAAAGTAAGGCCTAAGTAAGGTCTAGGTGTGGGTTTTTGTGTGTGTGTGCGTGCGCGCGCGCGCCTGCTTTTGCATACATGCATTCCACAGTTGTGTATACACAAGCTGGAAATTTTTGCAGCTAAATATGTATCTTTTCAATCTCTAGTGTTTGTACTGTAAGCAGCTGTGGAATCTGCACACTGAAAAGCAGGAACAAAATGTCTATGGACCTAGGACCAAATTATTTTTAATCTACCCTCAAGTTAAATGTGATCATGTTGACCTCTAGAGCTTTGAGTGACTAGAGTCTGATATTTGAAATCACTAAGGTGCTTTGTAGGAATACAAGCTGGATACTTTCTTTATATAAATTATTAAATGGGGAAATGGGCTGGTGTTGGGGAGACAGTAATAAATCAGCTGGAGATCTGGATTGAAGGGGTGAGCCCTAAAGAAGGGGAATTGAAGATCTATTTATTCCAGAGTTCCAGTAGAGAGTTGGATTTAAAGATCTGAGAACTGATTAACTTCTGAAAGGCTGTCTTGGGGTCAAGTCCTGTGTATTACAGATATGGATAATGGGTACAAATTGATATATCAGTGTTTAGTTCTGATTTGGTTGAAGAGAATTTATGGTACAGGCTCTTACTGGTATGCTGAGTGAATGACAACAGAAAGGCAGTGTTCTCCAAGTATGTGAAGGTCATCCAGGCATACAGCATTTCTGGCAGAGAAAAAGCTGAACTTACTCCAGTACTTGCTGTCTCCTTGGAACAAGGGACGTTTGATTCAAATTACCATTTGGGCATTCCTGACACTTTGCCAACAGAAGGAGGTCTGAAGACTTCCATGTTATCTGACTCTCCTATTAATTACCTAGTAGACTGTTACACTGCATTCTGCGTAATGTAAAGAGGAGGAAAAAATCGGTGTGTGATTAGTCATAATTCATTTAAACTGGTATATTTTAAAAACAGCTTTTTATGTGAGGCAGATGGCCCACTGGTTAGGGTTCTAGCTAAGGACGGTGGAGAGAGAGATTCAATTCCTACTTATGTCACAGATTTTCTCTGTGGCCTTGGGCGCGTCACTTAGCCGCTCTCTACCTCAGTTCCCCATCTGTGCAATGGGGATAATAGCATTACCTTACCTCACAGGGATATTATGAGAAGATGTACATGAAAGACTGAGAGATGCTCACATAGTACAGTGATGGGACCATATAAGTAACATAAAGAGATTGACAGCAAGCATACTTAAGTTTACTTCCTACAAATGATTGGTGTCATATGCATAATATTTGGCCTGACTTTTTCTCTTTCTGCATGTGAATACTCTAGTCCTAATACGAAGATGGTAAAATTCAAGAAAGGAGACAGTGTTGGTCTACGGCTGGCAGGTGGGAATGATGTAGGGATATTTGTCGCTGGAATTCAAGAAGGCACTTCAGCTGACCAGGAGGGGCTACAGGAAGGAGATCAGATTCTTAAGGTATCAGTGTATATGTTCAGCCCTGCAACTAAAACTGCATGTTCCTTGATACCATGTGAAAGAAATCACTTTTTTTTTTACTTTTATCAATGTGAAAAAAACATAAATCCATATTACTTTATTCCTAGGGACATGGTCACTATTCCTAGGGAATGATTTTTTAATCAGAATTCTTAAATTTTGATGCCTGCTGTTGAAATTCATTAAGATTCAATAGGAAGAATAGTTCGTAGAAATGTTACACAACACAAATGCCCAAAGATAGAAGTGGATACACTCACTAGTGACCCCTCCAGTCTCCAGCTGAGAAAACAGACCACAAAGCATGAGAAAAGAGTATCTTCCCCTCTCTTCCACCCATCATTTAGCTTTTGTCCCTCTATGACCTGATTATTTTCTCCCTTCCTTTACTCACATTTTAGGGAATAAAAGGTGATAGATGTTGTTTTATCAAAATTCCTTAGGTTTCCCTCATTGTTGTTGCTGTTCCTCTACCCCAAAAATCTCTTCTGAGAGTGTGGCTCTCCTCTGTCCATCTGTCCTGTTCTCTCCTGTCTATATCAGTTGGGCCTGATCCCAAAGCACTCTGAATCAATAAAGATTCTAACTGAGTTTGATGGGGTGTGTCTCAGTCTCATAGCCCCCAGCTTCTCATGTTTTCATTTCTCCAACCAGTTGCTGGCCTGAACAGGTTTTGAAATAACAACTTCTTTTCTGAAGCATTGATTCTTCTTCCCTGTCTCATTTTTCTCTCTCCGCTTTCCTTCTGCAAATAGACCCTGACTGGCCGAAAGACCTTGCACTGGGAGCCACTGCACTCCAGTACAGCTCTTCCCCTAGCGCCTCACAGTTGGTCCAAGGAAGTGAACATCACTTCTGTGTCCAAATAAACAGCCGAGACACACATGGAAAAAGGGGGTAGGGTGAGTGCATTTGGGAGGCAGCCACAGGAAGATGTGCTCACAGCTCTTGGTGACCAGGATGCGTCCAGATTTGAAACTAGGGCACAATCCTGTGATGAATTATAAACATCTGGAGCACATCATTGAATCAGATTATTTGAAGTTCCTTGATTACTTAGCACAGCAGTATACTTAGAATACGTGGGGTTTTAACTATATAACAGCATAATATACGGAAACAGATATATCTTTACCTGGAAATGGATCTTGTGTATCCTGGCCATCTGTGCCCATCTTCAGGCATTTTGTAGCCCTTCACAGAGTGCCCTAAACAGCAGAGTACTTTCAGGATGTCACTTGTAGTTATAGGTAATCCATTTTCTAAATACCAACAACAATGTCCATTGGCATAAACCAATGAACCACTGTACTGATACTTTTTTAAAAAAAAAAAACAAACAACATAATAAAACAGCCTTTTCCTTTCCTCTTTTAGGGCTTTATTAGACTAACTTTTTCCTAAAACATTTCTTTTGCATCAGGTAAACACGCAGGATTTTAGAGGCATTGTACGGGAGGATGCTGTTCTCTACTTGTTAGAAATTCCCAAAGGTGAAACGGTGACCATTTTGGCTCAGAGCAAATATGAAGGTAGGCACTTGGCACCAAAGGTGTGACGATGTTTGTTATGATTCAGTGTGATGGGCATTGAAAAGAACAGGCCTTTCAACTCAGCTGTGTTTTGCTAGGGACATCACAAATGCTCTTTCTCATACTCACTTATCAAAACTTTTTAATTGTCCTCATTTTAACCATCGTAGAAAATTTCTGCTTTCGTGTCCGGCTGACTCCCATCCTGGGCGTGTGGAGGAGGTGGGCTGGCTGCTTCACCATTCATCTGGTCAAAGAAGAGCCCTACTCCTCTACTTATTCACCCAGCCTGTAATAAGCACCTCTTGCTAGCTCTGAACTGCCATCATTTAGTTCTTGTCCCCTATGCCCAGTCGCTTCTACCTTCAGCAGCCAAGATGCTGTTCCTTGCTGCCTTTCCCTTTAGGCATGGGATCTGTAGGGGGATTGTTGTCAGATGTCAGCAATGTAGGGCTTTTATCCATAAGACAATAAAGAGTAAATACAAAGGTTTGCTTGCTTGGTTTTAGATATAACTGTGTGTGTGTGTATATGGGAACACTCTTAGTAATGTACAAATTATTTTAAAATTGGAAATACATGGAGAGAGCTGGAAAAACTGAAAGGCTGCATTAGGAATCTGAATTCAAATATTCAATTCCTATGCTGACAGTAGTTGGGAATGTTATGGATGCAAACCTTGAGGCAGGGAAAACAGTTTTGCGTTGCTCTGCAGTGCAGCACATCTCTCACTTCCACTGGCTGACTAAAGCAATGATGTTGACAAGTTCCAATGCAAATCAGATGGAATGAAGGGCAGGAGGTGGGGGAGCTTTTAGGGCAGGCATAAGAATATGCCAGTTCACCTTTTTTCTCACCATGGGGCTGAAGGGGAGAAATTTCAAAGTTTTCTGACTAGAATAACAGCTTAATCTCTCCTTCACTAACTCTACAGTATTTAAGATACTAGGCTTGAAGTGCAGGTGAGTACACTACCACCAATAGAAGACTATGTCAGAGCAAGACATGGGACATCTATTTAGCACAGTTAAACTAAATGATATCTTCTTTTTCAGTGTATAGAGACATAATGGCTTGTGGCAGAGGGGATTCATTTTTCATAAGGAGTCACTTTGAATGTGAGAAGGAATCTCCACAGAGTTTAGCATTCACCAGAGGGGAGATCTTCCGAGTAGTTGATACGCTGTACGATGGCAAACTGGGTAACTGGCTGGCTGTGAGAATTGGAAATGAACTGGAAAAGGGCATCATTCCAAATAAAAGCAGGTACATTGATTTCCCACCTGCCCATCCAATGTTTAAAACAAGAGATTTTCCCCCCCCAACGTACCTTTTTATTCTCACCTTATTCACCATTCATATAACCCATTTGGGAGAGGAAGGAGGGGAAAAGAACATGGACACCATCCATCCCTCAGGTGATCACATTCATAACAATAGTGTGTGTAAAATTAACTCTTAAAACTATGGTATTAGTTGGTTACAGCTGAGCAAAGATGGTCTTGTAGCGAAGATACTGCACTCAGACTTGTGAGATCTGTGTTCTAATCCCAGCTCTGCTGGAGACTTCCTGTGAGATCTTGAACTAGGTGCATACTCCTTTTATGTGTTAGTTCTCCATCTGAAATATGGGAATAATACTTTCTTTCCTCAAATGAGAGAGGAGAGGGTAAGATAAATTAATTAGCATAAATGAGGCACTCGGGTCTTACAGATATGAGTGCTGTGGAAAAAGCCTCTAATAATTTTCTGTATGCTTTATATTCTGAGGGAAAGTGTGTTTTCATGTTTTGACACTTTTACTTGTATTCTTTGAAGTAATATGGGTAACTGAACTGTTGTGGGGAATTTTTTTGCTAAATTTGCTTTTGCAAACCCCAGTTAATTTAGACAGATTTTTAAAAAGTACTTAGTTATCTGGTGTGCTTTTAATGAAGAATTTCAGAGTGCAGCAAAGTTGTATCTAAGTGATAGATCTTTCAATATAGTCACAATTTTATTTTAAGAAAAAGTCTTCAATTCTCTTATACAAAAGTTCCTAAAGTTATAAAACTTTATAGTGTACTTCCATGATGTCCTGCTTGATTTTCCTTTCCTGTGTGGTGCACCTTTGTCTATTTCTGTTATATTGATCTGACGAAGGGGACTTTACCTTTTGGACTCAATTTAAGATATCTGAGGAAGAGATAATGGAGAGCAGGAGGTGGTCGTTAAGCAGTTTGCCCATCATTTCATGACGGATTGCTTCCTCTCTTTCAATCTGCACAAACACCACCTTTTCCTTGAACGGCTACTTGGCATACATTACATTTGTCACTTGCCTTAGCAGCCAGAGGATTGATTCATACACAATAAATCTTGCAGATAAGGCAAGTCAGAGCATCTCTCTGATATTAATTTTGCCTACTTCAGGGCAAGAGTAGTTACAAATTCATATCCTGGATTCTGCTGAGGTTCTTGCTTTAGTATGGCATGTTTTCCCTTTGATTGTATTTTTCAAATGGATTCAATGCTGTTCCTTTCAGGGCTGAGCAGATGGCCAGTGTTCAGAATGCCCAAAGAGATGGCTCGAGTGACAGAGCAGATTTCTGGAGAATGCGTGGCCAACGATCTGGAATGAAAAAGAATCTGAGAAAGAGTCGTGAAGATCTGACAGCAATTGCATCTGTTAGCACAAAGTTCCCAGCCTATGAGCGAGTTCTGCTGCGAGAGGGTGAGTGACACTTTATAGAACTGAGCACCTACTCACAGCTTGCTGTTACTGCCCAAGTGTTACTGTCATTTATGTGGCAACTTAATAAGTGTCGCCACCCATCTAGGGCACTAGGCTAAATGTAAAGTATAACAGAAAATAACAACATGCTATTCTCCTGGTCAAGATTCTAACTTCTGAGTGCAGCTGTTCTCTGCTCCAAAAAGGGTCATTGCAAACACTGCTTCTTGGAAGTCCATATTTGTCTCCTTCACTTCTATATCAAATTTGCTCACTTCACAAGTAAACAGATGTGTTTTGATATTTTTTGGCCAGCCTTGCAAACATAACCTGGGATGTGAAAGTCTAGCTGTGTTCTTTCTGGCTTATTCATATACACTGTGACGGAGTCAGACCAGAAGGATACAGGAGAGTGCTGGAAGGCAGGTATATTAGTCTGAGGATGTGCAGGTCCCTGTTCCCTGGATAGCCAAACAAAGGCTACTCCAGGCCAATCAAGACACCTGGGGCCAATTAAGAACCTTCTAGAAAGGAGTAGAAACAGCTAGCCTAATTGGGACACCTGAAGCCAATCAGGGACTGGCTGAAACCAGATAAAAACCTCCCAGTTAGTCAGGTGTGCTGTGGGTGTCAGGAGCTGTGGTAGGAGGTTGTGCTGTTGGTGAGACTGAGTGTTGGACAACATATCATACAGAAGGAAGGAGGCCCTGAGGTAAGGGTGAGGTAAGGGTGAAGTGGAGTTCGAAGTGGAGTTCGAAGAAGCAGGGACTGCCCAGGGAATTGTATTGTGTTTTGTGGATAAAAGGTCAGTCATCTTAGCTGATACTATTAGGGTCCCTGGGCTGGAGCCCGGAGCAGAGGGTGGGCCTGGACTCCCCTCTTTTTTACACCTTCCATACTGGCCTGTGATGAAGGTAATTCACTAGGCGGTGACTCTTGCCAATTATACTGAGAAAGGGAGGTCACTCTGGGGCCTAGATGAGTTTCTGAGGCCCCTAAATCTGCCAGGAAGCGTAGGACCCACAAGTACAAACTTGGAGCTTTGTCACAACACCTGTAGTAATGATTCTTTAGGGCAAATGCAACCATCAGTTACACTGGTGTAATCCCATTGCCTTTATTAATAGAGTTGCCTGGATGTAACAGAAGGAAGAATTTTTGTCCCTGTAATAATTATCCTGATGTTGTATGAGTCAGGATAGTCTCCATTCTCCTGTGTTGTGTTGGTTCTACTGTGTTAACGGGTATAAAGAATAGTAAAAACACTTTTGGGGTCACTAAGCACAATATGGCCCTCTCCCACTGGCTTACAAGGATCATTATGTTACTTGCATTGGCCTCAGAATAATAACTCTCTCCGCTCTTTGCCACTGTAAAGTGCTCTGATCCTGCAGATGCTTAAGCATGTTTATTCTTATGATAAAAAGTTACAATCTCACTGCATTTAGTGTGACTTCGAGAGCTTGTAGTTCACTGCAGGGCAGACTAGTGAAATTGTACTACACATGCTCAAATGACAGAGTCCTCTCAGCTGTTCTTGATTCTGAATAATGTGAGGACTATCTACACTTTTCTCTTTTTCATTCTTCTCCCTTCCAACTTTTTATAAGTGTGTGGGTGTGGAGGGGAACGACCCTCTCACTTTTCCCCATTGGTAGTTCATACATGAATTCCCTTCACATTAGGAAGCATCCTGCATGAATCACTGGGAACTAAAGGAGGGGAGGGGAAGGGGTGTGTATGTGTGTGTGCGCGCGCGCGCCTTGGGGTGTGTGGGGAGTGTGTGCGCCTTTTCTGCATGTTTGTTTCAATATGTATTGCCATGGTGATTTTATGTGTAAAGACCTTTTGTCCTAATATTTTTTTCTTCAGCTGGTTTTAAGAGACCTGTGGTGATATTTGGCCCCATTGCAGATATAGCAATGGAAAAGCTGTCAAACGACTTTCCTGATCTGTATCAAACTGCCAGTAAGTCATTCATTACTTTTTCTTCAGCAGTTTGGCATTTCAGCATTGAATTTTGGGGGAAGGGTAATTTGAACACTCATTTCACAATTGAAAAAAACATCTATTGTTATTGCAGAGACAGAACCCAAAGATGCAGGTTCAGAGAAATTAACTGGTGTGGTGCGTTTGAACACTGTGAGGCAAATTATTGAGCAGGTAAAGTATTTTTGTTTGAAAAAACATTTGCTATCAAAAGCAGATTTTTTTATTGATGTTTGTTTGCTTATTTTGTTCCTAAAAACTTGGAGAAATAATTCTAACACATTAATGTGCAAGAAAATAAATGAGTTAATGTGCATTTGAAATGAAGGTGGAACTGTGGGGAAACTGGCTCGCCAATCTTACTTGATTTTTGTTTTTCTCATTTCAGTAATTTCCTGTGAATGTGTATCTCAGAGATAACATTAGAGATGAGCCCACATATGTTAGCCATGAATTTGGCCCTGTATTAACCCAATTAAAATGTTCAGATTTTTAGGTCAGCTATCTGTAGCCTACGTTTAAACCAAACCAGGATCCAGACCATGAACAGAGTTGGGATGTTCCAATATGTCATCCTGGCTGTACTGTATTTATGGGTACATCTACATTGCAAATGAAGTGTAATTGTAGAGCAGATAGGCATTTTCAGGCTAGGTTTAACCTAGCTAAAATCGGTAACAAGAGTAGTGAGGATGTGATGCCCCAGTACAAATCTGCTGAAGTCTCTGGTTATATATGTGAGTTGATAGTCCAGGCTGAAGTCTGTGCTAACACGTGTTCGCAACTATGGTTAGCCATGCCAGCTGGATTAAAGCTAAAGGTGGATATGCAATACACTTATCTTCATTTGTGGTGGAGACATACCCTCTAACTTCCAGGGCCACCTTTACCTTCATCCTAAGCTCTAACTGCAGTTGTGGCCATTAAAAAGTCAATATTTGACAACAGTTACTACCTACGTATTTGAAGTAGGAAATAGCTATGGTAACTGTGTGAAATGTCAGCAAATGCTGACTTTTTAAAGATTACCACTGGAGCTCAGAAGTCCCAGGATGGCAGCTAGGAAGCCTGAGAGGGGGAGAGAACCCGTGTAGGCAAAAGAAATATGTGCTGAGGTGAAAACATGACCTCATTGAAGTCTGTGGCAAAACTCCCACTGACTTAAGTGGGGCCAGGATTTCACCCGAGAATCCTTTCCCAGAGTGTAGCTTGAATGGGATGAGGCCTACAGAGGATATTTGCGTTAAGTTTTGGCAATATAGGTAGGAGGCTGTAATCAGCAGAAAATGTGAGCTATGTCCTGGCTATTCAACATGAATAGCAGCCTAAAGACTGGGAAAATAATTGTGGTGAGGAAAGATGGTGAGTGAGCAGGGACACAGTAAAGAGATGGGGAGGGTGGGAAAAGAAAAGAAAATCTCTATGCAAATAAAAGGAAAATAATGAAAACAAGAGTGAAGGGACTAAAGAAATGGAAACAGAGTAAGAAAGGTGTACACCATGTCTGAGTTAGTATATTTGTATCTGAGTCATAGTTCCAAGGCCAGAAGGTACCACTGTGATTATCTAGACTGACTTCCTGTCGTAAGCAGGCCACAGAACTTCCACAAAATAGCAGATCTTTTGGATGTTTCTAATCTTGATTTAAAAATGGTCAGAGATGGAGAATCCACCATGACCCTTGGTAAACTATTCCAATGGTTAATTACTCTCATTGTTAAAATATATATCTTGTATCCAGTCTGTATTTATTTAGCTTCAATTTTCAGCCATAGGATTGTGTCAACCTTTTCTCTGCTATATTGAATTGTCCAGTTTTATATACCATGTTCATGTACTGTTTTATTTGAATGTCCAGAAAATGTAGGTGCAAGCAGAGGGGAGGTGCCTGTTGTAGTCCCAACATGTGGTGGGATTTTGGGGAGAGATTTGGTTGGGAGGGCCATAACTGTTTCTTCTGTTTTCCAACTAGAGCACTGACTTGGGCCGTGCTGCTAATAAAGGCTCTTTACCAGACAACATTCTGGTTATGCATTCAAATCCGTAGGCTCTACAGCTTTAGTAATTCTAATAATTTCAGACCATCTGCACCATCTCCCCAGCAGGAGGTTTTCCATTATCTTCATATCCTCTTCTTGTTAACAGAATAAACATGCTTTGTTGGATGTGACTCCTAAAGCGGTGGATCTGTTGAACTATACCCAGTGGTTCCCAATTGTAGTCTTCTTCAACCCAGACAGTAAACAGGGTGTGAAAACTATGAGACAAAGGCTAAGTCCCACATCTAACAAGAGTTCCCGGAAGCTTTATGATCAAGCAAATAAGCTGAAGAAGACTTGCTCCTATCTTTTTACAGGTAAGCAAGTATCTGTCTCTAATTCCTCTTCCAAAAGAATGCTGGATATAGGAGGAAGGATGTATGTGTTTGAGAAACTAAATTAATGTTGTTCAGAGTAAGAGATCATCTTATATGGTAATCTGTGATCATGTGCAAACCCTTCCTGGACAATTAGAAGTTCACTGTCTTGATGTATTTCATTATAAAGAAATGTTCGTATTGAACTTCACTACTGTAATAAAACTTATTTCTGAAAAAAAGTGAATAATGAAAGGACTGGCATTTATTCAGCCTTTTTTCCCCCCACAAAGCCAACAAGAAGCCAACTTTTCTTTAGAAAGTATTCTAGTAAAAATGACCATATAATTTATATGAAAATACTAATGCGTATATTTGTTTAAATGTCTATAGCTACTATCAATTTGAATTCAGCCAATGATAGCTGGTACGGCAGCCTCAAAGATACAATTCAGCAACAGCAATTTGAAGCAGTATGGGTGTCGGAAGGAAAGGTATGTGGTCAAACAGCTCATACTGTACATGCTAAATTGTTTTTCTGTTCTGGGAATAATTCTCTCTCAGAGTGGTCAGATGGCAAACCCATCACCCTAAATAGTGAACACATGTATATATTGAAAAGTTATACTAATCTGAAATCTCTGCAGTGTGTAACTAAAAGAGAAAAATAGCACAGGATATGGTGGTTTTTTTACATATATAACTTTATCATGTTGCTCCTGTTATTAAAACTGGCATATAGCTGCTAACAGGGCATACATATTAATTTTTTTATTGGAGCTATTTTCGCGTTCCTGGGAGACACAGAAGTCTTGCAGTTTCATGTGCTTCTGTTTCTTAGGAGTTTTATACAATAAATGTTACTGCAAACTAAAATGGGGGATGAAGTCAAATCTAATCCTTCCACTTTGATAGATGGAAGGAATGGATGACGACATGGAAGATCGCATGTCATATCTAACAGCTATGGGTGCTGACTACCTGAGCTGTGACAGCCGCTTGATCAGTGACTTGGAAGACACAGATGGAGAAGGAGGTGCATACACAGACAATGAGCTTGATGAGCCATCAGATGAACCAAGTGTTTCCTCTATTAGCCGGTCTTCTGAGCCTGTGCAGCATGAGGAGGTAAGGTATTTGAACTGTTGGCAAGACAGTGACTTCCTGAAAGTCCTATGTGTTGTAAAATGGTAATAGAAGATATCCCTTGTAATTGGTGCCTGAGAAAAGTATATGATTCCAGCTGCAGCATTATGCTAGCTCTGGTGTAGAATTATAAAGTCATATTAATTGTCATAAAATTAATATTCTAACTAGCATAAAAGTTAAGCTGCTTATCTAACTCTCTAGTTTCATTGATTGTGTCACCTGGAATGCAGATGTTAACTTTTACAGTGATAGCGGTCATGTCATTGCCAGTTGTGTGACTACTGGTAATTGGCCCACAGGGATAGGGCTAAAATAAGTCAAGAAATACTTTAATATTCTTGTGATTAACTTTTTCTTATATTTTTGTAGAGTATAAGAAAACCCAGCCCAGAACCAAAAGCTCAAATGAGAAGGGCTGGTAGCAGAGAGCTACTAAGAGATCCCAGCCCACCTCCGGCATTCAAGCCCGAGCCCCCTAAGGTAATTTGTGAAAATCAATTTGAAGATAGAGTTCATCTTTCTAAAGAACCCACCTGGTGCTGTACATCATGGGCTATGTTTCTTCTATTAGGATAACCCACTGTTTGGAAGCTAAAATGCAGTTTGGGAGGAGGAATGGAGTGGAATTGACAAAGAGGATTGTGAGCTGTTGGAAAAGCTTGGCAGCTGGCTGGGAAGGGAATTCTTGAGATTCAGAAGTAGTACCATGTGTTTTATTAGAGGGTTTGGTGACTAGCTAGAAAACCATCCATTTTATTTCCTGATCTCTTCCCCAGAGGAATTCAGGCACTCTTGCTCCCTTACCAACTCCAAAACAAAGAATTTCCTGAATGTCTCTGCTCGGGAGAAGTTCAGACACATCTTAAATCATCCCTCCTTGATTTAATAAGCTCTCTGCTGGGAGCTGGTTCAGAACAGCAGCGGAATGACAGGAAATCCTCTTGGCTTTTTTATTTTTACCTTTTAAGTAGTCATGCCAAACTGTGCTCCAGTGTCACTTCAAGAAAGGTGTTGCAGCTATCAATGAAATCCTGTGTTCAAGCCTTTGACTTTCTTCATGGAGGTGAACACCAGGATTGGTCTGCATTGTGCAAAATATACTAATTTGACAGATAAACGACCATCCTTTCAAATATGCCTTGGCAATAGAGGTTGGGCTGGGTAGCAGTACATGTAAATGAAATGGTGATTGCAGGGAGAATAGGCATGTGTCCCATGTAATAATTTCAGCTCGGAAGAATATTGTCCTCCATATAATCCAGAAAAACCTCTTGCTCTGATTCTTCCTGTTCTTCTCTTTTCTGTCCAGAAATCTTTAACAAATTAAATAGACTGGTCAGATTTTACTGCTCACTATAACACTGCATACAATGTAAGATGTTGTTACTAATTCTGTCCCTATTCAAGTCAGTGAGAAAGCTCCTATATACTTAAATACTCAGTGCTCTGATCCCTTATGAACAAAAATGGGAATTACAAAAATGCACAAGCAATATAACCAACTTCAAATGAAAATACTCATCTAAAGATGCTGAAGTTGCTGCTATGTGTAAACTTCAGTGTGTTCTTATAATACCTACAGGGTAAACTACAAAACAAAGAGGATGTTTATGACTTTCCCAAGAACTATGAATCCAAACCAAATAGCTCTAGCACTGTCAGCAATGAGACTTCAGCCATATTATCCAAGGCAGCAGCACCTCCTGTTTCTGCGAAACCTGCCTTTGGGCGTCCAGTACTGAAGACATCTCAGCCAGCAGCTCCAGCCACAGAGAAGGAGGAAAAGGCAGAGGAAGATGTAGATGAACAAGAGAATGCTCCAAAATCTGTACTGGGGAAAGTTAAAATATTTGAGAAGATGGATCACAAGGCAAGATTAAAAAGAATACAGGAGCTACAAGAGGCACAGAATGCCAGGGTAGGTAGTAGCCTACTTTTTCAGTCTGTCTAGTATATTTGCTTAGCTATAATAATACAAACAACATTCTGTGGTATAAGCACCCTCAGTATTGAAGGAGTAAGTAGGGTGGATACAGATATAGACTATGTTTTATTAAAAGGTTTCCTATAGTAGCTACTATAGGTTAATGGTATTGTTCTTTTTTTATTTATTATTTTAGCAGTACAGTGTTTTGTTTTACAGTTAAAATCTTTCTCACTGTGGGAGTAGGAAAGAAGACCAGTCGTCCATTTGTATTTTAATTCCTTTTCAGAGCAACTGAGCTACATTGCGCAGTCTAAGATGTCCTGACTGTATAAATTGAAAGGCCTATTTTTTTTCTCCTGCTCTTTTTAAAGCTGGAAATAGCCCAGAAACACCCAGATATCTATGCTGTCCCAATCAAAACACAGAAGCCAGACCAGAACTGGCCACAGCCCATGAGGTAAGACATATCCACTTGAAAATACTCCTCTGGTTTATATTTACTACACTAGCAAGACCAATCTGATTATGCAGCTCTTACTCATGCAAGTAGTGCCATCAAGCCCTGACACTACCAGTGATTCCTGAAATTTACCCGGTGTCAAAGATGAGAGGCTGTAGAGCTGGCCTGCCTTGACAGAAATCGCTTCTGCAAGGCCTTTCTTTCAGACTCTTTCCTTTATATCTCCTTTTCAGACTGGCCCATACTGCTGCACTTGAATTACTCAGAGAGAATCACACAGATATCATATATTACTAAGAGACTCATGGTTCCAGTTCATTCTGTCTCTCACAGATGTACACACAAGATCACTTGTACTTCACCCCTTCAAGGTTGTCCCTTATGTGTCAGACACTGGATTGTTATTGTGCTATACTAATAAATATTTGAAAGTGATTTGACAAGTTTCATGGCTTACAGTGGGACTATTTGAGGTATACGATAGTACTTAATGTCAATAAGGGTGGTAAAGTCTGATTTTACACAGTCCATTATTATATGCATTTTATGAGTGAGGAAAATGGGGTTAAGTTACTTGCCCAACAGGAGACAGTGAGTCAGTACAGAGTCAGGAGAAGAACCATGGGCCTGAACCAAAGTTCACTGAAGTTCATGGGAGTGTTTCCATTGAGTTATGGATCAGATAGATATCCAGTCTTGGTGCCTTACCCAATCTATTATGCTTATTCACTATTATGACTTTGACAGTTGCTTAAGCAAAACCTTGCAAGAAACAATTTGAAGAATCTGTCTTGATTTCATTTAGAAATCTTCTAGTTCTCTCTCCCTTCTCATTTGTAACTCTTTTGGAGATGGGGAAGGCCTAATGAGCTGTGAGGTGTGTGTTTGTTTTTTTTTTTTTACAGTCATCCTTTCGTGGATTAAAGTATAATCAAATTGGGAAGGCCCCAAAACAGTCACTGCAGCATTTCCTTGATGAATTTATTATTGCAAAGCTATATGAATTGTAAGCTTATGGCATCTGTGGTGGTGTTTTTAGGGAGGAATAAAATATTTATTTTAGCCAAATATGAAGATAAAAGAAACAAGCAACTGACAATTTAGAATGAGTATTCATAGGAAGTGTAATTAAATTAGCTAAATCAACACTATTAAACAGTGTTGCTTTATTCTGCTGCTTTATTCTGAGTCATTCAGGATCTTAAAAGAATGTGGAGAGGAATGTTTCCTCTTGCCAGTGCTCAGTATGGAGTCTAGAATGATAGCTGCTGAAAATCAGTAAAATCTCCCTCCTTTCCTATGTAGAGAATTATTAACATGCGCTATGCAGTACTGTTTATATTCTATATAAATAATTAGCTTCATAACCTATAACTTTTTTCAAACTACTTTAAAAACAGTAATCCCTTGTATCAGAGGGCTTACCGTCTAACTCTTAGAAACGTTAATGAGGCCTGTGGAGGAGCGGAGACCTCTTCAGTGGGGAGATGAGTGTAGGAAGTCTTCAGGCAAGGAGTAGAAGGGTCCTTGGCATACTAGGAGCAGGAGGCTGTTTTAAGACGTGAACCAGCATGAAGGCAAGAGAGGAAGGACACTCCAAATAGTCAGTATAGAAAGTAACAGTGAAGTAAGAGTGGTGGAGGAAGGGAGAAGGGAGTAGTGGTGTGCAGAGAGCTGAAGGGACAGGGTCATGGTTAGCCTTACTAGCATATAATTGGCATGTCCCCATATCTTAGTGACCAGTTTGCAGTTGCTTACAGGTTTGTATTCTTCCACTTTTCAGAACAGAAATTGCTGATGTTTTTATTCTCTTGTTTTCAGTTGTGCTAGTTCCAGACCTCCAGAGCCTCAGAAACCCCCTGCCAGGCCTTATCTAGAAAATCGAGGAAGTTATGGCAGTGACGCAGAGGAGGAAGACTACCGTCAGCAGCTATCAGACAATTTCAAGCGCGGATATTACGGACAGCCATCCAGATATAGGGACACAGAATTATAGACACACTAGCACATACTTCTATAATGCTGTTTTCAGACACTTCCTTCAACAGCCAAAATGGAGCTCTGGTTAATTATAAAGTTATATTTTTGTTGGAGATTATAGGGTGCCTTGAACATATCCACACACTGGAACTGGAGGAGTTACTTTTTGAGACTATTTTGTTTTGAGTATCTAAGAAATCACTTTTGCCTGAAAGCTGTTGCCTGTTTTATAAGGACCAATATCCATTCGAAAGCTTGTATTAATTCTTGGTATTTTCATAGTTTAACATTTGTTAAAAAAAGTAAACTTTTTTCTCTCATTTAAAACTGCCTTTTTAGACTGTTCCACTGTTATGAAAATGTGATCAAAGACATAACACTTTTTAATGCAAGAGAACTACATTCAAACAAGAACTATAAGTGCCTTTAACATGTCTTAAATTGTTCATATTGATGTGCAAAGCCATAATTTACTAAAGGGTGTTTTACTCAGTTGCCTAACTTTTGTATCTGTTTCATGGCTATAATTTCCCCGGCATGTTATTTTTCTAAGATAATAAATTGGTATACCGCTTTTATAAAGATTGACTGTACAGGGGAAAGGTGTGTACCTTTGTAGACTAGTTGTAAGAGGCCAGGAAGGGTTGAAATTGAGAATATGATGTAGAAATTGAATTAATTATGTTTTTAAATTGATATGGACCACAAAATAATAAATGGTTATATTCTAGACAGACATCTCACACCTATCTTTATTTCAAGAAGTAAATATTTTGGTAACGCTTTGTACCTTTATTAGCTATTGCATTTAAGATACTTGCTTGTTTTAGGGCCTAAAGCCTTGCACTATTGAATTCAGGGGAGGTTTGCTGTTGGTGTCATTGGAAGCAGATTTAGCTCCTATTGGGAGCTTCAGAACACTAAACAAAACCAATCTTCAACATGCTGAATCTGGAAAAAAGATACAGTGGTATAGTGAGACTTTAAACATGTAGCGCTTGAACCTTAGGGCATTTTATTTCTCTCTCCACTCCACTGGAAAAAAAGTGGTTAGAGGGTAATAGAAAAGTTTCTTGTTTTATAAAATTTTCACTTACCCATAGGAAATGGTCTAATTTAAAATACACCAAAATATAACTTTAAAGGTGTTTTGTTAGGCATGACATTTCACACAGTAGAATTTCACTGTTTTACTAAGGGAATAGACCGGCAGTTCTTAAACTTCTTGGGTTGGCAGCCCCTTTTCCGCACGCCGCTGCGACCCATGCATGTCCGCCGAAAAGTCACTGAAGTGAAAGTTTCCACTTTCGGCGACATTTCGGTGGACATGCTGTGCGCTTCACAGTGTCTGCTGAAAAGCCGCTGAAACCGGAAACTTTCACTTCAGCGGCTTTTCGGAGGACTGTGTGAAGCGCAAGTCATGTCTGTTGAAATGCCGCCAAAAGCATTTGGCTCAGCGGCACAGGGAGCTCGTGATCCCCTGGGAATCACCCCGTGACTTCGGGGGGTCGTGACCCCAGTTTGAGAACCGCTGGAATAGACCAAAACACTCTTAGGTGGGCTGTGGAGGAGGGTTTACTGTGTAGCTCAAAACTTGGGAGAGAAAAAAAAACCATTGCCAGTGATGAATTAGTAAACTCTTCTGCATAATTAATTCTTCCATTTAAAGATTTGAACTGGTCTAGGCTTTTACAACAGTCATTGTATTTGAGTATCTTGCATAACTATCAGTTCATTGGGTTATAGTCCCTCATGTGTTCTAATTTAGTTTACTTCCCATTTTATAGGCACAAGAATCCCATAAATATTAGTGTGGTCATTCTGAGTCTGAAGTCAGTAGGCCTTGGCCTTTTGTTTTATATAGCCTGGGAGACCCCAACAATATGTGGCACCATGTACCTCCCCACACAATACCAGTCCAGCCCAGTATTCTTTGTATTATTTATATATAATTTACAAAAAAATTACATTAAAAGAATGTTAAGGCTGCCAAGTCAAGCGCTCGAAAGTTAGGATATGTCATATTTGCTGTTGCTTGTACAACCTTAATTCATCTCCCCCTTGTGTGTATGCATTATGAGACCATCTTTAATTATATGATTATTTATTATTTTTTCCACAGGACTCCTGCCTTAGTCAGTGCACATGGTGTAAAGTGCTCACTGAATGAGTAGTCATCCAGTATTTATTTTCATCCTAATCATTCAGTGTGTTGCTCCAGGCCTTGTATGACCCTACCATTTATTTACTTTAATATTAGATTCAATTTAATTTTCATTACAGTGTGCTGTAAATCTTGTATGGGTGACCAGTAACTGTAGAACAGGGATGGGCAAATGTTTTGGCCTGAGGGCCACATAGGGGTTGCAAAATTGTAAGGAGGGCCAGCTAGGGAAGGCAGTGACTCCCCAAACAGCCTAGCCCTGCCCCCATCCAACCCCCCTCCACTTCCTGCTCCCTGACTGCCCCCCCCTCAGAATTCCTGACCAATCTAATCTCCTTGCTCCTTGTACCCTGATCGCTCCCTCCAGAGACCCCAGCCCCTAATCACACACCCCCAGAACCCCACCCCCTACCCAATCCCCCTTGCTCCCTGTCCCCTGACTGCCCGGTTCCTATCCACCCTCCCACCCCCTGACAGACCCCCTGGGACTCCCACACCCTATCAAACAAAACCCCCCTGTTCCCTGTCCCCTGACCACCACCCCAAGAACCCCCGCCCCAACCAACCCCCCTCCGCTTCCTGTCCCCTGACTGCCCCTGGGACTTCCTGCCCCCTTTTCCAACCCCTTGGTCACAGCCCACTTTAATATGTTGCTCAGAGCAGCGTGTCTGGCAGCCGTGCGAAGCCAGACATGCTGCCCTGCATGTGCGTGCAGCCCTGCCCCCCAGAGTGTTGCTCACAGGTGGCAGGGCTCTGGGGGAGGGGGAACAGTAGGGGAGGCGGAAGGGGTTAACCTCCCCAGCCGGGAGCTCAGGGGCTGGGCAGGATGGTCCAGCCCCCACAGGCCATAGTTTGCCCACCCCTTATAGCTGAGTAGGGGTCCATTAAGTATTTGCATTTGAGCAAACACAAGGAGAAAGAGCATGAAGCTTTCTTCACCACCAGACTCCTTGCCACCTTCCTGGTGGCTTGAATAAACGTTACTTTGGGGGGTAACCTCAGAAAAATCCATTTCATAGGCTTGCTGGTCTACTGCTCTGAACCTCAAGTAATAAGCAATCAACTGATTGTATACAATGTTACTGTATTATAAGAGTGCATAGAGTTGGGTCTTTTCTGAAAGCTAATGACCTACTGGTGATTGGTGTAATTGTGAAATGTATGTATAAATATTATATGAGGTAATATGGATACTTAATTATATTGTGTGTTAAAGTTTGTGGCCAAACAAGGAGGAACAGCTTTCCTCTCAGACAGGAGGGAAGCTAGCTTTTGACCTGTCAGCTGTGGAAATTAAGCATGGTGCAATCAAAACAATGGAAGCCCTATTTAAATACAAGGGGATGGGAAGACCAGCATGAGTCATCCTGCTTCTTGAAAGAAAGTCAATGAACTTTGCAAGATATAAACAAAGACAAAAGCCATCTTTGGCATCCATCACTAGACAGACACAAGGGAACAGAGCTCTTGTAAGCTGAGAAAGATGAGTCCTTCAACCAAGGATGGGTCAAAGTCTCTGGAAACTGAAGGTAAGTGAGAAACCATTTTAAACAATGCCTGTACCTTGCTAGATTAAGTTTTATATGCATGTTTTCACTTTTATTTGCTTTAACCATTTCTAACTTTATTCCCTCTTCTTGGCATCACTTAACCTATAGCCTATTGGCAATACATGTGTTTTATTTTCACTATAAGCCAACTCAGTGCTGGGCTTAGATGAAAGGGTTTATTTACTCCAGTTAAGTCAATAAGCTCTGATGTGCTTTTGTGTCTTTAGAGGAACAAATAACGTTATCACTTCTCTGAACTGTTCAGGAGGGAGCAGGACATTACAGAGCACATGATTTTGGAGAAATTCAGGACTGGGAGTATGTTGGGGTCACCTTGTTATAACCAAGGCTAGTAGAAGCCTGATTAAGGGGAGGAAACAGGCAGCTGGGGTCAGAACTGATGAACCAGGGCTGTCTAGCACACACATACTGTATGACTTGCATGCTTGTTGACGGATTGTGAGCAACCCAGTCTGCAAGCTACAGCAGCAAAGCATTGCTAGGCACCCAGGCTTGCAGGGCAAATGGTAACACAATGCCTCACTGGTCTGGATTGTACCCCTCACAGTTACAGCAGTGATGCAGCATTTTTTATCTTCAGAGGACTTCACGATCACTTAAAATGATCATCCTGAAGAATCATACCTAGTATGAACATTAATTCGTTTCTTTCCAGGGCATGCCCCTGAGCTCACAAGATCTCTTACTCCCCTTTAAAGCTATTGCATTGCAAGAATTATGGAAGTCTAGCTATCACTCCCTCTAGAACAGCAGTTCTCAACCTATTTACCATTGTGTGCCGTGTATACAGCTCTCTGTGTTATGTGGGCCACATCCACACAATATATATACCACCCATATGGCCCTAAGAATGTCACATGGGCTGCAGCTGTATGTTGATTGTACCTAAAGCAGACTGTGGAATCACTGCTCTAGATCCTGTACATAGTGCTCTGCAAATTGCCCATGGAATCGCTGTGGATGCTTATAAAAACTTATTGAGGGTAAAGTTGAATTCAGTGTAGTAAAACTGTTTCAGCCTTATGCCTCAATCCTGCAACTATCTTCATACAAGTAGACCTCTATGCCCATGCAGGATCATGACCGATCTACAGACGCAAACGCTTATTAAATCAAAGTTCTAGTTCTAAGAATGAAGGTCAAGATTAAGAACATAAGAATGGCCATGCTGGGTCAAGCTAAATATCCATCTAGCCCAGTATCCTGTCTTCCGACAGTGGCCAATTCCAGGTGCCCTAAAGGGAATGAACAGAACAGGTAATCATCAAGTGATACACCCCCTGTAGCCCACTCCCAGCTTCTGGCAACTGGAGGCTAGGGACACTATCCCTTCCCTTCCTGACTACTAGCTATTGATGGACCTATTCTCCATGAATTTATCTAGTTCTTTTTTTGAACCCTGTTATAGTCTTGGCCTTCACAGCATCCTCTGGCAAGAGTGCCACAGGGTTGACTGTGCATTGTGTGTAGTAGTACTTCCTCTTGTTTTTTAAACCTGCTGCCTATTAATTTCATTTGGTGATCTCTAGTTCTTGTGTTATGAGGAGTAAAAAACACTTCCTTTATTTACTTTCTCCACATCAGTTATAATTGTATAGACCTCTATCATATCTTCCCTTAGTAGTCTTTTTTCCAAGCTGAAAAGTCCCAGTCTTATTAATCTCGCCTTGTATGGAAGCTGTATTGAAAATGTGGGCGTATCATGGATTTATTTAGAGGCAATATATTTTCTGTCCTACTATCTATCCCTTTCTTAATGATTCCCAACCTTCTGTTTGCTTTTTTTGACTGCTGCTATACATTGAATGGATGTTTCAAGAGAACTATCCACAATGACTTCAAGATCTCTTTCTTTAGTGACAGCAGCTAATTTAGACCACATACTTTATATGTATAGTTGAGATTATGTTTTCCAATGTGCATTACTTTGTGTTTATTAACATTGAATTTAATCTGCCATTTTGTTGCCCAGTCATCCAGTTTTGTGAGATCCTTTTGTAGCTCTTCACAGTCTGCTTGGGACTTGCTATCTTGAGTAGTTTTGTATCAGCTGCAAATTTTGCCACATCACTGTTTACCCCTTTGCAGATCATTTATGAAAATACTGAATAGGTCTGGTCCCAGTAAAGGCTCTTGGGGGACATCACTATTTACCTCTTTCCATTCTGAAAACTGACCATTTATTCCTACCCTTTGTTTCCTATCTTTTAACCAGTTACCAATCTATAAGAGGCCCTTCTCCCTTATCCCATGACAGCTTACTTTGCTTAAGAGCCTTTTGTGAGGGATCATGTCAAAGGCTTTCTGACAATCTATGTATAATCTAAGATTTCAAAAGTGACTAGTGATTTTGGGTACCTTGCTATTGCGGTTCCCAACTTGACACCTTAAAGATTCCTGAATTTCAGCAAGTGCTGAGCATCCACCCCCTGAAAATCGGGCCCCTTTAAGTGTCTCACATTGGGCACCCAAAAATGAAGGCACTCTCACATATGTGAGTGTCTTATTAAGTTTTGTGATGCAACATTTAAGATATGCCATCCCCTTTGCCTCCTGAGATCAGTCTTCACTCCTATTGTATCTGACCTAAGTTTCCTTTGTGGATGACTAAAAGAGAACGGAGATGCTCCAAAGATGAACTGATTTCAGAATACCTAAGTGTAGGCACAGGGTTTTGCCCCTCCAGAAATACTCTCAGGAGTGGAGTCTAAGGCAATACTCCAGTGAACTATTATGCCACTTCTTAGTTAGAGAAACTGAGGCACAAAAGTTAGATTTGTCTGAACTCTCACAGCAGATCAGAGAGGGAAGCAAGATGTCTTGATTTCAAATCCTTTTTTCCAAGTCCTTAGATACTGCTTATTTCCTATATATTATGTCAGTTGTCCTTTTGTTCTTAATTTTTTAGAAAAGGGGAAAAAATTGTCTGCTTTTAGAAAAGCTTTAAATCAGGGCAGGATCTCTCTGAAATTGTTCCATGCTTATATTTGATTTACGTTAGGAATTGTAACGAAGCAATGTTATATCCTATTAATGAAATTTTATATCTTAATTTTTTTATACAGACCCAAAGTTGTTGTTGCTTTAGAAATGTTTGACATGTGTATGTTCTAATGTATTATGAAGGAATATATTTAATGGTTTATTTATTATGAGCATGATGCTTTATGTAAAATGTTATACATTCTTTAATTGCATAGTAAGGGTGCCAGAATCTGGTCATGGTGAAATAAATCTGATCTTGAGAGAGAGAGAGATTATATCAGCATGCAACTCTTAGTGTAGGCATACCTTTTGTCTCAAGAAAACATAATAAGTATCATGGCAGATTAAAAAGAACTGAGTTAGGTCAAAGGAAGTAAGATTACTGGTTTAAGTTGAACAAACTCTCTGTTTGTTCCAGGACTTACATTTGGCCATAATATTGGGTCTTCTCAACAAATCCTCCCCTAATTTCTCTGGAAAAAAGATGTTTTAAACTCACAATGAAGTTGAGGAAAATTCTAGGAAAAAATTTAGATTCAACAATGATTACTTCTATAAACACTCTGAGTTAAGAAGAATTTTTTTAAGCAGAGTATTAAAAATGAGGAAATATTTGTAAAATGTATTAGCATTTACTGTCAACTAATGCCTTTATTTAGAGGTGAAAACTTCTTGTTCTTATCCTTAATAATTAGCACAAACTTGTACAGTTTTTTCTTTATGCTTTGTAACTTGCTTATTTTCTTAACTGCAAATATTTCACTTCTGACTATAAATATTCTTCAATTAGTTGGTATTATTTCAACAACTACATTGGCTAGAAACCTAGAACCAAAGATGTTATAGCGATTAATATTTTCTTCATTTGATACTTGAGAAACTGTTTGAATATGTTGTAGATAACTTTAAGTAGGGAATTGGGGGCAGGGGGCATACTTATACATCTTACTCCACAAGACTTAGAAAGATGCAAGATGTATCCTGAAGAATAGTTTAAAAAAAAAGCCTACCCTTTTTGAGAGACTATATCAGTAAAATGAGCTTCTAAAGTACTTTACTATATCTAAAGATCCAAAGAATAGTATGCTTATACCATCTATCTTTGGCACTTGCATAGCCCCATTACTGTAGTATCAGAGTATCTCCCAATTTTGAATATATTTATCCTCTCAACATTCTCTGTGGTAGGAAAATACTGTTATCTCCATTTTACAGATGGGGAACTGATGCACTGAAAGACTCAGAATGTGTATGCTGAAAAGAAAAATCCATGGCACCGAGTCTCAGAGCCCAGGTCCATTGGCTTGGACTCAGGTTGTAGGGCTAAAAATAGCAATGTAGACATTACTGCTTTGTTTAGAACCCAGCCTCTGAAAACTGGCATTTTTAGCCCTGCAGCTTGAGAGCCCTGGAAGCCCCAGTCAATTCACCTGAGCTCTGAGACTTGGTACCATGTTTTTTTTTTTTCTCTGATATGAAGACATACCCTCAGGAACCCTGCCCAAGGTCACAGGAAGTCTGTGGTGAAGCTGGAAATTTAATCCAGGCTAAAACTCTAACCATTGGGCCATTCTTGTTTTCTTTTTATATTTATTCAAAGTTGCTCATTGCTTTCTCAAATGAGTGTAGACTTGAAATTAGATTTTAAAAAATGGACTAAATAAAAGTTTTAAAGGTAAAACCTTAGAGGTTGCAAGAGCCATCTCTGGCCAGGACAGAAGGTCGTACATTTCCTTTGCCAATAAATATATAATCCTTTTGCATAAGCATTATTGCTCCTATTCAGCAAAGCATTTAAGCATGTGCTTTGCTAGGACTAACTTTACTAACTGAAGAAATTATTGAAACCAGACCATAAGACTTGCCCATGAGAAAATTTAAGTTTGCATGGGCCCTTCCTCAGAGTCCTATCAGTAGCACATCCTAGCCACTTTTGCCTCCCCCCCAGGACTGTTTATTTTGGAAGCAATACTAATGTGGTCTATATAATAAAGGAGGAAGTTATAGATACTTATACCCCTGTACCTCCTTTCTCAGAAAGTCCTTCTGCCCATCAGAGCACTTCTGCCAAGAAACTGGTGCAGACCTGTGTGAATTTAGCCTACCAGTTGTGCAGAAGCTCATTTGGAATAATATACATACCCTGCTGATTATGGCAGCTGTAAGTAATGTAACCGCCACATCATCTGATAATAAATCGAGTGTGGTAGTGGTTGGTGTGGATGTTTTCTAAATTACACAAGTATGTCAAGCTAGGATCCTATCTTTACAGTTCTTTAATGTGACAAACTCACTTGTAATGCTGTACAAATAAACAGCTAATAGCGCCATAAAGTTTGATAATCAATTCTGTGTAGCAAGGCCACTTAACTTCCTGACTCATGTAGTCATTCCAGTTGTACACATTTTTTGCTTAGTTAACACTCACACAATAGTCTCACAACAAAGCAAAGCAGCATATAAATGCCTTCCTTCATTACCCATCAACACATTACACTGGAATGTGGGCATAGTGAGATTTCCACTGTAAAAGAAACCACTACCATCTCTTCTATTTTCCAGTGCAAAAAATGCATAGTCATATTCATCATTGTCTAGATCAGGGGTTGGCAAACTATAACCTGCGGGCCCACCCTGACCGGCCCCATAGCTCCAGGCTGGGGAAGCTGCTCCGGCTCCTCCCCACTTTCCCCCAGAGCTTTAGCATGCCGCACAGGCAGCGCTGGAGGCGGTGGAGGGGCCTGTGAGCTCCTGCGGGCCACATGGAGCCAGACACACTGGTCTGAGCAGCATGGTAAGGAGGCTAGGGGTTGGATAAGGGGCAGGGAGTCCTGGGGAGCAGTCAGGGGACAGTTGGAAGGGCAGAGGTTTGGGGCAGGCGGTCAGGGACGGAGAACGGGGGGCATGGATAGGGCATGGGAGTCCCGGGGTGTGGATAGGAGTCAGGACGGTCAGGGAGTGGGGTGGGTGGGTAGAGGGTGGAGTCCTGGTTAGGGGTGGGAGGGTCTCTGGGGAGGGTGGTCAAGAGATAAGGAGCAAGGGGGGTTGGATGGGTCAGGGATTTTGAGGGGGGCAGTCAGGGGTTGGGAAGTGGGGGGGGTCAGATAAGAGGCGGGGCTAGGGTGTTTGGAGAGGTACAGCCTTCCCTATTCGGACCTTCATACAATTTTACAACCCCGATGTGACCCTTGGGCCCAAAAGTTTCCCCACCCCGATCTAGATATAGCCTCCATCATAAGCAATGTTATTTTACTTTTGGTGGTAATGTACAGTGGTCATCTGGAGAACACATCAGTATAATGCTTGTTCTCTGGAGGTAATTACTTGACAAATGTTAGAACAGATTATAGAGTGCAAATCTATCCCACCTGCAACTGAATCTCTTGGTTATCTTCCAAACATTTCTAGGGTTTAGTGTTTGGGGTAGCAGATAATTTGCTTCCATGATAAGAAACTGTAGCAATCATTTCCTCATCTAGTGTAGGAGTTTTTAAATGTAAAGTACTAATAATGCACAATTTAGTGCAGCCTGATCAAAGCTTTGCACAAACTCCTCCCCACACCCACTACTGTGATGTATAAAAATGCGATAGAAAGTAATCCTGAAAATATTATAGCATTATATGTCTGGCTGTATTTAGAATATTGTCTTCAGTTCTGGTCCTGTTTCAGAAAATATGTAGCAGAAATAAAACTGAACTAGAAATAGGTTACAAAAATGATTAAAGGGATAGAATGACTTTCATACCACAAGAGAGTGAAAACAAGGGGGATGCTTAGAGAGGGTTTAGACTGGCATTTGCTTGTTGGGGACCCTGCAGAATACTTCTCTCCTAGGCATTAAAATCCCCACTATGGGTGGTGGGACTGGGGAAGGTGTGGCAGCTGGCACCCTGCTATTCTATCAACTCCCCCAAGACTGCAGGAGTGTGATCACCCTGCAACCTCTCCCCAAAAATACAAACAAGCACGTTTACACATCACTACCACTATCCTGGGCAACAGAAGACAGGGATAAAGAAGACCTCAAACGCCATAAAGGGGGGATAAAACAGAAAGATCCCTATTCCAAGCTGACTAAAACTCCTGCCTAATTCTCCCATGGGACCAAAGATATCGAGTTGCCAATAATTACTCCAAAACTGCTGGGAGGAGAGGGAATAATCAAACTTTGTACCTTCTACCCAAAGGCTCCTTACATTCTCCAAGCTCCTTATGTGCCACCCTCCCTATTCCCTTCTATTTCAGGGATTCCCTGCAATATACCCCCATTCCCATGAAGGGGTCTGTGTACTCCCCACTCTCCCTCCCCCCCCCCATGCCATGGTCCCTCATGCCAAAGGCTATGTATGCCCCCATCTTTCTTGCTCTCCCTTTTCCTCCTGCTTCATACCAGGATCCTCCATTCTCCCCAGATAGAGGCTGTGTTACACCTCCCACCCATTCCGTCCATGTAGGGGCTCTGTGTATGCTCCTAGGCCCAGATCACCACCATGCTTATGCTCCTTTCTTTCAGGATGTCAACATTTTTAAACTGGATTGGGAGGATGGGCAAAACTAAGATGAGGGATGATGTTATGCTGAAAAATGTTAACTGCCACCAACTAACAATTATAAATGTCATTGAAACTGGTAGCTCTGCTAAGTAGATGCTATGGGTTCTGTGTGTCCTCCATTGCCAACTTTCATTTTTCCCCAATTTCCCCCCAAATCAATAGATGTACAAACATCACATTACATCCAAACAGAGAAACACCATCAAGTTGAATGTAAGGCCTCGGAAACTCAACCAGTGGACTGACTCCCTCTCCTACCTGCCAAACCCTTCAGAGTCCACCTCTCTCACCTGACCACCTAAATGGCAACTCTCTTATCCCCATCAAATGGTTGTGGCTGCATTAAATAAATGTCAAAACATTGAAAAGCAGAGGTTTTGACTGTATGAGTAGTTTACTTATTAACCTCCACACCACCTTTTTGGCATTTTCTATTGATTTTATGCTGTCACCAAATTTTCTGTTTTTGTTGAAAAATCTAGTGTTGGCGTGTTTCAGAAATCAGGGCTCCTTTACTCAGAATTAGTGGTCCTCTGCCCTCCATTTACCTCTGTCTGGAGTAGAATCCAGCCCAGTGAGGCCAGTAACTATGTATTTACTGTTACTTTTTCACTATCTCACCTCACAACAAAAGCACGTTGATACCACAGTGATGAAAACTGGATGGATAGACAGATGGCAATGGTTTAATATGCAACTAACATCTTGCCTCTGTGTTAGACATATCTAAAGTTTTTAAACTAGGAATTCAAACACTGGTCTTGAACATATGAGATCATTGGAGAAACTATGGAGTGGACAGGTAGAGCCATTTTAAATCCAGTACATTATGATCTTTACATGCTGCTGTTAATTGGCTTTGTTGCAGCACTTATATGTTTATTTTGCTTACCTACTTTCAGATTAATCCAGTTTCAACGGCAATTACTCTACTTCTTGAAATGAATCCCAGTTAAACAGTCACCTGATCTCTCAGGGCTCTAGGTGCTGGATACATTTAGAAATGGAGATAAAACCAAAACGGCCAAGCAGAACCACGCTTTTGACCTTGAGAACAGAGTTCATATCACTTATAAGGTTTGCATCTGTTTATAATTGCTGGTTTTTAGTTTACGATTTGTTCTATACCTGGTTTTCCTGCTCTGTCCCTTGATAAAATGCCAAGTAAAAACCAAATGTTTTTGCAATGCTGCCAACAACTTCTGTTCCCTGGTGTATTCTTGTGCAACCATTCAGTCTCTTTCCTTAAAAAAACAAACAAAAACACACACCACAGGGATGAGGAGGGGGAAAGAGATTCAGCTATTCAAACTTTAGTGAGATTCCTTGAGACATTTTTTCCTCTCTCTTGCACTGATGAAAATCTGGAGTAACTCAATTAACTGCCGGGGAGTTTCTCCAGATTTACACTGATCAGAGAACAGAATATGGACGAGGCTTGTGGGGCAAACGCAAGAGCTGATAGTTGATGATGGCATCGACATTTCAAGAGAAGAAAAAAGACTGGTGGCTGGGTCTATAATGTCTTACCATAACTACTTGGGCAGAACAGAGGCCTACAACTGTATGTGGAGGGCATGGATGGGGCAGCAGCAGGGAATGTGACTTGCCTTTCTAAGCAGCAATTTAAAAATAGTTTAAGAGGGTTGATTTTAAGACCCTGACTACCCTACAAAATAAGTTATAGCAAAGTGTATTATAGCATGGTTTACTTAATGACACCAGGGTTTAAACATCATTATAAACTGTTGCGGAGGGAGAGGGGGAAGGACAAGGAGAGGAGGGTTATAATCCATGTAGACAAAAAATTATTTTTATAAAATTGCTTGACCACAAACATGTTACATAACTTTGTTCAAACATATTTTTGTAATAGAGATGGGGCCTTAAAAGGCATCAAGCAAAAAGAAAAGGAACAGAGGCAGAACACTTGAATTTTAAAAGACCACTTAGTTACCTAATCAGAAAGTGGAGGATGGGGAAGAAATTCCTACTGAATTGATGTGGGGAACAAATAGGTGACTCCATCCTGAAAGGAAACTTTCAGGGTCTTCCATAGTTCTTAAGGTTTTCTCCTCCATATGTTTTGTGTTTAATTTTATTCATAAGTTGTGGAGAATATAGAATATTTATGACTCAAAATTTCAACGTATCAGTACAGAACAGTGGGGAAAAAATCAACCAGTGATTCTGCTGCTGACTCACCATTGATAGCAGATAAGCTAAGCCAGAGTTTTACTGCATGGAAGGGCTGGTGCAGCTTCCAACCTGCCAGCATCTATTAGGATGTTAATTATGATTGCAGTGAATTAGTAGCAGTGAGTTTCTCTAGTTCCTTCCATTAGAGTCAGTGTTCAGTCCTTCCAAAATTGACACCTAAAGAGGAAAGAAGCAGAACAAATAAGATATTAAATAAACACACTTCTGTCAGGAGTCAGCAGAAGTCTATTGTGAGAGAGCCTCCAACAATGCAGCAGTTAATCAATGAATGTTATGGCAGAAAAGTTCATTGTGAACTTGGAATAAAAACAGTGGAATAAAAACAGATGAAAAATGATGCTGCTTTTGCAAACTTAAAAAATTCCATGTGTTCACTGGCAGCCATTATTTATTGGCAACAATGTATTTTCCACCCTGGGTACAATCTTTTTATTTTACTTGCCATTTTCTTTAAATTGTCCACGAATGTAATTTTTTTTCCACTTAGCATTCCACCCTCCTTTTCTCCTCCACACCTATACTCTCACACACACATTCATTCTGCTTTTGGTTTTTAAATTGTTGCTCACATCTACTTGGTAATTAAGGATTTGTTATTAGATGAAGAATTTTTATTGTACATTAGCACTTACATGGTAGATAACTCTTTCAAAGTACTGTACAAACGCTCGGATAGATCCCTAATGGGTGTGAATCAGCACCACCCCATGAGGTTCTACTGAGGATCTAGCTTCTTAACTAATCAATCCACCTTACACCCTGTAAGAGAGGCAAGTGATTGTTATCATCATTCTACAGATGGCGAAACAAAGAAAGGTGAAGCTGTTCATACAAGAAGTTAGTAGCAGAGCTGGAATTGGAAGTTTGAATCTGCTGATTCCCAACTTTGGTATGGTTTTGTGAGTGATAGTGCCCACATAATCCATGGCATAAAGATTAACCAATCCAGACCCCACTGCAGTAAGGTTATAATGTACTCTTTTCAAGAAGTACTAGGGCATCTTTAATTTCCAGCTGGACAAACCACAGAAAGAGGCAGAAAAGGGTCTCATCCAAAGGGCACCATCTCTAATGCTGCAGCTCCTCCCCTCTTTGCTACTACACTGCAACATAAGCATTAGGTCTGCACCAAAGCCCTAGTTGAGTGTTGAACCTACAATCTTATTCTGCAAAGGGGTAAGTGCTGCCAAAAGAACCAATGACACCTTTATAGTGGTATGTTTTCCTATCTAGCTAAGAGCTGTAGTTTTCATTACTGAGATTACCTATTTTTCTAAGTCATGCTCAGACATGCCCAACATGTTCAAATTGTAGTGACTGAACTGGAACAGCAGCACAGAGGCCTAAGCGTACTCTCATCCAACATTTTAACAAGCTGAACAGAAGAACAAACATAGCCTGAGCAATGGCACACTGAGGTCCGATACACAAATGAGATACTGAAAGGTATTTCACTTGAAAGATACATTTCTCTACCCTAATCCTTATTCAGGGAGCAATACATAGTGTGTGTACACAACCACCCACACATCCTCTGCCAAACCTCCTCCTCCTCCTCCTCTTGGGAAGAAATCCAGCAATGTGAAATGCAATCCAGTTGCTCCCCCCATCCCTCCTCCCAAGGGGAGTTATTTTAAAACTTCAAGCTCACTCTGTGTAACACTGAAGAAAAGGGGAAAGAAAGAGCAAGGGCCTGGGGAGTTTAACACAGAGAAACCAGAAGGAAAAAAATAGTGGAGAAGAAATAATTTTGGACAACAAAAGGGAAAGGCTACTGCCAACCAGTGATCAGTGTCACTGCACAGAAGCAGAGTGGTTTAGTGGGAGGAGGATTGGTTAGGGAAGGGGTTGCAAGCAGTAGCAGTAAATGGGTTAGTTTAAGAGGAAGCAGATAGTATCAGGCACTCCAGACATGAAGCACCCATGGGGAAAAATTAGTGGGTGCCAAGCTCCCCCTACACCCTATGCTTACCAACTCCTCCCTCCCAGCACTTCCGGAGGGCCGTGAACAGCTGATTCGTGGTGTTCAGTCTCCGGAATGGAATGGGAGGACCTGGGGCCAGTGTCTGGGACCTTGGGTGAATGGACAGCGGCTGGGACCTGGGACCAGCGTATGGGACCCTGGGTGGCAGTGGGGCCACCAGGTGGTGGACCATGGTGGGTGCAAAGCTTGGGGGTGCTGCAGCACCCCTCTCATCTCTACTTCCCTCCCCTATGGAGACCCCCTGATATTCTGCACTGTCCTCCTGTGGTTCAGCAAATTCTCTGGTTTGGTACCAGTCAGGTCCCGAGGGTGCTGGACTAGAGAGGTTCAACCTGTAGTAGAAGGTAAGAGGCAGGCTAGAAATGGGGTTGGCTGCAATGGCAGCGGAGTGATTGGAGAAGAGGGTAAGGAAGGACTTGGCACCAGTAGCTGAACGTGGTTTGATACACCATTAAAGAGGAGTTTGGTCGTCAGGTGGGGTTTGGCAGTGGCAGCAGAGTGCTTTCTTTGGTAGAGTGTTTGGCATGGCAGAGTGGACAGAGACAGGTTAAGCACAGGCAATAGGGAATAGTTTGGGGTTGGGGGATAGGGAGAGATTTGACACTAGCAGGAGAATGGTTAAGCCGAGGTGTGGGTTGGCATAGACATTTGGTAAGAGGGTGGCCTACCTGGCACAAGGGGCTAGCCTAGGGGATTTAAGGGTTTTTTGGGAGGGTAGCATAGAAAGTTCAAGAGGGTGGCACACAATGGTACTACAGAGGATTAAAGAGGTGTTTGAGTGTGGCACAGGGAATGTTGGGGAGTTAAAGGGGCATTTGGGGATAGTCTGGAATGGATAAGAGGATGGTGGAGGGGGTAAGGGATTTTTTGGGGGGGGCTAGTCCAGGGTGGTTAAGGGAGTTCTAGAGGGTGGCTCAGGAGGCATTTGGGGACCAGCCTGGGGCAGATAAGAAGGTGTTTGGGGATCAGCCTGGGGCAGTTAAGGGAGTGGGGATATTAAGGGGGCATTTGGGAGATAGCCCAGGAGTATTAAGGGAGCAATGGGGGCCTACCCCAGGGTCGTTAACGGGGTAGGGGACTATTAAGCGAGTGTTTGGGGGACAGCCTGGAGCAGTTAAGGGGACTTTGGGGGGTCAGTCCAGAACAATTGAAGGGGCAGGAGGTATTAAGGGAGTGTTTGGGTGATAGCCTGGGAGGGCTAAGAAGAGGGCAGTGTGGGGGCCAGCCCAGGGTGGTTAAGTGACATTTGGGAGCCAGTCCAGGACTGTTAAAGGGGCAGGGAGATTTTAAGGGGGGGGTTGGTGGCTAGCCCAGGGTGGTGGAGGGGTATTTATAATTAAGGGAGTATTAAGAAGGTATTAACCGCCAGCCCAGGGCCGTTGGGGGGGGGGGGAATTAAGGGGAGCTTTTGGGGACTAGCCTGGAGCCATTAAGGGGACATTTGGGGGACGGTTAAAGGGGTGGAGGGTATTAAAGGGGCATTTGGGGCTAGCCCGAGAGGGTTACGGGGGCAGTGTGCGGGCACCGGCCCGGGGCGGTTAAGGGGGTGAAAGGGTATAAAAGTGGCGCTTGGGCGCCGGCCCGGGGCGGTTAAGGGGGTGAAGGGGTATAAAAGTGGCGCTTGGGCGCCGGCCCGGGGCGGTTAAGGGGGTGAAGGGGTATAAAAGTGGCGGTTGGGCGCCGGCCTGAGGGAGCCTGGGCATTGGCGGTGGCGGCAGCGCGCCGCGGGGAAGGGCTTGGCAGCGGCAGCAGGGAAGCGGCTCTCGGTGCCTGCCCCCGCACTGCCGGCGGAGCGCCCACACTCCGCTCCTGCCCTCGGAGCAGCGCGGCCGCCACCCCCCATGTCGCTGCCTGTGGTGCTGCCGGGCTCCTGCTGCCCCATGGCCGGCCTCTCCGCGGCGCTTCAGGCAGCGGCTCCCGGCTCCGCCAGCTCTCCCGGCCCGGCGCTGCCGCCTTTCCGGCGCTTCCAGCACCATCGGCCTCCCCCAGCGGCGCTCTCTCCACTGTCCTCCCGCCGGGCCGCCGCCGGGGCCCCCGGGCTTCTGCCGGCCAGACCGCTGCTGTCCCTGGGGCTGCTGCAGCTCATCCTGGGCTGCTGCATGGTGGCGCTGAGCTTCGGGGCGCTGTCCCTGAGCGGCTCCCCGCAGGTGAAGAACTCCTGCCCCTTCTGGGCGGGCTCCTCGGTAAGTGGCCCGGGGAGCTGGGGCGGCCGCGCAGCAACAACTGCTGCCGACGCAGCCATGGGACTGGACAGCGGCGCCTGGCTCGTCCTTAGGCCGACTGGTCTGTGTCAGTGTCCGATGCCTGCCTCGCTGTCTATCGCTACCTGTGCCACCCAGCCACTCTGTTAACTATCACTTGTCTAATCAGTCTAGTCTATTATCTATCTAGCTAATCTATTCGAGATCATATATGTGATTGCTCTAATCTATTATCTATCTAGCCAATCTATTACCTATCACATATCTGATCAGTCTAATCTGTTATGTCTAGCTACTCTGTCAGCTATCACATAGCTGATCACTTTAATCTATTATCTAGTCAATCTTTTAGCTATCATAGCTGATCCTCTGATCTGTGATCCATCTAGCTAATCTATTAGCTATAGCATATTTGATCACTCTAATCTATCATCTATCTAGCCAGTCTGTTAGCCATCACATGTCTAATCTATGTATTAGATCCATCTATCTATTATGTACCACATTTGATCAGTCTAGCTAATCTCTTATCTATTACATGTCCAAACAATCTAAGCAATCTATTCATTAGCTAGCTAATGTATTACCTATCATATTTGGGGGGAAATTCTATGGCCTGTGCTATACAGGAGATCAGACTAGATGTTCACAATGGCCCTTCTGGCCTTGGAATCTATGAAGAATCTATATATCTTGTTTAATATATCTATCCGTGTAGCTCTCTGTGACAGAGGCTGTCTTCTAGTTGTTTGTAAAGTGCCTCAGACATTTTAGGCACTGCATACCTAATAATTAATGGTCTTTTACTGCTAACGTTCATAGGGTGTTAGGCTTTTCAGTATATATTTTGGATTTAAGAGATTAGTGCTACTCTTTTATTGTAGAAGATTTATTGAATTTAACAAGACTTGCAAAGTGTGATCTCAGGCCCTAATCCTACAAGGAGCTTTACCCAGCCAGACCCTTGCAATGCCTTATTGACTCTTATGGCATTCCAAATGGGTGCAGGGATCTTCCCGCATAGAGCACCTTGAAAGATTGGGGCCTAGGTGATTAGAGCAGGGGAATGGTAGTCAGGATGCTTGGGTTCTGTTCTAGTTCTGCTTCTGATTTGCAGTGTGACATTCAGCAAGCCACTTAATCTTGCTGTGTGTCAGTTTCCCTGTCTGTAAATTAGGAAGATTAATAATTCCTTATCTCAGAGATGTATCATCAAGTGTTCATTAATGTTTGTAAAGCACTTTGAAATCTTCAGGTAAAAGGTGCTAATATATATATTAAGTATAAAATTACTTTTAAAACAAATTACACTCTTCATTGACAATTTACAATTCAGTTATCAGAAGCTATATATTTTTATTTGTTCACTAAAGAAGTTAGAACACTATTATATTGTGCAGAAATAATAACTAGTAATATAAATAAAGTCTATGCATCTGATGAAGTGAGCTATAGCCACGAAAGCTTATGCTGAAATAAACTGGTTAGTCTCAAAGATGCTACAAGTATTCCTCATTTTCTTTATAAATAATACTGTTGTCTATAGGTCTTACTTCGGTAGCAGCACAAATCCTAACAAATAGAGTATTACAGAAGAATAAACAAATATAAAGAGAAGTCCAAATTAACATTTTTATAGCTGATTATTTTAAATGTTTCCTTATAAAATCTTAATCAGTCTATCAAACCTTGTGTACAATAAGGAACAACACTTCCCACCTCTATTGCATATATTGCATGCAGCATTTTCCTGCATTTTAATACTGCTACTCCGATAAGACTGGATAAATAAATAGTGATATTCCTAGAAAAACTGTAAGGGGGAGGGAATTAGGATTTTATTATGGACAGTAAGGTAAGTTATTACTGCTGTTTATTTCTATTTAAACTTCACTTTTTCTGTGCAAATTTTTTTACATAGCAATTTGTACTAGGCTATGAAAGCCCATGTTATAAATCTTATGTGTAAAGGAACAGAGACAAGTTTATTGTGGAAACCTGATGAAGATCTCTTCAACTCTAACCTTCCCAAATACATGTATATGTAGTCTTTCACGTATTTACCCCTGCAGGTATTCACAGCCTTAGATCCTGAAGTAAGGAAACAAATGCACAGTCTGTGCTCACTATATCTCCTTTTAAACACACATAACTTTATTACTATAGTTCAAAACCAGATAACTTCAAATATGGCTAAAACGGTGTATCACTGATGACTGCATACATATAAAGCTTGCACTTATATAACAAATTAGTTTTTGAATTACTCCAGTGCAGAATAAATATATGATCAGTGGAAAAATGCCTTTTCCCTTGTGTTCCTACAGCTTCAAAACAACATTACATTTGACTATGAAATTTACCAAAATCATTGTTTCAAGGCTGGCATCAGACATGAGAAATTTTATCCCAAAGATCTTTCTTTAAAAAAAGTCATAAACAACTACAGTTAGGGACTCATCTGTGACTATAACATTCTAATGCTTTATTAAACCACAGCACAGGAAAATTATGAGTAAGGCTATTTAATCACATGCCTCAAAGTTGTTATAAACATTAAACCAATCATGCAATCTTTACTAAGGCAAAATGCCCATTGACATTGTGACAGATATCGCAATTTCCTGCAATATCTCGAACAAACCTTAATGATTTAAGTTTATGTATCATTGTGGGTCAAATATTGTATATACTTTCATGGGGAAGCTGGACCACAGCCCTCCAGGAACTAAAAATAGTGGCAGCAAATTCGCTCGGGTTGTAACATCTCCTGAGAGGTACATTCACCTGGAAAGGTTTGCATATAGGGATTCAAACTGGATTCTCTAGAGAGAGGACTTCTGGATAAATAGTCTGAATTTAAACTGACTCAGGGCCTGCTTTCTGATCTAGCAAGTGGATAGGACCTTCTGTTCAAGGGAGGCCCCAATTCCTCCTGGGAAGCATTGGAAGGACTTGTGTATGTTGTAAACCTCAGCAGTTTCGAACTTGTAATCACAGAAAAGTCCCTTGGTGGGGTTTGAAGGATTGTCTCCTAATAGAGTTCTTGCTGGGATTGTAGTGATCGCTGATACGGTTAGCATGTGTGTAGGTTCTTTTATTGTTTTAATATGTTTTCTCTACTATGTTTTCACCTTGAGAAATAAATGTGCTTGCTTAGGAAAAGCTGTGTTATGCCTTAGAACTGTGGGTGATTCTACAGTTCATAGCATCTGAAGAGAAAAGCAAAGCAGGCATACTTAAGCAGTCTGACTCGCTGGGAAATTCACAGTGTAGGCAGGGAGGGAACTGTGCAGCCTCGAAATACTCCAGTTAGAAGGGAGTGAGATGCGTGTCTCCACCCTAGAGAGACGATGGCTGTGGAACCAGGATCCTAAAAGGAGATGTTCTTGCTGGACCATGGATGGTAATAAAGATTCATTTGCCCTGAACTGTGACAGACCTCAGTGATGTGCTTTAATTATAGTGTCACCTGATTATTTTGCACTTAGGTAATTCACAGACTATTTTGTTATGAAACTGCAAAGTTATGTATGTAGTTTTGAAAGAGGAATGGTCATTTCAATGGGTGTTTTGGCCAAATCATGTATGCACATGTGCTAGGCCAGATTCATCACCAGACCAGAAGACATTAGTGTTATAGAAAGGATTTACTTATTTAAAAGTGCTAATGGGTGCAGATCCATTTGCTCTAGCCTACCCTTTTCTGGTACAGGCTATAATCTTGAAGTTCTCTGTTCACTAACCTACTTACACTGGCCCAGTTCCGCAAAGGAATTTAGGCTTCTAGTTTCTATTGATTTCAATAGGAGTTAGGAGCCTAAATTACTTTGAAGATGTGGGCCATTAACTGTAAATTGCAGTGAGTTTCTGTTGTCTACAAGGCACAGCTGAAGATCTGCTCTGCTCTGCCTAGCTTCCCCCACCCCCAATAATGTGTCATTAAAATGTATTGTCCTTTCAATTCTACAGCAGGATTTATTCCTAATCTGACTGAATGGAACAAGCTATGTATGTATGTGTCTATAAATTTTAGCCATAGTTCCTTCAGAGTTGTTCTCTTGATTGAAATACTGAATTAAGTGGTAAAATAAGGCAACATAATACAAACATTTCTTTGTCTTTTGGCTCCCCTCCAGCAAAACAATTGAACATGACCATAACTTTGAAGTTAATGGGATTACTCACATATTTAAAATTATACATGTGTGTAAGAGGTTTGCTGGATAGGGGTCTAAGTTAGTGGGAATGTAGCTTTGTAGTCAGCTGAGGAGGTTGAGTTTACTGAAAAATTAGGAAAAAGTGTTGTGTGCATTTCTGGAAAGTTGTGTATATGGACTGAAAAAAATAAAAAGGACAATGAGAAAAAAATCTGATTATATTATTTGGCGAGACATTATTATAAGTGAAATGTCTTTTCAATATTGGCTCTGATTCTCCATACATTTGTGGCAGGGTTACACTGATATATTTCTACTGAAGTCAATGGAGTTACTCCTGTGTGAGAGGCGAGTCAGACCCACTCTCTTAAACAAGGAGTTCCTTCTAGAACTCTAAAGTTAATTACGTCTTTCAGTGTATTATTGCTGGGTGAGGAAGGCTATAATAGGACTCTGCCAACATGACGGTTCAGTCCTGCATATTCATTTTTTTGCTCTCGCAGGTGATCTTGTCGGGAATCATAGGATTAACTACGTGGAAGAGACCAGTGGTACTTTTGGTATGTATCTGCTAAAATGTGTTGTAAGGGAAGTGTCACAAGATGCTCTTGATATAACAGAGGTATTGGTAAAGAGGTTAATTTCGTTCCCCTTAAAAAATGCTGGAATTATTCAATGCACGATCGACACATACAAAGGGGTATATTCTTCTCTCTGTGCACACAACTTTTGTTAGCAGTAATAGGAGTTATGGGACTATACTGAGAGGAAGCAATACTATTGTAATTTTTATAGAGCTTTTCACATTCATGTAGGTATTTCCTAATAAGAAATTATAGGTTTAGAATAACCATTCAAATCTTTGTATTCCATGTTGTTTCCTGGCCCTACATTTTGTCCATTCTGCTTTGTCAGCACTCCAGAAGAGTGTATAATTTATCATTTGGAGATAATGTTATTCAAGTTTCCATAAAGGGAGTGGTTTCAGGACTGATCACTCAGCTGTAATACACAAGTGCCTACTACTGCAGCAGAGAGGTCACCCTAAATACTACTGACTTATATAATTTGACTTTGTTCTACCACAGATATTTAAGAAATTAAGATATCACACTCTTTTGACAGAAGTAAATAAATGTGCGGGTATGTAAAATGTATCTAGATATAAACTAACTCAAGTGCTCTTTGTGTCTGTGGGTCTTGATGTCTCAGGGGACTGGAAATGGGATATGAAGCCTTTCATCGCTAGATCGCTGTTTCAGCTCTGTTTCAGGACAAGAGTAACCAAAAGTGCCACATGACACTTTTATGGTGAGCTGTGTAAAGTGGGGTGGTCTCAATACAACTCCATTGATTGTCTAGGAAGACAGGCTAAGGACTGAGTTACTTTCTCACATTGGTGGGACAGTGTGTAACTTGCTCTGCTGCTGTCTAGGTCGTACCAGTTCTGTAAATAAATAAATGGATATACAGGGCTCTCAATCTGGCTGTTTACACAAGCACTAAATTTGTTTAAAAATAAATATAAATGCCATCTGTCTTTCAACCCTGTAAGGAGCTTGGTGTTTCTGTATCTGAAAAAAATGATTATAGCAATTGCTGTCTACTACAACTCCTTATTATCTCCTTCTCTTCTATGTTTAATCCTTCTTTCATATCCTCTTTTCCATACCTTCCATGGATCATTTCTTGTACCTGAGCACTGAATCAGCACATTTACCCATTTATTTACATTCATAACAAGTATGGGTCTTCAGTATTTTTCATTTTTGGATATGTGTATGTTTTACTGAAGTGTGATTTTTCCCCTCACCCCCTGCCAAGATCCAGGACAGAAAGTTAATGGTTCAAAAAGCATCAGCATTCAGACCACATGGGTTCTTTAGTGTGGACTGATTTCATACATTGTCAGTTTTTAAGACTTCTGTAGAATTTAGATTTTTTTTTAAACTGGACACCAGTGCCATTCCAGAAATCTGAGAAATCAGTGCAGTCTCAGGTGTATGCTTTGAATTGCTAGAGGTTGTATTGCATTACCAGTTTATATTAGCATTTCCACTCTCTATGTGAAGAGACTTGGGACAGTGTGGAATAGTTAGAACATTAGTTGTTGTTGGGTTAATGATGATCATTATTCTTACTTCTATAGCTGTGTCAACATTAAAACCCTCTCTTATGCTCATAAGCTTATTATAAAAGCTTATTATCATCTTTCTTTTTATGCATAACTATGCTTTGAGCAGCAGTTTCTTCAGACAATATTCTACCATTTAAGTGTTTTTAAAATTCACTCTGGTTCTTGAAAAACAAGTGCCTCAGTTGTCTTCAAGCTTCCAAACCAAATGTTAAAGGTGATTAAATTGTTTAATTTGATGAAGCTCTCAAATGTAGTAATTAAAAACTGTCCAAAGAGCTATTTGGGCTTATTCTTTCCATATTGTAAAATAAATCTTTATTTCCTACTGACTGCTTGTATTATTCTGCTTCTGCAGCGAGTTGTCACTTGGCAATATTTAGGCAATCTTATAAAGGAGCTCACATTTTTCTTAACTCTCCTTTCTATGTGCACATTTAGGTAAATGTCACTGCCTCAGTGTTTTTTTTGTATGTGATCAAATGAGGATAAATTTGACACAGGTTTTAGGCCCATCTATACTATAAACAGAACTGTGAGGAGGACCCAGTGTGACAGGGTGGCTTGTCCTAGGGGCTGGAAAGCCTGGTATTAAGCCAACATGATCACAGAATGAGCCCCACCTGAGGGAAGTCAGGCAACTTGCCACAAAGAGCAGAAGGTGAATACAATAATGGGAAGGAAAGCTAGGCTTAAGTGATGATAAAGAGCTGGAGTGAGAGCTAGGTAGGAAACTTGGAGCAGGAAGGAAAGCTTTCCACGGACGGAGGCCTGGGAAGGGACCCTGACTGATCAGGGAAGTGACTGCAAGACCCAGCAGAGATCTTAAGAGGCTGGGTAGGAAGTAGCCCAGGGAAAAATTGGTGCACAGGTAAAGGAGCAGATCTACCTGGTCGGTACAGGGCCCTGGGCTAGAATCCAGCATAGAAGGTGGTACTGTGTTTCCCTAACAACCCAAGGAAGGGGGTTACAAGCCCATTGCAAGGGCTATTGAGCCCATCAAGAGAGTTAAAGACTAAGCCAAAGACAGGCTGAGGAGTTGCTCAGACTGGGTAGAAGGATTTTGTTTCTGTTAAAGACATTTTTTAGACTTTTAAGTTTGGACAATGATGACCCCAGAATGGGTAGACTTGAGCTGGTAAGCTGGCTGGAGAGCTGAGTTACTGATTGAGAAACTGCCACTGTGCTGGAGTGACCATTAGCAGGGGGTGCTGACCCAGGGACAGAGCTGCTATGTCATTCCTGGCCATGAGGGAATGCTTAGTGCTGAGTGAAATGATTTACACTCAGTTACAAATTTACAACACAGTTGTCCCATCCCCCTCCCCCATTTGTCTGTTGTGATCCTGAGTCATGGAGATCACGTAGGGTGACCAGATGTCCTGAGTTTATAGGGACAGTCCTGATTTTTGGGTCTTTTTCTTATGTAGGCTCCTGTTCCCCCCTACCCACCCATGCAGCCACACGCATAAACACACACATCCACACACTCCCTGTCCTGATTTTTCATAATTGCTGTCTGGTGCCCAGATGTACCGATTTTTATAGGCACAGTCCTGATATTCAGGGCTTTTTCTTATAAAGTCGCCTATTACCTCCACCGCCGTCCCGATTTTTCACATTTGCTGTCTGGTCAACCTAATGCTTTGGCAGTCTGAAATATACTGTGATTTTAGCTTCAAGTCTTCCAGTTCTTAGGCTCAGTTGCCAAACATCTTTGCTATTCAGTTTTTAGCATTTGATGAGTGGTTTTCCTGTTTTATGGAGGGGTTATTTCCCCAAAAGTTGGCAGGAGATGTTGGTTTCCACAGTACTGAGTTAGGCATCGCTCACCTCTTTATGGAAACTATTCCTTCTTGTCATGAGTTCCTTCCTGCCACGAGCTCCTACATTTGACCTTTAATTGAAGTGTTTCTTTCTAAAATCACATCAGTGGCTCTACTGATTTGGTAACAGACAAGAAATATGGTCAACGCACATCTCTAACACGTCATGTTGGTCGCAGCAACAAGGTCCTCAGTCCTTTTGCGTTCTTGTTCCCTCTCTCTCTCTCTTTCCTTCTTGTGTTTAGCCAGTGGTTTTTCATCTATGGCCCTCAGACCACTGAGGCTTCATGCAGCACTTTCAAATGATGCCTGTAGCTGTCTTTGTCCTATTGGTGAAAGCATCTATCCATTTTCAAGCAGTGATGCATAGTGTTGGTTGCAGTCCTGTCCAGACTTTTCCTTGGCTCGTCGAGCAACTATAATAAACTGCTAAAATCACACACACCTCTGCATACTATGTGGCTGCTTTGTAAATCTTACTGTCTGAATTTTCTCTCAAGGAAAAAAACCAAGCCTGTGTTCAAATATATGGATGATGCTGCACTTGGAGAGCTTGCAGACTCATGAGAGGACAGAACCAAACTGCTAAGTGACCTGGAAAGATTAGAGTTGCAGGCAATGGAGGGAGGTTCAGTCAAAATAAATATAAACTCCTATGCCCAGAGAGACGAAATTAATAGTATAGATGCAAAATGGGTGGCTGTCACTGCTTCAGGCAACTCCACCAAAGACATTATGGTTCTTCTAAAAAGTGACTGTAAAAGAGGCATTGTATGCACTGCTAATCAGTGATTTCCATTTAAAATGTGCTCAGCTTTAGAGGTCCTTGATTCCCTGCTCGTTTATCTGCTGAGGCAGAGGCTGCTGGAGACATAGGGACATCCCCTCCCTTGGAACTGCCTTGGTTCCCCCCCCCCGGGGCAGCCCTGCTGTGTGGACTGTCCTGGGGCTGGGGACCTTGGATTCCAGAGAACGGGAGTCAGGTAGCCTTGGGAGCCAGCTGGCCTGGGAGTTTGGAAGCCCTGAAATAGCATATATGACAGAGCTGTCCTAGAGCTCCAGACCTTCGCAGCTTCTGACTGAATTTGACATTCTTCTTGTCAATGTCAGTTGTGCTCAACAGCTGCCAGTCCCAGTTAGCATATTTCATTTTGGAAACAGCATGTCAGTGTTTTTGAAGTACTTTTTTTTGGAGGAATTACAGTTCTAGAAACATTTGGTCTCAGTCCAGTTTGGACTGCAACAAAATACCAAATGTCTTGCGAACTGTAAACCTCAAGTTTTGGCCAACTCTAGTCAGCATACAAGTAAAAAAAAGATGTTTTCCTAACTATATGTCCTGCAAACTCAGTCTGGGGATCTGATAGTCAACTTGGGTTCTTTCCAGCTTTTGCGGTGTAACTAATAATTTGGAGCCGTTGTTTTGTTCAAAACATTTTCAATTAAAAATGTTTTTTCATCAAAATAGAAATCTCTGCAGGAGTTTTTGCTTTTGATTACATTTTTCAAGTTTGTTTTTGAATTAAAAAACAGAACTGAAACACTTTGGGCTTTGGGGTTTTTTAATGAAAACCTGAAAAATTTTGAAGAAAAGCTTTGATGAAATGTGTTTGAAATATTTTACAGGAACAAATATTATTTCCTGACTAGCTTTAATAATAAAGATTCTGTAGGGCGAACAATGCTCTTAATGACTTCTGTGCATCTTCATTGCAGTAAAGAGTTTTGAAACAGAGGAAGAGCTGGTTTATTTGATATAGACTCCACCTTTTATTTGATATATAGACTCCTCCTGTTTATTTGATATATACTCTACCTTTTTTATTCTTCTGTATGTGGGCGCTGTGCTAACTGGAGGGAGAAGCAGTGAAAATGAAAGCTATGGACATAGGCCCCCAATCTTGCAAATGCCTATGCAAGCACTTAACTTTTAAGCACATGAACAGGTGCTCAGACTTAAGCATATTTGTGGTGAGGGAGAGGGCGAAGTGTTTTTGTGCTCGTCTGGATTTAGGAAGTAAATAGCTGCAAATATTACTAAATTAGTTCAGTATAAATCTGACTCCTCTGTCCAGAATGCCTATTAATATCAAAGAGAATTAGGTTCATATACAAGCTGCAGGACTGATTCCTATGTGCAATAACAAATATAATTTAGATGTATGATGCACTAAAATATTTTGTATGTAATTTGAACTCATTTTTATATATTCAAATTATTCCACACTTTAAAAAAATACCCTTCACCAACTGATTTTAGGACTCTGGCTACTGCATCTAAAATATGGCATAATATTGCTTTTAAAAGAAATTTATTTATTTTATACGTCTAAATTAGTATTTTTTGTCTTGCGCTTTATCACAAATTTCTGTATAATCTCTCAATAGTTCCCATGGCTGATGGGAAAATTAGCAAGATTATAAAATTAGTGCTTGCTATTGCAGCTATGTAGCTGAAGGAAAATGAATACAAGGATTTTCCTGATTTTCCTTACAAGGATGTTTATTGTTTACACTGGTATAATATGTAATGATTATGAAAGAAGCATTTTTGTTTCGTTTACAATCAAAGTGATTGTTTGGGCCCTGGTCCAGCAATATGTTGTGTGTGTGAAAGTCAGTGGGGCTCTGCCGACACAGCAGCTTACCTGTGAACGGTGAATAGCTGGGCTATGGCCTCAACTTGTAAGTTATTTCTGTCACTTAGGCTGTAGTTTGCCACCCCTGAGCTGATGCCAGAATTTGGCCTGTTTCTATTTTTATCACTGCAGTTCAAACTTGACCTCTAAAATAGTTTGTTTATCTTCTCCAGTGTCTTCCATATGTTAACTCTCCTTTATTCAAAGAAATTTGCCTTCTCTGACTGCAGAGAAAGCGGTGACCTGGGTCTGATGCATAGCCCTATTTACCTTTGTGTACTGAGATCCAGGGTCCAGTCAGCCCATCTAAAGGGCTTCTTTCTTCCTTGGGTAGATGTATAGTCCTAGTTAAATTTAGCAGTAAATACTTTCAGAAACTTGCTCCAACCCACCTTTAACCCACGGGGGATACATTTATTTGGCATTTCTCCTCTTTTTTTTTCTTTTTTTTTATTTTTTTTTATTTTTTACAGTATATTTGACAGCACTCTGGGTTAGATGCACAAAGAGGACATAGGCTCAGTGTTGTAATGCTTAATTTTTAGGTGCCCTGCTGCCTAGTGGAATCTGCAGTCCTGAGTTAGGTGCCCAGGCTGCCTAGAGAATGCATAGGGAGAGTTAGGTGCCTAAGCATGGGAGTCACAGAAGCTGATGAGCTGGGCGTGGGCTTGCCTAAGCTAGCCAATGGGAAATGCTGAAGAGAGAAAGGTACTTAAGCCCCACGCGTCAAAGGGCTTGAGGTACCTAAATCCAGGTTGGAGTGAGACATGAGATTCACAGCCATGAAGCCTCTCCTGGAATAAGGTGCCTAAATCCTTTCTTCCTAAAAATGATGGGGGGTGGTGCCCTCCCCCTTGTAACTTTTAGCCCAGCGGTCAGGATACTGACCCAGGATTTGCAAGATCCAGACGGACCTGTCCCAGAATATCCTATAGCCCTGTGGTCAGGCCCTCACCGGAGAAGTGGGAGACCTGCATTTAAATCCCTGTTCCACATCAAGAAGAGGGGAAAACCAAATACATGTCTCTGACATCTTGGGTAAATGCTCTAACTGAGTTAACCACTGGACGATAGAAATACAAAAGGAGCACTTAAAGATGATAAAGTCATTGTGGAGAAACTAAATGAATTCTTTGCTTCAATCTTCACAGCTGAGGACGTTAGGAAGATTCCCAAACCTGCGCCGTCTTTTGTAGGTGACAAATCTGAGGAATTGTCACAGATTGAAGTGTCACTAGAGGAGGTTTTGATAAACTTAACTGTAACAAGTCACTGGGACCAGATGGCATTCACCCAAGAGTTCTGAAAGAACTCAAATGTGAAACTGCGGAACGATTAACTGTGGTTTGTAACCTGTCCTTTAAATCAGCTTTTGTACCCAGTGACTGGAAGATAGCTAATGTAATGCCAGTATTTAAAAAGGGCTCTAGACGTGATCTCAGCAATTACAGACCAGTAAGTCTAACGTCCATACTGGGCAAATTAGTTGAAACAATAGTAAAGAATAAAATTGTCAGGCACATAGAAGAACATAAATTGCTGGGCAAAAGTCAACATGGTTTTTGTAAAGGGAAATCATGTCTTTCTAATCTATTAGAGTTCTTTGAAGGGGTCAACAAACATATGGACAAGGGGGATCCAGTGGACATAGTGTACTTAGATTCCCAGAAAGCCTTTGACAAGGTCCCTCACCAAAGGCTCTTGCGTAAATTAGGTTGTCATGGGATAAGAGGGGAGATCCTTTCATGGACTGACAACTAGTTAAAAGACAGGGAACAAAAGGAAGGCATAAATGGTAAAGAATGGAGAGGGGTAACTCAAAGAAGGGGTAAACAGTGAGGTGGCAAAGTTTGCAGATGATACTAAACTGCTCAAGATAGTTAAGACCAAAGCAGACTGAAGACCTTCAAAAAGATCTCACAAAACTAAGTGATTGGGCAACAAAATGGCAAATGAAATTTAATGTGGATAAATGTAAAGTAATGCACATTGGCAAAAATAACCCCAACTATACATACAATATGATGGGGGCTAATTTAGCTACAACTAATCAGGAAAAAGATCTTGGAGTCATCGTGGATAGTTCTCTAAAGACTGCCACTGCACACTGCGTGAACGTCAAAAAAGCAAACAGGATGTTAGGAATCATTTAAAAAGGGATAGACAATAAGATGGAGAATATATTATTGCCCTTATATAAATTCATGTTGCGCCTACATCTTGAATACTGCGTACAGTTGTGGTCTCCTCACCTCAAAAAGGATATAGTGGCATTAGAAAAGGTTCAGTGAAGGGTAACTAAAATGATTAGGGGTTTGGAACAGGTCCCACATAAGGAGAGATTAAAAAGGCTAGGACGTTTCGGCTTGGAAAAGAGGAGACTAAGGGGGGATGTGATAGCGGTATATAAAATTATGAGTGGTGTGGAGAAAGTGAATAAGGAAAAGTTACTTACTTGTTCCCATAATATAAGACCTAGGAGCCATCAAATGAAATTATTTGACAGCAGATTTAAAACAAATAAAAGGAAGTTCTTCACACAGCGCACGGTCAACCTGTGGACCTCTTTGCCTGAGGAGGTTGTGAAGGCTAGAACTATAACAGGGTTTAAAAGAGAACTGGATAAATTCATGGAAGTTAAGTCTATTAATGGCTATTGGCCAGGATGGGAAGCAATGGTGTCCCTAGCCTCTGTTTGTCAGAGGGGGGTGATGGATGGTAGGAGAGAGATCACTTGATCATTGCCTGTTAGGTTCACTCACTGCTGGCATTGGCCACTATTGGCAAACAGGATACTGGGCTGGATGGACCTCTGGTCTGACCCATTACAGCCTTTCTTATGTTCTTAAAGGTTATAAGTGGAGTGGCTGCAGTACCACCACTACCACCTCTGGCTGTTTTGTTTGGGGCTTGGTTTGTTAGACAGCCTCTGAGCATGTCTGCTGTATTAGGCCTTGTGGGTGAGATAGGTGAGGCAATGCCTAATCTGAGGATCCCATGGGGTCTTAGGTCTGAGCAAGGTGCCTGGACTGAGGTGGCTGTGCTTATGTCCCATGGTAGATTTTTAGGTGCTCAAGGAACTTTGTCCATGGAAACTTAAGAGCCTAGGTACTTTAGGAGCTTACAGGGTCAGGTGGCAGCAGATGGGGATTTTGAGGGTCTAAATACAGTAGATTCTCGATTATCCAGGATGATAGGAAAAACATTAATCTGGTTAATATAATCCCGGATAATCACCATCCATAGGAAATATGGGGGGAGGGGGTGGTTCACCAGCCACCCTGTGCTGGAGGGAGGCGGTGTTGGTTCACTGGCTGCCCTGCGCCCTGGTTGGGGTTTTTGTGTGTGTGTGCACGTGTGTGTATGTGTGCTTGGGGCGGCAACAAAGCCAGACCTGGCTCTGCGAGTTACGTGTATTTTTTTTGACATCCTGGTTAATCCACAACCTAGTTAATCCAATCCTGGATAATCGAGAGTCTACTGTATTGGATTTAGGCACCTACAATGGCATTAGGTACTGTGACGGAGCCAGACCAGAAGGATATAGGAGAGTGCTGGAAGGCAGGTACATTAGTCTCAGGGTGTGCAGGTCCCTGTTCCCTGGATAGCCAAACAAAGGCTACTCCAGGCCAATCAAGACACCTGGGGCCAATTAAGAACCTTCTAGAAAGGAGTAGAAACAGCTAGCCTGATTGGGACACCTGAAGCCAATCAGGGACTGGCTGAATCCAGATAAAAACCTCCCAGTTAGTCAGGTGGGCTGTGGGTGTCAGGAGCTGTGGAAGGGAGTTATGCTGTTGGTGAGACTGAGTGTTGGACAACATATCATACAGAAGGAAGGAGGCCCTGAGGTAAGGGTGAAGTGGAGTTTGAAGAAGCGGGGACTGCTGTGGGGAAGTAGCCCAGGGAATTGTATTGTGTTTTGTGGATAAAAGGTCAGCCATCTTAGCTGATACTATTAGGGTCCCTGGGCTGGAGCCCAGAGTAGAGGGCAGGCCTGGGCTCCCCCCTTTCTGCCTCCCCTAATTAGTCTCTGAGATTGGGAGACAATAGAGACTGTGCCAGGAAGGATAGCTTCTCCTCACTGGTTTGTGATGAAAATGGCTCAATAGGCTGTGACCTTGTCTCCAGAGAGAGAAGGGCCCCGTGGAGGGTCACAGTGAGCCGCTGAGGCTAGTAAAAATCTGCCAGGAAATGCAGGATCCACGAAGATAAGGACAGAGCTTTGTCACAGTACCTAAATTGTTTTTTGGAACAAGGCTTTTTTGTAGAGTCACTGTGTTTTCCCAGTGAGGTGAGTCAGTTTTTCTTGGTGTCTCTGTGTGTTTCATATGGCAACAGTGGAGTGAAAAATAGGAAAATTCAAATGTAGTACTATAAAAATTGGCGGGAGATCTCAAGGGCAGGTATATTACATGGAACTACTTTTAACTAATTTATTAAATTGGCTAGGTTTCTAGTGTTCCTGTAGCAACTGGAGTTTAAAACCGTATTTGTATAAGATGTCTGTGTTCTTTCATGTTCTCTGATTCAGTTTTGAGTTGAGGTGATTCAAGTAACCTTCATGAATGGATAGGAAGTGGGTATTGATTCAACACAGCTCTTAGCAATGAGTTAGTTACAAGAAATATTTAAATCAATTTAGTATTGGGGTAGAAAACAAGTACATTTTTTTTCCTTATATTCTTATGAAGGTTTTACAGACTAGAAACATTGTCTGTTACATGAATGGATGGATTCTATTTTTGGTAGTAGAGGGGACATAAAATGTTAGAATTGAAATTCTTTGAATATATCTGTTTCCTAGTTGTATTACATCAGATACTTTGAAGCATTTGCTCTGCAAAACAGTTTTGAAAATTGCCCATGTTGAATAAATGGTGCTGCAAGATGTTTCCGCCTCAAATTTCCTAATGATCCAGTTGTGTTGAGAGGCTAATCTAAAATGGAAGTTGGGAACTCTACAAATCACTCTTTGCACCTGCAGGAATATCTTTCAACTAGTCAGGATGCTGGGCTAGGGCTTTTAGACAATTTGCAGGAGTCAACTGAAAATCTCTTTCCCACCAGTAGAAAAATAACTTTTTAAAAGCCGATTCAAAAGCTCCTTCAGTTATTTTAAACTGCACTAAACACCAAAGTAACTATTTATTGCAGTGATAATAAGAGAATATTACTGTACCTATAGGTCTCTGTACTTGACCTACAGGGTATATAGTTTGCTGCTTTACAGACTCTGAGGAAAAAGGGGTAGACAACAAGTTTTGCACAAAGTTCATGTCCAAAGTCATTGACAAGGTTAGCCCTTTTTCATGGGATACCAGGGATGAAATCCTAGCCACATTGAAGTCAATGGGAGTTTTGCCCTTGACTTCAGTATAGCCAGGATTAGTTCACTTAATTATTTCACTTATTACTTCACTATAGTTCACTTCATTATCTTTTTTTCCACTGCTGTTAACCATGTTTTTCTGTTTCAGGTTAACCTGTTTGTTTTGCTGTCTGTCGTCTGTGTTCTCTTGAACCTGGCTGGATTTATCCTAGGATGTCAAGGTGCTCAGTTTGTATCCAGTGTACCAAGATGTGATCTGGTGAGCAGACTTGGTAACTCAGTGTTCTTGGCTACATGTTAAGTACTGCAGCTGGCATTGCTGGATTCCTAGGTGTTCTTATAGATGAATCTATGTAGCAAATCAAGATGTTGTGAAGTGCAACCACAGAATAGCAAAAATAAAAATAATACATATTGACTTAGGCTTTGATCCAGCAAAACACTTAAGCATGTGACATTTCCTTATAGAATGTAATACAGCCATTACAAGTGAGATTAATGCATGCAGCAATTTACAAGCATTTCACAGAGTCTAAACACTAAATACATTCTTATAAAATATACCTATTTTGACCAAAACTAACATACAGGTGAGCTGGTTTGGTTTCCAGCTATGAGTTTGTCAGTTCTTAGCCAGCACCTACGGGTTCAGCCAGAGCTGGCACTTGGTTTACCAATGTCACAATATCATGGGGTAGAGCTCTTTAAAACTAGTTTAAAATTGGCTATTGAAAAGTCTCGGACACATATCTTAATAGCTATAAGACTAGGGAAAATATTTTTTAAAAGTGTATTATTGATACAGTCATTGCATTGGCCACATCAGGGCTGCCATGCATGCAAATAATCCAAGTTCAGGCTGTTGGTCCCTGGACTGGCCATGCTGAGGAGGCACTGTGCTCAGTCCTTAGGCAATAGGATGCCCCTTGCCCTTTAGCAAACCCCTGTGGCTGGCCCAGAAGTGGCTTTCTTGGACACAGTAGAAGCCATGTCCTGCCTTTCACAGCCTGAAGTATAGGTTGATTCAACATGGAGCTGGTCAGTCACATCTAGAAGAGAATGTGGGAAGGAATCCCAGAGATACCTGTGCCTCCAAAATGTTGGTGAACAGCATCCTGATAGGCTGGTATAGTGATTATATAGTGGATAACAGCATGATTGTGGTGAAAGGTTTGTTTTATTATCTGGAGAGGATAAGCAGTCTGAGAAGCATGAAAGAGCAATCGTGCCTAATTCTTATAAACTAGGAAAATCAAATTTAATTAAGATGACATACAAGACAGTGTTCTTTTTTCAGTCCATTTCACTTAGTAGAACTCATGAAAATAAAATATTAAGGTGAGACCAAATAAACTACATGTTAATAATTGACTTGTTTTACAAGATACTCAGAACAATGATTAAAAAAGGGTGGAGCATTCTGTAGAAAGAGGGGGAGAAGGCAAAAGAGCTCTCAGTGATGTAAAGAAACAGCAAAATGATCTAAACTAAACTGAAGCGTATGGGACAGCGGAGATCCCACACATTTGATAGGTGTTGGTATGTTGGGGCTTATAAAGACTTTGATTCCTCCCCTCCCCCGATTTTATTATTAATATATAATCCCTTGCTTCACAGGAAGCCAATACAGCTTCCAGAACATATCAGTTGGAGTGACGGTATCAGATTCTGGTGCTTACAAGTTTGGCAGTCACTCTGCACAAGCCCCAGCCTATTGAGAGAGATATTGGGGAGGAGAATAATAATTCAGACAAGAAATTTTAAATTCTTTATTGAGAATCTCAGTGCTCATCTCTTCAAGAAACCGTAGGCTGCATCTCAGAAAAGCCTTGGACATAAGATAACTATATAATCTGGTACACATGGGGAAATGCCTCCAAAGTTGTGACGGGGGAGCGTTAGACAGTTAATTAAAAGCATTGAAGAGAGCTGCCTATATAAGTTTCTACTTGGAAAATGAAGTGACAAAATGAACCTGAAAGTTCCGAACACAATTATGCAGCACAGGTGTAGTCTTATTGGGTTGTCAAGGAAAGAAATATTGTCCAGTGTGTCAGAAACATTTATTATCGGTGTAGTATTGGGCTAATGACCGCCTAATGGGAGCATATACTACAGATACAAAATATGGATTACATGTTAGTTTTAAAAAAAGACTAGCTGCTCCAAAAGCTAGTGTAGAATCAAAGGAGATTATTCAGATATTGATGTCATTGTGAAGAATAAGACCGTGATTAAATATAAAGTAAATTAAAAAGACTTCATTGATAAATTCAAAGATTCATTTAGATAAGAGAGAAACAAATATATCTAATGTGACAGTAATGGGACAGATAAATCACTGGCATACTGAACTATGCAGATTTGATTTTGTATGCATATAATTAGGTCAGTCAGATATATTGTAGAGCATATCCAGCTGTGTATTAGACATCAAGATGTGTTGTGTGAAATTGCTCTGTAAATTAAATCATAATTCACATTATTTTTCTTACTGTTAAAGGTGGACTTGGGTGAAAGTAAGATTTGTTTCTGCTGTGAAGAATTTCACCCAACCAAATGCACAGAGAAAGAGAATGCATTGAAACTGTACCCAGTTCAGTCATGTAGCGCTGTTCACCTTCTACTCAAGGTATTATGAAAGCAACACCAAAGAACTAATGCTTCAAGAATCTTTACACCACAGGGAGAAAAAACAATATTTAAGTGTGTTGCCCTTTGCCATGTAACAACTCCCATTGACTTCCAACCCATTTTCTTGTCCAGAAACTGCTTCCCACTCCAGTATAGTTTGTTCTTAATCTGCAGACTATGCTGCTGACAAGCACGTCCTCCTTTCTCTTGGCTCTTGGCCTCATTAGAAAAGCATGTGAGTTCCTGGCCCAAAGAACGTGGGAAGGGTTCCCACAGCAAATTGGTGAGGACAGTCAGGACTCCTGCTTGGAGAAGATCTGATCCTCTTTTCAGCAACCTGAAAGTCCTCTGATTTCCCCCTCCTTTTCATTCTGTGTCACCTAGTGGATCCTAATAAACCCTTAGAAATTAGCCAGATCCAACAAATCATCTGGAAGATTGAGTCAAAGTATAGATTACAAAGATTATTACTGTCGTTGTCCTCTCCTCCCTCGACTTTCGCAGATGTTTGATATATAACTCATAATCTTTTTGCTTTTCAGAAAGTTCTCTTTGCTCTGTGTGCCCTCAACGCTCTGACAACCACAGTATGCTTGGTAGCAGCTGCCCTGCGTTACTTGCAGATATTTGCAACAAGAAGATCCTGCATAGTAAGTGAGTGCAAGGCACAATCTAATAAAATACAGCAGTAATGATCATAGAGCTGCAGAACCAGTAGCCAGATCTTCTGTATAATCTAGTCATGCTTATTAGTACATTATATCAGCGTAGAGAAGTTTGTTGGTTAACAGAGATTGTGTTTGATTAGGATGAATCGCAGGTGTCTGTGGAGGAAGTTGAAGAACAAGGCCGCATTTCAGATCCTGAGGACTTTGTACCGCCCATGCCACCTCCATCATACTTTGCTACATTCTACTCTTGCACACCCAGAATAAATCACAGGTAAAAAGCACGAAATGATCGTCTTTTCTACATGTCTCTTACGGCAGAGGTTCTCAACCTTTTTCTTTCTGAGTCCCCGCTCCCCAGCATGCTATAAAAAGTCCAGGGCCCAGGGACGGTGAGGGGGGCTTAGGATTCCTGGCTGCAGGCTGTGGTGGGGTGGGGGGCAGCTCTGGGCTCCGGGCTTCAGCCCCATGGCTCCACTCCCAACTTTAGCCCTGCAGAAAGCACCGCAGCTCCTAGCTTCAACCCCATGGCTCTGGCTTTAGTCCCATGGAGAGTGCTGGGGTTAGGGGCTCTGGTCTTCAGTCCCAGAATTCCACACCTGGTTTCAGCCCCGTGGGATAGCCAGGGCTTGGGGCACTGGACTTCAGCACCATGCCTCCTCTCCTGGCTTTATTTCTGCTGGGACACCAGAGTTCGGGACTTTAGCCCTGCAGGGAGTGCTGAGGCTCGGGGCTTCCCACAGTTCTGCTCCCAGTTTCAGCCCTGTGAGGGCACCAGGGCTTGGGGCTTTAGACCCACAGGGGCACTGGGGCTCAGAGTGCTGGGCTTCAGCCCTATGGCTCCTCTCCTAGCTTCAACCCCATGGGGAGTGCCGAGACTTGTGGCTTCAGCCCCGTGGCTCCAGCTTCAGACCCAGTGCGGGTGCTGTGCATGGGATTTCAGTGCCGGGGGAATGCTGGGCCTCGGGACTTCCCGTAGCTCCACTCATGGTTTCAGCCCCATGGGGGTGCTGGGGCACTGGACCATGGGTTCCTGCATCCCCCTCTAACTGACTGGGGGGCTACAGACCCTTGGCTGAGAACCACTGTCTTATGGAACACTGCTTAACCTCATCTCCTCAAAGACATTTCTTGCTGTAACTCAATGTACAGTATTGCCATGCTTTTGAAAGGATGGATGATGCAGGGCAATATAGCTACTGTAATTCCAGCTTGACCTGAGGGTATAAATTTGCAGTTTTCACCTAAGCGCCTGCAAGCGCTTGTCTCAAAGTAGGTGAAATACTGTAACCGGACATTATTGAGAACATCTGTGATGATGTAGACTCTTAACTGAACCAAGCCAGACTGAGAGCTAGACTCAACTGCTTTGCAGTACTCCTGATGGAGAGTAGCCTTAAAGATAGTTCAGCTAGTCAGCACTGGTATCCACCTTCACAGCTCCCTCTGGTGCAGGGAATATGACTAGGAAAAAGTGCCCTTGTGTTCTGGTGATCTCTGGCTGCCAGAACTGTCCCCGTTGAGGGGTCACTGCAGTTGGTATATACTAAAGTAACCCTAAGACCTCTTCACTGCAGAATTAACTAGCATGATCGGCACCCAGGCCTGAGTACCTGGATTAACCTCGCCTAGCCTGGGTGTGAGCTACACCTACCTGTGTTACTGGGCCCACACTGGTTCTGCATTCACTTGTTTGTCTCTAGGACTTTTGGGGTAAGAGCTCAAAGCTTTCAGTGCTGCAGTAAAATGAATCACTCCATTCTCACTAGTGACTTATGGGAGAACCTGTCTGTCCTCTGGGCCCACTGATGGAATTGTGTGAAGGCTTAGGAGAGCTATCTGCACAAGAGTGGTTTAGCCTGCATCCTCACTGCACAGTGGGCAGGTTACCAGCCCCAGTGAAAGCACCATTTGGCCTTTAGCCTATAGCTTCAGATGAGCCAGCTAGCCCAGAATAAAAGTGCCACCAAACTTGGGAGAAAGGGTTTTTTTGTGTGGATAGGAGAGGATTAGGGGCAAACCCTGAGTAAGAGCCTATCTTAACTCTACTATGAAGACTTACCCTACATTGACTGGCAGTGTGAGGATCAGAGAGTTGCAAAGGTACCAATGTAGCCCCTTTCCCAAGATGTGCCAGGCACCAAATGGACAATCCTGAGGATCTGTGAGAACAGCATAGCCTGAGGCCGGCTGTAGGCCATAGAGATAGAGATTAGTCATTTCAGTTCAGTGGAGGGCTTTGTATTTTATTGCCTGCACAGCACCTGTCCCAAGAACGAAGAGAGGATTTCAGTTTCCAGGGCTGCCAACCTTACATAAAGAGACAATCCCTGCTCCAGAGGGTTTATAATAATGTATAAAAGAACTGGTCTACATCGGGGAGAGGGTTGACCTAAGATACTGCGACTTCAGTTGCGTATCTTAGGTCGACTTACCTGGCCATTCCCACATCGGTGAGACGACCACTGCCGCTTCCCTGTCGACTCTGTTTCCTCCTCTTGCGGAGATGGTGTTCCAGAATCGATGGGGAGCGCATTCTGGGATCGATTTATCATGTCTAGATGAGATGTGATAAATCAATCCCCGATACATCGAACACTACCCGCTGATCCACTGGGTAGTATAGATGTACCCAAACAGACAAAGGGGACACAGATCTAACATACAGTCAAAAGAACATGATGTAGAACTGGAACAACTTTATTAGATACATATTTTGTTGTTGTACTTTCTTGTTGTTTTAATTATTTATTGGAGGTAGAGGTAGGGTAAGGGGAAATGGTAGACACGGAGGAGTTAGTACCAGAGAATAGAGGAAGGGAGAAGAACAGTCGTACCTCATCACCTGCCTACCCATATTCATTAGGCAGGGTTTAGAAGGCATTACAACATAGGAGAGTCTTAAGGAGGATAACGTAGTAGCTGTGTGGCTTTTGCCAGGGAGTTTTCCCATGGGTAAAGGTTAGAAAGAGAAAATAGGAAGGTGTTCTTTATATCTTAGCTTCAGATCCATAACAATATAAGTTGTCTTTTCAAAAGAGTGTGTTAAAAATCATGTAGTAAATCCAGCAAGTTTCAGTTTTGTTTGTAGTTTCCTACCCCAGAGGCCAGTTTATCCTTCTTCTTGTAGGATTGGGGCCATAATCTCACTGTGCCTCAGTTCCCTTTCTGTAAAATGGGGGCAATAATACTTCTATTTTCCCATCCTTTGTCATTTTTAGATAGTAAGCTCTTCCGGGCAAGAGCTGTCTCTCTTTACATACAGCACCTACTACAATGGGGCACAATGTTATTTGAGGCCTGTAGCCATTACTGTAATACAAATAATAGATATCGTAGGTCTTTCAAAAAAAACCCCACCTGTGAATATTTGTAATAGTCACAGAGTTAGTTAGAAAATGGAAGAAATTCCTCACCAAATTGCACCAGTTTAAAGTGGGTCACAGTATGGCACTAAAAGGTAGAGCGGGAGATGTTGTCTGTGAGATGATAGATATAACTAAGGCCATGACTCTTGTAGCTATTAAAGTTCCTACGGGATGGTCCCATGTACTTTTCACAAGTGTGTGTATATTAACTCTTGTGTCTTAGGCAAAAGCAAACTAGGTTAATTGCATTCAGAGAGGAAATTAGGGCAGGCCATAATATAGCAGTTTCTGGTGCCTGTATTCAGTTGAACATACTCACAGACTTTAAGGTCAGAAGGGACCATTAGGATCATCTAGCCTGACCTTCTGCACAATGCAGGCCACAATCTCACCCACAGATTTCTGCCCAAGATCTCTAAATGGCCCCCTTAAGGATTGAACTCACAACCCTAGGTTTAGCAGGCCAATGCGCAAACCACTGAGCTGTTATTCCTCAAAAGGCCCCATTTGCAGCCAATGCATGTTGTAAACCCCTTTCCCATGGCAGGGATTTAACCAACGCCCTCACCAGCCTAGGGGAGTGGCCGAACCGCTACACCAGAGTGGGCATCTTACATCCAGGCAGAGTTTCAGATCCATCAGCCCCAGAATAGTGAGGTTTTATTTTTTTTGTCATTTTACAGTAAGGACTTTAATTAGGTAAATAAAATATTCTTATTGCTATTAATCTGTTCTAGAGATGGGCTTCGGGCTAGCAGGAAATGGAAATGTAATGTCATGACTTGCTGATGAAAAGGGTGATTCTGTGGTGTTATGAGGGCTGTGTTCAGTTATGGTGTATTTTTGATGGTATAGTAAGCTCAGAAGTAGAAAGCAACAGACAGATTTAATTTCCTCTCTTGGGAGACTGCAAAACATGACTCACTAGCTCAGATCCACAGTGTCCAGCAATGTGTGATTTAGATTTGATCTGACCTTTTCTTCTCCATTACCCCATCCCTCCCCCCGCTTATGTACTGTAACCTGCTTTTTCAATCCTGGAACTACAGTGGGTTCAGCTTCCAAAACCAGATCAGCCTTGTTCAGAAGGGAATAGATCAGGAGCTACCGCCAGGCGATGGAAATGCCATCTGTGAAGCACATTTGGGCAACTTCCAAAACAGAGATACCTCTAGTATGAAGGAAACATTGCAGAGACCAAAATGCATGCCAAGGACACAATTGGAATGAACCCACATCCTCCTCCTCCTTTCAAATTGCAGAGCCAAATCCATTGTTTCTGAAGCCAGTGGATTTTTGTTTGTTTGTGCATCCATGTGATGTGCTCTCCCTGAAACTTTTTTAATTTTTTATTTAATGCCAGACACCGACAACAAACTAGTATTACAGATGCGGTATGTTTTACTCCTACTTGTAATCTTGTTGTCTTACAAGGAAGCAGACAATGTAATTAAGTAATTTTTCAAGATTAGTATAATAGCAGTAACTGTTCTAGATTAGATGGGACCTTTCACAGGAAGAATATGGTAGAAAGGAAACACCCAGATGATATTTTTCTGGGTGCACACTTAGGGGCTGGAGGGAGTTCTTGCTCAGGGGGCCATTAACTCCATTAATGTTTGGCTTTAAATTTTATTTGGGGGTTGGAGGGATTCCCCACAATGAAAATCTAGTTATTTTTTTAAAAAACCCTCATGATATAAAAAACCCGTCATGCATTTTCAAACCTCACTCCACCTCCTGATGTCATCGGTGGTGACTCTGTGGGTGCTCTGGGGCTGCAGCACCAATGGGGAAAAATTGGTGCTTGTCACCCCCTACTGCCAGCACTGCACTTGCAACCTCCCTAAACCTAGCCCATGATTCCCCACTGGGGGCTGTAACCCCCAGGTTGAGAAACACTCACCTAGATGTCAAGAATCAGAGAGGTAGCTGTGTTAGTCTGGAATTGCAGAAGTGACAGAGTCCTGTGGCACCTTAAAGACTAACACAGGACTCTTTGTCACCTAGATGTGATGACTACCCCCTGGAAGATCTCTGAGTACCCCCAGGAGTACTCATACCCCTGGCTGAGAACAATGGTTTTAGAGGAAGGAGATGACAAAGGTTGCAAAACTTTTTTGCTCTAAAGCCACAACCAGTACAGAACTATGTCATAGTCTGGGAGCAGTGTACCAGCCCGAATGACCACGGGGTTCCATACAAAAAAAGTGTTGGTGTCAGTACACTATTATTTTTCTACCCTCATGTAGTCCCTACTCAGAAAGCTACCGCAGCCCCTAGCTTGTGATTTTTAGTTTAAGATTTTACTGCAAATGAACATCTTAATCTGTAAATGTCTTCCATCTTTGATGCTCTCACTGAGATCAGGTGGAGATGGCTTCTCCACCTCACCAAAATCTTGGGGCAAGCCCTGTGACGATAGGCATTTGTACTGTGATGCAGATGCTGGTAAAGGAAAATAGAAGGAATCTCTCTTGATGGACTGGGAATGATTGCCTAGAACAGAAGGTTAGATGAATAGTGATCCCAGTTCCTCACTTAAACTGATATAAATTCCATGCGTCACAACTACATGAATTCCTCTCACCAACATAAAAACAGAGCATAAAATCATAAAAAAATCATGAACAAACTAAAATACAAACACACACAACCTGCCCTCCAGCATTCATAGGAACTGCTTAAGTATTAAACAGAAAAACTCATTTTAATGCCTTTTTAATACTCTGTCCCCAAGTAAAATTTAACGTAATGTTGAATCCAAGATTCTATTAACAAACATTTTAGGAGTGCCTTCGCTAGATAAGATTAGATTAGTTTCAGAATAAAACGGAAGGTTCAGTAAGGCCTTTCTTTACACCAAGTAAATATGCAGGGGACACATGTTCCATTATCATAGGTGATATTAAACTTACCCAGATTCAGTGTACATGTGGAATACCTGAGAACTGCACAGAGATCATGTAACATTAGCCTCTGAATGTTCCCTTCCATTGTTCAACATAATGAAAACTTTTATTTTTAGGGATGGCTGCAGTAGTTTGGTTAAAATGAGCCCCAGCTTGCATTTCATGCTTTTTCCCAAAGGGAACTGATCCCAAACTTCTTTAGTTTTATAAAGGTTTTGTGAAGGAGCCACCTTGCTTTTCTTTCGCTGCTTCCCACTCCATCTTCTTAACCATGAACCTTCACCAGCTGATTTGAAGTTTTTCTCCTCCCATGTTGCAAGCAGCTATGTTTCTCTTTTCTCCTCTGCAATGCTTTTCAGGCATTTCCATTCCTGTTCCAGTTTGTCTGAACTTCCTCAATAACACTTTCACAGGCACTTCTCATCCCCCACCTGTCCCACTGCCACCCCACCCCTCCACAGGCGAAATGTGTCAAACATACAGCATATTTCTCTGCCATAGGCAGCTAGAGCAGCTCAACCCACAAAAGTTTGGCTGGAATTGGACTTGGGGGGCGGGGGGAGGGCTCTGGTTTTGTTTTAGGCAGAAACTCTATTGTCCACACACAAATGTGTATGCCTATTGAATTCCTTTTATTTTATTTTTTTTGGAGCTACCGCATGTGATATAAAATTATGTTTCCACAATCTGGAAATAGAAAATGTGACCAGCAATTGGAGGTCAGTGAAAATGAGTTTTACTGGAGATTTCAAAAGCCAGTGAATTTCCAAGTCAGTCCTTAGTGTTTTGTGAGGAAACCAGCCCTTGAGATGTCAGTCATTAGTGTTTATTTATTCAGATGTTAAATATAGTAGGATAATAACATGCAATCAAAAGTAACATTTACAACAACAGACTTAGCAAACAGAGAAAACAGAGCTCTACTCCCTTATCCTGGCTTAGCTATCGCTAAGGAAAATGTAGGCGGGAAGGGCTGATGGAGATTTCTGTTGTACTTTTGAGTTACTGGGATCTCCTTCCATCAAAGACTCAACAGTGAGCTAATAGGATTCATCAATCATATCTGTGTCTATTCACTGATTAGAGTGCCATGGCCTAACTTTTCAAAAGTAGACGCTAACCTTAGTAGATGCTAAGTTTTTGTGTGCTTGTATTTAGACATCTAAGGCATGTGGTCATGAGCACCTTTAAGAGTTGCTGAACTCCCACTGACTTCAGTTAGAATTAAATTCAGCTCACAGTTGTCTAATTTTGGCTGCCCCATTTTTGGATGCCCAACCTGAGAGGATTATTTTTGAATGTTTGGCCTCAAAACTCTCATATCTGCATGAACTGGATTCAGTATTAAACTCTTGGGGCAGTCTCTTCTTTGGCTGCTTCAAAGTCCCTGTGAAGATTCTGTAGGGGTGAGTCCAAGACATTAGTTTCCCATGGCTTTCTGAAAAAATCTCTTGCTGGTCTCAGAGTTCATTAACTTTTACTGTGATCCTGTACAACAGAACCAGTGAAATTCTCTAGCTAATCATACCTTTTTGCAGGTAGAAAGCTGCATGGAGGAGGAGAATAATACAAAATTATTTTTCCTAGGATGCTTGGATCGGATGTTATTCCATTACCACATATTTATGGAGCTAGAATTAAAGGAGTTGAAGTGTTCTGTCCTTTGGATCCCCCTCCTCCATATGAAGCTGTGGTGCGCCAGATCAGTCGTGAGCAGGTACAGTCCATGGGATTCTAGCAACCTTTGTTTACTACGGAGATAAGATTGAACTGAGAGCTAGAAGAACTGAATTTGTACATCTAGTACTTCTCTGTTGGAGAACAGCAAGATAGTAGCTTTGTGTTATCACTTTGTATCACTGCAAATATCAGTAGGTAAAGTCTACTGGACTCACTTTTGCAAATAGTGGAAAATCAAGCAGAAACATTTTCCTCATTTGGATTCTTAAGCATTTGTGGGGGGCATTTTTTAAGAGCAAGTAAAACTGGATATAACTTTCAAATGGATCATTCCTAAACATAAATCCATTAGCCTTTCACATATTTTCCTCATTGCTATTAGCATATTTACTGCTGACAGCAGCTGTTTCATGTAAAGCAGGTTATGCTGCTCACAGCCCTCCTCCTCATCTTATAATGAAACAAAGTCCACATTGTCCTGTAGCTCCTTTTTAGGTAAATATAATTCTGCAGCCATTCATGGCAGCCTTCTGTAATGTGAGCACCAGGCTAAGGAAGGGATTTGTGGAGGAGTGAATCTTGGAGTGTTGAGCACTAGTAATTGAATGTGATTGTTCCTGACACTTGCACCACTACTTGTGCAAATAGTGATCAGCAAACAGAACTACTGGTCCTCTGCTCGAACGTGCAGAGTAGAGCAGAAACAATGAAGTCATGGCTGGAGAGAGGCAGAAGTGGAGATGGGAATGCAAGCTCTGCTTCCTGATCCCACTTCCCCCAGAGCCTTTGGAGGCCCTTCCACACCATGGGATTTTTGGAGGGTGGAGCGGGAAGGAGATGTTTGCCACAACATTCCCTCTCACTAATTAGGGGATACCAAAGGTTGCCACTGCTTGAAACAGTAGTAACTCAGGTTCCACATCAGCAACCTTCTTACTAAGGAACTGTATGCACAAGCATGGAAGTATTCCGAGAGGGAAGGGGCCTGAAGGGCAGCATGGTGGGACAGCTCCTCAGTGGGAATGGATAGTCTTTTCCTTGGAGATCCATAGGGCTGGGAGTCCTCACCCCACAGCCTCACTGCTGGCCTAAATTCTTCCCACATGAAAATGTTTCAAGGAAGCTCTGCAAGGTATAATCTGGTCCTAAAACAGCTGTATAATAATATTGTCTGAACTGGACAATGGATGTCATTTGTAGCAATGTGTCTGACTGGTTGTTGCAGGGGAATATGTACATACAGTATGTGATTATTTTTTATAAAGCATTGCTGTGCACTGTTAAGCTGTTGTGGTTTCACTGTGGTCAGTGCTGCTGTCTCTACATGGTAAATGTTTGCAAAGTGCAAAGTGCAAAGGGAACTTTTCAAAGGAAAGAGATTAACATTTTTTACTCTTGCTAATTTTGTGTGCCAGGGAGGTGCATTCCAAATGCCAGATGTGGCAGAAGCTGTCGTTGGGCCACCAGAACCAAATGACACACAAGTCTCTCAAGGTAACTGAGGATGACCTTAGACTGGTAGCACCTTTTTAAATACAAACAATCCAGCCCAGAGTTTCATACCAAAACTAGTTGAACATTGCCACAGCAATATCTTGCTTTGTGCTTATTGCTTTGAGGATGGGCACAGATTTACAAGCCTGCAGATATGGAATGGCACATAAATTAATATTGTTTAAAATGCAGGCAATTTAGGTGTTATCCACACACTTATTGTAACTCCACTGGCTTCAGTTCAGTTATACCAGGGAGGGACTTGACACTTTGATCCTTCACCATTTCCTGATTCCTTGTTGGCTATAGTTTGTTATTGTGTTATCTCTCCCTTTTGAGCTGTCCCCCACTCCAACTTTCCAGGTTGATAACTGCCTTTATGTTTCACCTCATCACTTCCTGCTGTTATCTGGATTTCCTAGGCTGTGATCAAGTACCAGACCAGATGCTACAGTAAACAAATAAAAACAAACCCCTGGGATATTCTTTTTCAGTATTTTCAATCACTGTGGCTTTTCTGTTAACCAAAGTGATAAACCATCATTTCTCAGGTTCTGAAAAAGATTTACTCACTTCCCTCATACAAACAAAAATACTTTGTTCACTTGCAAGATACCAGTTGCTGTCAGGGATGGTTACAAAATGAGCATCCAGGAAAAATATCCAACTGCATCCTCTTTCAAATTCTCTGCAACATAATATATTGCATTACTTGCTGTCACAATCATATGGTCTGTATTATAGTGGCATATGATTGCATGGAGCAGGGGGCCTGATCTTTGATCAGAAGGAAAGAAAATGAATGAACAGAAATATTTTCTTGGGCTCTCCATAGCTTAACTAGGAGAGTATGAAATTGGATTTTAAAACATAGCAAACTGGTGTGCAAAAGGCTGGCTTATAAATACAAATCTGTAAACACAAGTATTAGGTTATCTGGTTTCCCACAATACCATGTCAAATGCCATCATACTCAGGTATAGCCACTGAAATGCAGGACTTCAGCTAAGTACTTTTTTTTTTCTTTCACTAAGATGATGTGAACTGTGATATCTTCCAAGGGTGCTGTTTTGTTCAAAACTTTCAGTTAAACAATTTGGCAGCAGTTCAGCTGTGCCCATTGGTGACAGTGACACTGGTTGTAAGAAGTGGATCATTTTTTGACAAGGCCTATGAGGAAGATATTTGTAGTTGTACAGGCTTCGGATTTTTTTTTTCCCAAGCCTTGCAACTTCCATCGAGCTCAATGGCAATCATTAATATGTGGCTTAAGTGCAAATTTAATCTGTTATTTGCTGTAGGATATTGCATAGCTGGTTTATTCTGGTTTGTTTTCCTTCATCTTTACCTGTTATGCAGTAGGTGGGGATATTCCTGACTCTTCCAGTAGAGAGAGCCTTTCAACTTCAAATCCGAGCTCTGTGCCTGCAGAACAAAAGCCTGCACACAAGAGAGTCTTCAACCCTCTGAGGAAAAGATCAAAAAGCGACCCTGTGCTACACGGCTTGCCACCTAGAGGTGATTAATTTTCTGTATCTACACTATCATGCATTGCACTCATTTTCCTCATGCTGTATTGGTCAGATTATGCCAATGCCTTGAATTTGATATAGCAATCTGGCAGACATTGAATGTATCATATAGAGGCTTTGGGGTGACCACAATTAAACAGGAGTATGAGTTAAGAGCAAACATGCACACACCTTTCCAAAGACATATAGTAGCACTTTTTGGCTTCTACATTTGTTTTTCTTTTTAGTATTTGTAGCTACTAGTAAATAAGGAGGAAAAATACTGGGTGTTTTCCCCCTTCTGTGTATTTATTTTTCACTTAACTAATATTTGCATCTAATGAGCATGTTCTAGCTTGTGCACTTGTTTCACAGGGACGTCATAAATTTCTGAGCCACCATCTCCTGCCCACTCACTCTTCCCCACCTTGTTATCCCAGTATCCTTTCATTAACAGCGTCTACATATGCACTGGTCCCAAACCCAGGTCCAGATTTCCACTTAGGCACGGTAGGCACGTGTCTTGGAGCACCAGTGTTTGGGGGTGCCTAAAAGTGGCTTAAAGGTTTCATTTTTTATGGAAAACATGAAGGTCATCTGTAAGGTGGTGGTAGTGGGGCGGGGGGGGGAGACACTGAAGATGCTGTGCCTTGGTGCACATAAGGTACCCAAACCTAAGGAGACACTACTGTTTCCATGGACATCTGCTACAGGATTGGGTGCTTTGGGATATGCTGGCTACAGTTCATTCCCCTTTGCAGTTCTAAAAATCCCCACTAACTAAAACCTCCCAACTTTCAGTCTGGGTTACTGGAATTCTACCAGGAGTAGCTGATACATATTCACTTCTCTCAAAATAAATTATGGGTGGGTTTTAATAACTAATGCTTGCTTAGGATAATAAAAGAACTGCAATTTCTGTCTCTAGTGCAGGAGTCAGCAGCCTTTCACAAGTGGTGTGCTGAGTCTTCATTTATTCACTCTAATTTAAGGTTTCGCGTGCTAGTGATACATTTTAATGTTTTTAGAAGGTCTCTTTCTATAAGTTTATAATATAGAACTAAACTATTGATGTATGTAAAGTAAACAAGGTTTTTAAAATGTTTAAAAGGTGTCATTTAAAACGTAGAGCCCCTGGACTGGTGGTCAGGACCCAGGCAGTGTGAGTGCCACTGAAAATCCGCTCACACGCCACTTTTGGCACACGTGCCATAGGTTGCCTATCCCTGCTTTAGCATTTAAGGAACCTGTCACTGTGTTGTACTTACTCGTCTGTATAGCATTTAGCATATTCTCATCTGATCATCTTTCTCTCCCCCTTCCTCCCCCCAGGTTAATGTTTTTCTCCTGCATGCATGTTTTCCACTCCGTCTTTTTTCTTCTTCCCCTTCTTTCACAGTGCTCCTGAAGCAATGGTTAAATGGCATAGAACAGTCATCTATTAATAGCAGAGTAGATACGGTGGAAGCAGGAGAGGCTCTGTGCTGCACATAAAAGCAGCTTTTAGGCACTTAAAACCATATCATCAGGCCCCCAGTTTGTAATCGTTTCAATACAATGTGGCCTTGAGCCACCTGAAAGGGAACTACCTAGCTGCTGCAGAGATGGAAGTCAGCTGCCACACGAACTAGGGAAGTCACGGCCATTTAGTTTGAGCTCCCTTGATGAGAGGTACTGGAGTTCCTCCTGGAATTATTGTTCTCTCTGGCATAATTCTCACATTACAGATCTGCTTTATTAACCCGTGGGTGCTTTTCTCATAACCAAAACACAGTAGTAACAATTTTTATTTTCACAACATGCCTTGGAATAGATTTTTGTCCCCATTAAGTTCTCCCAAAGTCAGTGTGAATGGAATCTTCAGTCAATTAAAACAACAACTGAGTGTATGGTTACTAATTTTTAAACAAAAAATCTGAATAGTTCATAAGCAATCCTCTTGATCAAAGACTGTATTAGAACATGAACAGTACAATATAGCTTGTAGGGGTAAACAAAATAAATAAAGGAACTATGGGCATTAGTTGTCTGTCTGGTTAGATGTGGCCTCAGGTTGCTTTCTTTTCATATATTTGTAAAAATGAGCAGCTGCAATGTCTTAGTGGTATCAGAATACAGTAGAAGGGGGAGAAGAATCAGTGGTACACCTCTACCCTGATATAACACAGTCCAATATAAGGTGAAGTCTGATATAACACGGTAAAGGAATGCTCGGGGTGAGCGGGGGAGAGCATGGCTGCATGCTCTTCTACCTCGACATAACAGTTTCACCTAGATCACGGTACGATTTGTTTGTCTCCTGAGGACAGCATTATATTGAGGTAGAGGTGTACTTACTTATGTTAGAAAGCAGAACTACTGTTCACAAATTGTGACACTCACTGTAGTTTAGAAAGGATCATACAGGCCCTGTGCAGTACTTAGACCCGATGAAGGACCTTTGGTATAGAGGATGCAACAGCTTCGTTTAATCTGTGGCTTTGTCTTCCTGGTAAGTTACCGCACAGCAAATGCACCAGCTTATTGTGCCATAACTCACCATGTTGACCCTAGTACAACACAGTAAAAGTGCCAGACTGTGGCTTAGTATACTACAACTTTCACTCCACTGTAACAGGGTCCACACTGATAAGTTACTGCATGGCAAACTGGTGCATGGTAGATTCACACCTTGGCTTGCCATGCATCTACTCACTCTGCAGACTAGCTCTGGCCCCTGATTCCTATGTAGTACAGAGTAGAAGTAATAAGGATTATAGAACTCCTATTTCTTTCTTTAAAAACAGTCAGCTTGTTTCATGCTGACAGTCACAGCCCTTAACATGTTAGTCGTGGGGGGGGGCATTCTGCCCCCACCGCCATATTAAAAATGCTGCTCACAATATTTTAAAAGGCTCAGAAAGTCTGTAAATGTTATTTGTCAAACTAATAATACATAATCACCCTGTTTTTATTTTAGTAATTTATTTATTTCAAAATACCTGTCAGCAAGTATGTCTGTAACAATACAAACACACACAACATTCCCCCCAGGAGCAGAGCCTTAAAGAAACCCCTGTGACAACGCAGTTCCTATTTCTCTGCTCCCTTCTCCCCCAGAGACCACCTGCAGGGCCAGGAACCCTCAACTCCTCCCCCCAACAATCCACCTGCAGGGCCTCCCCCCAGCTAATACACCCAAACACCTCTCCTTCCC
>ML677339.1:18504571-18583141 GCA_007922305.1 Dermatemys mawii | reverse complement strand
CTGCAGGGCCTCCCCCCAGCTAATACACCCAAACACCTCTCCTTCCCGGAGCCCAACAGTGCCCCCCCCCCGCCCATATACCCCCCCCCACCTCTTTACCCCCCTCCCCCCCCAGAACCCAGCTGCAGAGCCCCCACCCCCACTTGCCCAGATGCCTGTTCCCTTCACTCTCCAGAGTCCAGGGATCCAGAGGGAGCAACAGCCTACTAATCAGGCCCAGGTTGCATAGAGTTTCCTGCACACCACCCTCTCCTATCAGGGCATGCTGCGAACTGTAGCTGCCAGGAACAGTCTAGTTCCCCCCTGCCCCACAGCAGAATGCAAGCTGGGCTCTGCCAAGTCCAGTGACCCCTAGTGGAAGCCTGCAGCACTGCAGCCCATGTCTGTGAAGGAAAGGAAATTCTGCATGCACACCATTAGTTTCTACAAAATTCTGCATTGCACAGTGGCGCAGAATTTCCCCAGGATCAATGTGCAAAAAAGTGGTAACAAGGAAAAGAAAAAGCGTCTATAGCGCTAAGAATATGACAGAAGGACACAACCCATGGTCTTGGATCAGCTACAGTGTAGCCCTGATCCCTGTCATCTGATTGCAGGCCTTGAACTATTTTTTTCTTCCCTATGCATGTATAATTTCTCTCTCTCTAATATGCACTCTCTACCTGGAGTAAATATGACACAAGGCACAAATATTTATATGGGGTGGAGGGGGGAATTGATGCTTGTTACCACTGGTACTAGCATGGCAATAATTAAATTTCACTGGTTACTACATCTCATTTATTTGTGCAATGTATCAGTGTTGAATTATTATCAGCGCTGATATCTCATTTTGACACTGTTTTTTCCACCGCACAGATAAAATAAATGGGCTTTGATTCTTTTGTTTTTGCCTTCAGGTCTGGTACTAAGCTGTGAAGCTGCAACTCAGACTGAATTAAAACCAAAACTGGCCCCTGTCACTTTGCGAAAGGGTTTGAGAGCAAGAGCTTTGAGAGCAAGACCCCGGTCTCTGGTAGACTACAAGTCATACATAGACACTAAGCTGCTTGTGGCAAGGTTCCTAGAGCAGTCCTCTTGCAGTATGACCCCTGACATATACGAACTGGTGGAAAATATCAAATCTGTTTTAAAATCGGACGAAGAACACATGGAGGAAGCCATCACCAGCGCCAGCTTCCTGGAGCAGGTAGCTTATTGTTGGAGGCGGAATGAACTGGAGTCCTAAATATTTCCTCACTTTGTTAATTGGCTTCTCTAGCATACAAACCACTGGTACAGTTTGCAGCTGCACTCGCTGGATAGCACCAAGAGTCAGAGTTTGGCCTCTAGCAGGGTTTGCTGATATGTCAGGTTGGTTCTGGGAAAGAATGAGAAGTCATGCATCTAAAATACATTTGCAAAACACAGAGCTAAGCAAGATTCAGGGGAGGGGAAGTGGAACACCATGCATACATAAAATTAAGAGGCAGATGAATATTAACCTCCTCCCCACTCCCAAAAACAGGGCAAAATCCTTTACAGCAGAAACATGGACTACAAAGAGACAAGAGAATATTATACTTTACATAGAAAAAAAGTTGTAGAAGATTATAAAACAGAGTAAAGTGAAATTATAATTTATTACCCCATCGCAAACAAATAAAAATAAAAGTGTGGTATGTGGCCAGAGTGAATGGAATTTAGTGAAAACATAAAACTGTTAATTACTGCTACCATAACAAATCTCTGTTACCATGACGTTTTACAAGTTACTGTAAAATAGCTACGCCCCTTGGTTTCTCTATAATCTGTTGTTTCTAGTGCGAGCTTTTTGCTATAGCTTTCTAAAGCTCCAGGGCCATTTTTAAAGCCAATGGACTAATTCAGTCTTAATCACATTGACTTTGTTTGTATTTTATAACTCAGCTGCAAATCACAAAATTATGCAAAAGTAAGTCTGCATTCTAAAAAGAGCTCCAAATCTAAGTGTAAGGCAAGTAAAAACAGGTGGATACTGAGAGATGGGGGAGTAAAGGAAACAATGGACAGTAGGGTAAGCAGTGCTTTCTGCATACCAACAACTTTACCACTGTCCACTTTCTTTATGTGCATCACAGAAAATGAGAGTTTTAAGGAAGGTTTGTACAACTCAGCTTCTGTCACAGGACCAAAACAGACTCCTAGAGAGGGAAATTTGTAAGCACACCCCCTTACTTTCCAAAGCAGTCACTGCTCTGCTGTTCCAGTTTTAGATAATATAGGGTAGTAATCTGCTCCTCCGGTGAGCACGCCAAGGTGGTTTGGCCTGGTTCCTCCCTACCCGTTACAGCCTTACACCTCCCTACACGGCCAGGTATATGTGGCATTCCTTTCTGATTTCCAGGACTATCAGGAAACAGCAAAGACCACTACTGAGCATATAGTTCAGCCTCACTGATCCACAGCATAGAAGGCTAACACCCCCTCCCCCCATCACTGAGAGCAAAAGGATGATGCAGGTCTGACCGGAGCCTGTGAGAAACATAATGGGATAGCTATCAAATCACCTTCCTCTTCTTCCCCTCCCCTCTGGAATTATGCACATGAATCTGTACTAGTCCAATATCAACAATCAGCGCACTTTAGTTTCAAAAAACAGGCTGAGAAAACACATGGAGTCATGACAAAATGTCTATGGCCAGGTAAGGCATAAAACAATCTCTTGCCTTCTGCCTCAAGACTATATTTTTTCCCCTCTATCCTTTATTCTCAGGGAAGTAGCTGTGTGTTGTAACTTCTAGCAATCAGGTAGCGGATTACTCAAGAAATACAGGATATAAAAAAACCCTACTAGAAGTGACCTAACTCTGTTATTTATTCAGGGAATCTTGAACCAAATACAAAATATCGTAGAGGAAAAGCAGACAGTGTGGAACACATCTCTATAGTAACAGGATGAGCACCCAGAAATTTCTCTTATAATTTGATACAATCCATATATAGGCCAGAGACTTTCTCATGATATGTCTTGGGTACCCTGGAGAGACAGAATGTTAAGGTGGGTGGATCTACAGAACAAGTAATTCTTTATTAAAATGGTGGGAAGGTCAATGGTTGTAGTTCACACAGGGTTTATGCAACTCTTTGGTTGCCTGGGTTTTTGCCCCAAGCATTTTGTTTTGTGTTTTAGGATCAGGGAACTGAGTGAGATTTCCCTAGCGTCACGCTGAAGCTGATGGTTTCACCCAGAGTCATAACTTGGCCCAAGTTCAAGGAAGGGTTTGAGAAACTTGCCAGAAGTACCCAAAATTGTGAAACTAGGCAGTTCTCTTTATTTTTTGCAGCTTTAGTCTTTACATAAGAATGGGTCCTTCAGACCAGATCAGCCTTCTCAGAGCTGGTCTGAAGGCTAGCTGATGGTAGAAGTGATAGCTTTTGTAAGAAGGGAAGGCTAGAACTAAGGAAAAAGTGAGAAATAATGACTCTTGGACCATTATTGAACATTATCTTGCACTCGGGGTGAGTTAATATCAGAAATATCTAAATATGTTTAGAAAATTTTTGGGAGGGAGACCAGGAATGAAAATGTGCTAATCCTGCACACATGCTGTGAGAAGGAAGATGTTCACACCCGCCCATGTCCCCAAACCTCATCAGTGATTGGGCCTGTGTATGGTTTTCAGTGTAGTACCTGCCACATCATGATACACATTAAGGAACTGTCAGCACATCTGGCACAGAATAATAGAATCAGAACTAGAAGGGCCCTCGAGAAGTCATGTAGTCCAGACCCTGACAGCTGTTTGTCCAACCTGTCCTTAAAAATCTCCAATGATGGAGATTCCACAACATCCCTAGGCAATTTATTACAGTGTTTAACCACTCTGACAGGAAGCTTTTCCTAATGTCCAACCTAAACTGCCCTTGCTTCAATTTAAGCCCATTGCTTCTTGTCCTATCCTCAGAGGTTAAGAAGAACAATTTTCCTCCGTCCTCCTTTTACGTACTTGAAAAGTACATGTGGTTATCCGAGAAATATTAGAGAAACCTACAGCTTGCAGTTTCCTGCGGCCCCCCCCCCCACTCCCGCCCGGAAGTTGGGCCAGGGGTGACTTCAGTAGAATATATTTTAAAAAGCAACAACTGAGAAACCAAAAGAAATACAGTTTAACTCTTTTCCATTTCTTTGAAGGTTATGACTCCAGCTCAGCCATCTACATCAAGGACACATACGCTCCCATTTAGAAGACACCCAGGGCTGCTGCACCTGGAGAGCTGTGGAGATCTGAGTACTTTCACTACATCAGAAAACCAGGTAGCAGAGAGGAGAACCCAGAGACTAGAGCACGAACGGCCCCATAGTCTCATTGGAGTTGTACGAGAAACTGTGCTCTGATTTGGTCTTGTTGCTTATCTGAGTTCCTGGGTGAGACAAACCAACAGGGCTTGAAAATAATCTCTGACACGCAGGTTGCTAGGAATATCACAAATACATTTTTTTTGCACTTTTGGAACCCTCCCCCACAGGAGACTCTAAAACTTTTCTCTTTGTTGTTCTGGTTCCCAGCTGGCTTTAAAATAAGGATATCCAGGTTCAATTACTATATTCCCAGATTATTGTTGTGGTGCACTGTTGTAGTTTTTCAGTTCTTGGAATTGATTCATTCTTGTTACTAAACCACATGTTATACAGTGGATAAAGTTGAATGACTATATCTTGACTTTTCAGGTAGGCATGGGTATGCATAAATTCACTCATTTTTGTCTTCTTAGGGCATATGGTCTAAACTCTGCTCTCCTGTCTGTATAAATCTGAAATGAAACCACTGAAGTCAATGGAACAGCTCCTCAACTGAGTTCAGCTGAGCTATGCCAATTTATACCCGCAATGATGCAGCCGTATGGATTTACTCCATATTAGAGCTGTGCAAATACTGCAGAACAGTATGTACTTTCATAAGTAGCCTTGGTGAAATTGTTTTGTGCTGCCATCTTGAAAACTCTTTGTGGGTTTGGGGGTCAGTCGTTTAGTCAAGGAACTGAAACCCTATCCTGGGCTTTTGGTGACCTCAGTCACGCAGCACAAAGAGTGAATTAGGAACAGCAAATACTCAGTCAAAGCAAAGTGAACAGTTCATGAGCAATCCAGGCGCTGAAACACACTGTCATCAAATATTTATCACTCTGAATAATGTACAAATTCATGAGTCATTCTGTTTGCAGATAATTCATGAGTGGTGAAAAAAGCACTAAATTTGTAAAATTGCTGACTACTAATAGTTTGGCAAATTCTATTGCATTTATGTTGGTAACTGAGAACAGAATTTAGCCCCATTTCTCTATTTTGGAAGGATACAGGTCATGATCCAAAGCCCTCTATAGCCATTAGGAGTCTTTCCATTGACTTTAATGGGCTTGGCTCAGGCTCATTGTTTGTAGCATCAAGGCTATTTATAACAGCCTCCGGCTTCCTGTATTGCAGCAAGATACAAGTTGTCCTTTAGGTCAGATGATTAAAGATTCCTGCTGTTACTGAAATTATAAAGCTGTACTTAGGGTAACTATTAAATCACTTTCCTTGGGAAAAACTAAGAACTCTACACGGTAAGTTCTAATCAAGCTTGCTTAGAAGAAGAAAGAGTGGATTCAGTTTAGTCTTGCTTGAAGGATGAGAAATGGTTGAGAAATAAACTGTTTAATTTGTTTATCTGGAACCAGTAGTTTTTTTGTTTACACAGCTTGTTCATGCCAATGCTGATCTCTAGCTAGAACCTGCTGCTTGGGGGAAGCAGCTGACGCACTCAGGCAGATCCCTGTACACCATTTTAAGGTCAGGCTTGACAAAGCCCTGGCTGGGATGATTTAGTTGGGGATTGGTCCTGCTTTGAGCAGGGGGTTAGACTAGATGACCTCCTGAGGTCCCTTCCAACCCTAATAGTCTATGAGAGGCTCAGAGCAGTATCAGCACCTATCTTTTTAATAATAACTATCAAGCAGTAAAACTGTGTCCTTGATTTTGCTGTGGGCAGATATAGTCATCAGTGGGACAAATTATCCCCCCCCCCCCACTTCCAACAGCTGTAGCACCGATCAATTATGAACACCGTGGAAGCAACTGTGTAGTGTCAAAGTCATAACTATTAGGTCATTAATCACTTAACTTTGCCCCAAGCTGTTCACTTGTAAACGATTAGCATCACTCACTGTGTTTCACAGAGATGTGCATGTACTGGAGCACCTGGGCTTCAAGGGCAATTTCTGATTACATAAGAATGGCTTCCAGGAGTAAGACCTCTGAACCATTTTGAAGGGAGTATTTTTTTTAATAGGCTCTGTTAAGTTCAGTCCTTTAGGGTGACAAGCACTGGTAGCAAGCAAGAAACTGAGGTAATACCACAAATGCAGTTTGATAGAAGTGGGGCCTGCTTTATTCAGCCAAAAGAAAATACAGCGTAGGTGTGGTGGCAACTAACCTCTCATGGTTTATGACTTCTTTTTAGTGACTTCCTTGACACATAATAAGAGGCCAGAATTGGCCCTTGACTATCACTTCAAGGAGGGAGGAATAGAATGGAAGTCTTTAACACCTGCACTTTGCAGAGCTGGCTGGAGGAGCGGGTAGGCGGAGTTGTCTGAAAAGCAGAAATGGAGCCAGAGTATCTACAAATCTACCACCCAACCCCCTCTGCATAGGAGTGATGGGAGGAAATAGAATTAAAGCTCCAACGTGGTTCTGACCATCATGCGCTGCAAGCTGAGAGAAAGAACCTGCCCCTCTGAATACTGCAGAACCTTACTGGGTCAAACAACTTTGCAGAGGGAGCAGATTTTGGCCACCAGTAAATTCCTGAGGGTAATGACTTACAAGATCAACTGTCCTACACAGTGACAGCAAATCCACCTATGGTAGGTCACATGTGCTGTAGCAAAAGTTTTAAGGAAATATGGGAATCATTCAATGTCTCTCCCCTTTCCCTAACAACTAAAATATGTTTGTCATAGAGAATAAGCAAAGGTTTTCACCTCATCTGCCAAAGAGAAATTCATAGCATGATAGCTGTGGAATAGGGGCCTTCTGAGGAGAACAAGGCATTGAACTGGGGAGTTTTGTACGTAACCAGAGTCTGATGTTTGTCATCAACCATTTATGTCCAGCACAAGTCAAATATCTTCAAGCCAGTTTTGAGAAAGCTGCCCCTAAGTTGAGTGAGTTATCATCTCATAAGGTTGCACATGCTCAGAAGAATTAGGCTAGCATTCTGTTAGAGAGTGATTGTGTCAGATTTAATGGCACTTGCTTACTGGGTCCAGATTAATCTCGTTCCTGTGTACTCAGGGGCTGAATTTGGTTTTTCTAGCTGCAGATGACAGGATTCCCCATGCTAGTGTTCCATACGGACTGAAGGTTAAAATGTGTGTACACATGCAGGGCCGGCCCACAACCTTTTGCCACCTGAGGCGGGGAGCTCAAATGACGCCCCCATGCCCTTTCGCTTGGAATTTTCATTGTCTTTGGGGAACATGAAGTTTTTCACTTGTTGTGGCACATGCAGTTCAAGGAAGTCCCTCAGGCTCTGCTCAAGTGGGTCCACAGTCCTGCATCATCCAGACTTAAGGAACTCAACTCAGCAGCAGCTGTTTCTTGCGCCTCCATCACACTCTTCTGATCTACACTTTTCTTCAGGAATGTGCATGGTTACATCCATTTCAGGTGGAGATATGGATGCTGCAGTAGCTGCCAGGTCACCTGCACTCTGACTAACTGAAAGACTCAAATGTTCATGGTGAGCCTTCTAGCCCCAGTGAGGAGGTGAGTGGTGAGGAGATGCCTGATCTATGTATCTCAGGAGAGCTCCTTCCTGTTTAGATAGACAAGCTTCCTTTGCTTTCTTTCTTTTCCCGAATGCTGCCCTAAAGGGGTGTTTTCTTCTCTCTCTCATGACTGCTGTTCTGTGCCAACTATAGTGGCTCTCAACACAAAATTGAAGGGGATAAATAAGCAGGCTCGTAGCAGAGCCTGAGTGAACATATCAATGTCTTAAAGGTCTAACTGGCTCCTACTACTTCAGTTGACAGCCTGTTCTCCTCAAGTGGGTTCAGGGAAGCAGCAGGAAATGGAAAGCTCCCTGATACGTTGGTGTTAATCAGTCCAGGCTCCTGGGGGTGCTAGAGAGGTACATAAGAGGCTCCTCCTCCTCCTCTCTCTCCCTGCAGTTCCTTCTGCTTTCTCTTATTCCCTCCCACCTTTTCTCCTGCCTGCCTGTTATGTCTCTTGGGCGGTTCTTCCTCCAGCACAGCACTGCATTGTCTCTGTGCATCTAGAGCAGAGAGAATACATGTGCACCAGCAGCAGACAATTTTCTACACTCTGGGTCCTAGTGATGCCCTCATCAGTCTGGCACCTGAGAGGGCTGTTCTGATGGACCACATTTGGGCTGCAGTTAGGGTCTGCTCCTGCCTCACTGAAGTCAGAATTTGTCCTATTGAGTTCAGTAAGAGCAGGCCCTTATCGCACCATGCCAGATGCCCCCCATGGAGCTCAGGGGGCGGGAGTTACATCTTCAGGGTTGCATCTGACCAAGCATAACAGACTACTCATTTTACTGAGTGAACACTTACAATCTACTCAGACCTGGTACAAGAAACAGAGACAGCCCCTGTCGTGTGAGGAGAATGCAAATTGTCAGTACAACTTTCATGTATATTTTATGTCCTGCCACCCCTTAGCTTTGGCTGCTGCTACCTAAACAGCCAGTTCAGCAATGCAGCAGTTACTGGCCAAAAGGTGAAAGCTTCAGGCTAGACCATCTATTACAGCCTCTGCTGCACAAGACCAATCTTGCCATAGTACTTTGGAGAGTCCTTGGTGCTACAACAGCGAGCTGACATACGGCTCATTCCCTACGTGCACAACAGCATCCCAGCACAATTCACCTGTATGTGGTAATGACTAATGTGATTAGCACTAGAAAGAGAGAGAAGTGAAGTTAAATGCAGAGCCCAGGAAAATAAAACATTTCTAATATTTTTAAAACATCCCAGTCTGGGTAAGACAGGAGGAGAACATAAGAGTTGTGCTGAAATAGTACATAAAAAAACCACTCAAAATATTCTTGTTATGACAAAAGATGTTTCACAGATCTGTGTTGCAGCTCAGCCAGGGAGATGGTGTGCCGCAGGAGTGCATAGGACTGGGAGTCAGGGGATTTGGGTTCAATTCCCAGTTCTACTGCTAACTGGGGAGACACCTCTTTTTCTGGCCACCATAGCCCTGCACATACCAAATTCCCCCCACCCACTTCTTCTCACCCCACTGCCTCCTCCCACGTCCCCCTAAGGCCACCACCTCACCTTACATGTGCATCTTCTCCAGGGTCCAGGCACTTAATTAGTGGCTGCAGTGGCTCCACTAATTAGGTGGGTGGACCTTCATTCTCTCGTGTGCAGCTGAGAGAAGTATCCGCGGACCACCTGAAAGGAGCTTGTGGAGCACTGGTGGTCTGCAGACCACAGTTTGAGAACCTCTGGCCTAGGACATTGCCATCTTCCCCAAGGGCAACCCGTGGCCTAAGTTCAATCGAGAACAAATAAGAAATTGTGGCCAATTAGAAAGAGGGCAGTTCTTTTTGAGTTTCTCTGAAAGAAGAGATTTTATGTGGAACAAGAAAAATTCTAAAGTGTCTTTAAAAATCAACATAATGTACTCTGGGAGCATGAACATTAAAACAAATTAATCATATAGTTATTGCAATTGTGTCACTACAACAGAGTCAGGGGTCTTTGGGTGCCTACCTGTGCATTTCTATACCTTATATTTTTATGTTTAACTTTAACTCTGAATTTCTGAGTTTATATAGCTTGTGTCTGGGATAACAGCAGCAGGGCTGGAATATATTTTGCCCTTAATTATGGATATATACTTTCAATCTCAATACAGGTTTATAATTTTTGCCTTTGAATAAAAAAGATTTTTTTATATGGGACTGTTGCTAGTGGAAATGGAATTTGGATGGCATGCAGTTATAACAGTAACACAACAAAGGTGCGTGCAAAGGACATAACAAGTGCAAGATTCACGTTTTTCCATCAGAAAATTAATGAAAAGAAGATTAGAGAAAGCTACAGAAGTTCCAAAACCTGGCAACAACTTACCTGATGAATTTCAGCACAGCACTGATGGTTATAAATGCTGGACATTGTAAGGAGTCTTCAATGCAATGGCTTTAGTAGATGGCTCTTGGCTTCAGAATAACAAAAATGTCAGCGAAGTAGGATACTGTGTGAAATGAAATCATTTCAATCTGTCCTTCGGTCCATGAGACGTAAATATTCTTACCGGGAGTCAGATTTTTTGGTTTCTTAGGAAGCACTGTCTTTCTCCAAAAGAGTGAGCAGACAGCTTCATGGATAATCTCTTTATACATAATCCTATTTGCTGCAGAACAATGTTATCAGGAGCCCACTCTGCAGACAACAAAAATTCCTTGGATCCCCCACATGACTGGCTCTCAGCTGTACATAAATAGATGGCCTAATAAAGTCGCTGGTCTCCCCTGAAATCAATGATGTCTGTATTCTACAGCCCTTGCAGTATCTGGAGCAAGTACTATCTGCAGAGGATGCCTATCCACTAACAAGTCAAGCATCCTGCACTCCTACTTGTGTAAGGTATAACAGTGAAACGTATTCCTACAACTGGCCCTTTGCAACTCGTGTAAAAATCATGAGATCATAGCAGCAAGTTAATGAGGTTTAGGAATATTAAAGAATATTGCGAGCTTTCAATTTTACACCTTAAAGAAAATGTTCCTTCGCTTCCAGGGACAAAATATGTACAGTCACAACCAAAAAAACCCTTTATGATGATGGATTTAAGGTTGTAAATATCAATGTTTTAAAAAAACGGAATCTCATTAGAAAGTTGTAATTTGACTAAATATAGCCTGGAAGTATGCCATGAAGCTTAATCTTAGCTCTGCTCTTTTGTCCAGCCATCAGCCTTTTACTGGTGGGAGATTACTCTTGCTCCAATTGTCACACAAAAGAAAAGTAAATGTTTTCCCCCTCACATAAGTGAATTATAATACTATAGGTTTTTGTTATATGATATAACCAGGAGGCTCCGTTCCATCCCATATCAGGTACAGTCGTATCAGGCTTATCTAGATTGTTGCAAGATATTGGAATGTCTGTCACCTGTGTTGGATGTACATAGTAAAAACTGACTGCTAGCTTGAGTGAGGCCTCTGGCCACGGCAGCGAGGGTGAATAGCATAAAGAGTGGGATCTCCAGTCCACAGAGTAGTAAATGGGGGAAGAAATCTTCTGCGGCCACAACGTGAGGTGTTGTGGCCTATATCCAATACAGCTAAAGGCAAAGTTCAACTTTCACATTAGTGAATCAATGTCTGAAGTTGTAAAGTCAATTTTTCTCCTACAGTCTCTCTGGTGTATAATACTTTTTCAGATTCAAATTATCATTAGAATTTGTTGCACATAAAAAGTTCTAAGACGATTCAGGACTTGTCTACATTTAAAACGCTACAGCAGCACAGATGTGCCACTGTAGCCCTCCCGTGTAGACACTACCTGTGCTGACTGGATTCTCCTGTCATCAGCATGGGTAATCCACCTTCCATCGAACTAGTGCTGTCTACACAGGGACTTAGGTCACTTAAACTACACTGCTCAGGGGTGGGGATCAAGCACTCCCTCCCGCCTCAAAAAAATATTCATTCAATACTGGTGATCACATCTGCAAACTCTCAGCCATGCTCCATTTGTTTTAGTTTTTTATTGTTGCAAATCTTACCGACATTAGCGCTCCATTAAATAAAGGAATGTAGCACAATAAATACATCACAACAAAACAGCTGGCAAAAAAATCAATCAAATCACTGGAGCTGCGTTACAGACAAAGGGTCAGAGACCTGTGACAAAAAACGTCAGAGGAATTACATTCAATAGATGTGCAGTATCAATATTCCAGGCTCACATATATTTATATATATATTTATATTTATATATAGAGATCGAGTTTAGTGTTTACAAAGAACAATATTGTTACAAATACAATACTATACTTTTCCCAACGCTTTACAATAATTTCTATTCACCCTCTTTACAGAACAATAGTAAAACTTCATATTCTAAGTACTGTGCTAAATATATACAAGAAATCTCACCTACGCTGCTATCTTCATAAACAGATTTCATTTAGAAAATTTAAAAAAAAAATCTGCTCTCAGGAAATACAAACCAAGCCTTAAATTATAAAGAGATTCAAACAAATAAGAGTGAAACCTACCAATAAAAAAATAAAAGGACATTTCATCCTTAATGTAAACACTGAAACGTTAGTAATATTGTACTAAACAGTGAAGGGACAGCTTTGCAGGACCTTCACGGAAGAGAAGGAATGTAAAATGGTAGGTTATTCCTTTCAACCCCTGGAGAATTCCAATAATCTGAAATACTAACAAGGAGTTGCTCCAACATCTTTTAAACATCAGTGGAAAAAACAACGGACTACAGAGGTGTCAACTCTCCCTTTTGAGTTCATTGCATTTCTGAAACATGCTTTCCCTTTCCAGACTAAACTTGTGGGCCTGTTTACATTAGGAGTGGTTACTCTATCGGCCCCTGTTTAGAAATCATAATACGTCTATTGTAATAGAACAATTCATATGCTCAGTGAGCCTCCAATCCTGCACTCACATGCTTAGTTTTTACTCACTCACATGTGCAGTCCCAGTGAAGTCAATGGGTTACTCATGTGCCTAAAGTTAAGCACATGTGTGTGTGCAGGATAGGACCCCTAGTTTCTAAGAATCAATCACTGTTACAGCCCTATATTCATTTGCATACTGAGGGCTTGATCCATCTTCCACTGAAGTTGATGGAAAGATTCCTCAATGGGAGTTGGCTAGAGCCACAAAAGCAGAAAATTAATATGGGAGTTAAAGCTGGGAACCAGCAGTGTGGTAATCATGTCTTCAAGAGTAGCTTTTCACTCAAGCAACTTATTGAAAGGCTGCACTGTATATAATCTTCTAAATTATACATGGTATATATCATATTTACATATATTACTATACATATGGGAAGTTATGAAAAAAATTGCTCCTATGACCTTTATAAACCAGATGCCTGACAATAAAAACTCTACTCACAAGTAATTCACAATCTATTTGCATCTGTCTGATGGAAGAGTAAATACTAATCTGGAATAACACCACCATGCTCTTGTAAAATTTGTCATTCCAAAGATTGGGATTTGATTACCTAACAAGAACTGCTGTACATCAAGTAATTGTACAGTACTCTTACACCAAAACATATTCATTTACTACAACAGTTTACTCACCATTCCACTATCTCCCTCAAATAGTTTCAGTATTTGCTGCCAGTTGAAATAAAAAGTTCATCTTCTTTCTCTCCATTCTGTCCATTGTTTTTGAAGGGAAAATTAGGCCCCTGATCACAGATGGAACTAATTGATCAGACAAAGGCAGAGTTTTCACAGCTCACTTATTAACGGAAATGCACACCCATGTATATCTAATCTATGAAATCTCTGGAGACAATTCCAAATGTCATCTCCAGTCTGCAACCACAGTGCTTATATTGCCCAGTCCATCCCTCATTGAATGAGAGACTGATGTTAATGGCCATCACCCACCCTTCACCGCCCTCAAAAGAAGAGGGATGAGATTTTTGTTTTGTCCTGCTCCAGCATTTTCATCACATTAAATCGTTGTGTTATAATAAGATGCAGCAAAAGCTGCTACTTTTGATAAATTTAAAGGCATCCAACTTGTCTAAATTCACAGTTATATATGAGCTTAAATGTGAGTACATAGGACTAATGGAACATAACTACTGTACATGGAATAGAGAAGTCTCTCCTTCTGGAGTGAGGAAAGTCACTACTACTATCACTATCTCCCTCTCCCTCCCCCTGTCTGCTCCACTCCCCAAAATTTATAGACCACGCAAATCCTTGATATCATGCACCCCACCACAACATTTCTGAACCCTCTTCTTCATTATACATAACAACCCTTTAATATCCTGCAAATGTAGAACCATGGATTAACTATATATATATATATATATATATATGTGTGTGTGTGTGTGTGTGTGTGTGTGTGTGTGTGTGTATATATATTACAAATAAATTAATTTCTCCTCACTCCTATCCCACCTTCTCCACTGTTATCCAGATCATGAGCTAAAGAAAAAAAAGTAATTAAAATTAAACAGTCTTTGGACCAAAGATATGTTAATACTGGCCCAGAGTAACAAAACTACTTACAACTGCATGTAGACCTATTTTTGTTCAAATTTCATAAATATCAAGCACATAGTTTTAAATATAAATACACACACACACTACACTTACCCACACATCAATGAGAAATTGTGTACTGAAGAGTTTTGAAAATTTAGATTTTCAGCAGAAGCCCTCAAAATATAATTCTTGCTGTATATTTATAGGCCACTTAACATTCTCCTACCTCCAAGTAGGGAGAGGGATATAAAAAATATCCTACATCTAAAAATAAAGAAATTTTTTTTGGTGGGAGCGGGGAAGACTCTCATACCTGGGAGACAAAAGTGAAAGTATCTCCTCTAATATGCTCTAGTGAAGACAAATGACACACTTACGCATTTCAGCAACATACAAACCACCTTTGAGATTACATGAACCTGAAGAATAAACATTAAAGACAATTAAAAAGTGTGCATTTGAATTATGGAGTTTTACCACAATATCACTTACTCATTAACTCACTCTTCATAGACTTTTAACTGCTCCTTTAGGGCAAAACCATCCCTTTGGTTCTCTGCTCTCCCTGTATATGTTGAACTCTTTGTTGGTAACATTACTCTCAGTGCGCACAGAGAGAACAGTAGAATGGAGTCAAAAATCTTCTATGTGGAGTCTAAGAAGAGAACTTTACCCTGTGGTTTGATCTGTTTGTAAAGCAAGCTTTCTAATTTAGTAACATTTTATGTGTTGCCGAGTTATGGCTATAGAAATACAACTGATGATGGAGCTTGAAGAAGTGCAATCAGTCCTTTGTTAAACTAGCTGGGAATAACTTATTTTTCTATTCTGAGAAATTACATAAAGCTTAACTTGAAAAAAAGATGCAACAAAAAAGTCTCATGGAAATTCTTTTCCCTGTGCACAGCAAAATGTTGGAGAGAGAGAAGAGAGCGCGCGAGAGAAAGAGAGAGCTTCTGCAGACACAGAAATGCAGTACTAGAAACACAACCAGTGATGAGGAGAAACATCCTCCATGCATGTTGTGAAGGTGAGGTATCGGCCTTAGATGTAAACTGGCTGCTCCTGTGCAGTCAACAATCTGTACATGGCCGCTGGCATGGTCTTCATATGAATCTGGGTGGAAACAAAACAAGCCAGTCAATGCTCCTCATACACGTGATGCATCACTTTTTTTTCCAAAGGGTCTGTGTCCTTTCATGCTTACAGAGTACGTATGCGTAAGGGAGAAAGTGGCCTGAGACAAGGAGAAGGAAGTAGCTGCGGTGACATAGTACAGGGGAAAGATGTAACCAGTGAATTTTCATGCCCATGCTAAGGTTTATTGCAGTGCAATGCTGAGAGGTGTTGAGTTCTTGCAAACCTTGCTGAGGTTAACAGGAACTGTGGGTGAGTACTCAGCACCTCTCACGCAGGCTATTAAAAACTATGAAAACACGTTAACAATAAGCCTGGTTTAATCCTGTTCTCATTTCCAGTATTTATATTTGGATGGTGGTAGGCAGTGAGAGGCAATGGTGCAGAAATGTGCATCATCATCTATGCAGTTCCTACCTCTCCAACAGCATTTGAGAGAATGTGAACGATCTTTTCATGGGGTGTTGCTACAACGCTCTGTCCGTTGATTTCAATGATCCGATGACCCACTCGTACTCCTCCTCGCTCTGCTATACCTCCTCTCATAAGACTACAGATCTTGAAGGGAAAGGACAAAGTTATCAACGCTAAGCATAGTACACTGTAAAACAACAGAGGTTTGTTCAGAAATGACAAACTTAACATTTAAATAAACAAGTCTCCAAAGTGTAAAAGAGTTCTTCTTTAAAATGAAGTGAAACACAGATCAGGGTAAAATGGACTAGAATGACTGTTACAAAATCAGTACTTGGCTTATAGAACATAATGAACAACTCCTCCCCTATGTGCATAAAAACAAACAAAATAAGTTGGCCATTGAAAATTACTAGTATTAATCCTTTGGACACTGGCATTTTGAAAATTTAGGAGATTGCATAGGTCCATAGTCTCTAAAGCAGGGGTCAGGAACCTTTCAGAAGTGGTGTGTCGAGTCTTCATTTATTCACTCTAATTTAAAGTTTTGCATGACAGCAATACATTTTAATGTTTTTAGAAGGTCTCTTTCTATAAGTCTTTAATATACAAATAAACTCTTGTTGTATGTAAAGTAAATAAGGTTTTTAAAATGTATAAGAAGCTTCATTTAAAATTAAATTAAAATACAGAGCCCCCAGACTGGTGGCCAGCACCCAGGCAGCGTGAGTGCCACTGAAAATCAGCTCACGTGCTGCCTTTGGCACCTGTGCCATAGGTTGCCTACCCCTGCTCTAAAGGATTTAGAATTGTATGTCTTTGACTTTCTCTGATTGCAAAGAAGACACTTTCTTACAAGACCTTTAATAGTTAGATGTACAACTAATGCAGCCTGTGAACAACCTGCCCAATACACCTTTTGGTTCTTTAACTTAAAATATCTCTCCTAGTCCTATGGTTGCCTTTATACTAATATGACAAAGTATCTTTTCCTGCTTTTGACTTGGAAAGAAGGATCAGCCATAGGGGAGGTAATAAATTTTCTGAAAAGTCAGTTTTTATGTCTAACAATCAGAATGCGTGCATAGCCCTTGTGAGCAGAGAGGTTTGACAAAAAATTTCACAGCTATAAGAAGTATCACAGTAGAAACCCGACGACTGTGAAAGCTACTTACGATCCCATTCTGTACACTGAAACCCAGCTGATATCGGAGATCAGGCCTTCTGATCAAGACAGTGGTTACTGGAGGACATCTCACTATATTCAGTTTAATCCGGGCCTGGTTTTTCAAACCCTTTAAAAATATATATATCTATATGAACATACACACCATGACAAGTATGGGTACAGGGCTGCGACAGCTGAAAACTGGCACTGAGATAAAACAACAGCTTGAATGCTAACATGGAAATAATACAGAACAAGCAGTTTGCTATATATTCATCATTACAAAGTAGGATTCAGTACCAGATACAAGTACCAGATACAAGTAATACGACAACCGGTTAACTGAAGATGGAATGTAAACCTCTAGTTGTTAACATTTTGACATGGTCATTTTAACTGCCAAGAAATTAGACTTGCTCTGGGCAATTTCTTTATTTTGGAACAGTAAACTCTGTTCCACAGAAAATGGGGGAGAGTGGGGGGGGGAGCGGGGGAAACGAAGTAGATCTGTACAATTAAGCTGAAAACTGTCACATAGTTTGGTGAAAAAATAAAGTGTTAAATATGTACTTAAGATGGCTGCAAACAGGTAGCTTTCCTGGATATGCACAATCAATTCTGTAATGCAAAAGGCAGAATTTACTTAAGTCCTGCCCACTGAATGCTTGTATAAGCAATGCTCAGATTTTCCCCATTCTAAACTGAGACTATCACATTCACCCTGAAATCTTGGTGAACCACAAAAAAGCACTATCAAAATAGAAGATGACTGCATATGTCTGACCCTCATATGGTTTGAAGTTCTCACTGCTCTTTCCTACAGATCAACCCACCTATTCTTCTCTGTCTTTCTCCCAGAGTTAAAGTATCTTTTTTTCCTCTGAAGTGTCCAGAACGGAACATATATATCTGTTCACTAGAATACTGAGTAAACATCCAGGCAGCACACAGACAACCTCCAACAATCACAATTCCCAGCAAAAAAGAAAAGCTATGTTAATACCTGAGAAGCTTATGGCTACCTTAATTTTAATATTCCAGTGTCTGTTCGATTTACTCACAAAGAGTAAAATCCTGGTCCCATTGAAGTCAACGGAAGTTTTGCCATTGAATTCAATTGGACTACAGTACAGTTGGATTCACTGTCAGAAAAGATTTCCTGATCTGTACAGGGAGTTATACTGAAGTCCCCAAGCTTTAACATATGGTTCATTCTTGCTGATTTTGTAGGGCCTCTCTACAAGACCCAGTATTAGAGAGTCTGTGCCATTCTGCTGGGGAAAATAGCTTTTGGAACAATCCCAGAGTGCATGGCAGTCCATTACCAAGCAAGTAGAGAAGCCAAAAATGAGAAGGAAATCTTCATTCACCTACCTGTAGGGGGAAAAGGTTGAAGTGGGGTAAGGTGAGAGGACAAATCTAATACAAATGGAGAAGATACCCAAAGCCAAACTGCTAAGTCTAAGACTGATCCTTATTGATCTACAGATGTACCCTACTGTTCTTTTTAAGGGGAAGTAACCAAAGTATCTCCCCGTTGGACTAACGGAGTTCTTACTTCTTATTTCTACTAGTATGCAAATGCAATCAAGTGCAATTTAAAACCACCTCTTAAACGTCTCTTTCTCCTTTAATGGAGGAAAGAAACAGGCTATATTCAATTTGATTCTAAGTGAGGAAAGGGGTGCTTACGTGGGAGCTTATGTTAAGTATAGATCCATTCAACCCTCTCACCCATCGCCCCAAGAGGCTTTATTTTCCTGACAACTATGTCTAACTGCCTATTTATATTTATGGCAATTGTATGCACCCACTCAGGGGTGGAAGGACAAACCATGAGGAAAGAGTGCCAAAGCATTTCATTTCTGTGGTCTCTGCATATCACTGCGCTCAGCATCACCTGTTAATTAAACCAACACAGGCTGGCGATAAGTGGGCATGCTGCTTTGGGAACCAAAGCAAATGAGATTACGAAGTGAGAAGAGGCAGTTCCACAGCCAGTTGGCTCTCAGCAAAACACAGGGCCCACTGTATTTTTTGCTCTACTTCATTCCATTTACTTCCATATATTTTATTTACTGTCTGTGATGCATACACTAATCACAATCGGTGATCATCTACATACCATAGGGCAATCAGCATTTACGACTACATGCACAGAAACAAGCAAAAAGTAAATACCCAGTTTGCATTTATTTGTAGCAAGTATGTGTGTTTGCAACCCCAGGTGTGCACTGCATATGTATTTTTGCATGCTCCTTTTTTTTAAAAAAAAGAAACAGGTTCCTAGTGACTAATTTCTAAATTTTACAGAAAAAATGCATCCCTTAAATACAGTCTGTTCATAAAAATTTTATATGTTGGGAATCCATGCCAATAGGAATAGAAAAAGTGCTATTCTAGATTAGTCCAGGGGTCTGTGCACACCAAACGCTTGAGAAAAAGATGAAAGCAATGTAAGATATGGAATAGCCATTTCAAACAGGAACTTTCTTCTTAATCCCATCAGTTGGCACTTAGTTAATGGTTGATTAGTATGAAGTTTTGGATCCCTCATTTTTTTAAAAAAATCCTCTTTAATATAATTGTGAGTATTCTCATTATTCACATAAACGTCCATTTGTTTGTAAGATAGCCCTGTGTTCATAGCATGCTAAGGAATTTTTGCAATGGTAAGATCCTCGTGCATTTTCTGAATATCTGTTTTGGCCAATAATATACATACTGCTGGCCATTAATCTTGTCCTTCCAAGGAGGAGAAGACCCATACATTTGCAATGCTTTACAGCATTCTAGCTGGAGCTGTTCGTACATCAGTTCTGAATCACATACAATATATATAATATATATCTCCTTTTTTGCAAGTGATTCAGAACTGATGTATGAACAGCTCCAGATAAATTTGCAGTTCTTTTCAGCAATCTATGGGTCACCATTTCACTGGAAGGACGAGATTAATGGCCAGCAGTCCCCATGACAACAGCCAAATGTGGCAACAAAAAGGGGACCGAAGCATGTGTGTCAGAATGAGATCTCCATAGCAACGAGAAAGTGACGGTGCTTTCATTGAAGAAGCAACAAGGGAGATTCTCAAGACACCATCGCAGCCATCCATTTGGAAGGACTCTGGAGGAACAGAGTGCGTTGAAGCAGACATGCTATATGCCAGGCCTGCAAATAATTACACTTCTGGAAATAACAGGTGGGGGATGGGGAACAAGCAGAGCAACAGTGAGAACAGTAAGAGGGCTGGTAACAAAATAGCTGTTTCAAGCAGGTGTAATTGGAATACCTTAACAATTGCACCTCCCTATACCAGATACAGACCCTTGCCCTCAAGGTAGGGATTTAGCCCCAGGAAACACAAGGCTATTTTTGATGTCACTCCCCTTTCCTTTCAGGTGGAAGGAGACTTGGTTTTCAGTCATGATCTCCTTAATAGCCTCAACATCAGCAGAAGCTAAATCAAGCCCTGGCTTCCATCTCAGTGAAATCTTCCCAGTTTTGGGCTTCTAGGGGGAAGGATGCAGCCAGTTTCTGTTGCTCCAACCTTTCTTCATCTGCTGGGCAGACCTTCAACTTGAAACGGTCATGGATATGCCAGCAAAATCCTGGGCTGAATTTGTTTTAATCATTAAGAAACATTCTGAGCTCGGAATATGTAATTACATTTAAAGAGGACCTAGGTAAAGGGTATAAACCAGCTACACCACCAAGTTTCTAGGTGTCCATGGTAAAAAGTAAAAGGAAATTGATTTATTAGACAAATTATATTTTTTTCAGGAAATTAGGCTGCTTTTACCAAGATTTGACTGTATTGCACTCAGACAAGGCCGGTAATCAGAGTAATGGTCAGAACACATTAAATGTTCATGTGCTAGGCTGAGTTTCTCAGGTATTTCTATTGCCTACCTACGTGCAGAGTTTTCATTTTCAGATACACATATTTTAAATCTTTGGAGCAATTTTTTAGTCTAAGTGCTAAGAAACCAACCACAGCCTACACACAATTTGGAAGGGGTCATTGACATTTATTTTGTGAACTACTAGACAAAAATAATTTTATTTCTAAACAATTTAATTAAAAATCACCTGGCAAGAACTCAGCAAAAAGGAGTGTAAAATCCATCTTTACTTGGCATTTTGCTGGGGTGTTCTACAGACAAATTTATAGATGTCAGATGTACCATTTCAGAATCTGACCTACAAATCATGTGGTGCAGCAAGTTGTAGGGTAGTTATCTGTTTCAATTTAGTTGTGCCTATGACATTGTCCATAGATGCAGCGTTTTCTTTCCATGAAACAGTAATGATTAAATACCCATTCTCTTATAAATTGCAGCTACCCCAAGAGGTTCTTCTTTTCCACTTGATATGCCTGCTTTTTGCAATCACATACTTACGTAAATAAGAAGAGAGTTGTCTCAGTTAAATTTCCCATAGCATTACCAGGTTGAAATAAAAATGTACACTTCAAAATATTCACAAGCTAAAGCCATAATCATATAGAAGACAAATACGTTTTATAGTTTAAAAATATAAACTCTCCAATTGACTACATTTGTGTTATCAGGCTTAGCACTCTGGGTCAAATTCCAAGATCTTTTTCTTCAGTCCCTACTGAAACCAGGCTCCAATCGACTTCACTGGAAGTTTTGCTGAAGACTGAGATATGGCTTCAAGATCTGACCCTTTTTCTCTGAATAGTTTTGAGTTTTGTGAATGATGAAACACAAAGTAAGGACAGGGTGGAAAAGATGGTCTTATGGTTAAGCCACAGGACTGAGGGAGACTCCTATTCTCCGCTTGCCATAGACGTGTTGTGTGAATTTACAGAAATCAAAGCTCTGCATTTTCATTTTACCCTCTAAAATGGGGGTGATATTAATATTTCCCATCTCACAGGGGCCTACAAGGCTTAATTAATTAAAGTTTGCAAAGTTCTTTGAGACCATCGGACAGAAATTGCTATAAAAATGGAAATGATAAGTGTTGTTACAGAACATCTTTAATTTACATCTTTATTGTTTTCCACTGTCCCCATAAAGTTTTTAAATGTGTAACATTTAAGAATATTCCCTGTACCTTTATAATACTCTGGCATGTTGAGAGTGGTAAGCCGACCAAGCTGGTACCATTAATTGACATGATCTGATCCCCTATGTTCAGCTTTCCTGACTTCTCTGCTGGTCCTCCATGCATCATGTTGGCTATAATAACTGTGGGCAAGATGGATCCCCAGCCAGATTCCACAATCACGACACCTAGAATTTCTCCCTTTTGCTTTTCAATGTAAACCTGAATTAGGAGACAGAAATACAGTTTCAAACACATTATCATTAGCTACAGAATACAGCCTATGTACGCACATACATATACATCAGGGATGGGCAAACTATGGCCCAGAGGTCACATCTGGCCCTTCAGATGTTTTAATCCGGCCCGCGAACTCCCACCAGGGTGTAGGGTTCAGGGCTTGTCCCACTCCAGCGCTCCAGCCGGGGAGTGGGGTTGGGGGCCTGCCCCACTCTCTGCGTGCCATATCTGTGCGCGGTTCCCAGAAGTGGCAGCACGTCCCCGCTCCGGCTCCTATGTGTAGGTGCAGCCAGCGGACTCCGTACACTGTGACTGCCCCAAGCGCTGCTCCCGGCAATGGGAGCTGCAGGGGCGGCAGCTGGGGACAGGGCAGTGCGCAGAGCCACCTGGCCACGTCTCCGCATAGGAGCCAAAGTGGGGACATGCTGCTGTTTCCAGGAGCTGCTTGAGGTAAGCGTTTCCCAGAGCCTGCACCTGACCCCCTCCCACACACCAACTCCCTGCCACAGCCCTGATCCCCATCCTGTCCTGCGAACCCCTTGGTCCTAGCCCAGAGCACCCTCCTGCACCCTCAGCCCCATTCCAGAGCCCACACCCCCAGCTGGAGCCCTCATCTCCTGCCTCGCACCTCAGCCTTCTGCCCCAGCCTGGAGCCCCTCCCACATCCTGAACTACTCATTTCTGTCCCCACCCCACAGCCCGCTCCCCCAGCCAGAGCCCTCACACCCCAATTAGTGAGCATTCATGGCTCGCCATACAATTTCCATATCTGGCTGTGACCCTCAGGCCAAAAAGTTTGCCTACCCCTGATATTCACAGACTCCAATACAGACACAGACAGCCTTTCTGTCTCTCTCACTCCAAGGCAAAAACAATGAAACAGATGTGTTGTCAAATTTCTAATTGGTTTCTAGCTTGAACTAAGTCAACATATTAATTATGTTTTATCTTACAACAGGCCTGCACAACATGCGGCCTGGGGGCCACATGCGGCCCACGCGGGCTCACTGTGCGGCCCGTGGGAGGTGAGTAGGGGTGGAGCAAGGCAAGCGGTGGGGTGAAGCGGATGGGGGCAGGGTGAAGGCGGGGCTTTTTGGCCCGCAGCTTTTTTTTTTTTTTTTTTTTTGCAGTAATATGGCCCTCACTGCTTTCCGAGTTGTGCAGGCCTGTCTTACAAGAAAACATCAGAAAACGTGGGGAGGGGGAGGGCAGGGCAGGGGAGAGTGAGGCAAACCTGCAGCTGGACCAGGGCTGATCACTCAGCTAGTGACTCACCTTTCCAGCAGAACCTGCAGTCACTCACCCTTCTGGCATGCTGCAGCAGCCTATTCCCCGGCAGGGCCCAGATCAGATAGCCCCAAGGCACAGGTATTTCACCTTTACAGCAAGCTTGCCCTTGATCCTATCCCTGTGCCTGTTCCAGCCCCCTACTTTTTCCATGCCCTGTTCTGAAGCTGCTCCAGCTCTGTTCCTGGTGCTGCGCAAGCCCTGGCCCCGATTCCTGACCCCCAGACTCCTGGACTGACTCCAGTCCAGCTTCAAATCTTTGGCCTGCTTCCTGACTCTGACTACAATCCTGATTTGGCTTATCTATGGACTGTGACCCATGGACTATCTCCAGTTTTCAGTGCTGGCCTCGGCTCTTTCCCGACCCTACAACCAGCTTTGACCACCACTCCAGCTGAACACCTAGACCCCAAGGCCTCACAGGAGGTGGTGGAGATAGGGTGGTGCAGGCAGGACTACAATAGTGAGAATGTGCTGGTGATTGCAGACTGAATTACATACCCTGTACACTGCAATGGTACGCTTGTTCATCTTTATTAATAAAACAAGCAAAAAAATATACTGCTTTAAAACAAACCTGGAGACAAATGCTTTCACCAACCCTAATGTCTCCATAAAATGTACGTTACTAGTTAAATCCACAGCTTGTTTTAAGCTCTTTTTACTGATGTGCGGTGTCCCACATATTTGAAAATTGTTTGGTAGAACAGCACAGAACAGATGGCAAATCACTGTAACACTGAGGGACTGATGGGTCCTGTTCACTCTTCAAACAGAATTGCCACCGGGTGTCCTACCGGGGAGGAGAGTGCTCTAGTCTGACCTAATGAAAGTCATTTGTGGGAAACACTAATGGCTTTCTAATTGCTCCTAGTATTAGCTTGCATTTGGGACAGACCAGCCTAAAGCTACTATCATCAGAAGACTGGGACATACGTCTTTGCAGTTTTCAGACTTGGAAAAGTGAATGAGGTCATCATTGTACATGTCTTGGGTGTTGAGCAGGTCGCTGTACTCCTTCTGGCTCAAGTCTTCTGGATTTATTCCATTTGCCCTCAGGAATTCCTGGTAGGCCACGCTAAATGCTTGACCTATGGATTGTGCAATCAGCTGTGCCTGCAACAGTTCCCCCCAAAAAGGAAAGGAAAATATCAAATATATAACACTGCTGATGGTCTTGTTCACTGACACTTGGAGTAATGATCATGCTGTAAATAGTTCCCCTGTGTTAATTAAGCCACTTCAATCAATTCCAGTTTTTTTTCTTTTAATATCATTTATAACACTAAAGACTAAATTCCAACTTGTCCTATATTAGTTTATTTTGATTTCTGTCTGGATAAAAAGAACGTCTATCCCAAGCTCTAGGCACTTGACAAAAATTAAACACACACACACACACACAAAAGCATCAACAAAAAACCTCAACATAATCTTATCCTCAACCTATATGGATTATTTAACCCAGAAGGCAAGCTGTTAAAACTGAAAAGGAAGAGCAGTAGGCCTTCCTTTCACCAATGAAAACTGCTGAAGTAAATACAAAGAAATCCTTCCTTCATTGTTTGACAATTAGTCTGGAGAACAAGAACACATTACATTAGCTGTCTCGGATGCCTATTGGGTAACAGACAAAAACTGAGCTGCTCTGCCCTTTTGCCACAAGCAGTGCCATTCTCTTACAAGCCAGCATTAGATGAACACACCTATAGGAAAAATAGGACACTTAAAAGAATATTTGTTCCTCTTTTTTTCTTTTGCAGTCACCCTGTTTATATTTGTATCTGGTACCTATTGTCCATCTGATAAAGACTGACTATGTTAAACTACTCTCAAACTGGTGCAGATCTCATTGATGACAACAGTTGATCACTGGCACTTAAGTGGATGTGGTCACAATTATGTGCGTGCCCACACACACATACACAGGGCCAAATTTTCATAAGAGTTCAACTCTCATTTAAGCACCAAAATAAGCTAGATTTTGGGCACTGAGCTCTTTTGAAAATCTGACCCAGACAGTGGATGCTGAGTAGCTGGGAATGTAGCACTGAGTTCTTTTGAAAATTTGTTCCATTATCAATAGATTAGTCTCCATTGCTTAAAATACCTTATTAGAAACTCAAATGGAAAAGGACAAATCAGTAGGGAAAGAGTTTATTTTTGAGTATTTAATTCCACACCTTCCTGTGTTTAGTGGAGCTGAAATTAAAACACCACTTTCATTGAGCACAAAGTTCGTAGACCACAGTACTATAATTTTGAAGAAATTGTGTATTAGTTAATTGTTCCTGCAGAAGCAACAGAAAGCATCACATAGTTTCTTATGATTCTTGCTCGAGCATGTCAGTCTCTCTAGGATTTCACCATTATACTCCTCAACAGATTAGGGCTATTTAAAGCAGGGACAAGTTTTGGCCAGCATCCCAGGTTTTAATGATGTAATGATTGCCAGTTAGTCGTTGGGTAGAGTAACATCATTCTAAAACTACATGCTTCTGGGGCTCCCTAACTGTCCTTCTGGAGAACGAAAATGAGATTATAATACACACAAACAGACACAAGATTAAGATAATACACCCTGTGGAACGGCAGGGCTCTTTACTTCTAAAAGATACAGTTACAATTTTTTGCTAGCTCTGTGTTTTTTCCAATTTATTTTGGATTCTGAAGTCAGAACTTTTGCAGAATGGTTGAAATAATGTCATGTAACCCAAGACCATTGATCATGCCTCCTCAAATATCTCAAAATACTGTCAGACTGCCTGACTGCTGATATGTTTTTTGATCTCTTGACATTTAGGACTTCCCAAGCCAACATTTACTAATGGCGGGGGTGGAGGATGATCATGATCTGCATAAATGTGATGTAAACAAACCTCATTAGGTGACGCTCTTGGCTTCAGAAGGGGAATGCCCCATTCTGCTTTGCCAACAAACTTCTAAGAAGTGGCTCTAGGGGTAGCAATCACTTCTAAGAAGTGGTCATCACTTTCATAAACTGAAGGAAAAGAAAAATTGCTTCTATTCTCCTGCCATATGATGCCATCATGCCTGATAAAGATCTATTCTTTCTCTGCCCTCAGTTGGCCAATGTGGGTTATGAGTCTAGAAACACTCAACATCTATGTTTTTGATATCTATAAGGAAGCAGCCTATGACCAACCAGCAAGTCCATTGACATTAACCAGATGAGCCGAGAAAGCCACTGACTGATCTTTTTTCAACCATATACTAGTTTCCTGGAGTTGAAGGAATTCACAAGTCACAACAGCCATCCTGTATAATCACCTTTGTTTGTTTTCTTTTTCCGATTTTCATTAGTAGAGGAATGCCTCTACCTCATCATGCTTGCACTTGTCTTTCTTTTTAACTCTAGCAGGTGACTGGTAGCAGAATTTATCTGAGAATGGTGCCTACAGAAGAGTTTCTCAAAGACCTAAAAACAGACCTTGGTTTAAATAACCTCGCTGTCTAAAAGATCTCTCACACATACATTTTATGGGTTGGGAGGGGAGTTATTTTCACCTAAATGTAACCAGCTGTGTTATTCTGAATTGTTTTGGAAATTTTCTTATAAAAACTTATGTTCGGGGGGGCAGGGAAAATAAGTAGATCATCGCCTAACCACTCATAATTTGGGCAGACTATATTAACTGCCAGAAGAGCTGTAGTCTAAATATTAATTTCAATTTAGGAGTGATCTGATCCTCCCTGTAGCAAACATCTGACTGAAATAAGTATTTCAGTTGCCACTGAAACTGAAAATACACTATTATTCTGCAGGATGACAGCTAAACAAGATATGTTGACTACCCACATTACTAGATAAAGTTCACAAAATCGTTGTCTTATTGGGTATTAATTAACATGATAACAAGATTAATTTATTATTTGATATTAACACAATTTATTTTAAATTTGATTTGCCCATGTGTTTAATTTTATTTTACATGTTTTCTTTAGTTATTTAGCTTAGTTAAAAAAATTACATAGAATTGGAGAATTGTGTGACCTGATGCATCTTTCCCAGATGTTAGGGCCTAGAACAGCATCGACCCAACAGCAGATAACAGAGACAACTTAGTATGCCACCTCGTGATGGACCAAACCTGCCTTCTGCAGTCCTCACACTGTCATGAACCCAGTTTAACTGACTACTTAACATGGGTTTACAGCTGCTTTGCATCTTTCAAAGCAGGGTAAAGATAATGTTGACTCTGGTCCTGAATCTACAAATTCAACTGAGATGTTCATAAACTGAATAAGTATGGACAATGTATACCCTGCCACTGCAGGTGTCTGCTTGGAGATATCTTCATACAGGCCATTTCAGAAATATACACATATCACATCACCAACTGGGCTTTCTAAAATGCTTTCAGTGTATCCCTCCCAACTGCAGCATCCTCAAGGACAAGAAAGGCTTAGCTGCACCATCCTTATGACATACATTTATGATCCTAGCAGTAATGTTCATGATTACAGGTCCCCCTGGAAACAAGTTACTGTGATGGATGCTGACTCTCAGGGGCAGATCCTCAGCTGATGAAACTAGCTGTGACAGCAGCCAATATCCGAGGCTCTGCCCCTCAATGTCTGTTAAAGGTATTATGTTACGGACAAAACTAAAACACATACAAATGAAAATCTGTGTTTCTAAAGGAACTTTCATAGCACTGGTCTACACTATAAGGTTAGGTCAAATTTAGCCACGTAGGTCAATTTTATAATCAATGGGTCTACACATGTTATGAAGACAGAAGAAGCCAACCCCGTGTACCCTTTGGCTTACCATGACTTCCTGGAAACCGAATTCTGTTGCTCAGCCATGTGTGATGTGTTACCATACCGACAGGCGCTCAATATAAAAGGCAAAATGCGACACTGTACCTAAAGCACATGTGCTGTCGGCTGTTAATTCACTGTGAAAGAGTCTCCCTTTCGTTCTCAGAAACGTATTTTCTTAAATTCTACTCTCCCTTTTTATCCCCTCAGCAGGTGCAAATGTTTCTACACTCCCCCTGTGATCTCTGTCCCAAAGGTTATCGCAGATTAGAAGTGGGGGGAAAAATGCACTCACGATGACATGTTTTCTGAGCTCATGCAGTCCTCCTGCACTAATAGGGCACAGCTGAATGCATAGAGGTATACAGTGACACTGTGCAGTCCCACCAGTCTGTGCTTGTTTGACGGGCCCAGAATCAGCGTTCCACTGTATCAACCTGCCTCACTGCCACCATGATGTCCCAATTGCACATCCCGTGCTTTCAGGGAAGTCTGTGTCCCTGTCCTCCTCACAATTGTCCTTGTGCTGGTGTTTCCTAGCCAGGTTCTGCACATACTGCAGGATAATGCACGAGGTGTTTACAATGCTCACAACAGCAGCAGTGAGCTGAGCGGGCTCCATGCTTGCCGTGCTATTGTCTGCATGGGGAACCCAGGAAAAAAGGCGCAAAATGATTATCTGTTGTTGCTTTCACAGAGAGAGGGAGGGAGGGGAGACTGACAACATGTACCCAAAACTACCCGCGACAATGTTTTTGCCCCATCAGGCATTGGGAGCTTAGCCCAGAATTCCAATGGGCAACAGAGACTGCAAGGACTGTGGGATAGCTACCCACAGTGCACATGTGGCTCCATGAGTCGATGCTAGCCATAGTACTGAGGACGCACTCCACTGACTTAATGTGCTTAGTAGGGACACACACAACTGACTGTACAAAATTGTTTTCTAAAAATCAACTTCTATAAATTCGACAATTTTGTAGTGTAGACATACCCTTATTTAATTATGACAACCAACCAAAGGACCTAATGTGCAAAAGGCACAAGAGTTCCTATTTTTAGATCAATTATTTTCATGTAATTAAAAATCAAACTGGACCATCCACCATAGACTTCAATCCTATCCTGACAAATGGTTCTCATATTCTCAAGCATAACAAAGTAATGAAAAAGAAATAGCTCCTTACATCCTCAGATTCAAAGACATGGCAAATCATTTTGTATTGCCTCTTTCCATCCTGAGAGGGGTGAGATGCCTCCACATTGTCTTGGGAATTAGATCGAGGCATTCGCCGCCGAGCCATCAGCACAACGATATTCCCTATATCAGCAATATAGGAAATGGTCCTCAGAGGATGATCCATCATAGTTTCCTGAGGAAGAGAAATCCTGAGATCAGTGCTCGCTTTGAACAAATGTTTAGCATGATTTTGGCATCATGTAAATAGATACTAACAATGTAAGAACAACTGGCAGTAAATATACAAACACGAGCTAACTTTATGTATTCTTTTTGAAAAGATGTGAAAGAAAAGGTAACCAGCGGTCTCAGTTCCACCAGATGAACTGAAATTCCCATTAATAATAAATAAAGTAATGGCTATTATATTTACTGGGTAAAAGAACTCCAAATACAAAGACCCAATTCAGAGGGTTTGAACATGCACTACACAGAGGATTAAGGACTTGGAATTAGCTACCTCAGTCAAACTCTAAGTATTATAGTGAAAAATATCTATGAGACACTTATAACAGATAGATTAATGGCACTAGACTACCTGCAGTGCTGTACGGTGATGCCTTTCAATAACAGTTCAATAGAGAGTGGACTACTACAATACTGACAAGGTCCAACCCTGGCAAGGATACATCTTTTCCTATACCTGTGTGTCTGCATTCAACACTTTTATTCTCTGCGTAGAGATAAAGAGGTCCACCTCAGTCATGGGCTGAGATTCACCTTCCGGGGCCTGCAAATAAAATGGATTAGAGTCATCAAATGCATCAGAGAACAGCCTTACTAATGATGTTAGATCACAAACAGAGGCGCACCAAGACACAGTCACCAGAACAGCAATGCAAAACAGAGTATTAAATTGCAGAAGCTAAACACAAAGATATGGAAACTATATACGGGGATGAAAGTGTGTTAGATTCAGTATTATTTGTAAAACTCTTAATTCCATACAAACTCCCTACCCTCTTTCTGATCAAATGAAGTTATAACCCACTGCAGCATGAACTGTATAATCATTCCATGGAAATCAAAATGATTTTCATTTTAACATGAATGCCATATTAAAAAAGGCTTTTCGCATGAGCAATATACAGGACTAAGGGCAGTTCTTGCCTGCAGAATTTCTATAGAACGATAATTATTACAGTGACTGCTCAGGCTAGTGAGAAAAAAATGTATACAACAGGTGCAGATTAAGCAATTATAATGCAGTCCTGGTAAGAGGGTCTTTAGGTTAGACAACAGAATATTAAAGCACTAACCCACTCCAGAAGATGTATATTTGTAAACATACAGTGCAAATGCTTGTACTTTAAAATGCATCAGATTTGTTCCACGACACCTAAGAACTCCATGAACAAAATTGACTCATAGTTTAGTAATCTCAGTGAATAAAGCGAGTGTACATATGCCAACTTTTTTTTTGCATCCAGCAATTTGACACATCTATAAGTTAACCAAAATAGTCTTTAGAAAGGGATAATAAAATAAGAGTCATTTCTTTTCAATATGCCATTTTACAGAATTAAAACCTTTACATGTCATTTCTGTTTATTTGGTAGGTATTTCAGGGTTCTGTCTGTTTCCATTTGATAAATCCAATATTTACCCTAGTTCTAACATGAAATGGCTAATGATAAGCAACAAAAAATGGCCAACCAGGCAACTGATTTTGGGGAAATGTCAACTTGTGTGGTGACTCTGAAATAAACCTGAACAAAAACTTGCTGGATGCAGAAAATAAAAACACAAAATCAAAAGTAAGAAAAGCAAAAGATAGAATAAAAATAAACAGGCATAACATCAAGCTGATGGAGGTTGTACTGCACCTTCTTCCTGCTTTTGGCTAATTTCTGGGCCATCTGCTTAGCATGGAATAAACAGAGATAGGAGAATGGTTAGAGAAGAATTTGCAGAGACTCAAGTCAAGCAGGGATCTATATACTAAAGTCCAGGATTTGTCTAGTAATTGGCCTGCATTAGTCTCTGCTTGGATGTCTCTCGTTCTGGTTAAAAAAATGTTTCATGTTTAACACAATAGGTTTTTAAAAGTAAACCTGCACCAGAAAAGAGAGAGAAAAAATACGGATTAGTTTTACTTAATTTTTAAAAAGATAGTTAAGTTTAAAAACACAGGTTCAGATTCTGCTCTCATTTACATTTCTGCAAATCACTAGTCGCTTCTTTTAAGTCATTGGAGTTACACAAGTGCAGAACTGGTGTAAGTGAGAGACAAATCAGAGCCTTAATATTCAAACTCTCTCAGATCTTAAGGTCTTAGATCCAGGTTACTTAATTTTGCATGTACATACAGACTTATAAACTGAAAAAATGTCAAAAATGTTAAATGGTCCTAAAAAAACCAAAATGACAAGAACATTTAATTGAACAACCCATCGCCCCAATGCATACACACCCACATGCTTACTAATGATAGCCTCAGGCATTTGGGGACCACAGTTCCCCATGCCAATTGCACAAGGACATTTTCCATACCACTCACATATATCCAAAGCATCTCCAGGTGATTTATCTGAAAATAGTCTGCTGTTGTGGAGCTATTTATTGTATTAATATGTAAGTATTCAATGTCAAAAGAAATTCTATAGGCTACTAATGAGACACAGTGATTATCATAATTCTTGTCACTCGATTATTGAGCATTTATAAATATTCTGAAAATAATTCCAGATATACTGAAAAAAAATCCATGGACTCTGGTGACTTATGTTGTGGACTTGCTTATTGGATAAGTATGACGCTTATTTTGCTGGCAGACTTCCATTTTAGTTTCAGTAGTAAAATGTAATTAACTTAATGAGTTTGCTGTGTAGTCTAGTATGCCAGGCTTTATCTATAAACACATTATTAATAACTGTTAGGCCCAGGAAGCAGAGGAACCTTGAATCACAGATGCACTGAGAATTTATCATTGGTGCTCACAAACTAACCCTGCAGGTTGTGCTTTAAACCAATCTGAAAGTAGCAGTTGATACTGAAATGTTGCTCTTCATTTACAAACAAAATCAAACATTTTAGCATCTCCTGCAGTAACCCTTTACAGATTAAAACACATATTCAAGTCTGGTAAATGTAAATTACTGCTAGTGGCAATGTGAACAGGCTCTTGCTGAAATCTTTACATTAAAGTATTGTCACTAGCATTCAGAGAAAATAAAACTACTCTGAAATAGTAACGGTCGCATAAATAAAAAAAACTTAAAATAATGCCTCAAGTTGGAATATTTTTCTAATTGTGTTAAAAAAATGTAGCTTCTCTGCAGTCAAAATTTTTCAATAGCGCAGTGCACTAGGTCTCACAAAAGAAGGAGTATGCCAGTCACAAAGAAAAAATATCTGCTTGAGTCAGAACTAGGTAATGCAGATATTGTACGTGAAAGGGGAGCCAGAGCAACTCTTATGCATTCTGTGGTTCTGTTCGTGACTTAATGGGAGCAGCATCAGGACCGCTATCTTATTTTACTTTCTTGGAATACTATTTTCAAACATTTAACAAAACCTTAATGTAATAGTTTTGAACACACATTCATGTTTAAGAAATGATTAACACTCCAGAGAAGGTGAACATGAAAGGGCTGGAATCTGTAGCTGTTAAACAAAGGAAAAAAGTCCTTGAAAACATAACACCAATATGCCTTTTATGCAAGAAACAGTATCAGACAAGTTCAGTCTTACTACACAAGAAATTCTAGCTACATTAGTCAAATGTTTCTTTTCACACCATTATGGGTGCAACAAAATGATGAGATAATATTAAGTTTAGACTAAAGTTCTTTAATAAACACACTGAAGAAAGACAAGTTCTAAGTATTTCATTCGGTTGAGATGTATTTGGTCTATGATTTGTTTACAATTTCTAAAAAAATTCAATACAATTATTTTTAAAAGAAAGATACATTTTGCAGATATATTGACTACCAATATCTGTACACATTTTCATAAGCACTGTATCAGATTGTAAATTCTTTGTGCCAGAGACTACATCTTCCTATGTCTTGGAAGCACACTGATAGCACTTTAATAAATAATAACAGGTAGGCTTTTCAATTATCCTCAGATATGGACTGTGTCAATTTCTTTCAGTAACAGGGTCAACTGGTATCAAAAAAAGTGCAGGCCTCCTACACAGATCAAATCTGCTGGTGAAATCTAACAATTAATCGCTGTTTTTTCTCCAAGCTGTGAGATTCATCCTCTTATGCCAGATGTTAACAACAATTAAAATCTGCTTAGGTTGGGAGGATGGCTAGCTCTGGAGATTAGTAAAGGGACTAACAGAGCCTTTCAACTCTTAGGTTACTCAGTCAAGTCTATCTCATTCTGTTAATGAATCAAAGTCTTAGCTAACAAAGGCCAAATCCTAAATGCACCACTTGCTGTAGTTTTAGTTCTGTGAATAGCTCTCATTGACTACTAGTAAGTTTTGCATAACTGGACCTTTAGATTCAGAGGTTAACAAAAATATTACTTGATGGTCCCACCCAGTTCAGTGGACAACTGTCCACATCTCAAAAACCACCACCTTGCTGAAACTACCTTTGTCGCAGCCTCAGCAAAGAATTAATAATAATTATTATAGCATTTATAATAATGAATAATAATAATAATAGCATTTATATAATGCATCTTAGTGTCAAAGTGATGTGCACACTAATGAACAGAGTGAAATCCATCCTTGTGCAGAGGGCCCACGCAAGGTCTGGATATCACTCAAGTTCCATTCAAGCTCTATTTTGAGGGTTTAAGTTGTGCATAGGCCTGGTACATGAAGAATCATCTTCCCCACAGGGACTGAACTGACCTATCGTCACTAGAAGTGGTCCTCCCAGATCAGGGATGATAAGATAACAAGGGGAGGCTTTCACTGTAAAAGTTCACATTCCATCTACCTACTCAAGCATTTATGCTGTGCTCACCGCTTGTATCAGAGCCCCTCATGTTGCCTTTGTATTATGAATAAATACTTTGTTTTCCAGAGTATTCACCCCAGTACCTTTCATTAATAGTAAATATACTTTAAAATAATTTTTGTTTTAAAAATCTCCCCTAATCAACCAGATGTTTGTATGGATGATTTCAGTGTAATTCCTTTTCTTTATATCTAGATGGAGCTTTTCTGTATTATTAAAGATACTCTATGGTTCCATATTTCATTCTGTGTAATCATAAGATGACGGACTATTGCTGGACAAGAGTAAATGGAAAAGTGCCTTTAAGTGTACATAGCAACAACCCCACCAGGTCACTCAAGTTAAGATGAATATCTTTAAAATAACGCTATTGTATAACCTGGCTGAACTTAGTAGGGAAAAGGCCTGGAAATAAATTATTTCTACATATAACAAGAAAGGTACATGAGCAAAGCAAAAGTGTGTATGAGATCTGCAAAATCTATCCAAGGACAAGTTGAGAAAATGTGTGGTCAAAAGCCACCTTTCTCTACTACAGGAAAACTTTATTACAGGTCATTAAACAAAAAAAGCACATTTTCAGACCTGGGATCCTGAAGCGAGGCACTGACTTCAATGGGAGCTCCAGGAGCTCAGCACCTTTGAAAAATCAGGTCGTTTATGTTCCTAACTTCAGGCACTTGAGTTTTTTAAAAATAGCCTATCAATTCACAACTTCTGTTACATTTTTTAACAGGAAAAGACATCAGGAGGTTCTGGATGTATGTTAACTACAGGGTGTTCACAATGCATTTGCCTTTCTATTTTAATCAAATCTTTAAAAAGCTGTTTTGTCTGTCTGGTATCGGTATGTGCACATAACACTTTACTGCACTAAACCTGTCAGTGCTGTAAAAGGAACGAGGAGCAGGACACACACTAACAATTTCTAAATGAACCTCACAATTTTGGCCTAACTCCTTCCATGACCATAAAAGAAATGGGCAGCAGAGATTCAGGTGGGTCATCTGTTACAGAGAAGCTACAAACAAGCCAGGATTTTAAGATAAAATATTTCTAAGGAATCTCAGACCCAAACTACTTAGGGCTTTATATAGATTATCACCACCACTTTAAATTTCACCTAGAAATAAAAAGGGAACCGGAGTAGCCATAGGGGCACTGGTGTAATATGTTCTCTGCAGATCAGTCCAAATAGCCAATAGTTTCTGAAATTCACCTCATAGCCTGTGAAAGTTCCCATGGTCTCATGTTAAAGTCTAAAGTGAGTCTTAAATGAAATGAGAGCCTTTATGTGGGCCTCTACACTGAAGCAAGTGTCACCAAGGTGAGTTACTATGTGTCTACTTCCCTGTTGGGCGTACAAATACCAGGCCTGCTGTTCACCATGGGCAAGCCAAATAGCTTCCTCAGTACCAAGTGCATTGTATGGGGCATTGGGCAGAATTTGGCCATATAGTTAATATTGTATTTTAATTATGAATAAGAACACTAGGAAACAAATATTATATCTATGGGACTATTTCTTTAAAAATGACAACCACTAATAAATGTAATATTCTTAAATTTCATAAATTAGATACAATATAGAACTTAAGAACTAGGGAATAAAAAACCGTCCTGCGGAGAAGTAACTGTTAACTTTGAAACTTACGATGAGATGTTGTTATAGAATAAGTATTATTGAGCATAACTGCATGATGGGCTATGGTATGGGATGAAGGCCAAAAAGAAGATATGCCACTGGCTGAACTGACATACATAGGCTTGGACTCCTGAACAGAAGCATGAGTTGGGGCAAGGGGAGCGGCACATGAACAGCAAGATACATTCCTCACCTTGATTCTGCTAACAGCTTCCTGGGCCTGCATCATTCGCACATTCTTGGAGGGAGTTTTGTCAGAAAGGAGTTGAGTGGAGCCAAGGTAATTGGCAGCAAAAATAATTCCATCAATTAAGTCTTCAGGATCACAGGGTCCAGGAACTATAACACAGAAAACAAACAGCTGAGCAAAATTATGTTATACCATGGAGAGAAACAGCACTTGCACTACTTAGCCTGCATCTGATGGCTATAAATGCTGCTCTGTGCTACTTAGAGTTAGCATGATGGCAGGACAACCAACAGGTTCAATCAAGGCAAACAAACACTGAGCAAAGTCCTTTTAACATCTCTACAGTAGAACTTGCAATTGCTAATCCAACCTGCCTCCCATAATAGTTTGCTCCATAAGCCAAGGTTAACTAGAGCAAAATAAACAACGTATTTTCATTCCTACAAAAAATATGAAATGTTTTCATTTTTCTCTCTCTACTTTAAATATCCTTATGTCTTTGACTAAGATAAGAATATCATTTAGCTAGAGTCTAAAATAAAAAGAACAGAGACAAACTCAATATTAACCTCCAGCACCTCTCTTACTCATGCACTGACCATAATTGGAGTGATGTGCCGTGGAATCTCCTCAGAGCATTTTATAACTATGATTCCCTCTCCCCTCCCCTCCCACCCCGAATGGAGTTAAAAACTGTCACATCACATTTAAGAGTATTTAGTTTTATGCCAGACCTATTCACAAAAGTCACACAGTAGAGAGAGAATTTTGATTTAGACAAAGAAACTCTCCTTGCTATAGGCTCTGATGCTAGATTTGCAAAGTAAGGGATTTATGCTTTGGCTCATATATACCATTGACTTAGTCCTGCAAGTTGCTAAGAAACCTCAGCTCCCATTGGCATCAGTGCAAGCTTATGATGCTGATCAGGAGGCACTCAGTCCCTTGCAGGATGAGTCCCTATTATATCTCTGTGATCTATGGTTTTTCAGACTAATCACTTGAAAATTGAAGCAATATTCTCCTCTTGGATATTTCATCTACTAGGAACTGGATTTTTCTCATTAAAGGTTTAAACTTTCATGATTCCCCAAAGAAACAGCATCTACTTTTGCAATAATTCACTTTTTGTAAAATTGTCAACATTTTATTGTCATAAAACTGAGTAGTGACATTTTATTTTTCTTATAAATATGAAAAAGCCCACTCTCAGAACTTACAATATCTACCTCAAAGACTGAATCAGTTCTCTGAAATTCTGTAAAAATGTATTTCACTTGTACTGCCTTCCAAATACAGTACATTAGAAAACAATCCAAGGAATCCCAAGACAAATCTGATGTTGGCTTCAATTCTCATCTTTATATAAAGCAAAAGGCCAACTGCAAGAGTTTTAAGGACAAAGTAGCAAAATTAACATAGAATTTCCCTGCTTGTTCATGCTATCATTAACTTTATATTATTTATGTTTAATGGCATGCAGCTGAATATTTATGTGTACACACAAAACATACAAGTATGCATGTGCTTATGTTAATTCTAGTGATGGGTGAACCTCATATATATAATTTTTTAAAAATTATTTATCCACAGAACAGGTACAGCATGGGCAATGGACATTCCTCACCACCACCAAGCCTTGCCAATAAAGCTCAACCCTGGAGAGAACATTGATGTTTTTATTTTATTTTAAAGTGAAAAGGGACCATTATGATCATCTAGTCTGACCTCCATCCTTCGTCATCAGAGGGTAGTTCAGCCTCCATGCACATCCAGTATGCTGTGAATTCCAAGAAAGGTGCTATGGATTACTGAAAATTCCAGTGGTGCCTTATGCGATGTTGTCACCCATCCCTTAGGAACTGGGCTGGGACCACTAATGAAACATTACAAAATAATAGATAATTAAGCTTTTCTAGCTTCAAAAAAAATAATTCCGGGATTTGATTCAAGTTCTGGATTGGTTCATATTTGATCTAAACAAGTTCACCCAGCCTTAGTTAACATTCACCTTCACAGTCCATAGACTTCTTGCATTTTTACTTGTACAAAAGAATTCTATTATAATATGAATAGTGTTATACATTGAATGTTATATTTTTCACTGCTTACCTTCAACATAGGTTGGGAATGAAGCCAAACTTTTTCTGGACTGTAATTAAGACAAACAGGATTTCAAACAAAACAAAGCATGCTCAAATATGCATTAAAAATTGTTCCATGCAAAAACAACAGACAAAGAGTAAAACCTCCACACATAGCGACAGTTAATTAGCAAAGGACAACTGACAACTCATTAGGGAAAATTTTAAATGTTCTCCAAATATCAGCATTAAGGAGTTATTATTCTGAAGTGTAGTCTATATCATTACCATTTTCATATATTAAGCAGTTCTACCCCGAGTCTGGTACTATACAGCACATTTTTAAGTGCAAAGAGGTGCACTGATCTATATAGGAACAACAGGAATAGTGCCCAATAAATCACATTTTAAGTACTTGAAATTCCAAATTAAAAATAATAATCTGGGAATACTTAAAAGAACTTGCAATGTTGTTATAACTCTAGACCAAAAAATATATGTATACTCAACCTGTTAAAATAAAAAGGTGGATATTACAGTTATGCTATCTTAAACGCTCAAATCACAAATAAAAATATGTGATTTAGATACTGAAAATTGTGAGCTCTGGATTTATCCTTTGATTGTCAATATCTGTCAGGGAAACTGATGGGTCTCAGCTTAAAGAAATGTAAAAGGTTGGACTGACTAATGGAAAACCATCTATTCTGCATGTGCAGGGAGGTTGGTTAGATGAAATAACAGGACCTTTCTATTTATAACTTCTAGAAAAAAGCTCAATGAAAGTCTTCATATACCTACCAGCTCTAACTGCAGCAATACTCATAATTTAGTTACATTTAGAAGTAAGCCTACATGAGGAAATTTATAAAAATTTATAAAAATTTATTTGTCAAAGTATGTAGGGTAATACGGTGAACTGCAGCAGGTGCTGCTATTACATACGTTTCTGACAAGATTTATAAAAATTTATTTGTCAAAGTATGTAGGGTAATACGGTGAACTGCAGCAGGTGCTGCTATTACATACGTTTCTGACAAGAATTCTGGAGAAGCCAAGGATTACAAGATGTTGATATGCCTAACCCCAATTCCACAATGAAGTAGACCAGCATTCACTCCACTGATTTCTCAGTATAATTATACTAGTGGAAAAATCAGTGAGAGCTCAGGATCAAGCCCAATATCTCATACGAGGTGCAAGTGCTTTTGAATATTCAATTACAGTATATAGGAAATTTATTGTCCTTTTTTATGCTGAGCAAATAATATACATTTGTAAAAATCTCACAGTCAGGTAGTTGAACCTAAGTGACCAGAAGATGGACTAAATGACCCAGTAAATCTTTTCCGTTTCTTACTACACGGATTCTCTGAGTAGTAGTAGTTTACAATTTTATTACATTGGGCTTGTTATAAAAACAACTGCTGGTGGCAGAAAAAAGGTTAATCAGGGCATGATATAAGGATATCAGGGCAACCTTGAAATACTTGCTTTCTTCTTCTGAGATAAAGCTAACAGAGGACAAAGTTGTCACTGAATAATGGCCTCCTGCTGCTAAACACATTTAAGGAAAATTAAGTGTTGGGAAACATTTATTGTCAAAGCAGGAGAGGCTGCCCTGAGACCATCCTGTCTATTACAATGACTATTTTTTAAACCCATGATCCATGTTGATTTTGATAATTTTATCTGATTGCGGTCAGGGCACTACACAGCAGCTTAAACTGGTTGCATTTTGACAGGTAAAGAGAACAGACTGATAGTGTGTTTCAGAAAACAACAAGCTTATCCACACAAGTTCAGTTTTAAAGTATACACTTTTCTAATTAACAGACTCAAGGACTCCATGGACTGTCTGAAGTTTTATTTAATCAGTTTTAACTTTAATCAATTCATGTTGGTTCTTCATTGGGGAATCTGATTGCCCCGTAAAGTTTCCTTTTGGGATTAAAGTTGAGTAAACTAATATCAAATTAAACATCTAACACATTTACTAACAGCAACACCAAACTAAAAAAAAAATCATTAATTCTCGTAGTGTTACTTGGGAATCTTTTGGTAGTAGAAATATCAGGAGGCATCACCTGATGTCACAAACAAAGAAATATGTATCTTTAAATCCTGGTTTATAAAATATAATTTAATAAGAGAACATGAAATTTCTTTAAAATTAAGGTTTTGTTCAGACATACAACTATTTCCCATAAGCAAAGAGGTTTACTCTTACTATTGTTATTTGTAAGGGATGTACAGAAGAATGCAATGCTGACTAAAAAAATACATCAGAAATGAGTTCTGCAACATATCCTACTAAGAAATCTGGTTTATTGCCCTGATATTGTATGCAATCCAATGCTCAAGATTAAAATGGGAAGCATTTTATTTCACTAACACCTGGACTACGACTAATGATATCCAATAACTAAGTAGTTAAAAATGGATTATGTGAAATTATTAAATCTGTACCTTAATGAAAGCCAAAAGCTATAAAGAGTATCATAGATCAAAGCACAAAACTAACAATGTTGAAGACTATGGTACAGCTTTAAACCTTTTGAAAGCCATCACCTACCAAAATGTAAGTAAAGATTTAAAGAAAATAATTCATAAAACATAGGCCTATCCTTTTTCTTCATCAAATTTGAAACAAAGAAAACATGGATATGACTACTTATTACTTGAAATTTCAATTCTAACAAACATTTCTAGTGAGACTTAGCCAGTTTCTATACCTATAGAAAACTGACCCATGCATAGATAACACAGTACAAATTGATAGTTAGATTGTGCCTGCTTTCTATAATTGAAGTTTTCCTTTGTTTGCACTGTATTTATTAAAAGTTAGAAAATAAAAAACAAAGACAACTGCAATTTTTCCGTTTGTATAGTTCCTCAGGCACAATATGCAAAGACTAAATGCACATGATAAATTTTCACATTCTCAGTTGTCGCATTGACACAAATGTGACTATTCACAGTTTGTAAAGTTAACCATATACATAAGTCTTCGCAAAATAGAGGCACTTTTGATGGTCCAATGTCAGGAACTCCTGAATTCTATTACCAGTCCTGCCACTGAATCACTGCCCGGACTTGGGCAATTGCCCGGACTTCAGCAATTCTGCTTCCCTGCTGTATTAAGATTTATTTATTTTGGTGGGCCTATCATCCTGATTAAGACCATGTCTACACTAATAAGCTTATAGAGACACAGATGTACCAATACAGCTGTGCGGCTGTAAGATCATTCGTGTAGCTGCAATATGTCGACGAGAATGTGCTCCCGTCAACATAATAAAACCATTTCAATGAACAGCATTAGCTATGTTGGCGGGAGAGCAATTCCCACCGACAATGCTGTGCACTCGAGCGCTTACACTAGCAAAATTTGTCACTGAGGAGTATCTCTTTTTCACACCCCATAAGTGACAAAAGTTTTGCTGACAGTGCTAGTGTAGACGTGGCGTAAGAAAGGTAATCTCCTTTGTAGCAAGACATTTGCGAAGAGATGAAAAAGAAAATGTTGCCTCCTCTTGCCCCAGTACAGAGGGGATATTGGCTGCTCTCAAATAAATCCACTCTCCTAAACCTGTTACACAAACATCACTGCAGGAAAAAAAAGCCATCAGAAACAGTGGTGTTAAATTAGGGTTTCAATCAGAGACACAGAACACGAGGCAGAACATAACAATAACTTATGCCAGTTTTGTTTTTTTCATATACAATAAGTGGGAAGAAGAAAATATAAAGACATGAGCAGAAAGTGGACCAGGACTGTGTCTCTTAAGACGACTGCACTCTACCTCTTTATTAGTGGAGGGTTCTGCTGTACCACAGGCATCTTGATGATGTTGCCTACTTGACGATTCAGCACCACAGGGTGAAGAGGAATCAGGAGATGGAGACTAGATATGGTAAGAAAAGAACATTAAATAAAAAAATTGAGTGACCACTGTAGAAATCTCACGCTGTTTTATTTGGAAGTGGGAATAAGGGATTAAAGACGAAAAACATAACAGAGCAGCCAAACATCGTTTACCTTGTTACAGCCTGTGTTTCGTATGGTAAGGAACATGCAAAACTCTCAGTATGCCACTGTTTTTTCATCTCAGTTATATGTTTATGGGGAGAGCTAAATGTTTTATTTGTCCATAATTACAAAAGTTGAAAACTGAACTAAAATGAAATCCAGGGGTAAACAACATTCACCAAAAGAGCATGACATGAAAACATGATTTTGGAAGCTAAAGGGGAAGGAAAATTATGATGTTTGACATGAACGTTTGTAACTTTCATTTGATTTTTCTTGCCAGCCATTCAATTAACTTGCAATTACAGTACATCTCCCCACACAAGCAGTGTATGCAAACAAATTATCCTATTTGCTTATTGAAGGTTGCAAATAATCCAGCCTAATATTGTGGGGGAAAAAAACACCGAAGACAAAATGCATGAAGTCACGATGGAAATTGTTACAAGAGAGATGAGTGAAGAAAATCCGAGGGCCTGATCAGAAAGTTGGGATGTAACTGTAGTAAGATTATTCATCCTGAACTGACAAGTGGCAAACAGAGTCAAATACTGAATCTAGGGTGACCAGATCTCCCAATTTTATAGGGAGAGTCCCGATTTGGGGGTCTTTTTCTTATACAGGATCCTATTACACCCCCTACCCACTGTCCCAATTTTTTTTACATTTGCTGTCTGGTCACCCTGAGTCCTAATCTGCCCCTTTAAGAAGCAGGTGTATGCACAATTGCTCAGGCGTGATTTGTCAGAAGGGTTGGCCTAAACCCAGGGCTGGTGCAAGGATATTTTGCATCTTAGGCAAACCTCCACCTTGCGCCCCCACCACTCCCCTTGCCCCAGAGCATCCAACTTTCAAAGTACTTTCAAAAATACACCCTTTTAAGTTATGTATATATACTTCCTTAATTTTTTCATATCAATATCTACAAAATTTTATTCTACCTTTAGAATATCCAATTATTGTTATTAATAACATTTATAAAATTAGAATGGCAGATACTCCTTCATACAACTGACAATATCAATACGACAATTTTTGACAACCTACACACGCATATTCTCACATATACACTCAAATACTTAACATACACACAACTGACATAAAGAATTAGCGAAATGATGCAGCAGCACTTGCCATAGTCTTAGATCTGAAATAACTCCACAAAAATAGTTAGCCTCAGTCGATAGCCTCCAAAAAAGTAAACTTAGCGTTATAAACAGCCTGTCAGAACGGGTAACGGCTGAGCGCGACAAGAAAAGTAACGTCATTGCCACTTTGTACCGTAGTGAAGCAATATGCTTGTGCCCACAATGCAGAGCTGGCGTAGGCTATAGCTGTAATGTACGAGAGAACGACAAGTTAAAATGCACGTTCAATGACGTCTCTCTTTTCTTTATTTATTTGTTTTCTAGCAATAGTGTAAAAAAACCAAAATGTTGGGCAGTGCTTTTTGGTGCCCCAAAATCTTGGCGCCCTAGGTGGTTGCCTAGTTCGCCTAGTGGTTACACCGACCCTGTCTAAACTGAGTAGAAGCAGGCTGCTATGGTTGCTTCTAACCATTTTTCAATTGCCTTAAACTAAATAAAATAATTAATAAAAAATAATAGGGCTGTCAATCACAGTTCTCACACGATTAACTAAAAAAATTAATCATGATTAAAAAAATTAATCATAACTAATCGCAGTTTTAATCACACTGTTTAATAATAAGATACCAACTGAAATTTATTAACTACTTTTGGATGTTTTTGTACATTTTCAAATATATATTTGGGGGGCCCAGATAACTTTTATCCAAGAATATTAAAGGAACTGGCACATGAAATTGCAAGTCCATTAGCAAGAATTTTTAATGAATCTGTAAACTCAGGGGTTGTACCATATGATTGGAGAATTGCTAACATAGTTCCCATTTTTAAGGAAGAGTTAAAAAAAAGTGATCTGGGTAACTATAGGCCTGTTAGTTTGACATCTGTGGTATGCAAGGTCTTGGAAAAATTTCTGAAGAAGAAAGTAGCTAAGGATATTGAAGTCAATGGTAAATGGGACAAAATACAACATAATTTTACAAAAGGTAGATCATGCCAAACCAACCTGATCTCCTTCTTTGAGCAAGTAACAGATTTTTTAGACAAAGGAAACACAGTGGATCTAATTTACCTAGATTTCAGTAAGGCATTTGATACGGTTCCACATGGGGAATTATTAATTAAATTGGAAAAGATGGGGATCAACATAAAAATTGAAAGGTGGATAAGGAACTGGTTAAAGGGGAGACAACAGCGGGTCATACCGAAAGGTGAACTGTCAGGCTGGAGGGAGGTGTGACAGAGTCAGACCAGAAGGATATAGGAGAGTGCTGGAAGGCAGGTACATTAGTCTCAGGGTGTGCAGGTCCCTGTTCCCTGGATAGCCAAACAAAGGCTACTCCAGGCCAATCAAGACACCTGGGGCCAATTAAGAACCTTCTAGAAAGGAGTAGAAACAGCTAGCCTAATTGGGACACCTGAAGCCAATCAGGGACTGGCTGAAACCAGATAAAAACCTCCCAGTCAGTCAGGTGGGTTGTGGGAGTCAGGAGCTGTGGAAGGAAGTTATGCTGTTGGTGAGACTGAGTGTTGGACAACATATCATACAGAAGGAAGGAGGCCCTGAGGTAGGGGTAAAGTGGAGTTTGAAGAACCGGAGACTGCTGTGAGGAAGTAGCCCAGGGAATTGTATTGTGTTTTGTGCCTGAAAGGTCAGCCATCTTAGCTGATACTATTAGGGTCCCTGGGCTGGAGCCCAGAGTAGAGGGCGGGCCTGGGCTCCCCCCTTTCTGCCTCCCCTAATTAGTCTCTGAGATTGGGAGACAAGAGAGACTGTGCCAGGAAAGATAGCTTCTCCTCACTGGTTTGTGATGAAAATGGCTCAATAGGCTGTGATCTTGTCTCCAGAGAGAGAAGGGCTCTGTGGAGGGTCACAGTGAGCCGCTGAGGCTAGTAAAAATCTGCCAGGAAACGCAGGATCCACGAAGATAAGGACAGAGCTTTGTCACAGAGGTTACAAGTAGAGTTCCTCAGGGATCAATTTTGGGACCATATAATTTTTTTATTACTGACCTCATCACAAAAAGTGAGAATGTGCTAATAAAGTTGGCGGATGACACAAACCTGGGAGGTATTGCCAATTCAGAGAAGGACCGGGATATCATACAGGAAGATCTGGATGACCTTATAAACTGAAGTAATAGGAATAGGATGAAATTTAATAGTGAGAAGCGTTAAGTCATGCATTTAGGAATTAAACAATAATTTTAGTTATAAGCTGGGGATACATCAATTGGAAGTAACAGAGGAGGAAAAAGACCTTGGAGTATTGGTTGACCACACGAGCTGCCAACGTGATATGGCCATGAAAAAAGCTAATGGTCTTGGGATTCATCAGGTGAGGTATTTCCAGTAGAGATAAGGAGGTGTTAGTACTGTTATACAAGGCACTGGTGAGACCTTATCTGGAATACTGTGTGCAGTTCTGGTCTCCCATGTTTAAGAAGAATGAATTCAAACTGGAACAGGAACAGAGAAGGGCTGCCAGGATGATCCGAGGAATGGAAAACCTGTCTTATGAAAGGAGACTCAAGAAGCTGGGCTTGTTCAGCCTAATCAAAAGAAGGCTGAGGGGAGATATGATTGCTCTCCATAAATATACCAGAGGATTAAATACCATGAAGGGAGAGGAATTATTTAAGATCAGTACCAATGTGGACACAAGAACACATGGACATAAACTGACCATCAGGAAGTTTAGACTTGAAATTAGACAAAGGTTTGTAACCATCAGAGGAGTGAAGATCTGTAACAGCCTTCCAAGGGAAGCATTAGAGGCAAAAGACCTATCTGGCTTCAAGATTAAGCTCGATAAGTTTATGGAGGAGATGGTGTGATGGGATAACATAATTTTGGCAATTGATCTTTAACTATTCGTGATAGATGGGCCCAGTGGTCTGTGATGGGATGTTGGACGGGATGGGATCTGAGTTACTACAGAGAATTCTTTCCTGGGTATCTAGCTGGTGAGTCTTGCCCACATGCTCAGGGTTCAGCTGATCGCCATATTTGGGGTTGGGAAGGAATTTTCCTCCAGGGCAGATTGCAAGAGGCCTTGGAGGTTTTTCACCTTCCTCTGCAGCGTGGGGCACAGCTCACTTGCTGGAGGAATCTCTGCACCTTAAAGTCTTTAAACCATGATTGGTGGACTTCAATAACTCAGATATAGATGAGAGGTTTATTGCAGGAGTGGGTGGATGAGATACTGTGGCCTGTGTTGTGCAGGAGGTCAGACTAGATGATCATAATGGTCCCTTCTGACCTTAAAGTCTATGAGTCTATACTGATTTAAATTATAACAGAGTATACAGTGCTCACTTTATATTATTTTTATTACAAATGTTTGCACTACAAAAATTATGAATAGAAACAGTATTTTTCAATTTCTCTCATACAAGTACTATAATGCAATCTCTTTATTGTGAAAGTGCAATTTACAAATGTAGATTTTTTTTAACATAACTGCACTCAAAAACAAAACAATGTAAAACTTTAGAGCCTACAAGTTCACTCAGTCCTGCTTCTTATTCAGCCAATTGCTAAGACAAAGAAGTTAGTTTATATTTACAGAAAATAATGCTGCTGGTTTCTTATTTACAATGTCACCTGAAAGTGAGACTAGGCATTCACATGGCACTTTTGTAGCCAGCATTGAAAGGTATTTGTGTCTCAGATATGCTAAACATTTGTATGCCCCTTCATGCTCTGGCTAGCATTCCAGAGGACATGCTTCCATGAGAATGATGTTCATTATATTTTTAACGTATAAATTAAATTTTGACTGAACTCCTAGTGGGAGAATAGTATGTCTCCTGCTCTGTTTTATCCGCATTCTGCCATGTATTTCATATTATAGCAATCTCGGATGATGACCCAGCGCATGCTCATTTTAAGAACACTTTCACTGCAGATCTGACAAAATGCAAAGAAGGTACCAATGTGAGACTTCTAAAGATTGCTACAGCACTCAACCCAAGGTTTAAGAATCTGAAGTGTGTTCCATAATCTGAGAGGGATGAGGTTTGGAGCATGCTTTCAGAAGTCTTAAAAGAGAAACATTCAAATGTGGAAACTACAGAACCCGAACCATAAAAAAAAAAAAAAAAAAAAAAAAAGAAAAAAAAAAGATTTAACGTTCTCCTGGTGGTTATCTGTCTCAGATGGTGAAAGTGAACATGCGTCAGTCTGTACTGCTTGTTATCGAGCAGAACCCGTCATCAGCATGGACTCACGACCTCTGAAATGGTGGTTGAAGATGAAGGGACATACAAATCTTTAATATATCTGGCATGTAAATATCTTGCAACACTAGCTACACCAGTGCCATGTGTTCTCACTTTCAGGGGACATTGTAAACAAAAAACGGGAAGCATTATCTCCTGAAAATGTGAACAAACTTGTCCATCTGAACAAGAAGTAGGACTGAGTGGACTTGTAGGCTCAAAGTTTTCAGGGTGGATAAAAATTAATATTTCTTTAAAAAAATTAACTGATTTTTTTATCCAAAATCAGATTTTATTGACAAAATGCTTTTTAAAGAAAAAATAAATATCTAAAGATAGTTTTAATTAAGACACATTATAGCTCAAATATATCTCATCATGGAATAGGGATTATAAATTCTAATTCTATAGTAGGAGAAAATATATTCATGTAAGTTTTAAGAAGAGTTTTGTAAATGAGTTTCAATAGTTCATGGATTATTCATTCATTTTCTGATATTGCTCTAAAATTAATCTGAAAAGGTTTCAAAATAAATCACTTTAAAATATATAGTGTGTACCTTCTAAAAATGAAACCTACATCTCTCTCTGAATTATGAAGAATATGTATTAAGGTTAAAACAACCAACAAGAATGTACTTTTATATAGAAATCCACGATTAAATAGTCTTCCTGACTAATGATTTAAATAAATCAACCCTGAAAGTTTTACATTGTTCTATTTTTAATTCAGTTATTTTTGTACATAATTCTACATTTTTAAGTTCAACTTTCATGATAGAGATTGCATTACAGTACTTCTTCTTTGGGTCAACCAGTGTCATTACATTGTGACATAGCTCTGCTCATGGGCAGCCGTATCTCTGACCAATATATCTCTTTTCACTGGAATCCTCATTTCAGAGATACTGTCGGACTCTGCAGATGAACTTGAATTGATTCTCCTTGCCTCCAAATGAGATGAAAGTTGGTTTCTAGAACTATGTTATGAAAAGGTAGTTCTTACACAAGCAGTAAGTACTTACAATATTTCTTGTTTTCAAATTAGCCTTAACAACTCAAGGGCTCCCAGGCAGATCCTGGGCTACAGGTCTAACCTCTATCTCACACACGCATACACAGTAACTCCTAATAACATCAGTATACATCATACACACACATCCAATAAGAGGACAGAATTAGAGGTTCTTACCAATATTGTGGTATAAAAATCAGCTTCTGCTATCTTCCCCTCACAGGTGAGCAATAAAGTACCAGGAACCACTAACTTAAAAATCCCCTTTGTTAAGATCTTCATTAGGTAGGAATGGGATTTACCAAAGGCAGTATTTACCAGGTCAAACCAGGGTTTCTACCATTCTGTGAAAATCTAGCTACTCTCAGTTTAAAAGCATTTTCTATTCTAAAAAATGTTTAATTAATGCACACCACATTATACTTAGCTTTAGTTACATATTCAAATTGTGGTTACATAAGGCAGTAGATTCATAGATTTTATTTGGACAACCCTAAATTGAAGTAAAACTGCAGTGGATGGAATATTTATGTATGTAATTATAATACTGAACATTAGAATGTTTGTGGACATTTTGGTAGGATATTTTCTCAAAGAAGTTATACATGTCATGATTAATTTCAATTTTTAATATTATATAAACAAAAGTCAAACATCTGATTGTATGAAAATGACAATAATTCATTGTTGTAGACTTGAAGCATTAAACATTCAGAAGCAGGCAGAGCTGCAGATGATTAGTTCAGATCCATTTGCCTATGCAGCATGCTACAGAAGACCAATTTTGATGTAGTGGATAGATCAAGCCTATTTCTCAGTTCTGAATGCATATAACCAACGTTTGGAAATATTTCTTCTATATTAACTTGCTGGACATGGATGCATTTAATTTCCCGGTTTTAACAGAGTTTAAGCCAGTATTTACCAGCACCCTATCCTAAATTAATTTCTCCCAGGAAACTGCCAACCCTATTGGTAGGTAAGCCAGAAGTCCTTGGCTTCACATCCACTAGATCTTGCTCCAGAAAGCCGACACTGCAGTAGAAATTTTATTTTATTCTTCGTCATCTTTTTTGAGTAAGTGTGGACTAGGAAGGGGGAGACAGAGATTAAGAACAGGTGCCAAGTCTTTGTAAAAATGGACACCAAGAGCTGTAGAAGATATTTGAGCCTTCAGGCTGAAGTACTCTCAGATATGCAGCTCTGCTACCATGGTTTGAGGGGGGAAAGCTTCCCCTGCCTAGGAAAGCTCCCCAATGTTCAGACAAGTTACATGGGGGGAGTTATACAGTCAAGAGTCATATAGTAAATCAGGAAATGTAAATGTTACAGTTCCACTGGCAAGTTTAACTCAGCTGTGTTGTTTTTCCATTCCTGTCTTTCTAATTAAATATTACTGTTTCTGTTTTTATAGGTGTTAAAACAACATAACAGGTGTGCAATGCTGTCAAGCTAACAATGGTGCTAGTGGGAGTTTTGTGTGAGCAAATAATGTAGGATTGAGTCTTAAAACAAAAAACAAAAACAAAACAAAGACACTTAGAGCATATTAAGCATTGAATGTTGTCACCAAAACAGTTCTTTAAAATGCTGTAAAACCATGCTCAATTAAAAAATAAATAAATAAGTCTAGTTGTTCATTTATCCGCCAATTTTATTTCAGACATTTAAAAAATAATTGCGTTATTGCTCCAGAAGTTATTAGCATTACAGATCCATGTGGGTGAACACATACTAAACTACGCACATCTAAAAAGTATTGGAATTATTCATTTATTAAAGACCATCTAAATGCCTTCTATTTGGAATTTTTGCATTCTTGCTGAAAGATTTTTTCTATGATCATGACTGCAGTCTGACTGAAAACACTAAAGAAATTTATTAACAGAACAGACAGCATGCAATATACAACTTGCTATACTATATGCAACGTTAGCTAAACAGCTAACCCAAAACAGTTCCTGTACAGAGGTAAAGGGAAGTTCAGTCTAGGAGAGATTCATACATATTTTACTTATTTAGCATCACAAAGCAAAAGATACAATGCACAATACAAAGTGCAGCTTACAGTATATAGGTAGCTCACATGCTAGGACAAAAAAGAGAGATTCAGTAAGAAATAGCAGGAAGGGCAGTTTGCTCAGCTTCCTCCAAGTGATATCTTTTATAACATATCATTTAAAAAGAATGTGTACTAGCACTGCTCTCATAATCTTTAAACCTCTTACGAAGCCCGATACAAACTCTGGCGAGACAAACTATACGTGTGTCCACTGATCTATTCTACTAACTTTAATGTTAATTAGAATTGTGAATGGCTGTATAAATGGGAGTAATAGGAAAAAAAATAGCAGCATTCCCACTTCTCTTCCTTTCTTTTCGACCTACCTGTCTTTTACGATATTCAGTCTGGTACATCCAGAAGTTCTCCATTTAAGCTTTTAGTGTTGTCCAGCTGTAGCTAAAGCATCCTCCACTTACAACCCGAGAATAAGCTAGTGCTTCACTGTTATTTTGTGCTTGGATTTAGTAATGAAAATGGTAATCGGAGATGCGACAGCATTGCATTGTCTCACACCTATCCAGCTTAACCTGCTATGTAACTGAATATCCTGTGAAGACATATATCAGGAATACTGGAGCTTCTTTTGTCACAGTGAACTGTTCTTTTTTTTGAAAAGAGGTGTTGTTTGCTGTCTCTTAGCAGCACTATATCTGGAGATTGCATAAACAGCTTATTAGCACTGTCACACACAGGTTCGGGGCAGGGTGGGGGGGAATCCACAAATATTTTGATCAAAGCAAAATTCAGTACTGCCATTTGAACCAAGGGTCAACTTTTCTATGTCAAAGTCTTCAAGGGGATTAGATGAAACCTGCTAGGTCTCAGCTTGTATTTTCTTTGCACTTCTGTTTTTTGGATTAGGCCTTTGACTCTCTAAAAAACTCACTCACCTCTGCCATATTTCCTATGAGCAGTAAATTAATCATTTCTCTCTCACTTCAACACCCTGAACAAAACGCTAAAGATATGTGCCTGCCTCACAGGAGTAACAATATGATCTTCTTATTGTAACCCTGGTCCTTCCTTCACATCTCCCTCATGTCTGTTACAATGTATGGAAATCAGATTAGAAGAACTTTGGGGCAAGAATTTTTCCTCTTACACTGGTCTACAATTTTTTAGAAGTCGTCTGCTTCAGAGATAAAATGTGATATTTATTATGTATTTTGATGTGCTGAATTCAAATATGACAATTAAAACAACTGATTGGCTACTGTTTCTAAGATATTTAAGTTTTTACATTTTAAGTCTATGTATATTGTGTAGATAGTAGAGTTTTAATCATAAATTGTAAACCTAGGTCTTTTCATGTGTTTATGGTTGCTTTACATGATAATATTTCACCTGTCCTGTTTATGTAACACTTTAAAAATCAGCAAAAGGGTTATATAAATAAAATGTATTATGAAACAAAAGGTAAAAAACTATTATGTACATAGTTTAGTCCTATTCAGTGTCTGCTCGGCGCTTCTTGGCTTGTCTCTTGTATTCATTAAATGGAACATCTCTTGTCACTGTCCACCAATAGTCTGCAAGCATTGATGGGCTCCATTTGCCCTGATAGCGTTTCTCCATTGTTGCAATGTTCTGGTGAAATCGCTCGCCGTGCTCGTCGCTCACTGCTCCGCAGTTCGGTGGAAAAAAAATCTAGATGAGAGTGCAAAAAATGGATCTTTAGGGACATGTTGCAACCAAGGCTTTTGTATGCCTCGAGGAGGTTTTCCACCAACAACCTGTAGTTGCCTGCCTTGTTGTTTCAGAGAAAATGTATTGCCACTGACTGGAAGGCTTTCCATGCCATCTTTTCCTTGCCACGCAGTGCATGGTCAAATGCATCATCTCGAAGAAGTTCACGAATCTGAGGACCAACAAAGACACCTTCCTTTAACTTAGCTTCACTTAACCTTGGAAATTTTCCACGGAGGTACTTGAAAACTGCTTGTGTTTTGTCAACGGCCTTGACAAAGTTCTTCATCAGACCCAGCTTGATGTGTAAGTGCGGTAACAAAATCTTCCTTGATTCAACAAGTGGTGGATGCTGAACACTTTTCCTCCCAGGCTCCAATGACTGTGGGAGTGGCCAATCTTTCTTGATGTAGTGGGACTCTCTTGCACGACTATCCCATTGGCAGAGAAAACAGCAGTACTTTGTGTATCCAGTCTGCAGACTAAACAAGAGAGCAACAACCTTCAAATCGCCACAAAGCTGCCACTGATGTTGGTCATAGTTTATGCACCTCAAAAGTTGTTTCATGTTGTCATAGGTTTCCTTCATATGGACTGCATGACCAACTGGAATTGATGGCAAAACATTGCCATTATGCAGCAAAACAGCTTTAAGACTCGTCTTCGATGAATCAGTGAAGAGTTTCCACTCATCTGGATCGTGAACGATGTTGAGGGCTGCCATCACACCATCGATGTTGTTGCAGGCTACAAGATCACCTTGCCTGAAGAAGAATGGGACAAGATCCTTTTGACGGTCATGGAACATGGAAACCCTAACATCACCTGCCAGGAGATTCCACTGCTGTAGTCTGGAGCTCCACAGCTCTGAATTACTCTTGGGTAATTCCAAATCCCTGACAAGGTCATTCAGTTCAGCTTGCGTTATGAGGTGTGGTTCAGAGGAGAAGGATGGGAGAAAATGTGGGTCCTGTGACATTGATGGTTCAGGACCAGAAGTTTCATCCTCTTCCTCGTCTGACTCAAGTGAGAATGGTGCATCAGGAACCGGCAGTCCTTCTCCGTGGGGTATTGGGCGTATAGCTGATGGAATGTTTGGATAATGCACAGTCCACTTTTTCTTCTTTGACACACCTTTCCCAACTGGAGGCACCATGCAGAAGTAACAATTGCTGGTATGATCTGTTGGCTGTCTCCAAATCATTGGCACTTAAAAAGGCATAGATTTCCTTTTCCTGTTCAACCACTGGCGAAGATTTGTTGCACAAGAGTTGCAGCATATGTGTGGGGCCCACCTCTTGTCCTGATCTCCAATTTTGCAGCCAAAATAAAGGTGATGGGCTTTCTTAACCATAGTGGTTAGACTGCGCTTTTGGGATGCAAAAGTCACTTCACCACAAACATAGCAGAAGTTATCTGCACTGTTCACACAAGTATGAGGCATCTCTGCTCACTTTGGCTAAACAGAAATGTGTCCCTTTGCAAAATCAAACACTGACAAATAAGAGAGCACGACACTGTATGATTTCTAGAGCTGATATAGGGCAATTTGTTCAGCAGAGTGATGTAAGCTTCGTTATGATTGCATCATCCATGACTTCTAGGAATAACATGATGCAATTCATATCATGTATGATGCAATACCAGCTTCAGATTGCATCATTCATTGTTTTGTCTAAAAAGCAAGTACTGTCCAAACCCAGTCATAGATTTATTCATAGATCCAGTCAAAGATGTATTTTAGTCATTTCTGGTTTAAATTGAGATCCCTTCCCTTTATAACTCACTTATCCTCCGCCATTCCCATGTCAAGGGTCGTATATACTGACCCAATAGCATATCTTGAAAACTAGAGCCAATCAACAATGTTAAGTACCATTTTCGTTCTCAGTGACCCAGAATTAGTTAAGTTTGACTACATTTATTTCAGAAGCATTTTGGCTGTAGAGCAGTGTTATTTGTTCTGTAAAGCACCTAGTACGGCTGAGTGCTATACAAAAAATAAACAGGGTAACAGCAATGCTAACTCAGTTTTGCTGTGCATCCTGTAACATTTTACAATATATGTTTTATGTCAAATCATTGGATGCTGTCATAATTTAAATAAAAATAATGTTGATTTTACATGGAGAAAAGTGTAGTTTTCCCACTTATCTTCTCACTAATGTAAAACAGCTGAAGAGATTTTGCTTAAACTTTCCCAAAACAAGAAGAATCCCTTTTGGGAAGACAGTAATCATGTAAATCATGAAAATTTCAGCCCTAAATGTGAACACTTTGGAAAGTTACAAGTATGTGAAAATTGGGGATCATTGTGGAAACTGTAATAAGGGACTTCAGACATTCACAACAACAGCTCCCTTCTTCCCCAAATAGTCAGAACAGTTCAGTCTAATACTGTTATCTGGTCAAATGTGAGTCTCTTTGCTGAGACTGCCAACAAGGGGTCAGTTAATCTCTGCTGTGATTTGTAGTCTGCCCTTTAAAAACTACACAAAAGCCATTAATACATTTCACACAGAGCAAGATACAGCTGTTAGATAGTGAAAACTTCCTATCAAGACTGGGTTGGAGATTGAAACCTATAGGTGAAAAGTCCCTTATTCCATCACTCACCTTCAATACGAATTTTAGATGGTTTTGTTTTACTATGTTAAGGTAATGATATTGTTAAAAGGCAGCTAAGACAACACTAACAAACATGTACACGTGTATTGAGCTGTGGAAGGCAAGATCACAGGGGGATCTTGTGCATAATGGGGCAGGATCATGAGCTGGACAAAGGACAAGGACACAGGGGAAGGCGCACAATGGGGTGGGACACTGGGGGGAAGAGGTGGTGCAGAGCTACAATTCTGTCACCAGCCCCATCCCACCCTTGCTCTGTCCCAGGGTCACAGGAGATCTTAATCTGCCTCTGAAAAAGAGTTCTTGTGCAGAATACTACAACAACACTACAGAATATGTGACTGTTCAGCAATACATACATTAAGAGGGTCAGATCTGGCCAGCAAAGTGGGTGCTTCACACCAAAGGCTGGCATTGCAGAATTCCTGGAAAAGGTTCAATTCTGGCTATTTCTTTCTCTCATTATGTGAGATTTTCCTCCACTCTTAATATCTGTAACCTGAGTTTAACTTGTATTTGAATTTCAACCGCAGCACATCATGTGTCAATCTAAAGCAATTATTTCCATTCTTCTCCATGTCTTCAGAAGACTTTCTTCATAAGTGTAAGCATCACTGGCAGTGCTCTAGTTTACAATGTAGAAAAATCACTGTCAATTGCTTTTATCTTTCCATAAATTATTTAAAAACTGAATAAAAACAAAAATGATTCACAGCCTCCTGAATCAAATATTCACCATAATATAACTATCCTGAGCTGTTTTAGGGAGTGTTTGTCTTCCAACACTATAACTGATAAACATCTCCCTTCTTCTACATGGTTGATGAATCAGCATAAAGCTTTCTGCCCTTGCAATTAAAATGTTCATTATTACTGGGCTTGCTGTATAATTTTAAGACTTCATAATATCTAGAGGCTGTCCACTGAAGACTTGACTTCTCAAATTGGTTCCAAAAAGCATTAAAGTCTTTGCTTAGAAAAGAAAGCACTAACAATATCACATCAATACAGTCACTTTTCCTTCTTTCTTTCTTTTAAAGTTCAGCTGGTACCTGAAACCTGCATAAATTATTCAAAACAGACATCTCTATTTCCTTATTAATAATAAATTACTCCTGCTGTGGAAAAACTGAAACATTTTCATCTCTGTGAAGCTGCTCCAATGTCGGCATTACCAGAACTAACAAAAACCAGCACCACAGAAATTTAAGTTTTAAACAAAATGTTTATGACCCAGAAGCAGACAGACATGAAACACTGCAGCTCAGCTCCTTTGTAGCTGAAAGGTTTGTCTTCAATGGTTTTGTGAAGCAAAAATCTATCCCTCTGTCTAATTTCACATTATACCAAAACCAATATTCATTTCAGAGTAGTCCTCACTGGCTGAACATGGCATGCAAAGGAAAAGGTCTCATGAATGCAGACTTTGGACACCAGCGATTGAGATGTTTGAGAAACTGAAGATATGGACTCACAACAGCCAAAAATGCTTCACTGTCAACAATACTTGGGTTACTGATCTATGATGCACTATGGATGTGTGACTCAGTTGGAAGAGAGGAATCCCCTCTTCCTAGAGCTACACATGAGGGCCTCAGTCAGACACTAATAATCGTTTCTTACCTCCAGTGACAAGAGGCAGAGAGCAGCACGCTCCTCTTCTCTGGCCAAGGGGAGACAGAGGTGCTCTTCTGGAAGGAAACTACCTGCCAACTTGTACGTGTCAGAGTGACAGATGCGTCCTCTGGCCTTCTGCAGCAGGATCCAGTAAAACGCGCTCCCCTCCAACTGAGGGCCCTGTTACTACTTTGGATTTCAAGATGTGCTATGGGGTCTTCCACACAAATTACACATCGGAGTGTTTTGCTAAATGTTAAAATTCCTCACATGCAAGATCACAGCCTATTACTCTTCAAATGGTCCAGATCTGCTTTCTGAGATCCACGCTCTGAGGGGACCCTTGGGACACAGTTGTCCCGTTATTATGCAGAGAAGCAGGGTCAATTATTTCTGTGACATCTCTCTTACTATTGCCAGCTAGGGGAGTCCCTGACAGCTTGGCTCCATTGGAGAGACACTGCCAGGGAACTTTGGGATAGAACGGGTTGGCAGGGGTCCACAGCCAGCACACAAGTCTCCATACAGATAGCCCTAGCATCCCACCAATCTACATGCACCTCCCAGGACTGAGGCAGTACCCAGAGCTCACCATCACCCATCTGATATATACATCTGAGAGTCTTCACAAGGGAATGCGTGTGGAGATTTCCTCTTTTAGAGTCCCCTGCCACAGGTTTTATTGCAGAATGTAATGATCTGCACCTACAAGAAAAGATATTCTAAGCAAGAAACCTAACTCTGCTGCTCCACAGTTTTTTCCATGAAGTGTCTCAGTTACTCAGTGTCAGCTGCAGACACTGTGCAGGTTCAAGAAAAAAAACACAGACAAGCACTGATAGCAGGGAAATCCTCATGCATATCTTTTGAGGTCCAAAAACAAAGGTGGGTGGAAAGTCAAAAGATGTGCTGAAAATCCAAGGCCTGGGGCTGCACCAGAAGTTGGACATCCAGAAGTGAAGATTGATTCATGTGCACACGTGCACGTGTGTGAAAAGTTAGCTCATTCCACTTACCTTTAATAGAGCCAAACTCTAGGCCCACATGCTGTGAAAGCACATTGAAATTAATGGGATTGCACAGGGCATGTATCAGTGCACACAGTTGGGCTCACTCCATTTTAAGTGGAAATTTGTGTATTTTATTCATTTTATTCACAGCTTGTAGTTATAAAAATGTTAAGTTTGAAACAAAAAATATTTTTTCCTCCTCTCTACATCACATGATCATAACAGCTAGCTATTGTAGAGTTGCTCATAAGAGCTAGACTGCTAGCATTTTTATTCTGTTTTTCATACATAATATTAAGCATTTGTTTTGGGAGAAATATGTATGAATGAATGGAATTTGCTATCAGATTTAACCCTGAATATCCCAAAGATGAGCACACACCCCCATAAGTGTTCCTTCCCTCAAGCATCTCCTCTATCCCCCTACTGGCTGCTTATCCTTTACATTACTTCACAGAATCTCCATCCCTCTTCCAAGCTGCTGGCTAGTTGAACCCCGCTCTAAGCACCCCAGTTGGAGCCAGCATCTTATCCCTGCTGCTGAACCCTTCTACTTATCCCCTACAAAGCATCTAATCTCAACACTAGCATCCAAATACTCAACACTGTAGGGTGACACTCTCTCCCTTGCCCTCCCCCCCCCACCAAAAAAAAGGCAAGGGCAAAGGCAAAACCTGCTACATTTCATACCATTACCTGCAGATCATTCTGCTGTCTCTATGGCTTTATCAGCTCTCAGACAACTGCTTGCTAAGTGACAAGTCTATTATTCTAATCCTAAAGTTTGGTCACTATTTGGTTAAAGCACAAAGTGATTGCAAACATTTTCCAAGAAAAAGTAATTTTGCAAATGAAAGCTGATTTCTAAAGGAGCTATGAGGGAAAACAGATCATTTGAAGGACATACCTGAAAAGAATAGAATGCAATAAGGGCCTGATTTGCTGAACTGCTGACCTTGGTAAGAGTTGTGAGATTTTCAGTACTTCTGAAAATCAGTCTAAGTAAAATAAAACCCCCATTAATCAAATCCCCTCTTACCTGAAAACCAAAGTTACAGATGAAATTGAGTTACATCTTTGAAATGCATCTGTTCTATTGAAAAGCCTCTAATTTTTCCAAAATCTTGTTTGTCTGGAAAAAAATGTCTGGGTTCTGATAAATAGGGTTCTATAGTATTTCTGTTTTAAGAACTGATCCCTTGTGATCACTTAGTGAAGGCAATCACATTTTGTTCAGCAAGCTGCTAAGCAGTTCAATGCACCCTCTGTTAAAGAAGATGGATTTACTCAGACTTCCGTGTGTGCCAAGTGATACCCGAGTGAAGCATCACAGACAATGCAAGAAGCAGCAACTATTGTTACTGAAAACAAATCCAACCCACATTCTCTTCTTTTCAAGTGGGCTGTACGTCTTTCAGTCTGCCACAGACCTTCTACGTTGCTAGTTTGAGTCACGCTTTCTGCTCCTCAAAATTTAGGCTGCCTGCAAGCCTATCAACATCTAGCTGTCATATGAGCTTCAGCTACTATCAGCATCATTTTTATTTGTATTACAGCAGCACCAAAAGACACCAATGAGGAACAGGGCCCCATTGTGCTAGGTGCTATACAAACACAAAGCAAAAGATCGTCCCTGCCTGAAAAAGCTCACAGTCTAACGTATTGTAATATCAGTTACAAATAAGGACCTTGGGAAACACCTGTTTTCATCACTGTACAAGCGCACCACATTAGGATCCACAAGCGCAACATACATGTTCAGTTCTACAAAGTGCTGAGGATCCTCATGAGAAACGCAGTCAAAGGGAGCATAATAAGCTCAGCATCTACAGGAACTCCTCACTTAACATTGTGGTTATGTTCCTGAAAAATGCGACTTTAAGCGAAACAATGTTCAGCAAATCCAATTTCTCCATAAGAATTAATGTAAATAGGTGGAGGGTTAGGTTCCAGGGAAATTTTTTTCACCAGACACAAGACAATATTCTTATCTATCTATCTATCTATATATAAACACACACACACACACAGTATAAGTTTTAAACAAACAATTTAATACTGGTACACAGTGATGAGGGCTGTGAAGCTTGGCTGAGGTGGAGGAGAGAGCGTGGGATATTTCCCAGGAAATGCCTTACTGCTAAATGATGAACTAGCAATTGGTTGATCCCTTAAGGGTTAACTCTCACACTTTACAAGGCAGCAGGAATGGAGGGAGGGGAGACAGCATGGCAGACAGAGACAGAAACAGTGTACGTGTGTTTGAGAGAGAGAGAGAGAGATGTGCGTTTCCCCTTCAAGTACATTGACCACACTCTTAAGTACACTGCCTTGTTAATTAGATCAGCTTGCTGAGACCACAGCTGCTGCCAGAAAGCTCCCTCCATCCTGAGCCCTGTCATGTGTCCCCCCTGCTCTATGGAAGATGGGGTAAGTGGGGTGCAGGAGCAGGGGGTACATTAGCTCCCCTCTTTCTCTCCTCCCCCCTGCACAGAAAGCAGGAGTATTGGGGAGCAGCTCCAAGGCAGAGGGCAGGAGCAGTACATGGCAGTGAGGGGAGAGACAGCTGAACTGCCAGCAATTGATAGCCTGATGGGCACCTGCTGCACAGGGAACTTAGGAGAGCGGAAAACTGGATTAGTGGGGAGCTGATCGGGGGGCTGCTGGTCCACCCTGGTTGCAAGCCTCCATCAGCCAGCTGCAACGGGCTGCTCTTCCTGCAAGCAGTGGCCAAAACAGGCGGCTGACGCACAACATTAGAAGGGGATCATTGCACAACTTTAAACAAGCATGTTCCCTAACTGATCAGCAATGTAATAATGAAACAATGTTAACCAAGACGATTTTAAGTCAGGAGTTACTGTATTAGAAAGAACTCAGCCCCTTTCAGGACCCCTTCAACCTAATGTGCTTGAGGCCATCATCAGTATTTTAAGATAATGAATCTAAAGCCATTAGGAAAACAAGGAGTATTGTGTGTGACTGCTGTCATGGCAGAAAGAAAACACAAAGAATCTGTTGTCCAAAAGCTGAAATGAGACGAATCATGGACTAATGTGGCATATATTTGGATGATAGTAGAAAAATAATCATGATTTTTTGGATGATTTAAATACTCGCATCATAAAAAAATAAACTAGTGTTTTAGAACACAAGCTAAAATGAGTCACCTTAGCTCTTCGGTATCCAGATATTACATTTCTAGTGTCATATGCCCATTGACGTACAATGACACATTCTCTAGTCTAGGCTTGATTTTAGAGGTGCTGAGCAGCCAACGCTCTCAATGCCCTGTTCCTTTTAAGAAACAGATACACAGATGTAATGTTAAGAGTTTCCAATGACTGTGTGTGGAATCCATCCATACAAAGCTAGAAAACACTTGTAAGACCAGGATGTTAACATGAAATTATATTTATTTTAGGCATTAGTTGCCAAATCCTGCTTCTACCTTTCCTTAAACAAGTAGTTCCACTGCAGACAATGACACCACAAACAGGAATAAGATTACCAGTATTTGACTCTATATTGGGATAATACAAATTAATTATTGCAATTAATCTTCTTTGTTACACTGGGTTGGCATTGCATGAGGTGACATGATCCAGCTCACAATTCACTTACAGGTTAAAAGTTTCTGGATTTCTGACGGTCTTCCAAAAAAGAACAATAATAATATCTTGGCCAGCTCACATCCCTTTTTCATATTCTAAACTTCCGCTGATATTATAGCAAGGCACAGGTGTTCAGGGTTTAACAAATGGCAACATGTAAGGCCATTAATATTTACTTTTTATTTAAACTGGCATAGCTAGAAGATTGAACCATAAATGGTTTTATCACCAAAAGAAGCAAACACCAAGAAAACATTCCATAGGAATTAAAGAGAATTGACACACACCGTTTTAAGCCACATTCATCCCTGGGATAAAATTTAGCTGATATTAACTGAATTACTTCAGGGACGACTTTGGTCCATTGATTTTATCTACTGTCCCCCTCCATTTCAGGCATACATTTTAATATGATTAAAGTTGCTTCCAAAACTATTAAAAGAAGAGGAAGAAATACGGAAAAGCTATAAATTTAACATTGACAACTAACTCTACATGGCAACGAGTCTAGGCTGAGCAGTTCTGCACTGATTCTCATGCAAGTTGGGAACGTTGTCTAAAGATAAAGTAGTTCAAACCCTGTAACAGGTAGCACACTTGAAGAAATAACCTTTAACATCTAGCTCATACATGAGGGTGATTCAATTTTATAGTTAAATGAACAGTGTTGTAAATTTGCATTTTCTTGTAGCTGGCAAGTCCATAACTGATGGGAACCTGCAGAACTTGATAGCCCGAGATAAACTGAATGGTAGCCATTCTATCCAACCAGTTAGTTAACAAATGTTGGAAAAATGTAATATCACTTGCGTCTACAAGAGAGCAATCAAACCTTTCGTGGCAAATTCATCTCTGATGCAACTCTACTGACATCTGTGGCTTTTCACAAAGGGTTAACATGGCCCAGTGATAATACACAGGTCCACTACTTATGCATCCTTTAGAACACAGAATTAAAATAAATAAAGCTTTAAATATTTAACAGGAACAGAATGAACCATACAAACAGTGTACTTTACCATGAATGTGAGAACACTTGAGAGAGAGACAGACACACACACACAGATGTATGTTACGTATTCTTCATTCCTTTACTTATAGAAAGTAAGCTAATAGCTTCATATACTTACATCTCCATCTAGTGGCCTCTGATCATCACAATCCCTGGTTGGGCTGATGTCCTGTCTCATCACCCAGATGGGTTCCTTTGGTTCATCTGGGGTGTAAGGAGAACGAATGGTCCTTGTCTTCACTTCCTCAATAGCCTCTTTAATATCTTTAATAGCCAGAGATATTGCATCCCTTTTTTCCTTGCTGTATCTCTGCACTGACTCTCCTGAGCTGACTATGGGCCTGGAGCCAGCTGGGAGCTGACCGTTGCTCTCAAGAGTCCCACTACCGGGAGTATGGGCACATTCCAAGTTCTGCTCTGCTTCTGGCATGTCTTCGGCGGCCTTGTCCAGGCTCTGAGAACTCATGCTCTGTTTGACCTCAGCCACAATTTGATCAATATCTTCCTCTTGTTCGTAACTATCCATCCTTGGATAGGGAGCAAATTCTGCCTCCTTCTCAGGGCTGTCAGACTCTCCATCGGACCGTTCATCGTAGTGGTGAAGGCGGGCACCCAGAGCTTCCTTGCGATAGTTGTCAGCTTCCTCTCTCTCCTGCTCATATAGTCGTAGACCCTCCCGGACATCCAGGTCAGGTGTATCTCCTATCTCCTCGTACACATGCTCCTGCAGTCCATAGTCAGCGTAGGGCTCAGCGTACTGTTCATCCTCCCCTCGGTGGAAGAGCCCGTGAGTGTAGACATACCCCGAGTAGGCGGCATTCATGGCTTCCTCATGTTCAATGGAGTGAAAGTGTAAGTGGTTAGGTAGAGTTCGGGTCTGAATGGCCTCAGCATGCTCGGCCTCAGCATTTTCTGTGTACTCTTCAGACTCCGGTCTATACTGCACTGCGTAGGCGCTCTCATCCTCATTTTCCTGAACTCTGTCTGTGTCATAGCCATCCTCTGCTGTGGCTATGACATCCCCTTCAGCAGTATCAGTGTGATTGTGGAAGCCACTCTCAGTACTGGCTGACCGAGCTAGCATCCCCTCCTCCTCCTGCCTAGACTGTCCTTCTTGGCTGCCATTGGCATGTCTCGGGTAATGAGGGGCATACTGCTGCTGCTCTTCCTCCACCTCAGAGTGCTCCAAGTCAGCTTCCACTGACTCATTCACCTCTCCGTTTGCTGGCTCGTCATTCACCTTCCCCTCAAGTGGTCCCTCCAAATGGTTCATGGCCAAGTCTGGAATGTAGGCCACTTATTCTATTGACATTTTGTCTACTGAGGCTGGAAAGAAAGAAGAAAAGAAAGTTGATTATAAAGTACCATGGTGATTACAAAGTCATGGGATTTGATATATAAGATTGCGGCAACAAAAGACATCTCTTCTGCCCCAGCAGACACATACATGGCCTTCTTGGCTCCAGGGTCAGTGGAGGGTCTACACCAGCATCATACACCTGAACTGTGGTTCATCACCCCAGGGGAACTGTAGAATTTACATTTTTATAGATACATTCTATGGGAAAGAATTTAATCTCAGATACACCACTGTAAAATTTTATTAATTCTAATTATTGCAATGGAGTTATATTGGTGCAAGTTTGCAGCATCTAAAACAAAAAACTGACCCTTCAAATGAAAAATGAGAAAAGTTCTGTTTTTATTATTTATAGACCTAAGCACAGATCTCTCTTCTGCGTTCTGTTAGACAAACAAATTCTATTATTGTTCAAAGAGTAGGAGTGCGTGCACAGCTTAGCACACTGGCAGTGAGCATGGTTGCCAGCTCTCCCAGTATTGTCTTTCAATTTTATGTGGGTTTTCTTAGAACTTGTTTTAAGGCTGCTCATGATCTGCTGCTGTTCTGAAGCTTTCTTGTCAACTTTTGCTCATATTCAAAATGGCTGCCATCTGCCACTGCTTTAAGCAGGAGAGAAACAAGGCTGTCTTCAGTGAAGATTGCTGGCCGCTGTTCTCAGTACATGGTGTGAGTGGCAGCGAGGGGACAGGGAAGTACTGTAAGTGTGTAGGATGTGGTGATCTGGACAATGATGGAATAGCAGGAGGGATAGGACAGTGTGAAAGGCAGAAGAGAAAGAGGATGAATAGGGATATGTGGGGAGGAGGAGGACAGTGGAGAACAACGAGACAGCAGAGGAACATGAGGGAGGGAGGAAGGAAGTCTAACAAGAAAAAATATGGGGAACAAAGAGGGAAAATACGATGAGGCAGAAGAACGAAAAGAAAAGGAGGAAAAATGTGAAGGACATTTGAATCTAAGGGGCAGATGGATGAAAGAGGAGCCTGAAGTAGAATTTGTGCAGAGGAAGAGGGCAGGATGGTGAGAGAGCATCAGGAGAGAGAGAGAGGCATGAGAATGATATGGGAAGAGGATGAGGAGAAAAAAAAATGACCATTCCCCCAACCCAGAGTTTAAAAAAGTTGCTTGTGATGGTGTGAGCCAAGGCTCAGTAGCCCTGAGGATCACTTCTAATTCATGTCTTATGTTCCTAAAAGCTCATGCTTCAGAGCTTCAGCCAACGGCCTGCAGGGGTCAAGAAGAGATTCCTGCCCTCCCCCACCCACAATGTAATCTGGGTTTTTTTGGTCTCCTTCATTTGAAGCATCCAAGATGGCCTTGGCTGGAGATGGACGTTGAATGGGGTGGACCAGTGCTTTGAGGTGGCACCGAGTATTTTCTCTCTCCCATTTTCTTGCTCACATGCTCATGGTCTAACTGATCACCGTATGTGAGGTTGGGAAGCAATTTCCCCCTGGTCAGATTGACAATGACCTTGGGTTTGTTTTATTGTCTGTGCCTTTTTCTGCAGCATAGCATGTGAGTCACTTGCTGATGTTAATCTTACTTAATCAGTTCCCTCTCATTGCAGGGGACTGGGGCACTGATGCACCTCTCTCCCTATGGTACAGAACAGTCTTGTCCTCTGTCGGCTGCAATACTTTGGTCTAATTTTGGTTACTGGGTCTAGTGTGCAGGTACTTGGTGGTGGTGTCCTGTGATAAACAGGAGATCTGATATGGCCTTAAACTCTATGACACTATGAAAGGGGTAAGTAGGGTCCCCTGTCCTGGCTGGGAATGAAGGGGCTTAAAACTCAGAAGGCAGACCAAAAGATAAAGCAGTATTTTTCAGTATGATTCATGATTTGTAAGTATTTTATAGCTGGCACTATTTCACCAGATGCTGGCCCCTGCTGCGACCAGTCTGGCAGCATAAACGAGCCTCAAAGCTGGCTTAGTTAGCTCTCAAGGATTCCTGGCCCTAAGCCAGCCCAGATACCATTTCTCTGGCCTGGTGGGATTTTGGGCAGCTCTTGTGGCCATAGGGAAAACTGGAGCAGTTAACTTGTGATAAGGTACAAAAGGCCCCCCAAACCAGTCCCAGAAATGGGAAAGGCATAAAGCGAGCATATCACCTTTGACCACCATTCTCTCTCTCTCTCTTTGCTCCTGTACCAAGAAGAGCCCAGTGAGTCAAACCAAATGGGGACTGTGGCAATGTAAACAACACAAGAATTCTGCTACATTGCAGTATTCTAGTCTCAGTGTATTTTCTAAAACATGGAGTGGTCTGAATTAAATCTATAACCATGATGCTTGGCTTGTCATATGAAGCCACACATCACATTTTTATTTCATCGATTATTTTTCATAAACAAACTCAATCACATAATTACTAGAGAGGCCTGCAAATAAATAATAAATAACTATTCAGAGCCCAGAAGGGGGAGAGGGAAGCTCACAAGAATGCAGCCTAAAGGGGAAAGGTGCCCATTAGCCCATTAGCTAATTTCAAAAGTACTATATATGTATGTCAGATATCGATAAAAAATATTTTTTACACATATAATGTAGAACTTGTACCAAATGAAGCTGGTGCATAGGTCTCAAAGTGGGGGCTGAAAAGATAAGGCACCCAAAAGTCCAGAGTTTATGCCAGTGTAAGAACTGAGAGAATCTAGAATGTTGTTTTCAGCCTCTAATGCATGTTACTTCTACTTTAAAGAATAAGTTTAATATTAAATTAGGATATAATTGCAAACTATTTGTAAAGAAATCACTTGAAAACTGGTTGAGCAGGTGAAGATACCACATACAAAAAAATAACCCAATTTCTTCTAAAAGTACCTTAAACACAGCAAAAAAGAAAAATACACCACACAAGACACTTTTTCAATAGACATATTAGACAATGCAAAAGTGTTTGTCAAAAGTATGTGGGCAAGAATCCTTCAGTGGCAAAGAAATGCATTTTCCATGTATGATTTCTATTAATCTAAAACACAGAATTAGATCCACATTAGTCAAGGAAACTTTAAATTGATAAAGAACATCTTTCGTTCTTAACCATAGATACAAAATAACTCTAATGAAACTGCTTCACGCTTTAGAAAATATCAACTCTGCTCTTATTGAGTCAATGGAACAACTGTCACTTATTTCAGTGTGAACAGAGCAAGGCCAGCACTAAGTGCTTCGGAAAACACCAATCAATCTGTAGATTTCAAAGTACTTTAACAAATTTGAGTAAGCACAAATGGCTCCATTTTACAGATGGGGAAACAGATGCAGAGAAGTTAAGTGACTTGCTCAATGTCATACAGAAAGTTAGTGAATTAGGACCCTTTTTCATCTAGTCCTGTTTCAAATGGAGTAGCTCACTAGAAAACTTTTAGTGTACAACAGAAGAATCCAGATGGACAGCTAGTGCATGGCAGACTAAAGCAAGGTAGACTTACTCCCAGTTTGCTGCACGCTAGCTGTTCATCTACACAGGCCCTCAGACAATATCTAATAACTGATTTCCATTTTAAATGCACACAGTCCAAAACAATTTCAACATTCTGGAGTATAGCAGACAGAATCACTGGACAGGTGCAGCTGTAAGAAACAGCAGTTATTCAAAAATACAAAATATCACTTAAAATGTTGTTATAGGACATTTTGAGGCCTCAAAATTTTGCTTTTGTGAAATGGAGGTTTCTGACGTGAAGCTCATGAAACTGCTTTGATATGAAAATCGATCTTCAGACTAAAATATCATATGTTGAAATTTTGAAAAAATTTCCATTTCACTCAAACATATGATTGTTTTTTATTAAAAGTGAATTTTCACTCAAAACCAGTCCCATTTTCACTGAAAAAACTCATGAAAATCCTGTGGCATTTATTGGTTTTGTTTGTTTTGCAAAATTATCTCAGTTTTCCCCAATTAAAAAAATATATAGAAACCACAGATGTAAAGCTTTTTAAAATTTAATTGTGAATATTTCACAAGGTCTTACTGACAAAAACAGTAGCTTAGGAGCAACATTTTCAAAAGCAAGTAAGTGTTACTTTGGCACTCAAGCTCCACTAGCTTTCAATGCGATTTAGGCTTCTAAGACATTTAGGGACTTCTGAAAATATTACCCTAGGTCCTCAGTGTAACCCACACACCTCCTGGGTGTGATGTTTTGTCCCATCTAGTGGCACCGAGACCACTTAAAGAGAGTTAAGATGTGTCTGGTCTACAGCCTTAACTAAGAGTCAGTTGGCTTTTAGCTTATGTAGTTGTGGCTCATGTACTAAGCCCCAGAGGTCCCAGGTTCGATGCCGGCTACCAGGGACTGTTGGCATTACATTAGCTCAGAACTTAATTCGAGCCAACACAGAAGAGTCATATTTGGTGGCTAGAGGGCACAGTGAATAATCAGATTTCTGGTGCCATCAATAAGTTTCTCTCCATGCTGATACAAGCCTTTCTGATTGTTCTCATCAGGTTTCCACAAGAAAAAAAACTTCACTTCCAAACACCCACTTTAAGTGAAATGCCACAGTGTTACAGGACGGGAGAGAAGAGAAGCAACAGAGGCCCCACGGCCCTGGAAATAAAGACGTGTTACACTTGTGAGAATGCTGCATTTTTCAGATTAATTACCGAGAGGAACAGCTGTGCTCTAATGATCAGGCGCATATGGGAAAGTGCTTTCTAAGCAATCCTAGCTCTGCACTCAAATCCTGATGGATGGATTTGTCTCTGTAACAGAGAAATCAGAGTTTGATTGCTGGTGCAACTGGTTTCTTACTGAAGGTTCATCTATGTTCTTAACTGTAAAACAAACAAAAAAATTAACAAATAAATCTCTACACATTTTTAAAGCATTTGGATGTTCCATAGAGAGATTGTGATAAAACTCTGCTATTTTATATCAAATACAAAAAAAAAATTGTTACACTTAACACTAAAGGGTGTGCTGTCATCTCAATGCAACATAACAATCAATATGCTAATGAGAGCAATTATTGGGTTTTTTTACCTGGACATTTGGGGTTCTGTTCTCTGGTACTGCACTGAGCAGAGAACAGAACCCCAAATGTCCAGGTAAAAATAATCTTTCAATGCCGGCATTTTTAATCCTTTCTTCCATCACACACACAAACACGTGGCACAGAAGCATTTTGCTCTATAGTAAACACGGCTTTCCTTAAATTCAGCATTATTTTTGTGAGAGCTCTCAGTTTCATATTTAAAACAGCCCTTTTTCGCTCCTTTGAAGCTACACTGAATCTGCCCGTACATCCTCCCTCTCATGAGGATAGTTATTGATTAACTGGAATCAAGAATTTATTCACCCACTCCCATATGCTCCCTCCCCTTCCTCATCCCCTCTCCCTTGAATGATGAAAAACTACCTGGATTCAGTGCATTGAGGTTTGGCATAATAATAAGCTTGTTTCCATCACGGATATTCACGTGCTTGTATTATTAAATGTTCTTATCTGTAACACAGAAAATGTAATCATTCAAGGGACCCACTTCTCAATGTGTCTTACAGGAGAAGTGATTTATTGCACTAGCCTGGCTGAATTTGTAGGTAAATAGGACTTTAGTATTTCTAAGATTAGCTTCTTATAGTGCATATTTATCCATAACTACAAATCACACTATCCCAGGAAGGACCCAGGACTGGAAGAGCAGGGATGTTAGAACTCAGGAGCAGGTAAATTCACACAGATGCCCAGGGAATTTTGCAAAGCAGCTGCCTGCTTTCTGCTAGGCTCCAGCAGTGTTATCAGTCCTTCACTTTCATAAGCAACAAAATTCATCAACTTCCACAAAAGACACATATTTTGAAAAAAGGATCAGTTCCTTCAAAAAGACAGTTTTACACTGCATTATGTCTTTTTAGCACAATGGAAGTTTTACTTATATAATTTGCCTTAAAAAACAACACTGTATATTTTTTAGCCAGCAATGTAGCCATTTAAAAGTATGTCAGTGTGTTTCATTACCTCTGGAAAACAAAATATTTCTTTACCAGAACTATTCCTTCAATGGGCTTTTTTCTTCTTTCCTTTCCTTTTTAAAAGGAGGTTCCCTTGCATTTATCACCAAAATGAACATACTTTATTGACCGAGAATTTTATAGTATCTGCAATGACTCCTTTGACGGAATTCTAATGAGTTTTTCCTCTACTGTTGGGCACTCTCTCTCTGTCCTCAAAGGACAACCTATTTGGGAAAAAGGAAAGGAGGAAGATCTGGGGAACTACAGGCCAGTCAGTCTCATCTCAGTCACTGGAAAAATCATGGAGCAGGTCCTCAAGGAATCAATTCTGATGCACTACTTAGAGGAGAGGAAAGTGATCAGGAACAGTCAGCATGGATTCACCAATGGCAAGTCATGCCTGACTAACCTAACTCCCTTCTATGATGAGATAATTGGCTCTGTGGATGCGGGAAAAGCAGTGGATGTGTTATTCCTTGACTTTAGCAAAACTTTTGATACAGTTTCCCATGGTATTCTTGCCAGCAAGTTAAAGTAGTATGGGCTGGATGAATGGACCATAAGGTGGACAGAAAGCTGGCTGGATCATCAGGCTCAACGAGTAGTGATTAATGGCTCCATGTCTAGTTAGCAGCCGGTGTCAAGTAGAGTGCCCCAAGGGTCGGTCCTGGAGCCAGTTTTGTTCAATATTTTTATCAATGATCTGGAGGATGGCGTGGACTGCACCCCCAGCAAGTTTGCAGACGACACTAAACTGGGAGGCGTGGTAGATACGCTGGAGGGCAGGGATAGGATACAAAGGGACCTAGACAAATTAGAGGATTGGGCCAAAATAAATTTGACATGGTTCAACAAGGACGGAAGAATCCCATGCACTGCTACAGACTAAGGCCTGAATGGCTAGGCAGTAGTTCTTCAGAAAAGGACATAGGGGTTACAGTGGATGAGAAGCTGGACATGAGTCAGTGTACCTTTGTTGCCAAGAAGGCTAACGGCATTTTGGGCTGTATAAGCAGGGGCATTGCCAACAGATTGAGGGACATGATTGTTCCACTCTGTTCAACATTGGTGAGGCCTCCTGTGGAGTACTGTGTCCAGTTTCAGGGCTACACTACAAAAAAGACGTGGAAAAAATGGAAAGAGTCCAGAGGAGGGCAACAAAAATGATTAGAGGGCTGGAGCACATGACTTATGAGGAGAGGCTGAGAGAACTGAGATTGTTTAGTTTACAGAAGAGAAGACTGAGGGGGGATCCGATAGCTGCTTTCAACTAACCGAAAGGGGGGTCCAAAAAGGATGGATCTAGACTGTTCTCAGTGGTGCCAGATGACAGAACAAGGAGTAATGGTTTCAAGTTGCAGTGGGGGAGGTTTACGTTGGATATTAGGAAAAACTTTTTCACTAGGAGGGCGGTGAAGCACTGGAAAGGGTTACTTCGGAAGGTGGTAGAATCTCCTTCCTTAAAGGTTTTTAAGGTCAGGCTTGACAAAGCTCTTGCTGGGATGATTTAGTTGGGGATTGGTCCTGCTTTGAGCAGGGGGTTGGACTAGATGACCTCCTGAGGTTCCTTCCAACCCTGATATTCTATGATTCTGTGAAACCTGATTGCTTTCTCCTTCTGTGTGACAAATCAATAAGATGATAAAAGGGATCATTTCCCAAAGACATCTGAAGTAAGCACGTAGAAATACCCCATTCATCAAGTGTCAAAAACCTAGCAACCTAGAAATGCATCCACCATAATAATAATAATTCAATTTTTTAAACTTAGTTTGCGAACATTGAGGCTGCACAATTATGCACCTAAACGTCAGAAAATGATAAAGTTAAGCAAAGGTTGAACATGCAAAATTAAACTTGGTGTAAAGTTTTGGTATAAAGTTCTCCACAAGAGCTGGTGAGAGCCTGGAATATGTTAAATCCAGAACATACATTTCTTACATTGTCAAAACCTAAGGCAGGGCACAAAGTTTTCTGTGCTAACCAGTCTTCTGCCTCAATGGCTCCCACCCCAAATCCCCTAGCTTCCCTCAGTTCCCTGGGCTCAACCTCCTCTCCTAGTTTTTTCATCAGCTTCTCTTCTGCACCTGAATAGAAGCAGAGCTTAAACCATTCCCTCCCCACTGATGAGCAGAGGAAAACTTTACTGGGTCACTGTCATCAATTGCTGCAGAGTGTAAGTTTTAACTGGAATAATAAAAAAAAAAGTTTCTGTGGACTTTGGCGCAATGAAAAATAAAGGGGGAACAACAGGAAAAGGAGAAACAGGTGCAGGAAAAGAGAAAACACATACTGAAAACAAGGCAGGTGGAGATGTACCAAGATCAGTTATAAGAAAGAAAGAAAGAAAGAAAGAAAGAAAAGCTGGAAAAAAGAGAGATGTCATATGCTAGATTTTAAATATGTATTAAATAGAAGGTTAATTGACTTATAATTAAATGCACAAACACAAACGTAGAACAGAGCTGTATAATGTTCCCCATTTGTGACACCATAATTGCTAAAATAGGACTGCGATGACTAGCACATAATCAATATTTTGTAGGTGAAATCTTGGCTCTACTGAAGTTAATGGTTTTCACTTCATGCCTTAACTCCAGAGGGAGGCAGGGACAGATGGATGGATGGACAGATACACACACACCCTTGAATACACAAACAGGAGACAAAATTTGGCAGTGGGATATTCAAAAGATATATGGATGAAAGATCCTTCAAATAGTGAGCTATTTGAATGAATCCATACAGGCCTAAATTGGTACATGCAAGACAGAAAAGCATAGCAAAATCTGGCAGTTCCCAAAGGAAAGTAAGCTGGCATCTGAGCCTCGTTAATGTTTGATAATTGCCACATAGATAATATGGTACACACTGTATTAATAGCTACTGAGATCAATATGCAATAACAAGAAAGTTAATTGTACCAGTTGAATTGAATTGGAAGTGAATTGACCTATTTGTAACATAAGAAAATGTTTCAAACACAAACTGCACTTAAAATTCCATTTCCCCACTCATTCTCAGTTTATTTTGGCTGTAACCAGGATATAAAATTCCATGGTGAGAGAGGTTACTTCCAGTGACAAGATTTAGCAGCAGAGTCCCTAGAGAACATGTCACATGCTAACCCTTAATTAAAGGGAATTTAAATTGAATTCCAGGCTTCAAATTTAAAAATGACTGCTTAGACCTACTTCTAAAGTCTTGTTTTAATTTGAATGAGTATTATAAAAAACAAAACAGCATGAGCGACATGAGCTCTGTAATTCAGAAATGCCACGATTACATCTGTGGTGGATAATGCAGTTCCTGGGTTTCATCATGTTTGTACCAACTAGCATTTTTCATAATCTTTTTTAAGTTTAACACATTTGCTGGTACTTCAGCCTCCATGGTGATCTGTTTGAAAATCCAGACTCACCCTTGTTGTTACAGTTCAAATGTATGCTCATAAATGCATCTACTGCAGGTTATCTGCTGAAATTTAGAGAAAATTTAGAAAATACTGGTTTGTTTGAGCAATTTCTCCATACCTTTGTAAAGTGCAAGCAAAGGTAAAAAGGAAAGATATATTAAAATCACAGCCATTTTCAAATGTTATAGCTTATTAGAAAGATAGACTCTTCAATGCCTATGCAGTTCAACCCTAGCCCATTTTAATATGAATTTAAAGCAGGTGAAAGGAGCCAGATTGGCAACTCTAACTTCATAAGACAGTATATCAACTTTTAGACCTTTAATCATTTTGCAAAACTGCTGTACGCCTGTGACCAAAAAGAGGCAGCTAAATAAAATGCCCAAAACAGCCGATGCTGGTGCAAGTTTGCCAAGTCTGAGTAGCTGATTAAACTGCATGCCATGCCTGTGCTTTTTCTGCAGTTGCAAGTGAGAATCAACATTAGAGACAGAAGCTACATTTTCTATCTTTGCGGGGGGAGGTTTCTCACTGTGTGTGTGTGTGTCTTGTTTTGTCTTTTTAGGAAATGGGACTGGACTTCAGCTTGAGAACATTTCAAATAACTTACTTCCCCTCCCCCAAGTTGACAGTTATCATCAACTTTCATACCATCTAAGACATTGGCAAAGAAGGGATTTTTTGCTTCTAAAAACTCTCTCCTGCTAAATGGAAAGGGAATGAGGGATGCTGTTAAAATGAAAGCCTTAATCAGAGCAATAATATGTTAATGTTATAAAGAAAATAATATGAAGTTGATTTAATTGGGGTGATCAGTAATGGTTGTATTCTGTACTTTAACACAGAGGAAATAAAGGACAATAAGAGGAGATTTCAATGTTGGAGGAGACTTGATAAAATAGAGAGGGGAGGGGAAGAGCCTTTAAGAGTTTTGTGTAAACCCTCCTCTCCCCATAATTCAAATGATCAGATGGCAATCCATCCAAAACAGAGAGGTCCCATTGGTGGAGAATGTACCTTGTTTAGACTGCTTCTCTTGCAGTCCAAGTGCTTATGTGGAGAGTACAGGGATTTGGGATTCAGCAAAGCACAGTCCTTTGGAGACTGTTTTACATATTATGCAGGAGGTTCATTTGTGGATTTAGAGTAAGGGGAATGCAGAAGAGTGGAAGGACAGGTGGAGGCAAGAGAAGATTAATACAAGAATTACATATAAAAGCTTACAAACAGAAACCAAGCCATATTTTGTTTCAGCTAAAACAAAAGAAAAGAGAGTGGGCATAATATTTGCTAAACACGTACCTTTTGACGTAAGCAGACGTAAAGGTAGCTGTACCACAACAATACCCTCCTATAATAACCTCGAGACCCTCCCACGACTCCTTTTAGCATCAGGACCCCTACAATTACAAAACCATGAAATTTCACATTTAAATAGCTGAAATCATGAAATTTATTATTTTTAAAATCCTATGACGTGATATTGACCAAAATGGACTGTGAATTTTGTGGGCCCTATTAATAAGCAAACATTTTAAAAGAAATCCATAACCCGTGTTTTCCCCTCCATGAATTAAAAATCTTAATTACTTCGCTTTATTATGTTTCATAAAGAGAAAAATAAGAAGTTCCATTGAATGTGAATGAAATGGATATTATGGAACTAGAGAATGGTAAATTTAAGACATTTCACTTATCTTTTTGTTCCTTTTCCAAGAAAGGATCATCCTTTCTACCATGCCTCCTTTCTTTCAGTCTCTAAGCTTAAACACAGTGTTGAAACTTTCAACTTTTATTCTCTAGTGGCATTTAAACTCACATGAAAAGCCATGCCTGGCCTCTTCTCTGTATTATACAATGCAAATCTACCATTCACCCTCTCTTTTAAACATTTAACCTTTGTCCAAGTGTGACTTTACAAAAATTCTTTCATCTGATTCCACCTTTCAGTCTTCGTCCAGTGTATTAAATCATTTTCTCTTTTATTTTTTAATTTTAAGGTAAAATTAATGGGGATGTGATGTATGCCCTACGGAAAAATGCTCTTAAATTTATACAGGGATGCCATTAAGAGGTTTCTACAGAAACTAAATAGGTTTCTATAGAAGTTGCTCCAAAAAGCTATGAATGCAGTGAGGAATTATGTATTTTCTATGGTTCTTTAACTAATGTAGAAAATTGTCTAGAGATTGTATCCCTCATATAGAATACTATGGTTTGGTTTAAAATTTCTGTAGAAAGGTTACCATTCCTTATTAAATTCTGCAAGTCTTTTCTGTAAGAGTCATGCTTATGAGCATAAAAGGGCAATTGTTAGAACTAGACAATGAGCCGAATTTTTGAACAGCAACCAGGACACAATTTGTACAGGAACAAGAGTTGCTTGTGCAATTTTTGAGCTCAAATATTTGCACACACAAGTGTCAGTGCTGCAAACTTTTACATACAAGTTTGCAGGCACGCAAATAGAGTTTATATTTTGAAAATACAGCCCAATATGGCAGGCAGATGTTTTAGAAACTTCCCCATTACCCTACACTGCTTGCTTAATGCACAACAGTCATGACCTGGGAAAACTGCTATTACAGCCACAGACACTAAGCAGAGACTTTTCAATCTTGCTCATTTGTGAGCAATCCAGCAGTATGGAAAAGCTAGACTTACAAGGAAGACTGGATAATGTGCACCCACTATTAGCAACTGGCTATTTCCTTCTGCAATCCAGAACCAATGAAAGATTATGTCCATTATTGACATTTACAGAGATACTAAGATAGGAAGAAAAAATAAATAATATTTGAGGGAGATGTGTGTTTTTGTGTCTGCTGAAATTATTGAGTGAATCCTTCCAACTCCAGTTATATTTCTTTCATTGCCTTCAGTATTTTCCAACCAGAAGCCTGCAACATTCCATTAACCAGATTCAAAAGGGACCACAGCACTAAAGGTTCTTTTTATTAGAACTGTTCCAGCATAATCCTTTAGTTATGGTTGAGAAGGCACTTTCACTATTTACTTTATGAACAAAATTTCCTTTTCAGCTGAAAGATCTTATTAGCTGAAAGGTAAGCTTTAGTGTGCATGTATGCACACAGAGATTTTAAAGCCAGAAGGGACCATTACAGTTATCTAGTCTGACCTTCTACATAATACAGGTCAAAGAATTTTACCCAATAATTCCTGCATTGAGCCCATGTTGAACAAGAGCATATTTTTTAGAAAATAAATCCAGTCTCAAGTCAAAGACTCCACTTGATAGAGAATTTATCACACCCTTTTGGTCAGATATGGACACTTCACTGTTGAAAACAGCCTCACCCAAAAAGCTCTTGAGTTCAATGAGCGTTGGATCTGGCCTATAGTTAGAAGGTATAGATTGTTTGGCTTTGGGACTAAATACTTTGCTGCAGACCTTTCTACAGGACTAAGCATGCAGAAGTTTGAAGAATCAGGCCCCTAGTTCTCCATGGCAATAATTGTCTTAGAACTATTGGAGGAAATGTTTTAGAAATAACTGTGTGTTAGAAAATTATTTTACAGTGCATGCATATGACCCAACATTGCAGTTTACCTTTTGAAGGGTCTGGTCCTTAAAACATTTAGCAGCAGGCATAAATTGTAAGTCCCTTAAGACAGGTACTGTCTTTTTGTGCTATGTTTGTACAGCCCCTGACACAAAGAATCCATGGTCTAGAATTAGGGCTCCTAGTTGCTATGGCAATACAAATAACACTGCTCTACAGCCAAAATGCTTCTGAAATAAATGTAGTCAAACTTTACTAATTCTGGGTCGCTGAGAACGAAAATGGTGCTTAAAATTGTTGATTGCCTCTAGTTTTCAAGATATGCTGTTGGGTCAGTATATACGACCCTTGACATGGGAATGGCAGAGGATAAGTGAGTTATAAAGGGAAGGGATCTCAATTTAAACCAGAAATGACTAAAATACATCTATCTTTGACTGGATCTATGAATAAATCTATGACTGGGTTTGGACAGTACTTGCTTTTCAGGCAAAACAATGAATGATGCAATCTGAAGCTGGTATTGCATCATACATGATATGAATTGCATCATGTTATTCCTGGAAGTCATGGATGATGCAATCATAACGAAGCTGACATCACTCTGCTGAACATATTGCCCTATATCAGCTCTAGAAATCATACAGTGTCGTGCTCTCTTATTTGTCAGTGTTTGATTTTGCAAAGGGACACATTTCTGTTTAGCCAAAGTGAGCAGAGATGCCTCGTACTTGTGTGGACAGAGCAGATAACTTCTGCTATGTTTGTGGTGAAGGGACTTTTGCATCACAAAAGCGCAGTATAACCACTAAGGTTAAGAAAGCCTCTCACCTTTATTTTGGCTGCAAAATTGGAGATCAAGACAAGAGGTGGGCCCCACACATATGCTGCAACACTTGTACAACAAATCTTCGCCAGTGGTTGAACAGGAAAAGGAAATCTATGCCTTTTGCAGTGCCAATGATTTGGAGAGATCCAACAGATCATACCAGCAATTGTTACTTCTGCATGGTGCCTCCAGTTGGGAAAGGTGTGTCAAAGAAGAAAAAGTGGACTGTGCATTATCCAAACATTCCATCAGCTATACGTCCAATACCCCACGGAGAAGGACTGCCGGTTCCTGATGCACCAGAATCACTCTTACTTGAGTCAGACGAGGAAGAGGATGAAACTTCTGGTCCTGAACCATCAATGTCACAGGACCCACATATTCTCCCATCCACCTCCTCTGAACCACACCTCATAACACAAGCTGAACTGAATGACCTTGTCAGGGATTTGGAACTCCCCAAGAGTAAGGCAGAGCTGTTGGGCTCCAGATTACAGCAGTAGAATCTCCTGGCAGGTGATGTTAGGGTTTCCATGTTCCATGACCGTCAAAAGGATCTTGTCCCATTCTTCTTCATGGAAGGTGATCTTGTAGCCTGCAACAACATCGATGGTGTGATGGCAGCCCTCAACATCGTTCACGATCCAGATGAGTGGAAACTCTTCACTGATTCATCGAAGATGAGTCTTAAAGCTGTTTTGCTGCATAATGGCAATGTTTTGCCATCAATTCATATGGTCATGCAGTCCATATGAAGGAAAGCTAGGACAACATGAAACAACTTTTGAGGTGCATAAACTATGACCAACATCAGTGGCAGCTTTGTGGCAATTTGAAGGTTGTTGCTCTCTTGCTTGGTCTGCAGACTGGATACACAAAGTACTGCTGTTTTCTCTGCCAATGGGATAGTCATGCAAGAGATTCCCACTACATCAAGAAAGATTGGCCACTCCCACAGTCATTGGAGCCTGGGAGGAAAAGTGTTCAGCATCCACCACTTGTTGAATCAAGGAAGATTTTGTTACC
>ML677339.1:18488445-18504561 GCA_007922305.1 Dermatemys mawii | reverse complement strand
TTTCATAATACATTTTATTTATATAACCCTTTTGCTGATTTTTAAAGTGTTACCTAAACAGGACAGGTGAAATATTATCATGTAAAGCAACCATAAACACATGAAAAGACCTAGGTTTACAATTTATGATTAAAACTCTACTATCTACACAATATACATAGACATAAATATCTTAGAAACAGTAGCCAATCAGTTGTTTTAATTGTCATATTTGAATTCAGCACATCAAAGTACATAATAAATATCACATTTTATCTCTGATGCAGACGACTTCTAAAAAATTGTAGACCAGTGTAATAAACACACCACCATCACCATCACAGCACAGTGCTTCCTTAGAGTGAGACCATTAATGGACAGTAAGCATTACACTCACAGGCAGGGATTTCCCTACACCCCTTCCAAATTTCCCCAATACCCCACTCCTCCAGTGGTCAACCTTACATGCAGTGTTGCCAATTTAGTCAGCTGGAAATTTTAACTGAAATTGAAACATTAATATGCGTAATAAAATAATAAAACATTTAATAGCATATGCTGTATATGATAAAATACTTGTACCTGAGAAAGCATAATGGGTTTGAGAAATATGAACAAAGACTAGCTTCCTCATATAGCTGTTGTGATGAAGAAGAAGAGTAAAGTGGTTCGACCGAATCTGTGTGTTATGTTTCCTGGGATGAAAGAAGTAAGAATTCATCTCTTGCTACTCCCAGTCACAACAACTACAATTGAGCATTATTTTTCTTTATTGAATAGAATTTTGAACAAAGTCATCTTCTGCCTAATTAGGAGCATATCATGACAGACTGGAAGTGATGGACACCCAAAAAGCCACCAAAGATGAACGCACTGCATACAAGAAGTTCAGTAACAGAGTTGTGCAAAATTACAAGAAACCAAGAAGGATGTAGATGAAGTGTTTCATAGTAGGCTTGAGTAGCCAATTTTAATTTCTGTGATTATTTAAAAACACAAATTATACATCTAATAAAATGGTCGTAAAACATTTGTCAGTTTTTACTATGATGCCATACACCCGACCTTTGCCCTCACGGTTTCAATCCTCACTGTCTCTCACCCACATCCATGTATATTCGAACACACCCTCCCTCTCCCAGTTCCCCAATTTCATTTCCTGGGGAAAACACTACAGGAAAGTGTTCTTAGGAGTAGGAGATTGAACGTAGATTGTCCTTTTCCATTTGGCAAACACTGCCAATTCTGCATTTGCAAAGGGGCTAAAACTGAAATAGATCTGTTTTTTCCTTCTCTTGTTTGCACACAAGTATCCAAAAGGATGCTAAAAATACCAGCGCAGCTCTGTAGATGCAATTTGTCAGTTAACTGGAACTCCCTCTGCTGGCTGCTCTATGCAGTGGATCAGAAAACACTTTAAGCTTTCCCTATATAGACAGTATCAGAGGGGTTGTTGCCGTGTTAATGGCTGTATTTCAAATTCTTCATTGACAGAAGAACGTGATTCTTTTTAAACCAGATGTTTACACGGGAAAGAAAGCAAATATATCTGGCCTTAAGCTATCTAAGAGTCTCCCTTTAATTTCAGTAACAAGTTGAATAAAGGAAAAATAGTTTGAGAATCCCTTTCTGATGTTTCCTCCTTACTTACCGTGACAACCCTGAACGGAACCAATGTCAGTATTTTCGCACTTAAGAAGCACAACAGTGCTGCCCAGTCTATACCTTTTCTTTCTGGGCACTCCATGCAACATGATATTGGGTCTTTAGCCTGTATTGACACTGGGGCCAGCAAAACAGCCTGCTTTTACTTTTCAAAGAATGTTACTGGAAATAGATGTGCAATACTGAAATTTGGGTATTATGAACATCTCAGTAAATCATCGACCTATAGGTATGCAATGTGTAGATGCTATGCTGCCTCTTACGCAAAGAAAATACCTACAGCAATTCATCATGCCAGGATCCCACAGGCTCCACTGCTTCCTTATTTGTTTCAGGATACAATACAAGATTCTGGTTGTCAGAGTTGACACTAGGCATAAGCAGACAGCAATTGTTTAGGGCCCCCTATTAATATGTGTTGGGAAGGAATATTCCTATATAGGGCCCCCTGTGGGCTAGCACCAGGAGTGCTAGTTATAATCTCTAAAAGCTTTTGGGCCATGACAGAACATTCTTAAAAATGCCTCTCCATCACTCTAAGATAGTTGTGATCAACAGGAATGCTAATGCTGACAGTCCAAGCTTAAGCTCTTGTGAGCAAGGGGCAGAGCATCTTTGAACATGAATTCCTCGGGAAAACCAAATTAAATCTGACCGATTTCACAGCACGGTGGGAAACCCGTCACTTCCAAAAAAACTCTGGCTAGTGATGAATATGGAAGAACTAATTAAAATCATAACGAACACCCACGAAACACAACACAAGCACTTGCAGCTGAACCTAGGAACTGGTGAAGACTAGGCTGCATTGCAGACGAATCTAATATTTTAGTCATTAATTTTTACATCTGGCAACTGGATAGGATGGTAATAGGCTTCTCAGAGATGTCTCAAATAGATAGATATGCCACGCCACCAGGATACCATGAGGTGCAGTCAGCAACTGCTAGTGAACACACTCACAACACGGGGCTCATTTTACTCCCATTGAAATCAACATAAAAACTCCTGCTAAGGTCAATGGAAGCAACATCCTGCCCACAAGCCACAATTTCTCTCAGCTCTTACAAAAGCCCCATTTTTTAACTAGCTTAGATAATAATGCAAGCATTTCAACTATAATTACTAATTAATTCATACTTGCATCCTCCAGTGACATAGGTGGTATTATCCTCATTTTACAGATAGGGAAAATGAGGTACAAAAAGGCACAAAATGACTTGTTCAGTGCCATGGTAGGAACCAGTGGCACAGCTAGTATACAGCTAAGGAGTTCCTGACCCTCAATCCTGCCATCGGTGTCCTATATCACATTGTTCTCTTCTTTTCCTTCAAACATTAACTCTTACAATCCCATGAGAACTATACTATGTGCATTAAAGCATTGGTTTTTTCAACCAAATGCTATACAGAATCTTTTCTTTGACTTGTGCTTTTAATTCTTTAAATCCTTGAATCCTCAGTCAGGATTACTGTTTTGGGAAAGCAAAGAAGGGGAAATTTCCTTACAGATATACGGTAGCCTACTTCTTGTCTCTCATAAACTCCCAGACAGCCAAGTTGTGAAAGAAATTAATTGAGAAGCCTTCCCTCGGTAATCACAGAGGAGGGGGAGGATGTTCATCTTTGCAAAGGAAAACTCAACCTCCTACTTCTCCACAGTTTTCGGATCTTGAGGCAGAAAGAAAAAAATATCAAGAAATTCCCATTACTCCAACAATGTCATTTTCTTTCCTTTCCGTGGTACAAAATGCCAGAGGATAGAAAGAGAAAAGCAGGTATTTGAAGAAACGCAACAATATCCAACATAGTCACGCTCACCTTTCAACTAACTGCATAAGCTTCTTCCAGCACTTCAGACCCACACACAGCATTCCGTGGGAAGAAAGGCTCTTGTCACTTCTGCAGCAGTGTGCCAAAAATCAAATTATTTCCATTATGTCATTATCAGACAAAACTATTTCACTCATGAAATTTCAGCTCTTTCTTTAAGTATTTTTTCCTTTTATCTATCTATTGGGTTTTGTGTTAATAGTCACTGATAGCACCTGGAAGACTTTGAAAAATATTCTATATAGAAAAATCTCTGTTTGTCAATCATATTTTCTATCTTTTCTCTTTGTTACTAAGGCAACAGCTGCATGAAAACAGAATCTGTGTGCTGTAAGAATTCACAACTCAATCTAAGTTGGATGTCACAAAGAGGCATCATACGCAGATGTAGATCAGATGAGTGCTTAAAGCAAAATCTCTCAATATTTGTCTCAAGCAACTTTGTAAAAAATGCACATACTGTGTCAAAAATATCAAAGACTGTAGGCAGAAATGAACTGTGTCTAAATCACATAGGCCAAATTCATGGGTCAGTAAAGCACAAAATTTGCTAGAATACATCAGCAGAGGCTTAAAAGCAGAACCGGTTATTCTATAGCACTGTGTGATTTTGAGAGGGGGGAGGCACTCTATGTGGGACTTTGAATCTTATTTACCAACCAGTGCAAACATCTTTCTTAAGCAAAGTAAAAACTCAGTTGTTGCCAAGCAGGGTTATAATATTGTTCGGCCAGCCAAGATGAACAAGACCAGTGTTGTCTTAAGGGCCAAATCCTGAAGATCTTAATTAGTTTTTACTCAGCCTCTGACCCTGAGTAGGGACTGAGTACAAAGTGAGCAGGATCTTAGAATTTAGGCCCTATCTGGGATTAAGCATTTCTCAAAAACTCTCATAACATAGTGTGACCCTGTAAGCCTGCGGCTACTCATCCTCGGTGCCTCCTACTGGTCCTTCTGGGAATTAGCATGGTCCAGCCCTCTAGAGCGCCCTCTTCTGGGTTTGGCCCCGCTTGCTAGTGGCGCTGGTGCCCCTCCCCGGGCCCTGGTGCCCTCTTACCTCGAGTGCTGCACCCCACAATATTTCCATCATCTTGGGGTCTCCTCTCTCCAAGGAACCCCCACCCCCTACCCCCATCTTGCCTCAGTCTAGGCAACTGCCAGTCACCACCTAACCCCGCTCACTGGGGCCGAATGCAGTCCAATTGCCACTCACCACCGGCAAGGGGAGGGGTTGGCCTGCTGCTTCTGCTTGCCCCAGGGCTGCCACTGCAACCCCAGTATCCCTTGTGGGACCATCTACCAGGCCCTGCAGACTGGAGGTTTCCAGGCTGGAGCTCCCTCAGCTCCACTAGCCTAACCCCAACCCTGCTTCACTCCGGGTAGCCTATCAAGTCTCCCCAGCAGCCAGGCCTATCTCCCTCTGCAGTCAGAGGAGACTGTGTTGCCTTGGCCTCTCAGCTCTTTATAAGGGCCTGCGGAGTGTTTGGGACGTGGCCATCCAGCTGACCCTACTCTCCCAATCAGCCTGGGCTTTACCCTACTGCCCCAGCCTTCTCCCCGGGCTGACTTTAACTCTTCGTGGCTGGGAGCGGGTAGCCACCCCGCTACAGACCCCATGCACACTGTTCAAATTGTGTGATGAAGTGTATGGCAATATATGTGATAAGCATGACAGCTAAACATACCTGAAAGACCTAGGTAACAGGACCTTAAAACTTATCATGGATGGAACATGAAAAGGACAACAAAACTCTGATGCACTGCTTTAAATTGAACTTGGTAAAAACTGCAGATGGTGCCATCTTGGTTATTCCCAAACAATCCAAGTAAAGACCACTGCAACTATTGCTGGTTCTCGGGCTGATGAATAACAGTCAATTATTATCTCTAGATAATCAATTTATTTCTGGTGAAGCTGTGTTTCCTGAATGGTAATTCCAGTAATCAAAGAAGATACTCTGAGTCAATCTAAAACCATTTATTTGATCTTTAAATTGTTATTTTCCTTTGTTGAGAACTTTTATTTATATAGCCATGTTGCATGCTACCTCATACCAGGTTTCAGCACAGACTGTCAACGTGATGATTGGATCCATAGTAACTATGAACCCAAAACCATGTTCAATCACGACTGTATTTGGGGATTGGTCCTGCTTTGAGCAGGGGGTTGGACTAAATGACCCTCTGAGGTCCCTTCCAACCCTGATATTCTATGATTCTATGAAAATGGTTTTAAACACAGTTCCAAGCTCCAATGTGAATCTGGGCAACAAGTCTGAGCTAATTCAGAGGCACACAAAAATCCATTGTTGGATACAAAGTGGTTAATGTAATACCACAATAAAATACCAACACATCATCTGATTTTGGCAGACGATGGGAAGACACTAATCAATCCATATGACATTGGAAATCTATTTTAAGGAGTGAAATGAGGGAAGAGTCCCAACAGCACAGCCTGAAGGACAACAGCCTTTACAGATCAGAAAGCAAGTGTGCAGACCAAGCTGAGGGTCAGATCTCACAGGCCAGCCATCTAGAGAGAGAGAGAGAGAGAGAGAGAGAGAGAGAGAGAGAGATCCCAAAATTTTCCTGTAAACGGTCTCATTATGGGGGAGGGATTTTGGAGGATGAGGAGGCAGCATGGGGTGGAGATACCAAACTCAAGAGAGCCCTAGAATCTGCTGGAAAAGGAACTATATATTGCCCCGCCCTTCTGCTCTCTTGGCTATTCCTGGAAAGGTCTTGCCACACTTGTGCATTCATGGAATAGAAAGTTCCCAGTGAGAGTTAATGCTGCTCACAGCCCCAACTGTGGGAAGAATTGCAGAAATGGCAGGTTTGTAATCACTTTCCTCACTGTTCCTTCAAGAACTTTTTTGCTCCCCTGTACGTCTGGCATCAGAGCAGAGGATATGGCACCACATTTCACAGTTTCTTCTGCATACTGCCAGAGTAAACAAAGGAAATGTAGTGATTGTTAAACTGAGACTGTCTGAAAGCACGAACCTCCCCAATGTGACCCGCCAGAGGCCGGGTCTTTCCCTTGGCCTCGCTGTCACCCCTGGGCGTTCCCCCAACCTGGGCATCGCCCAGGACCCCACCCACCACTGGCAGTGGCTTCCTGTGAGCTCACTCCAGTGGCTGCCAGCCCCTCCCTGAGGGCCCAGGGTAGGGCAGGACTGTGCCTCCGTGCACTGCCACGGCCCTGAGCGCCCTGCAGTCAATAGGAAGCTTTGGGGGTGGTGCCTGGGGGTAGCAATGTGGGAAGGCCCCCTGGCCTGCCCCGCCTTGGAGCCCCACATATGTTCTGCACCCCCCAACCCCATCCCAGAGCCTGCATCCCCACCTACTTCCCACACACCCCCTCTCGCCCCTAAACTCCTTCCCAGAGCCTACACACCCTCCCCACACTCACCCAGCAAAGTTTCAAAAAGTTTAATTAATAGAAGATTGTGGGGGGTGGAACAGATGTGGACAAGGAGAAGAAGTCTGGAGTTATCTCTATTTATATATGACAAGGGAGGGACAGGCAGTAGAAGTAAAACTCTGGGCAGCATATTCCAGAAGTCTTGAGATCTTTCAGAATGTAGCCTTCATTGATTTGAGATCTACCATACCATTCTCTCGCTAGAAGGGAAAACCTATAATGGCAGCAGGCCGTAAAAGACACCCAGTTTGGGAATATTTTAATGAAGTTCTTCTACCTGTGGGTAAGACAAGCATGCATGCAACAGTACAACAAAGAAATACGAGGCCTGGTTGCCAGAATGAAACAATATAATGAGAAGTGTTTCTTCTCAGGAGGAAGCTCCATTGAAATGACAAAAGGAACATGCCTGAACATGCAGGATCTTCAGGTTCGTAAACTTTTTAATTTCATTCTTCTTTCTGGGCTATTCTTGAATTCTCATGTTTGAACAAAAAATATCATTGTTACTCTATGGTACTATCATTTTAGATGCAGTTGTGATAAAAAATAAACAGCTGAAATAGGCAGATCTTCCTTTTACAGTTTCACCTTTAAAGTAGTACTGAGTGTCAGTAAATGCAACGAGTAATACTAAATGAGCAGCACGGTGGTAATAATTAAATAATTGCATTGTTATTTTGTTTAGGAGAATCCATCCTCAAAATATAGGATTCTGAAGTCTATCCACATTCAAGATCACAACCATTTTCTATAGTTTAAGAGTTATCTGCTAATGATAGTTTTTCAGTCATATCATGTATGTCACATAGCCACCGTATATCACCTGTAGCAAAAAGAAAAAAATCTCCATCATCCAGAAACAATCATAGATAAGTTTGTGACAAGAAAAATTGATGAAAAAACTGTCCAGTTTGTTAATGCAACATACTCTCCTTTCCGTAGGATTGAGAACCCATTCTTCATTAACATGGTTCAGTCATTAAGACCAGGATACCGTCCACCCAACAGATCAGATATCATTGGCAAATTGCTGGATAAAGTGCATGAAAGAGAAATTGAGAAGTGTGCAAAAGGTGTAGAAGTGAAATTGTTAACCTGAGTCCTGATGGGTAGAGTAATGTCCACAGTGATCCTGTTGTAAGTGCTTGTATGACAACAGAAGAAGGAAATGTCTTTCTTACAGAAACAATTGATACATCAGGAAATGCACATAGAGCAGAATACTTACAAGAATAGCAGTAAAAACTATAAAAAACTGTGAAAAATAATTCAAATGTCTAGTATGCAGCTTGGTCACAGACAATGCTGCAAATGTATCCAAGACGAGAAGAAATTACTTAGAAGAGACTGAAGAGAGTCCCAAGCTAATATCATATGGTTGCAATGCTCATTTGATGCAGCTCTTAGTCAAAGACTTCAGTATTCCAGAAATAAAGGCTAATGTTGAAATCGCAAAATACTTCCATAACAATGACTTTACAGCAGCTGCTCTGAGAAAAGTGGGAGGAACCAAGCTAAGTCTCCCACAAGACATGCGATGGAACTCAGTAGTGGACTGGTGTGAGCACTCTATCAAGAGCTGGCCTAAGCTGATGATAGTTTGTCAACAAAACCATGAAAAAATAGATGGCAGTATCACAGCCAAAGTTCTCAGCATTGGACTTAAGAGAAATGTTGAACACATGCTGAGTACCTGACACCTATTTCTGCACACTTGAACAAAATGCAGGGAAATAGCTGCTTTATTGCTGACGCTGTTGAAATTTAGAAGGAACTGATGAGAACTTAAAAAGAGAAATACGTAATGACAGAGTTTTACAGGCATTAAAATTACAAGCATTAAAAAAAAAAATTGGGACAAGCCCTATCTCCAGCTCATTTTCTTGCAAATATTCTCAATACTTGGTAGCAGGGTCAAATCTTACTAGTGAAGAAGAAAGGTTGGCTATGACATGGATCCAGCAATCATTCCTCCATGACGCCAACTACAATAAACTTCAGAACTAAGGATGAACCATTCAAGAAATATATGTTTGCTGCTGATGTTTTAAAGAAAGTCACAGCAGTGGACACTTAGAAGTCACTTAAGCACTTGGACTCAGAGATTGTTGAAGTGATAATCTCATTTTTAACAGCAGTAGATACTTCTGCCAGCGAAAAAGAATGTTTTCTTCCTTTGGACGAATTCATTCCAAATTGAGAAATCATTTGGGTCCTGAAAAAGCAGAAAAGCTTGTTTTTCTTTTCCAGATTATGAACAAATAGGAAAATGAAGGTGAAAACAACTGAATTAGCTGCATAAGCCAATATTTTAACTTTCTCATGTTCACCTAGCTGACGGTCAATTTAATTTTCGTAAAATATTTCATTTAACTATTTTTAAAACAATTTTAACAAAAACAAATCTGATTTTAAAAAACTTGAATGTTTAACTAAAATTTGTGATCTACAAAAGTGGTCCATGGATCACGAACCGCAAAAGTGGTCCCCAGATATTCACATCCATGGATGCAGATATCTGCGAATATAAAGCAGACAAGCACAGATTTTCAGGGTTCTAATTATTGTTTCAGTTCGGTGCAGCTGCCAAAATATACGTTCTGGGACCCCTTAATCAGAATCATACCAGTACAACAGTTGTGTCCCATGTTCCATTCCTGCAACAAGCTCTGCATGGAGAATCCCTGCACCAGTGCAGAGCTCCACTAGCGTGGGGTTCCATGTGGATACAGCAGCCTGTCTCAGCAGAGCTCATTGCAGGATCAGGGCTCAGGGCTTCACAGCGTAAGTTTGCAGAAAAATGAAGAAACTCAAGCCCATATCCAGTTAATCTGAAAAGCACTGATTGATAACACAAAGACAATTTAATTTCAGATGCAAGATGGGATGGGTAACATTTTCAAAAGCACCTAAGTCATTTAGGGTCCTAATCTATGTCTACACTGCACTAGGGGGACTACGGAGGTGTGAACTACAGGGTGCACTGAAGTGCTGCACTGTAACTGCTCCACGTGTACACAGCTGGCACGTACTACAATGTACCTAAATTTGTGTTCATGTTGTCCTCTTCAAATAGGACTATGTTAATCCAACTAGGCACCTTTTAGTTCACATTAACAATGTCCACACAGAAGAGTTAGAGTGCAGCTCTTTGATGTGCAATGCAATTCACATTCCCTTAGTCCATACAGTAGGGCCATGTGGAGAAGCCCTAAGCCTTACTTTCAAAGGCAATAAGCAGATTTAGAATTTACTGGGAGTGCTGCAAGTATTAAGGAATTTTGTAATCAACTTTGAAGAAAAAACACAAAATCTGTATAAGGTATTCTTAAGGACATAGTATTTACCCCATGAAATATGACTGGGGAGAGGAAGGGAAGCCGTTAATCTGAAATAAACCAATATAACCAGCAGGAAAAGTCACACCATAATTTTTAAGACTATTTCATTTTTGTAGCAGGGACAAAATGTCTTAAAAGAAGCTAGTCTGCTAGAATTTTCTGTTTTGGAACAACAAGATGTCTTCTTCCTGACACCAATCCTCTTCTGAAGGCAGTCAGGAATTTGTTGGAAATTTATTCTTGGCATATAAGGAAAGCTTGACTACAGTAACAGCAATAATTAAACACCATTCAAGCACCTTAATTATATGTGATGTAAATTTTTTCATTGCTAGTTAGACATATCACAGTTGATGGAGAGACTGATTTCTATATTTAGAGACCATGAATTTCATGATAAATATTCTGTCAAATTCTGGTGTGTCTTTTGTTGTTTTTTGGGGTTTCTTTATTTTTGTTTTTAAAATGGAAATAATCAGGAGAAAGTTATATGTTGTGATGCAGAGCTGAACACCTCCTAAGTGGTTATTTTGAGACCTTGGAGCAAGTTGTAGTGGTATTACTGTTCCTTCTTCAAAAACAATGAGGACCCCTTGTGGTAACTTAGAGGCTAACAAATTTATTTGGGCATAAGTTTCGTGGGCTATAACCCACTTCATCAGATGCATGGAGTGGAAAATATATTAAGCAGGTATAAATATACAGCACATGAAAAGATGGGTGTTGCCTTACCAAATGAGGGGGTGAGTGCTAACAAGGCCAATTCAATTAGGATGGATGTGACGCATTCCCAACAGTTGACAAAAAGGGGTGAATATCAACAGAGGGAAAATTACTTTTTGTAGTGACCCAGCCTCTCCCAGTCTTCATTCAGGCCTTATTTGATGGTGTCAAGTTTGCAAATTAATTCCAGTTCTGCAGTTTCTCATTGAAGTCTGTTTAAGTTTTTTTTGTGAAGAATGGCCACCCTTTAAGTCTGTTATTGAGGTGAATGAGCCTTGATAGTGTGGCTGATGTTGTTGGGTCCTATGATGATGTTCCTTGAATAGATAAGCAGACAGAATTGGCAATGAGGTTTGTTGCAGGTGTTGGTTCCTGGGTTAGTGTTTCTGTTGTGTAGTGTGTAGTTGCTGGTGAGTATTTGCTTCATGTTGGGGGACTGTCAAAGTGAGGACTGGCCTTTCGCCCAAGGTCTGTGAAAGTGAGGGATCATCCTCCAGGATAGGTTGTAGAACTTTTATGATGCGCTGGAGGGGTTTTAGTTGGGGGCTGTAGATGATGGTTAGTGGTGTTCTGTTACTTTCTTTGTTGGCCTGTCCTGTCGGAGATGACTTCTGGGTATTCTTCTGTTCTGTCAAACTGTTTCTTCACTTCCCCAGTTGGATATTATAGTTTTAAGAACACCTGACAGAGATCCTGTAGGTGTTTGTCTCCGTCTGAGGAACTGGAGCAAATGCGGTTGTATTTTAGGACTTGGCTTTAGACAATGGATCATGTGATGTGGTCTGGATGAAAGCTGGAGGCATGCAGGTAAGTATAGCGGTTAGTAGTTTTCCGGTATAGGCTGGTCTTTATTGGTGTTTTTACTGATATAGATTAACAGGGCTACTCCTCTGAAACCTGTTCCTTTTTCGGAATTTATATGACTACACTCATTGCGTAAACACCAAGGCTTCTGTGTTCTGGCTATTTCACTGGATCAAATGCAACCCTGATGTCCATCCTAAGACTTGCTGTACTTTCCTTTCTGTGGAGTTGCAAGTTGGTATAAATGCAATTTTTTATATATTATGGGAAAGATTTTCAAAGGTGCAAAGGGCAATTAGGCATTTAATTCCAACTGAAAGTCAATGGGAACTGGGCATCCAAATCAGTGATCATCAAACTGGGGTGCGCGCACTCCTGGGGTGCATGAGACCCCGGCGGCACTGCTGCCAAGACTGCCGAACTCCCGGGCGGGTTATTTTAGTAGTGTCAAAATGCCACCGCAGAAAGCGGAAGCCTCCACTTTCTCTGGCAGCATTTCAGCGGACATAGCCCCAGGGACCGCCAGATGTTTCCCTCTGCAGTAAGGGGTCGGGGGGAGGGGGGAAGTTTGAAGACCCCTGATCTAAATCATATTTGTCCCTTTGAAAATTTATCCCATATTAGGTCCAAATTCTTGGTTTGGTAAGTGCTCTACCCATATCACTTGACATTACCAATGCCGTCTTAGAATGGCTGAACCAGACATCTCTTAGGCTCCGATCCTCACTGGCAGTCCCCAGGACTTTAGTAGAGCTTTGAATAAGTCCATGCAAGCTCTGTGTGAGTGGAGAAACCTGTTTGTACAGAACTCATTGCAGGGTCAGGGCAACTGAGTTTCATTAAGAATATCAGTTGTTAATTTATTGGCAAAATCCCACCTACAGTTTATCTATCTATAAACTGTATTGGTTTTGGAAGATAAGGGAAGCAATCACTTTTTTTATATAAATAGACAGACAGATTTTGCTTGTGAAATGTTACTGATATGAAAATATTTTTTTTCTTGGATTAACAGATTTAAACAGTGTTCTTAGTTGGGAGAAAAAAACAGCATTCAATTTCACTGTATTAAAAATAATTTAGATGTATCTCATTCTCAAAAAATATACTACACAGAACCAATGTACCCTATGCTGACATTTCCAGTAAAAGACCAGGGTTTCTTTTTAATAAACCGTGTAATTTTAGTGCAGTGGTCCCCAAACTCTGGGGCATGCCCCCCTACGGATGTGGAGGAACGTTCAGGTGGATGTGGTGGGTCCTGGGCCAGCCCCCACAGGGGGCGGGAGAGAGCACTACCTAGCCCTGCTCTGCCCCCAGCCCCAGCTCTGGCCCTGGCCCTTGGCTCTGCCCCCCCGACCACAGCTCCTGAGTGGGGGGATGTAGACAAATTCCATTACAGGTAAGGGTGGGGGGCGCAACATAAAAAGTTTGGGGACTACTGTTTTAGTGGCTATTACTTCTGAATCTCCAGTGAATACAAGATAATATTTCCATAAAAAATAGGAATAGAAGGCTGCTCTGTTCTGAAGGCATATAGGACACATAGGGCCTGACCCAAAACCCACTAAGGCTCTGAATTTTGTCCTGCAGCTACTAGGTATGCAAAAACTCCCAGCCTATGGAGTAGCCAAAGGTTTGGGTCCCAAATGGGATGCTATGCAAGGTGACGATGTTTTAAAATGTTTTCAAGGCCACGCACTACACATTTTTTCCTTTAGAAAATTACTTTGGAAAATGCTAACACAATTCAGATGAGACTCCTTTTTATTAAATTGGTGTCAATAACGGTGACCTGATAAGACTAATAGTCTATTTAATTTGAACAGGGTGACAAAGAGAAAAGATGATGAGATTGAAATTCCAGTCACAGGATTTGCTTTAAACATCCTGAATATGGAAAAAAAGAACAGTTTTCAAGACATGGGACTTCCCAACCCCAAAAATCTCACTAACATTTTAGTTGCTACGCACCGTAGGCCCATTTTACAATTTGAAGGTTATCAGTCCCAGTGTCACCTACTTTAAGAAGCATCTAATTTTTTAATCCTTTTCTTTGGATCCTGAAAAATCTATCACTCTCTTTCTAAATAAGGTCTACAGATAAAAATCTATTTCCCAGATACTTGACATAATCCCAGGACACTGGGTTTCTGCATAGCTGCATACATCTCCCCTGTTCTTTGTCAACAGGCAAAGTACAAACGTGTACTGAATTTCTCTCTCTGAAGTTAAATTCCCTGCTGTGCAAAGTGATTAATACCATGTGTAAGTCCCCACTGAAGGTAATGTGACGACTCAAGGAGCAAGCCAATAGTCAAGGCAGTAAAAGTTAGAAGGATCAAGCTATGACTCTATGCCCCCATATTCTTCATAGAGATATTGGTATGATATGAGAATGACATAATTATGATGTATTTTGTGCAAGATAAGACGTGAGATATCACTGGAAAGGTTATGATTTACTGAACATGATTATTCTATTTGTATGCATATATCAGAGGATGCAGAAAAAGCTAATGTACTCAAATCTAACGTACTCAATGCTTTTTTTGCCTCTGTCTTCACAAACTGCTCCACAACCTCCCTTGGAAACTTTTTCCAGTACTTAACTATTATAGTTAAGTTTTTTCCAAATATCCAATCTAAATAATCCTTGCTGCAGAGTAACCTGATTACTTCTTGGCCTACCTCCAGCAAACATGGAAAACAATTGATCATCGTCCTCTTTGTAGCAGCCCTTAAGATATTTGAAGACTTGTCAGGTCTCCTTCAGTCTTCTTTTCTTAAGACTAAAGATGCCCGTTTTGTCACTGGAGGTTTTTAAGAACAGACTGTACGAACATCTGTCGGGGAGGGTCTAGGTTTACTTGGTTCTGCCTCAGCGCAGGAGGCAGGACCAGATGACCTCTCCATCCCTACAATTGTTATGATTCTACTGATGTTGAATTTCCAGTGGTCATTCACTTTATCTGCATAACTATGTGTTAGGTTTCTGTTCTTTGTGGAAATTGAAATGATTTGATTTGAAACACTTCCATAATCTCTCTGTAAGTTAAAACAACCCTGACATCCAGCTGGAGGCAAGATATCCCAATACCCAACTTGGGAAACACTGAAGTGCAGGATCTAGAATTGCTGAGAGATGCTAAGCACTTTGGTTATAAATTTGCTCTAAGACAGTCCGACACTACAGAGATGGGCTCAGTTTAAGAACCTGAGTAGAACAGAACATGTAATGTGTGTTTGAAAACCAGTGATCAAAACAACGCAATTCACTCTCACTTTCTGCACACACAACTTCCATTTGGGTCCTCTCGGGGAAGCTATTATGAAACAGCTAAATGAAACGAAAAAAATTTTTAATGTCTATTTGTGACATGAATTGAAATATACTGTGATTCTTTACTACACTGGGATCTGACCGTATTTTGCACTGAACTCAATCTTTCATAAAATTCTTTATTTCCTCTGTGAATCACCCTGGACATTTTCTGTAAAATACAATCATCAGGGAGCAGAAGGTGAGAGTGGAGCAGAGCTTAGCGATGGTACCTGAGTCACTGAGTGACAGTGAAAACAGCCTGCAAAGTATTTTATTTTAAGGCTACGTTCTGGGGCTTTGACATTTTAATTTGTAGGAATCTGTGCTCTCATCTTAAACTAAATCACACAACCTGAAGGATTCACAAGCAGATACGAAACAAGCCAAAATCACAACCCGCTGACAGCAAACCTGTCCTCTCCCAATCATGTCCCACTTTTCACACTTACACACCAGACTACTTACTTAATAGACATATTGTGTCAGGTGAAACACTACATATGTGGAGAAGTGAAATTGACTTAGGCTCCTGCAGGGAAATTCACAGTTTCATAATGTTCTGGAATTTCATATTTAGATGAAAAATGTATAAAATCGCATCTCCCTAGAGCCAAGGAATACGAGGAGGATGTTTGTATGTGTTTTCTAGCCAATATAAAAGAAACTTAGCATTCAGGAATTAGGCTACAGATAGCAGTTATTTATTAATGTTTAAAATTTACCTATGTAGGGCTTAAAATTTCCACTACATTATACTCTCGATTATCTGGGATGATAGGGAAAAAATTAATCCTGGTTAATAAAATCCCGGATAATAACCATCCATAGGAAATATGGGGCGGGGGATGGTTCACCAGCTACCCTGCGCCGGGGGGGGGGGGGGGGGGGGTTGGTTCCCCGGCGGCCCACCCCCCTATGGGTGTGTGGGGGTGTGGGGGGGGGTGCGCGCGCGCGTGCTGGGGGCGGCAACAAAGGCCGGGGCGGGCCTGCGAGTTACGTGTATTTTTTTTTTT
>ML677339.1:18412657-18488345 GCA_007922305.1 Dermatemys mawii | reverse complement strand
AGGCTTTTTTCTATGATCCTCAAGTACTTTTGACATGTGTCCTAACTTGCATCTTGGGTATTTCAAGGCACTTATCAACATAGTATCTGGGAGCTTGTATATACATTTATGTCGTTCAGCAGTGTGAATAAGCCACCCCACTGAATGATGTCAGTTAAGTGCCAGTGTGGGCAGCGCTATGTCAGCGAGAGAGCTTCTCCTGCCAACACACCTCCCACCTCTTGAATAGGTGGTTTTACTATGCCGACAGGAGAGCTCTCTCCCATTGGCACAGAGCATCTTCATCAGACATTTTGCAGCCATGCCGCTCTAGCACTTCTAGTGTAGACTAGCCCTAAATTGTCTGTTGCAGATCAGCAGGAGACAAGCACAAGTCTTGAGCAGAGGAAGCTGCTATTCTCTCAAATACCTATGTTATTTCAGTCTTTTATGCTAAGCATGTGCAGATCACATATCCCAATCAAGTCCTTATGCAGGAAAAAACATGGATCAGGAAGTCAAACCAACCAAGAGTTATGCAGGTTGTAATAAATAAGATAGGAGCATAGACAATAGTCCTGTGAATATGCTGTAAAATATTTGAGATTATTTTTCCATACATTTTAACAAATGGGCTGAATTCAACCCTGCTGTAACTTCACTCAAATCAATGGAGTTAGAACAGGGATTAATTTAGTCCAGTGACTATAAACATATGACTTGATAAATCCTAATTAGATTTGCAATACTGATTATATGGCAGTTGTTACTCTTAGGGTAAAATGTGTTTCTGTTTGGTATGTTTTGTAATATTCTTTCCTCAAATTTATTGCTTTAACTATAAATTAACTCTATGTAGATCACATACTAAATTGTTCTTGAGAATCCCCTGGAAATCTACTGGAGAATGTAAAGAAACTCCTGTGAGAAAGTATTAAATTAAATTTAAATCTGAATAAACTGTGATCTGAGGTCAGCAAGATTTCTAGAGACAGCTTTGGCCATAAAATGTCCTGACTCACAGTGTGCAATTTAAAAATAATAATGAGACAGAAAATTAGTTTCCTAACTGGGTCCTAGGTCCCCTGAGTTCTTAGGGCATTTCTCAAAACACAGCCTCTCCTAGATTTAGCACCCTCTGCTCTTTTTACTTTGCGAAGCATTCCCACCACACTTCATTCAAAAGACAGTCAACTCCCTTCCCTAATGGAGTTCACCCATACTTCCCACTAGGCATAAGCACTGAAGAAGAAATTTAAAAAAAGAGTAAAAACTGGCCAACTTTTTTCAGATCCCCCTCCCCCTCCCCCATCCCCACCCCACCCCACCCACCCCCACCCCACCCCCAAAAAAAAGCAGGTAAAGAAGCAGACACAGTGGTTGCTACAATTCCCAGGACAAAGATACTTACCTATCTTCTATTGCACAATCAGGGAAAAGTCTAGAAGTGTAAATAAACTAAACAATCTTTAAAATAAATCCATCCCTCAACCAGAGGAAGAATGATAGAACTAATTTTGGCCATTAATTATCCTTGAAAATATCAAAAAAGAAGAATAAAAATTAATAAAGTTATATTGGCAAAGCTTTCACACTACTTTTTAAAAAAACGCTCTTGAATTACATGATCTCTTCATCGTTATCCCATGTTTCAAAATCAACCCTTCAATGCACCATCAACATCATCTTAAGCTAGTTAACATCTCTCTAGCTTTATAAGAGCCGCTAGGAACATTAATTACTATCAATGTAGGGGATAAGTATGTTCACACAAATTAGCTCCGGCAAAATATGATAAATCCTATGCTTTAAAACCTCACAAATGTAAATATTTGTGTTTATTATCATAACAGAGAGGACTCATTACTTTAGTACATAAAAAAAATATACCGAAAACCAACACCAATTTATAACTGCTAGCAATATCATCATTAACCAACCATCCATCAGAGAAGAAGTGAAAAAAAAAGTAGAAAAAAGTGAGACAATGCCTTAGTTTAGGCTTATCTATCAAGGTGAGGCTAAAACATGCATCTTACATGTGTTCTGGTGGTTAACTCAGGCTCTGACAGACTACCTGAGGGAGCATGTTACACAGGTGGGGATCCTCTACTAAGTATACGAAGTATGAAATCCTGGCCCCATTCAAATAAGAGGCAAGACTCCCATTAACACCACTGGGGTTTGGATTTATTTCTTTGGCTCTAGTTCTCAACAGTGAACACCTAGGAATGGTCACCAAATATAGATTTGTTGATCATAGTTTATAGAAATTTGTGTCTCTACAGTAACCAGGTCCCAGAAAACAAAGACCTATATATTTGAACTACACCTAGAAGTAGATTGGAAGATAGTGCAGTGCACGGAACACACATGTAATATGTTGATACTAACCTGCTCCATCGGTGGGATGTTACTTGTGAGCTACTTGTGTAGCAACCTTTTGTGCTGACTGAAACTTCTGATCAGTTTAAAGGTATCTCCAAGATTAATGAATTAACATAGTCCAACATGAAGGTGATAAAGTTGTGGATGATTGCAATAAGAAATGCTTTAGCAAAGGAAAGCCTTAACTCTTTGTTAACTACAGATGAAAACATATAAATAGAATATATCAAAACATTACAGATTTTGAAATTTAATGAAAGACGCTTCTTAAACAACATTTTCTTGAAAAATTCTTATTTTTTGATTATCTCTGGGTACAAGCCACTTCTGCTGCCTAGTGCTCCAACAACAGCTGCAAATCCAAAAGTTGCCTGAGAATGTAAATTTATTTGACAAGTGGTGGCACATCAATACTATCAATGCTTTCTTCTCCCCTGTTAACATCATTTTCATCGTATTTGTTCATTTGCTGCCTGAATGGTTGAAAAGGGAGACAGAACTGAGCAATATCAGCAAGCTAATAGTGAAGTAGACCCTAAATGCATTATAATCCTCATTGTACAGAAGGCGAGTGGGACTGAAAACTTAATGAGGAATAACCCTCAGGATGAATGAGCAGTACCCAGCACCACCCTTCCAGAAAAGATGACACCAATCTACCCTTTCCAAATCCGAACAGGCAATTCAGCAAGACCTTTTGGTAAATGTTATTAAAGGCTTCTCATATCACTCTGATAGGCCTAATACAATCAGCACAGACCTCTAACCTTTGTCTGCTGCCAGAAGATCAATTATATTAATGTATTCTCCGTATCGCACTAAGGCCTCAAACAAGACTGATAGGGGTCTAGGAAATTGGAAAAATAATTATCTCATCACAATGACGGGAGCTTTTGGGTAACTATAGTATGTGACAAACAACAAGTAGCAACTCACACACTCACTAACAAGAAATAATGGTTCCTTGAGATGATTTATTCACCACTTGGGTAAGAACAACGGGATCCCGCTGCCATTTTGAATAAAGAGGGTGGTAAAGAAGGGTGGAGAACTAGAGGTAAACCCAAGTCTTTCTGAGATCACAAGCAGCTTTGAGAACAAAGCTGACATCACAAGATTCATGATGATGTTGCAAAAGTTGGCAAGTTATAGTGTGGATTCACCAAGCTGCACACCACAGACTTCAGCACTCCTGCCCCGTTTCCTTGACTGCTGCAATAGAATAAATAATGAATAACTAAGGATTTGTAATCACAATTGCTCAATAACCACTTTTATGGGAACAAGGGCCTGCTCCTGCTCGCATATAAGTCAAGGGAAATATTTCCACAAACTGGGAACTTTTTAACTGGGAACAGAGGATCTTGCCCAATATGTGCAAGCTGGCAAAGTGCAATACTACTTGCAATGGTAACGCTGTCCTATCCTTTTTATCCTGAGAAGGATATGCAACAGTCTATAAATGCAAAAACAAATCACACCTCTTGAAGGACATTAAGGATGCCATGCAAACCAAACTCATGAAAAAACAAAAATTAAGGCTTAAACTCTGCACTTAATCTGCCCTGTTGTAACTAGGTATCACAGCACTTGGTATAGATCAGACACTGAACTGAAAATTCTGCATTGCCCTTGCAAAACAGGGAAAGTCATAGATGGCACAGAAAGCTAAAAGGTCAAATTTTCCAGTATGAATATATTTCTATGTTTAAATTACTTCCTCCAAGAAAAACCTTAGAACAGAATTCTTGTAAATTTCACTTTAGAGTTTACATGTAACAAAACAGCCCAGGCACAGGGAACAAGAAGTGCTGCCCTGTATTGTAGGAAAGGGGTAATCATGCAGAAATAATATTCACTAGTCTGTTATTCGAGGGTGAAAACAATGTTGGCAATAAGATGAATATTGTGAATAGAATGATGTACAGTATTTTCTGGACTGCCAACCTTCATAGTAAGTTCTGGACTGCCAGCTCCATAAAGTACATAAAATACAATAATAAGCTTATGAGGGGAAGGGGGAAAGACACATGAAGAGCAAAGATGGAACAGATGCAGAAACATGAAGAAGCCCGGTCAAATGCCTTTCCTGGTGATGATAAGGCAAAGCGGGTGAGGTAATATCTTTTATTGGACCAGCTTCTGTTGGTGAGAGAGAGAACCTTTCATGCTTACACAAAGCTCTTCTTCAGGTCTGGGAAATGTATTCAGAGTGTCACAGCTAAACACAAAGCGGAACAAATTGTTTATCATAACCGGTTAACATTTATTTCAAGGGAAAGTGCTGTTCAGCCCTGGTCTAGAGCATGTCCAATACAGACAAAACCATTGGAGAAATTAGCTGTTAAAAATATAGGAAGTCTCTACTGAGCATGTGCAAACTGCACTTTTCAAAGGTTTATAATTTGGCCAGATTGAGGGAGATTGTGATAAAGATGGCACAAGGCACATCCCTCACACAACGGACAGCCACGCTGCCGAATTTCAAGTCTCTGCTTCAAAACATGTTGGTGTGAGAGTCTGTAAAAGAAAAGATTGCCAAAAAAATAATTAATATAGGCTTAACACCACAATTTTCTCTAGCCTCATTCTAATAAATGGTTGAATTATTTTGGCTGAAACTCCCTTCCCACCCCTCACCCCTAAATAAATAAATAAATAAATAAATAAATCAGCCTGAGGCAAACACCCAGCTTTGGAAAAATTTCACCTCAACAGTTACAGTTTGGCAAAGTTATAACACAACTGAAAACAGGGTCTTATAATGTGAAGGGCTGGGCAACCTTGATAACAAGGAGCACTACCAGCCTCAACTATAATACTTACACACAAAATTCTATTAACCCAAGAGAAATTGGGAAAAGAGAGGGATAATATAAATAATAATAGTGGTCTGTATAACCCCCAAATCCCACAGGAGGGGACTTCAGGGTGAAAATTCTTCCAGAGGAATACTCCATATCGTCCCTACAGGAGAGTTGTGAGGCACAAGGTTTGCCCTCTCTGGAAATAAAAAGCCCCACCTTCACACCATCATCAGACATATGGAAGCTCTGGTTCCCAATAATTTTCTCAAACAGCATAGCTGCTCTGGAATGAAGCTTATAGAGACTTCCCTCTTGCCTAGAGTGGTTCCCAGGTGGCAATGTAGAAGATAAGGGTAAGGTTTGTGGAGCTGGATGATGGATACCATGCATCCTATCTGGCACTGAGCCCAGCCTAGCACTTCCCTTCAACTCCATCCAGTCTCCCTCAACAAGAACACCAGATATGCAGAAAGGGCTCTGCTAGGTTCTATGGAAGGAGAGTACCATGGAGGTAGCAGAGCCTCCCGTAGACACAGAAGAGGTAGAAAATTTGCCTGTGAAGAACTCCTCTGCACATGGACAATCTAAGGGCTGGTCTTCACTACGCACCGGATTGGCAGGTATTCATCGATCCCCAAATGCACTCCCCGTCAATGCCGGTATTCCAGCTCACCGAGAGGCGCAAGTGGAGTCGACAGGGGAGCACGCTGCCGCTGTGAGGATGGCAGGTAAGTTGACCTAAGATGCACTGACTTCAGCTATGCTATTCATGTAGCTGAAGTTGCATATCTTAGGTCAACCCCCACCCCTGCTCCGCTAGTGTAGACCAGCCTAACCCAGCAGCAGATAACCCAGTTATTTACCAAGTTCCATCATTAGGCTCAGTGTGGTACAACCTAAGGAAGACACGGTCACTGCCAAAGAAGCTCACAATCTAAGTGCCAAAGGCAGTAAAGCCGGCACTCCCTATGATGCATGTCAGAAAGATACAGTAGCACAATCTCCATTATGCTGTGATGATTGCTGGAGACTGATGCAGCTCAAAACACCAGTGGCACAAGTCATGAAGGGGTCATAGCCAGAGTATACAGACTTAGGAATTTCACTGGGTCATTCACAGTGAGTGATGGGAGCAGACAAAGTGCTCTCCCTCTATTGGGAGTCAGAGGAGAGGGCAGTGATGGCTTACATCCTTGGAGTAAAAGTGCAATAAGCCACCCTCTGAGCCATAACTTCTGAATCTGAATTCCATCTTTAAGATTCTGATCATTTGTTAGTCTGGCCCGGTATAATATTAAAGGGGAGTTATCGAAAAGCTGCTGCTTTATACTCCTGCATGCTCATTTTCTGTTTCATTAGAGAAATACAAGAAAAACAAAAAGGGTTTGAATATTTTTAAGATACTTGAAGCCAATGGAGCTCATCCAATTTTAAACGAACATAACTGAGAACAGAATTTTACCCATTGCTTTGACACAGCTCTGATGGATTTGGGACAGCGGAGGATAAACAATATGGGTGCTGAGAGCAGAGGCACCTCAGTCAACTATGCAGAACACTAGGTTATTTGCATACCTTAACCTTACTGATTAAAGGTTAATTAAAGAGATTTTGTTAAAATGCCAAGCTTGCACTGTTTAAGATGTCACATCATTTGCAGAATGCAATGTGCATCTCACTTTACAAGCCATTTCTTCCATCAATTACTTCACAGTGTGGCTTTAAACTGATGGCGTCTACTGCATTTTATTATTTCCCAGCTGAAGCTTATATGGAAATGGCAATGGTACCAAACAAGGGCGAATTGTGTTAAAAACTAGTTATAAACAGACTAAATGTGGGCAATTTCATGAGAGCAAGTTTCTAACCAAAGACATGCAATATGGATAGACTTAAAAAGAGACAATTATTTGATAGAAGTTCCTTCCCCATTGACTTGTCATGACCATCAGTCAGAGTACAAGGTGGGCCAAGGAACAGGGCTAAAGATGCACTTCCTGGAAAACACACACAGGACACGGCTATCTGACAGGCTTATACAACTGCAGGTTTTTACAGTATTATATTTTACTGAGTAATGTCATGTCCAGGAAAGATATAGCATACATTTTCAGACACATCTCTACTTGCACTCCACATGTGCATTCAAACTGAACAGAGTTGGGAGACTGGTGACTGAAAATTTACTCTGCAGTATCAGGAAATGGAAGTTACACTAGTCCAAGTCTTGGGGCTTGCCGAATTAAATCCTAAACCTATACCAGAAAAGTGCTGCTAGTTCAAGCAACTAGCAACAACTGTAAAGTTCCAGTACATCAGTGGGGCTAGAAACAAATTCTGAAAATAAAGAGTAAAAAGATGGGTCTTCCAGTTTTATAATTGTATACAGCATTTGCTGCCAGTCACTGAGGTCTTAGCTTACAACCTGCTAATTTATAAAATTTTGATCAGGGTGGACTGATTTAAATCGAGGCAATTTAAAACATGATTTAAATGTCCAAAATCAAAGCCTCAATTTAAATTACTGATTTTAATCAATTTTTCCATCTGTACTTTATGTATTTTTCTATAGAAAATAACCAATCATTTAATATAACTTAAAACATGTTGATTTACAACTAAATAGAACTTTTATACTAGATTTGGTACATCTTTTTGCTACATATGAGGGTACACTATAACTACATACATTTAGTTAAACAATTATATAGCTTAATATTTTCAGATTCTTATTAATTGTACATTTTAGTATGTTAGAAAATGGTGAATTATATATTGCTAATTTACTAGATAATTAACTTTTGCTCTGTTCCAACTGAATTAGGATGGTAACTGGAATTTAATTAAATACACAGACTAACAGATCTCACTTATAAGAACTGCACGCTAATACCACTACCCCTGCCCAACAGACAGAATTTTCTCTTTCATAATTACATCCACTTTCTCCTATGCACCTCTATCCAGGACAAATGTAGCCACTCTAAATAGGGTTACAGGAGGAATAGTTCACTAGGCTCTCTAGCAACCATCTTCAAACAAGGCAAGTCTTGCACTGTGCTCTGAACATTAAAGCTCAGCCTGATATTATGGCCACTGGAACTCTACAGCCAGAGACGCCCTACTGAGAATGCTCTGTCACTTGCCCTTGAAAGTTTCACCCCCAGATAACTGCCTTTTTAGGATATTTCCTTGTAAAACTCCTAGTATTTAGAATGCCACAGAAGGATGCATTCTGGGATCTCTTCAGCCAAAGAGAAAGTGTTAATGAATTTCACAGGAAAGGATTTTTTTTTTTTTAAATCAATTAAAAGCTTATTTCTGTGCTGAATGCTTTCCCACCATATATATACACACAAGGGCTGGTTCAGTGAAAATATTCAGCACATAAATCTGAGTTTAGCACAATTTTCATGTTAGCTTTGTAGCTAACCTTTAACCAGGAGAAAAAACAAAAACAGGTTCCTTCCATCTTTAATAATTAAAAATAGCCTCATGGAATTCTGCCAGACTCTTCCAAATTCTCACCATTGGACGGAGAACAAATATAAGAAATCTTTTTTCTGCTTTGATGCACATTTTTTAAAATTTAAAGGTATTTAAATATACCTTCTCAAATATAAACTACAAAGTTTCTAGCACAACAATATAATGAACACCCAAACCAAGAATATTAGAAGGTTGCATTTTTATCTCCAAGTTCTGGTAGCACAAAGCTTCTTTCTCGACAGGCACAGAGTCACCATACAACAGTTTTCTTGCTGTATGACTGGGCACAATATATGGCTATAGATCTAAACAGGCTATGGTACGTTCTCTTCATTACATAAATAAAGAGGGCAAAGGGGAAAACCCTATATATTTTAGACACCTCAGAGGCTTTACAAAGATGTTAAAAGGTAATAAAATAAAATAAAAAAACTTATATAAGTTAGATTTAAATCAACTGTCTGTAAAACTGAAATTATCTTAAGTAGGAATGGCTAAATCCAAATTATAATGCTTTTCCCCACCTAAGTTCTTATAAACATGATCCAGCTCTAATCCCCATTTTCTACATTCCCCAGAAGATGGTTTGACCTCTGCAGACTGTAATATTAGGCTAGAACAACTTTTAGTTGTTTCTAATGAAAATGTTTCAATGTATTGTTTTTAACATTTATTGCCATCTTCCAAGATAACCACTGTTTTTTCTGTTCTCTCATATATAACCTAGTCCCACTCCTGTCAAAAATCAACGGCAAAACTCCCACTGACTTCAGTGAGAGCAGGATCTGAGCCTAACTATACCACGCACAATTATAGACATAACAGTAAATGAGAGAAAAAGAACAGTAATAGGGTCATTTTCTCATCCGAAGATAGACTTTGAAAAAGAAAAGAGACACTCATGCAGCATAAATTTCTCTTCCTTCATTATTTATTACTAAAGGCATTGGTACTAAATTGCATATCTGCTGCTTCGTTCATCTCTTCCTACATCTTATACCTCAGGACCTGCAGTCAGAATTCTCTATTTTTGATCCTGCAATATACAACGAATTGTGATGCCGCAGCTATGGTTCACATTCTATTCCCAGTTACACTACTGTAAATCCACAGTGCAGGTCCACTGAGTCATTCAGATTTACCCTGAGAGCAAAAATTGGTCCAATGGCTTCAAGCAGAAATGGATTCTGTTTAAAACCAATGTACTTAAGTAACGAACTACAGGAAAAGAGAAGCTTAAGAGACATAGCAGAATTGCTTCCAAGTAGACTGTTGTTTCTAAAGAGAATATTTTTGAGAAATATCTACAACGCATCAGTGAAATTTCAATTTAATACACAAATAGGGTATCCGATAAGCACAGAACAACAACATATATTAAATACAGTGGGATATATCATTCTAATGGCTTTGATTCTCAATTGACGTAGCTGCAATGAATTCAACATAGCTTTCAGTCACTGACATATCATCAGTGGAGCTCCACAGATTCATACCCACTAAAGTTCTGCTCCTAGACATCCATGATGTGTCTGTTAAAAATTCAAGTATTTTAGAGATTTTTCAAGATTTTTTATGGCAATAAAACAAAAATATTTTTATTTGTAATCACAGAATAAGGCTGTTCTAATACTTTTAGATAAGATTTTTGCTTTGAAAATGCTGGGTACCAGCAGGTGAAATTTTCACATACAAATGGAATATTTCAACTGTAAATAAAGTGCTGGGTACAGGACAACACACCACAATCACAAGCAAAGTTTATCAAAATGCATTTGCTCTGCTCCTCTAGCAATGCCCATGGGAATCACAGCATTCTATTCACAAATATAAATAATTAATTAGGGTAAGGTCTTGGCATTCAGTTTTCCTGTTACTGAATCATTCTTTGTGACTCAGCTGACATTCCTAGAGGGGAGAATAGGAAAATCTGTTTAGGAATTAGTTGGAATAGAGAAATACTTTGATTACAAGTGGATGTCCTATGTAAGCACTCCTAGGCCTTTTAACAATCTCTTAATTTTTCAATCCCTCCCATCACCCACTAATGCAGTGGTGGGTAAATTTTTTGGCCCAAGGGCCACATCTGGGTATGGAAATTGTATGGCTTACGAAATTGGAGTTGGAGTGCAAGAGGGGGTAAGGGCTTTAGCTGGGAGTGCAGGCTCTGGTGTACGGCTGGGGATGAGGGGTTTGGGTGTAGAAGGGTGCTCCAGGATGGAGCTGAGGGCGGGAGGAGGGATCAGGGCTGGGGAAAGGGGTTGGATCACAGGGGCGGGGAGATGAGGGTTCCAGCTGGGGGTGTAGGCTCTAGGGTGGGGCTGGGAATGAGGGGTTGAGGTGCAGTAGAGTGCTCCAGGCTAGAACCAAGGAGTAGGAGTTTGGAGGCTGGAGGGGGAATCGGGGCTGCGGCAGGGTGTTGAGGTGCGGAGTTGGGGGGGTGGGGGTCAGGGGTGCACTTACCTCAAGCGGCTCCCAGAAGCAGCAGCATATCTCCCACTCTGGCTCCTACGCGGAGACGCGGGCAGGCAGCTATGCAGCGCTGTGCCCTGTCCAAAGGCATCACCCATGCAGCTCCCATTGGCCATGGTTCCCAGACAATGGGAGCTACTGGGGCCAAGAAAGCATGCGGAACAGAGCCCTCTGGCTGCCCCTACTTGTAGGAGCCAGAGAGGGGACATGTCACTGCTTCTGGAAGCCGCACAGAGTTGACCCTGACCCTGCTCCCTGGTTGGAGCACCGGAGCGGAGCAAGCCCCAGACATCTCCCATGGGAGATCGAGGGCTGGTTTAAAATGGCTGACAGGCCAGATGCAGCTCATGGGCCATAGTTTGCCCATCCCTGCACTAATGTATTGTTGCTGAAGTTTATAAACTTGGGGTCATCAGGAAAGAAATGTTACTTCGGGCAGAGTTAGCTGAATTTAGAACAAATAATGTAGATAATGCCCTTCACTTTCACTAATTTCCCCCTCAATGCTTCTGGATGTCATTGCTTAAAAGCATAGTCTCTGCTGCTATTCAAAACCTTCCATGATGTTGTGCACTGCTGGCCTATTCATTACTCTGAAAATATTAATGCACTGAACTCTGCGGGGCATGTCTACCAGAGCTTCTAAAGTACGCAATTAGTGAAAATATAAACAGAAAATACATAATAATTACAATCCAAAAAACCTAAATGTTTACATATAGGACAGTACCTTTAATTTTAATTATTTTAAAGCAAATCAACTGTCTTCCCCAGATGTTAAATCACAAGGCATTTTCAACTCACTGCTCACAGGTTTTGATTCACAAAGAGAAAAATTAGCCAGAGATTCCTTGAAAATGACTTTTATTACCTAATTCCAAGGGCTATGTAGTGTTTGCAAGGTGATACTTCCTATTTCTCAAATTTTCTGCTTATAATTTTGAATAGGGATGTAAATAGCGTTTTAAAAAAGTAACTGTTAAAACTATTAAAATTGTATCAGTTAAATGTTTAACTGTTCACAAGTTCACAACATAGGCACAGGAACTAAAGATACAGAGGGTGCTGCAGGTTTTCGCGGGGCTCCGCTGCTGGCCCAGTGCCTGGAGTCCCAGCTGCCAGTCCCAGCCTCAGCCCCCTTATCATTTACTGGGCACATTACCAGTAAGACTGATGCTTATCGGTTAACCAGTGAATATTTTACATCCCTAATTTTGAATACACTGAACCTCATTTTTAGACTAGTAGACACCATGAATCTGAAATTTAGTAAGTTGTAACAAGTGAGTACTCCTGCCAATTTGTGTGACTTTATACTCGTGTTCCTGTCTTTAAAATATGTTTTTCCCTCCATTGGTACCGTGTGAAAGACCCATGCAAACTGGTGAAACTGACTATATACGAAGTGCTGTCAATACACTAAATAAAACTGAAAAAATATCCCCCCATATCTTTGAATGATATTAATCTTGATTTTTAGGCATAACAAACAAACAAAATTGATCATGCATTTTCAGACAGGATTTTGAAATTGATAATGTACCCAATGGTGTTTCCATGTGGACGGAATTAATTTTAATTCGAATGAACTCGGCTAATTCTGAAATAATCACTTACTGTAGACCAGGCCTCAATAACTGTCTTTTAAGCCTGGACTAAAACGGGTGCAATTGTTCTAAAGGTAACATACTCTGTTCCAGGAGCTTAGATACTATGGTGATAGATAGTTGCAAAAGAACCAAGATAGACAGGGAAACTGCCACACGTCACTCAGCAGAAAATCCATCAAGATGATTAGCAAGAGGCAGTGGTAGACTCCAAAGAAATCTCCAGAAGACCCTAGAAGACTTGGTTGCCATAATATTGGAGTTTAAAGGGATGGGAATAAGAGGAGATGAGGTGCATCAGAAAATGGAAAGGGAGAAACTCAGGGCTCCAACGGAAAGACTAAGAACTGTCTGCAGGGATGTGAGAAGACAACTTGGGTTACCTCTCGGCACTATAAAATTATTAGAACTGTTCCATGTATTTAAAAGTTAATGCATAACACACAAAGACAACAGTTACAAACTGAACATATTTGGTAAAATACACGCATGTCGCATCTTACGCTGATTCAACTTACGCGATTTCAGCCTTACGCGGTCCGCAAAAACAAAAAAAGAAAGAATTTTTTTTTTAACTTCCTGCAGGGGGCGCAGTTTTGCCTCCCACTGAAGTCAATGGGTTCTGGCTATACGCGGTTTCCGCTTTACGCAGTAACCACAGAACGGAACCCTCGCGCAAGACGAGACACGCCTGTATACCATCCCCGCCACCTGAAGAATGCCCATAGGATCAGAGAGGCTAGGGCCAGCTCAGCTCATCTAATCTGACCCCTTGAGCCCCATAAATCATGTCTCAACATAAACCCTAGTATTCTTTCACCTAATCTAGCTTCATTTTAACAATTTCTCCAGGTGTCTAGTATGAAACTCTCCCCATTTTCAGCTTTAGGCCATCATTGCTTGTCTTACCACGTTCAGAAAATGTGACTAATCCCTTTCTACCCTGGATATTATTTCCTTGAAGGCATTTGTACAGTATTATCATGTCTCCCTTTAATCTCCTTTCATCCAGTCTATGTAAATTAAGCTCCCTTAGTTACTCATTGTATGTCCTCTCCTTATCATTTAAATTGCCTCTCTATAAATTCTAATTTTTCCTAACTTAAAAAATATGGGGAGGGAGAGGAGACAAGAAGTGCACACAGGATTACATATAGCATGCCAACAGGTGTTTATAAAAACGTTAGAGATGCGCACACACACAACCAAGAATGCCACTGATATTTTTACATCATCATCGCATTGCAATATCCAAAATCCCCAATTAGATGTCTTTCTGACTTATCTGTACTACTGCAATCTCCCTTAGAATGGAAAGTCCTAGTATTTTAAATAAAATGTAGTAAAGTTTAAAAATATATACATAAATCAAGACAACAACAAATCACATCAGCACTTGGACTCTAGAAGCAAGCAACCAACATTGTTTCAAGAGCAAAACTAAAATGGAAGATATTTACAAGATAACAAAAGGCACCTAATTCATGGAAAAACTCAACAATTGTAATTCTGTACTGATATCTGGTGACAAAAGTCTTATAAAACACAATGAAATCATCCCTGATTATAGACAGCAGAGATGAAAAAGACCTATTAGGTCATTCAGTTGAACAATGTTCTTTATAGTATTTTCTCCAGTGGTCTGTAGTCTAGTATTAAATTCTCTAGCAATGTTGCTTCAATCACTTCTCTAGGGAGACTATTTCACAGTCTAATACCATCTTAGTCAGGATGTTTCTTCCCCACCCCAATATTTTTTCTTTCCTGAATTTCACCCCACCATTCCTAATTATTTCTCCCCTACACATGTCCACAGTTAAATCTTTCACTCCTTTTACGGTAGACTGGGACTTGGGGAGGGGAAAGGAGATGTGTCTAATCAACCTAAACCAGGGTTCTCAAACTGGGGGTCATGATCCCTCAGGGGGTCATAAGATTATTAAGTGGGGGTCACGAGCTATCAGCCTCCACACTCCAACCCCAACTTGTCTCCAGCATTTATAATAGTGTTAAATATTTTAAAAGTTTTTCTAATTTATAGGGGAGGGGCAGGTCACATTCAGAGGCTTGCCGTGTGAAAGAGATCATCAATTGTAGTGGAAACACACCAGAAGACATTGTCACGAGGAGTTAGGAATGGCATGTGCAGTTGTCTTTTTCATGCCCAGATTTTTATTTCTTTGGTCAAGTAGGCCTCTGGCTTACCTTTGCCTAAATCTCCATTTTGTTGGTCTTTGGCTTACCTTTGCCTTGGCAAATTTTTGTGTTTACCTGCTTGCTCAGATAGCATGATTTGGGAATGTTAGAGGAGTTTTTTAGTTAATTAGGGTGGACAGCTGCTTCTCATAAACCTAATGCTAAACTAAAAAGGAATTCATAAACACTGATAAGAGTTGGGTACCTAAAATCAAAACAGGTATAATTAATGAGCTTGTTGATTGCAAACTTGCATGTAGTCTAGATGAGTTTTATGTATAAATAAGCCCCAAACTTTGATTTGTGCAACTTCGATGTAGACCTGAGACCAGTGCATGGTGCTGTGTATTGGCCTGGGGGTCCCTTCATTGTCACCCACCTGAAGTTCCCGACAACAGAAAGGAGGAGCGTAAGATCACATCCCTTGCTTAGTAGAATTGGCTTGCTTGTATCTTTTATTTGCCTGCTATATGGAATAAATAGCCTGAATTCTTCCTTACTTGTGTGCTTATTGTCTCTGTATCCTACGAACCTTAATCAATTGACAGTACAGCAATACAAAAGTTTGAGAACCTCTGGCCTAAACGGTCAGTCTTCTCATACATTGTTTAGATGATAGGGTGGTTCTAAATCAACTTTAGAAGAATATTCCCAGACAAAAAAAATGTTATAGAGATACAAACCAAAGGTTATCAATACAAAAGAATATCATCCCTTTTAAAAAATTAAGTATTAATAGAATGTTAAAGTTTAATGCAAGAAATTTAGGAAATTTGCTGTTAAGGTTTCAACGCCAATTTTAACTCAGCCCCATCTACCCTTGCTCACCTTTCATCTACAAGCCAAACACACCCAACAGTTAATATGTAAGAAACACCGAAACTTACCATAAGTCTGATCTATTGTGTATCTGAATTAAAAGAGTTGAACAAAACTGCTTCTTTGTTGATGTTCTAACCTACCACCACTTTTCCAGGGGCAGGAGGAGCTTTAGCATTATTGAGAGAGTGGTAAGGCCTCATCAGCTGGGTATCTTGTTTACATAGTGGTTTGGGGAGAAAATGGAGCTCAACCTGTTTGGAAATATGAGAACTGACCCATTCTGGAAGGGTCGAGAGGACAGAGTAGGAGTTTCCACTCCATACTGGGAGCATGCAGAGTACAGTGTTCTATTTTTCTAAGCATTTCTGCAACGCTTACTGCTAAAGTATCACTTTACAAAGATTTAACATAAGCAAAGTAAAAGTCCTTCTCACATGGTCTGATTTGCTGCTTCTTTGCCCAGAGACATTTAGAGGGCTACTCCCTGCTCCTCCATGCCCTCTCTCTTCCTCCTTCCTTTCCAGTTGTTTACACTGATTATTTTGGGAGCACTAAGCTAAAGCAGCAAATTTTACAATATGAAAAGGCAAGACTCTCTATGGTCAAACCACTGTCCAACAGGATGAGGCTCAACGTGATAGTCTCTCAGCAGAGCTGGAGGAAGGTCCGGCATCTGGGATGTAAACAATCAGTGAATGGCAGTTCATCTGCCAGTATTTATGGTCAAAATCAGGGATCAGCAACCTTTCAGAAGTGGTGTGCCGAGTCTTCATTTATTCACTCTAATTTAAGGTTTCGTGTGCCAGTAATACATTTTAACATTTTTAGAACGTCTCTTTCTATAAGTCTATTACAACTAAACTATTATTGTATATAAAGTAAATAAGGTCTTTAAAATGTTTAAGAAGCTTATTTTAAATTAAAATGCAGAGTTCCCCAAACCGGTGGCAGTACCCACTGGAAATCAGTGCCACTGAAAATCAGCTTGCGTGCCATAGATTGCCTACCCCTGGTCTAAATCATGACAGTAGGAGTCTTTGGACTGAAATGGAAAGGTAGATAGAGAGAACAGGTGGAAACATGTCAAATGCTTATAGTTAGAGTGTTGACAGGGATCTAGGAGGTGATTGATATTAGAAATTACAAATTCTTAATTACAAATGTTCTGACTTTCCAATATTTAGTTTTTGTTTTAAGCTATATCGTTTAGTGACATTATTTTTGTGAGCAATACTTCTGTAAGTAGGAATAATATTCCAAATTCTGCTCCTGACCACTATAACCCTTTTCTAAACTAGTACAAAATGTCCAAGAGGAAAAAGCAGACATTGATACATTATCAGAACACTGGTAGCAATCAATAAAATCTTGCCCACTGCAGTATCAAGCACATACACAACCACAGTAATAACAATAAAGGAACTTCCCTCATTTACCTAATAGTGCAGCACACCACATAGTTAGCATGATTAGATGACAACATTAGAAATGATGTTTATGTTTGTCACAATGGGAGTGTCTATTTCTACAAAGTCACAGAAAAAATTTCTTAGCTAACACAGAAAAAGTTCACACCCATCTGATTCAGCCAACACTCAGATGTATACACATGCTGTCCAGCTGGATATATTTATCATTATATCAAAAATATTAATCCCGAAAAACTGAATTACTTAACAGACACATCCCGAATGCTACAGAATATGGAACAGGCTCTCTCTCATTTTGGATAGCAAAGCTTTACAGAATAGCAACTGCACACTGCCAACACTTTGGCATGAAAAGGGACAAAAAGATTCACTTAGAAACATTAAGTCAGTGGCTCCCAAATTGTAGTCCGTGAAGCAGGGCTTTTGTCACATTGGTGAACTGTCTGCCAATCTTTAAGCACTAATACTTCTGTTAGCTGTAACCCTGTCCAGCACTTTTATAGGATTTCCAGGATTTTTTAAAAACCAATTAAATGTAAAAAACAAAACAAATACAACCAACCACCTCCACACACTTCTCTGAGATTTCTACAGTTTCCTTCATCTTTGCTTGTTTCTCACATCCCCACTTCCTAACAAACACTCTCCACAAGGAAGATTTCCTACTTACAAGTGGTCATTTCAGGTAATATAGATAAGCTAGGAAGAGGTTCAAGAGACTGGAATGACGGTAAACGAGGAGGAAGAAACATCCTCTCCATGAGGTTTTGTGGTTTTTTTGTTTTTTTAAAAGGAAAAAAGTGAAAAACAACAATAACACTACAACAGGGGTCAGAAACCTTTCAGAAGTGTTGTGCCGAGTCTTCATTTATTCACCCTAATTTAAAGGTTTCGCGTGCCAGTAATGCATTAACATTTTTAGAAGGTCCCTTTCTGTAAGTCTTTAATATATAACTAGACTATTGTTGTATGTAAAGTAAATCAGGTTTTTAAAATGTTTAAGAAGCTTCATTTAAAATTAAATTAAAATGCAGAACCCTCCCTCCCCCCCGTACTGGTCGCCAGGACCCAGTCACTGCAAGTGCCACTGAAGATCAGCTCGCGTGCCACCTTCAGCACCCATGCCATAGGTTGCCTACCCCTGCACTACAATCTGGGGGTAAAATTCTGGCCCCATTGAAGTCAATTAGCTTAAACTCCAATTCTGAGACTCTCAATACATTATGCGAGCATTTAAGCCTCCTAAAACCCCTGCAAAGTAGGTAAGCAGTATCCCCATTTTACAGATGAGGAAAATAAGGCACATAGAATTTAGCTGCGTTGCTGAGGTCTCAAGACATCTGTGCAAAGCCAGGAACAGAATCCAGATGTCCTAACTACCAGTCTGGTGATTTAGTCACTACACCATCCTACCAGCAGCTTTTTCACAATTTGTTTTGTTCCTGTCTAATTCATATATAATCTCTAACCCTAGCACTATACACTACAAATTAAATTTTAAGTACTGTTCCTAACTTTCCTGGCTCCATTTAATTCTCTAATTTATCTACCTCTTCTTATATCTGCTGTCCTAACATGTGTTGAGTACCTGCAATGATGTTATGGTTCCAAATATAAGAGATGTAGAATAAAATGTGAATCTGTACTGCCTTTCTAGCCCTAGTAGGTCACAGGCATTCTGCACATTTAAATGTTGTGATCATGTATAGCAATGGCTAGAAGGAACATCTGAAACATTTCTGACCCATTTCTGAGAAACAAACTTGACAGCCAGTCCAAAGGAGAATACCGTGAGGAATGAAAAGTCAAATTTTTCATGCCATAAAACTAGGGAAATGGAAACAACGAGTAACAGATTTGTAGCTCTACTTTTGTTTTCTAAATAACGACTGAAAATTAAGGGACCAAGACTACTGACCTTGCCAAGCCTTTAAGAAGGGCCCTGAGGAGAGTGAAAGTCAGAGGAAGGCTTGAAATCAGTGCTGGTGGATTCATGAAAACTTTAATCCACCAGAGGGAGGACAAGTTGGAAGGAGGTCAGAAAAAGCTGAGGATAATGCTGCCCCAAGGTTACAGTAGCAGCTGTGAGGCATCTCTCTGTCATAGTAAGGAAGATTTCTTCATGAACCTTTTTAGTGCATGGCAAGTTTACTGAGGCTGTACACCAAGACGATGACATAGCCTCAACAAATATCTGGTATACAATATCTATTTATTACATTACAGTCCTGTGGCTTACAAGTAGAGATAAAATTATGTCAGGCAGAACCTGAAAAAAAAAAAAATCAGCTCATCAATGGCAAGTAGGAACTTACCCTTCCAGGCATCTGAGTGTGGGAGGAGGAAGAAGAAGAGGAGACATTATCTTAATCTTGCAAATATGAACCAATTCAGTGCTCTTTTCTCAGAGTTTTCAAACAGAATCCTAAACTACTTCTACAGCTGCCTGTATTTTTTCCAGCAGACACAGTCTGAAATTAGCAAGTTTCTGGTCAGTTCCACTCCAGCTACTCAAAACCAAGTGGGCAGTAGTGAAACAGATAAGAATCACATGAATTCACTTTCCTATTTGGAGTGACAGATGTCCTAATTTTATAGGGACATTCCTGATTTTTGGGTGTTTCTCTTATATGAGCTCCTATTACCCTCCACCCCCTGTCCCGATTTTTCACATTTGCTGTCTGGTCACCCTACTCCTATTGTTTGGTAAAGATATAAGCATCAGCAAAAACAGGCACTGGAGCTATCAATCTGGAGGAGAACCCCAAAACCCAGAGGCTTCAGAAGGGTCAGAGTATCATGCTCCCTCCCATTATTCTTTTGCAGACACATACAGTCAATGTTGTGGTAAGAAACAAATCCTATTTAGCAGGCAGAGAAAATAGGAAGAGCTCAAATGTATCTGACACCTGCTAGCCAGGGGTTATCTTGAAAGGCAGAGATCTTCATAAGAAAACGATCCAGGACCCTGCAATGGTGAGTGAGTTTCAGCTTGGTGTGTTGCCCCTGCATCTCATGAATAGCACATCCACTTTATTTGTATACCAGACTCTAGCTAGAGGCTTATTCCGTGGAAAGTCAGAATGTGGGAGAGCTTTTTGCATCCTGGTGTTATACCTGCTAAAGATGGTAACAGATACCGTTAATTTCATTTTTAAGAAGTTGTAGCCATGACGTTTGGGATTTTCCCAGGGGATTCAGTGGGTGAATTTGATGGCAAACAGTTAAATAAACTTCATAGTTGTAAAGTTCAAGCCTAGGCTATATGCTCCATGGGGCAGGGACTGTGTCTTCCTGTATGGTCCAGCACTGGCAGCATGTCTGGTGCTGTATGATAAATAGGCTTGTCAGATTTGATTTTTGTTTATATTTGACAGAACAGTTTATTCTTAAGCATTAGATTTTCACAATTGCAGGAAATTATAGGGGGTCAAACAATTATTTAATGACAGCAGATTAAAAAAGTGGAAGCTTTAAACCCATTAAGGAACAAATTATCAATATCATATTAAAATATACAAAGTAAATAACCTTAAATATCTCAAGTTCTCAGACAGCATTTTTCTTACTTTTCCTACTTGTACATTTCTGTTATCATTGATATAAAAAAAAACCTGAATCCTTCCAAGCCTAATGATAAATAGCAGCAAGTGTGGGAGGCAGTAGTTTACCAGGACAACACTATGGCAACCAAAAGAACAGATGGAGGGGTTTGATTACACAAGGGGACATGACGTTTCTCCTAGCCCCAATTCCACATAATTTTTATATTTTAATTTGGAGAGACTGCTGGCACTTAACATTAAAAAGGTTGCAGAGCAGTTTTTAAACTAAGAGATGGGAGAAAGCCGATTGCTGCAAAGGAGCATGTGGATCGGATAGAGACTTCTCTTTTATCCTCTCTTCCTGACTGAAGCCTAGGGAATCTTTATCAATTGACTGTCCTCTGAGGAGAAAGTATGGGCCAGATCAGACGAGAAACATTCACATAAAAAAGAATCTGACACACCAGAAAAGGGCAGACAAAAACAATGATAAGTTTTTAAAGTGCTTGTATACAAATGCTAGAAATCTAAATAATAAGATGGGTGAACTAGAGTGCCTCGTGTTAAAGGTGGATATTGATATAATAGGCATCACAGAAACGTGGTGGAGTGAGGACAATCAATCGGACATAATCATTCTGAGGTACAAAATATATTGGAAGGACAGAATAGGTCGGGGGGGAGAGGTTTCAGTGTCAGAAAGATGCTAATGACCTTTGACCTAATATTTGAAATTACTGCATTGCCATAACACTTGGTCTTTTTTTTTTTCTTTTTTACCACAATGAACACAGAAATTTTGTATAATGGGACTTAGACAAAATAAGATTTAATTTTAAATAACCTATTCCTTTTTTCAGTCTCACTCTTCTCTTTCCTTCAATAATACCCAAACAGAAATGATCGTCAATAGTACTGACCACCAAGAGAAGGACCCACGTTGGTGTTTTATTCCATCTGAATGTAAATATGCTATCCATAAGTATTGTAGAAACATATATACAGCCTCGAAAGGTCACTGATGTTTTTACCCATTAGTAAAGTCAAATTCACTGGGTTCTACCTAGAGACATATGTCCCAGTCCCACTCAGTCTTTAGGAGGAAATGTAAAGATGAGAAATTCTTAGATTCCTCTCCCACAATTAAACTACTGAGAAACCAGTATGTTGCCACCTGAATGATTAAATGAAATGTCTACATTTCACACCTCAAAAGTATATACATTACCCTGCTGAGGGTAAAGTGAGAAGACTGGTTATTAAAAGGTCATGGTTAAGGACTGAACAAGAGTCCAGGTATTAAAGCTATAACTGCACCAATATTATTAAGTATGCAGTAATACTCTTTTAGTGGTACCCAGCTGATTGTCGATAATAAAATAATGAAGCAAGCTAATAGACAGTTCTTTTTCTCTCTTCTTTTCCCATATTTTTAGTATATTTCTAGGATAGGAAGCTTTTCAAGACCTATGAAATGTGCTCAGTTTGTTTAACATTAAATAAAATTAACCATGAAAAAAAAATCTGAATTATGTCATTGGAACCTTTCAAATGTTAGGCATTATCAGCAAAGCAAGCCATGCCCTTGAGCGATAGCAGAAACCGGAGTTTAGCCATACTTAGCAGTTTCAGTCAGATAGAAAGATCAATAGTAAGGAACATCAGGACCATGATGAAAGTATAGGATATTGAAAATGTTCACTGAGTTCTATCTACATGATACAGTACACTGGCTATATGGACAGTTCAGGCTCCTCTCAGTCAGGACCACAAACAAGTACTCATACAAATATTACCAGAGAAGTTCCTTATTAATTAAAATGTAATCATTGAAGCTAAGCATATACCCTATAACTAAGAAGAAGAATTAACTGCTTAGATCCTTCATTTAACAAATAGTATAATTTTAATTTCATACCAGCATTAATTTAACACAAGAAGTTTCCCAAAGACTATTTTTTAACAGAGAGTTTTTCTACTCAAGTTCTTGCAAAATTCAGAACTTCTTCAGTGTTTTTAAACATGAGAGTTGATGTTTCTTTTAATCATCATGGGAGTTACTGAGGTAATAAATCTAAAACCCTGAGTACCACCTTCTGTGTTTGAATGCAGTCATCCTATTAGTGTAAGAAGGGGTTTCCCAGAAGCTGGGATTTGGCAACAGGGGATGGATCACTTGATGATCACCTGTTCTGTTCATTCCCTCTGAAGCACCTGGCATTGGCCACTGTCGGAAGACAGGATACTGGGTTAGATGGACCTTTGGTCTGACCCAGTATGGCTGTTTTTATGTGATAAAAGTCCTGCGGAAATGTCAGTTTTTCTCTTTTGAGTAAGAAAGCTTTTCATCCCCCCCCCGGCAGTCTGTAAAATAGATGGTTTATCTTTAAAGTTTTGTAGGCTGGTAATTATAGGTCAGAGGTACGGGCCACCTCTCACAGCCACATTTAGCACTTTATGGGATATATTTTTAAAGCTTCTACTTCTTGTTTTGACTCCATTCAGAAAAAGCAGATCACTGGTTTGAGGTTTTCCATTCCTTCAATGAGGCTCAGAAGTTTTGTATATTGAGCGTGTCTCTTCTATTTTCATTATACTCACCTTTATCTTCAAAGGGTTTATCTAGACTAGGATAAAAGGTGCATTTTAAAAATATATTAGCAAAAAACTGTTAACAACCTAGTGTAGTCTGTGCGAGTTGTGTTTCCCCCTGCTAAGGCTCACCTTGACCAGATAACACATGTTAAAATAAAACTTGGCTTTCCTACTGTAGGGTTTTAAAATGTGTTAAAATGTAAAATTGTCCTTTTATTCATATCTACACAAGAACTAAGTAGTTGAGTTTGGGTTTTCTGTGTATTGTAGGCAAGCATCTATTGTTATTTGAGCTCTTTTATATATTGCTGTTAATTGATTTTAAAATTCTTCTGTTATTCAAGTTAGTTGGTCTAAGGAAGACCGATTATTATTTATATAGCTGTTGCACCTCAGGTTCCATCTGAAATCAGGGTTGCTTTGCATCAGGCATTATACAAACACACAGTATGAAAGAGTACCTGCCCCAGCAATCTCCCAACTGAAACAACAGACCTGATTTTTTTAAAAAAATTATATTTCATCAAAATAAATTGAAAAATACATTAAATTTTAGAATGAACAAAAACATTTTAAGTGACAATTTTCTTCCTTTTCTCTTTTTTGACTAGCTGTACCTATGAGCAAACATTCTTACCAGGTAAACAAGGAACCAAGGACAACATGGGGAGGTTCAGGGACATGATAGCCACCTAGAAGTACCTGAAAGCAAGGTTGATGTCTACAGTTCCTGGTTATGGAGCTAATGTGATTATATCCTAGTAATGTTATCACATCAGCCTGGAGCCCAGGAAGAGCAGACTGCCTTAAAGCAGGACACATCTACTGCAGGACCAGGAGATATCCAGATGGGGCAGCCCTTCCCACAGCAGCTCTGCTCACCGTAGAGACGGGGGGGCGGGATCTGGCTCTTCAGATGGCAGTGGGTGCAGAGCTGACCACCATCACTAGTCTTCCGGTGCTTCAACCTGCTATTTGGGCAGCAGCAGAAGAGCAGGCCTGACTGCTATTGCTGCTGGTGGGGTGGCAATGAAGAGGAGACCCCAGCTACTACAAGGGAAGCCAGAATTGGAAGGGGGCCTACCATAACCTCAAAGCAGAGAGCTGTAGAGGGGACCTTAGTCACCCCATTAGAGGACTTGGATAGGGTGACAGTAGCAGGGTGACCCCCTACTCAGAGCCCTCTGTTGGGGCATTCAGACGAGCCACCTCTTGCTGTGGTGGCAAGTGGTTGGGAGGTCTCCCACACAAAGGGAGAGTCCTGTACTTGCAACAGAACAGAGAGACTCATCCTCCATCCTCAGGAATGGGACAGGGAGTGATAGGCAGGGAATGAGAGAGGTTCCAGTCCATCCAAGGAGTAGTAATGGAAAGACATCTGCCCCCAGCAGATCTGGGCCCTAACACCACCACTTCAAATGGGAACAGGGCCACAGAAGGGACAAGACAACATGTGCCTTGCAAGGGGTGAGTACCTTGGACTATCTTAAGTTTTACTGAAAGGTGTCAACTTCGATCAGGAAGCAGGATCTTTATTGGTGATAAAAGAAGTTAAGTAACAGTGGTGGAATGGAAGTGAAGCTAAGAGTAACGATGTCCAAGTAGGAGAAGGATCATCACTTATGAAGATAGGACTGCAAGAATGGATCTGATTCATAGTCCATCTGTTCCACTATCCTGTCTCTGACAATCCCTAGCAGCCAATTATTCAGAGGAAGCAGAAAGAAACCCTATTAGGCAGATGTGGAATAACGTGCTCCCCACCTGAAAACTCCTCTTAAACCAGTCTTTAACCATTAATGATTAAGGTCTGAAGCATGAGATTTACTCTCTCTACCAAAATGTATGTAACTGCTAGCTCTGGATACTCATCGTCCATTTGATGTTCAATCCTCTTTTTGAAACTTCCTAAGTTTTTCGTCTCAATGACTTCCTGCAACAAGGAGTGTCACAGTTCAAATATTCATTGTTGGTAAAAGTATTTCTTTTTATCAGTTTTAAATTTACTACCTTTTAATTTCACTTAATGTCTCCATGTGCTTTTGTTATGAGACAGGGATAACATTCCACCATTTATTATTTTATATATTTTTATCTTGTCCCTTCTGATTAGTCTCCTAAGTTAAGCAATCCCACAGGAAAAGCTTACTCACAGTTAGATCTCTTGGAAGAGTTTGTCACTGTTGAATAGAAGTGAGGAAAGCCCTCTGACTCAAGACATTCAAAACCAGACTAGACAAAGCACTAGAAAATGTATCGTAGGGAACAATCCTGTACTGGCAGCAAGGCAGACTAGGTGATCTACAATGTATTTTTCCATCCCTCATTTCTATGACTCTATAATGATATTTGTCCTTCTTTCAAATTCGTAAAATATAGGAAGATTGTTTTAGAATTAGGAGAAATATCATCACCATCATTCAAGTCTCCATATTCATTACTCATGGAAAATGCAAAATGAAAATCCTTAATTTCCATTTTAGAAGCAGCACACAAGGACACTTCCCCAGGGCCTTCCAGTAAAAATAACAAATGTGCAGGCTTATATGAGCATAAGTTCTCACAGTAAAAACAGAAAAATACTATTACACTGCTTTTAGCAGATGGTTTATCAAATCGAACAATACTATGAAGCAAGATTAATCAATATTTTGTTTTCAAACACTCCTAACCCCAGTACCATCTGCATCACACACAATCTATTTTATTCTACTTTGGAAGTGAATGAACAGATAGTGGCCTACAAACCTCAAATTAATTAAAAAACTTTTATAAAATAAAACCACTACCACAAAAACATGCTCCTATTACATTAGGAGTCCTATCTTAAATCCAAAGTAGATAGGAGTCAGAGTTAAAGCTCTCTTAACTAACTACTGTAATATTGACCCTACATACTTCAGCACATAGGATATATACAATCATCCATTGTTTGGATAAATGTAGTAAGGCCTGACTCCCAACTCACTTTTGATTTTTACTCTGGGTTAACTCCATTAAATCAATGGAGTTAATCCACTATAAAATATGCATAAGAGAAGGAGAATCTGACCTCGATACCTCAGTGTAAAGATGTGAATTGAAAGCTTCAGCTTTCATTTTGATTTTCCTTGGTTTTGTCATTTTGAAGAGATACTGTGAACTTGAAATCTATAATCATTTTTAAAAATTCAGAATTAGTTTCAGGTTCTAAACCTGCCTTCAAACTTACACAGTACAGTACCATAGTGAACTTAGTAGGGTGCACTGTAGTTTTGTAGTTTTACATCATATTTTCCTGATTATATCTGCCCTGTTGCTGTGTTAAAGACCTACTCAGACACAAAAGGGAAAACTAAAATGGTGAAATTGACTATGCACAAAACACTGTCAAATACACAAATAAGATGAGAAATAGTTTTTGCTTCTCTTCCCTTTCAGTTCTAGTACTATTAGGTGTTACTTTTAACAATAATAGGTTAAACATTTTCAAACAGAGTGTAATTTTCCAAGTTGACCAATAACTTTTTAAAGTTTGTTTTGGGTTTTATGATAAATATTATTTTATGCTGCAGACGTGTATTAGAGCTGATATCAGAAAAATCAAAAGCCTATTCCTTGTTCCATTGAAGTCAAAGAGCCCTGAATTAACCAGCACCACGCAGAGATAAATCAAACTCTGGGTTTCTCATAGTTTTCAATTGGGTCCTCACATATTTTAGCCAAGGAGACCAAGGAATAAACATTCTCTTGCTGAAAGTGTTATGGAATCTTTAATATCCATATACAGCACACAAGACCACCATTTTTAAGGTTTCATCCTAAAGATGCATTCACTGTGAACTACATGTAATTCAATTTATCTGTCTCAGAAGAATGAAGCACTGAACTGAATATGCCAGGATTTTCACCTTTGGTTCCAGAGATTTTAGCGATTTCAAACACAACTTGACCACATTACACTACTGCATCCAGTGTCAAAGAACATAATGGGTCCTTCAGAGATATTAATGTATAGCTAAAATACATCCTGAGAGAATTTTAAAAACAAATGCATTAAATAAATCTCCCCCACATCCTCCTGAAAGGTGAGTTACAAAACCCATTATAGCTAGATATTTGTGGGGGGAAGTCACTAAATAAAGAATACAGTGGAATTGGTTTTAAGTTAAGTAATTACGAAACTGAAAGAAGGAAGCCTAAAAAAGGATTTCTGCTTCTCCTCCTTCTCCCCTCTCAAAACAGCCCTCTAGCCTAGCTAACCAGCATCTTGGAACAAAATCCACTTCTCCTGACATTCTTTCACTGTACAACCAAAGGGTCAATCTATGGATATTTTTTCTTTAATTGCCTTCTAAAAGACTGGCCTTTGCATCTGCTAGAAGATGGAATAATAGTCAGAAAGACATTACTGCTATTTTAAGTGAAGATAGCACATTATTGCAAACAAATGTTTTGCTGCAAGCTACAATCAAAAAAAGGTACAATAACTCAGTCTAATGAATTACAGGATTCATAACATACCACTAGCCTTGCCTACCCATTACTTACCAAATCAGTTCAGGCTCACAGCTTCATTACTTCATTCTTTTTTTTCAGTAAACACAATGCTGCTCTTCTTTCTTTCAACCAAGCTCTCAATATACTTTATACTTGCTAATTAGAAATTAATTTTAAAAACTCAAAATGGATGAAAAATGCTTTATTAACTGCATTTGTATAATTTCCCATATTTCTTCATTTCATCTTACTAGAAATGTAACTTCTCAGCATACATATACATACATATACACCAGTTGGTTGGTAACCATGCTTAAAAAAAAAAAAAAAAAAAAAAAAGCTTGTTCTTAAGTGGCAAAGAAAAGCTTCAGAAAGAGGAAAAATGACTATTTTTTAGATTACAGTTTTAGACAATAATTCATAGAACTAACATAAGAACAAAAACCCAACATTTAAAAGATTGCATCTATATAAAATTTATTCCTAAATCTTTGATAATTATACACAATGACATTTCAAAATCAGAATGAAAGAAGTGTAGAGGAGGAAAAATAAAAGGTGTGCTATGGTCAGAGAAAGCCTGAACTGAAGCACTGGAAATTAATGAAACACGAAACAATAATAAGCAGATTTCTGACACCCAGAGTTTATAAACTGACTCTCAGATTTAAGTGAAAGGTACAAATGACTCTCATTTTTGGATATTCATAAAAAGATGTACCCTTTATTTCTCATACACTGATGATGACAATATGTTGTGTATTTGTTTCTTGAGGTATGACAGCCACACGCTGCAAAGATAGGGACACACAGTTCAGATTTTGACAGCAATGCAGTGGAATTTAAAATATTGTGAGTGGAATATTTTCAAAAGCATGTTAATTGAGACCCTATGAAACATGTTAACAAAGAGGTATTAAAACAGTTATGGGGCTATGTGTTCTCATCACATGGTATAAACCAATGTGCAATGAGGGCAGAATTTAATGACACATGCCTCGTTTGTCCCACACACCCTTGTTAGCTCATCCTTAATATATCCAGAGCCAGCCAAACATCAGTGCCTTCAGTCCATTTTCTGTCCCACTGCTTTAGTTCATGGGCCATTATGACAATGTTAAAAATCTGTAGTGTACATTATAGTAAGCTGAAATCCCCCATTCTAATAAAACCACAAGAAGGGGAAAGGCAGGTCATTTTTCTGAAAGCTCAGGCCTAAATCCCCAGTATCCTCCCTAAACACAGATTTCCACATGATGACAGCAAAACAAACCTCAGTGAACTGCTACTGGCAAAACCAACCTTCCCAGAAAGAAGGTGAAAGATACATATCTGTGATGACTGAGATTGTGATTTAACCAACCCACAGCCTGACTGCACCAGGACTATGAAAATACTGCTTAGGATGAGAACAGCTCAAGAGGGTTCTGTTCCCTAAAAGTGGTATTTGACAATACCAGCTTGCCCTCCCCATCCCAATTCAGACAGAGAGAGAGAGCTAAAGAGGCATGTATCAGACCTTGGGATGCACCAGGGATGGGCTCAGGCTCCTATTTCTGGATCCTCCTTGCAAAGCAGGAGCTGTCAGGAGGAGACCAGCAGCACCTTCTGCAGGAGGAGACGTTATCTTCACCTACTGTTCTGCCAGGGCCATGTGCTGCCTGTTCAGTCGCTACAGTCTCCTCCCTCCCCCCATCTTTTCCCACACTCTCAGTCTAAGGAAAGTAATCTATTAGCTCCAGTAACAACACACACCAACATAAAAGGGTTCATAGAACAATACATTCCCCCCACACACACATAAATACTACTGTTATTGACACTGTTTGCAGTAAGATCTGGCCCCTGGGGCATTAACACATCTGTGTATCTTTCACTGCAGCGTAGGGAGACAAGCAAATCTCGCTCTCTCACACTCACACACTCCTAAAACCTGCTGTCTCCCATCCCCCCGCCCCACTCCCGCTGGTGCCTGCTCCCCACAGCAAGTGCCCGTCACAACACTGTGCACTTCTGATGCTGGCGGCTGCCACCACCTCATTTTTTTCAGTCGCAGCATCCTCAGCTGCCAGCAGATCCTGGGGGGAGGGGAAGAATCATGCCATCTCCCCCCGCCTATCGCACCCAGGTTAGCTCACATCCCTGCTCCACACACACACACACACACACACCCCGAGCCCTGTGCAGCCAGCCAGGCCCTTCTGCAGCCAGCTGGCTTCTAAGCGAGCCCCCAGCCGCAGGCGGGCTCAGCTCCTGCCCTCAGCACCAAATGCAAATTCCACTGGGTTTCCAGCCGGATTTCTTCCCCTCCCCCCTTCCCCCTCACTCCAGCCCAGCCCCACAGCTGGCCGGGAGCCGCCTCTTTACCTTGGCTGGAGTCTGCGCAAGCCCCTTCAGCAGGCAGCGCGGTGCAGCGGAGCCCGGGGAGCAGGGCAGCCAGCCGGGGAACGAGCCTTCACTTCAGCGGCGCCTACCTCCAGCTCCACCATCTTCCTCCTCCTCGCTCCTCCTGCCGCTGCTCCCTCCGGCTCTGCAGCCACCGGCACGCAGCGCCGGGGCCAGCCCCCTCCCGCTGCCGCTCCGCCCCCGCCCCGCCTCCCCCCCGCGCGATGACTGCCCCGGGGACAGGCGGCGGCGGCTCTCGCTCGCCAGGGCGGGAGGGACGCGGGCTGAGCGGCTCGCGAGCCCGGGGTGCCCGCGGCTACTCTTCCGTCAGCAGCAGAGGCGCGCGTGCAGGCTCTCCTGCGGCAGAGGCGGGCGGCCGGGCGGGCGGGCAGCGGCTTTCCCATGCGGAGCAGACGCCGCAGATGCATCCATGATGCAACCGGGCCCCTCTCTCGTCCACAGCGCAGGCATGCACCAGCGCCTCTCATCAACAGGAGCAGCAGATGGAGATAGGAGTAAGATAGGGAGCTAACCGCGCTCATATCAACAGCAACCCCCTACACCAAATGTCCACCTCTTCCCCACCAACACCCTCACCACAATAATGCAAGTTGCGTTACAAACTAATGCCAGTTGAATGGGGGAAATTTACAGCTATGGAGGGGATTTGCTTCAAAGTGCGTGTGCCAAAATTCCATAAATAATTATGCAACTAGATTTGAGTCTACACTTGCTTTACTTGTGTGCACAGATCAAGTAAATGGGCCTTCAGTTACTTGTAAGAAGCGCCAGTAGTTATGTGCATTCACATGTACCGATTTGTACGTGCTCATATTAATTGTGTTTATAAATGTGGCCTGATAGTGTGGAGGTGGTGAGAAGGGTGGGATGTGTGCATTCATTTTTTCATGCCCAGGTAGGTCTGAGACTTTCATTATAAGATTGAAGTCTTCCATTTTTTTAAAGGGGGGAGATTTCTGAAGATGCCCAAAACAGTACAAAATAATAATTCCCCATCTGCCACATAAGGTATGATAATTAAGTCGTATTTGTAAAGTGCTTTGAGATACTTGGAAGAAAAGTACTGTGAATTAACTGCTCAGTACCTATATAGGAATGTAATAGTTGTTACTGTGCTAATGTTAGTTCAGAATTTAATCAGCAGGACTGGAATTTATCCTGTTCCAAAGCACCTACTATTAATGGAGACTCGGTTGGTTGGTAGTAGTGCAGTGCCTATGACACACAGTTGATCCATTCTGATTCCATCCAGTAAATCAGAGTTATACCTGTCCATCATAGTTCACTACAGTATCTTACAAATGCAAAGTGTATAGTAAAATATGTGCATAGTGCAAAAGTGTATGTTGTACAATAAGACAAAAGGCCAATTTTGCAGAGAACACCTCTAAAACCTCCTGAATACAGTGATGTGGTGCTTTCTGCTTAGACTATTGCTGTCACAGCATCTCCCCCCATTACAGAGAGCCCTTTTTCTTCCATTTCATTTTTCACGCTTGCTGTCTTTACTCATCAACTTAATGTGCCTGTTCTTTCTTTCTCTTCCTCCCTCCTGGAGATGTCTCCCAGCTTTATGTACTCATGGAGAGACAGAAAGACAAACTCCTTATGGCTTTGGGTTGGACCAGAAGAAAGATACACCATTTTGGGGTATGCTTCATCATCTGCTCTTACAACCTAACACTATTCAGCAGCGGCAGGCTGTACACGTAAGACCCCAAAGCTTAAACCATTATGTCAAATAAAACAGTTCTGTTCTCACAAAAAAATTAACAATATGTATTCTTAGATCCCAGCATGAAAAGCACTGTTTCAGTGTTGACTGAATAGCAACAACAACAAAAAATGACTCTAGATTCCAAATGCCTCCCTCTCCTCTCGCAATTAGGACATGAATGAGCCTGTAAGGTCTGTGAGCCTGAGTAGATGCTGGTACACTCACTTGACAATATTAGCAGTGCAGTAAACTGTACTGGCATTGTCCTGTAAGGCCCTGGGTATCACCAAGGCAAGGAGAAAGTAGTGGTAGCGGCAACCAAGTGACTACTGTACCTACTCAGTTCAAGCCATGCAGCTCTACAGCAGAGCCTGAGACAGCACTGCAGGTTTGCTTGTGAAGCCAGCATGCAATTGCTGCTATTGTTCCTCCAGCTCTTCCCCTTGTTTGCTGCACAGGGGAGAAATGGGGTGTCAAATAGTACTTCCCATTTTACTGCATGAGATTAAATTAAGTATTTGACTTTCAGCTGTCATGATGAACAGTAACAACAGAAATCTGAAGTGGATTCACAACCCAAATCTGCAGTATTAGGGGTAGTAGTAATTATTATTATATCCATAACAATTGTATCTATAGAATCAGAAGTATGGGGCCCATTGTGCTAAGTGCTATACACACATAATAAAGACAGTTGGCACTCCAAAGGGTATACTAGGAAACTGAGTCTATACAAACTCTATGTATTTTCTGCAGAATTGTGTTTGTATTTTCTATGCTAGTTGGCCCTATTCTTAGATTTTAATACCAGCTATCACCGGCAGACATATGGAGAAACATTTTAATATTTTCAGCTGAGAAATAATGTTTTAAATAAGCAGATTTTTTCCTGCATTATTAATATCAACTAGATTACTAAATACAAAATAATTGTATATCTCCAATTTGATTGTCACTATTTATGCCTTTTACTTACTTTTTGAATTTCTCTCAATTAAGACAGTAAAAATCGATCAAGTCAGCTACAATTTTGTTTATAGTCAGTTTCATTTAGTTTAAGGTGCTCAAGTTCTTCATGCAGCAATGTTTGGGTTTTGTTTACTTATATAAAAATATTCTCACTAGTTTTTTTAAATGTAAAAGCATTTTTAAGTTTTATAAAGCCTTGCTTCTACAAAATGTAATTTTCTGGACAAATGTAAGTTGATATTGTCCCTTTGAACAGAATGGTATGTAAAAATTGTAAATATAACCAAAGCCAACAGAAATCTGCAAACTCTGCAGAACGTTAGATTAACACCTTTGAGCTCTCCCACTTCCTAATTTGTTTTACAGGGAAATTGGTGAGAAATGCAAATAAAGACACTTGACAAATCTAAAATATTCACACTCCTGATCTATAAATAACGCTAAGATACTGTGCCCTTCCTTTAAACACATATGTTATTTTACTGGTTAAAGCTGCAGCCCCATGCACTTAAATTTAAAAACTGTGTGTACATTGTACAAGACACAGATCCCCAGCTGTGGCTTAGGTATGCATTGCTCAGCAGAGGCAAAGGAGCCTTTGCATTCCATAAACCCTAAACCAGCTGTGTAGCAAATTGGTAATTTGATGTCACTATCCACAATCTAAAGTATATCATGCTGGCTACTAGTGGCCCCAAGGAACTAGTATGGCAGTTGTGAATTGTCAGGGTATGAGGAAGCCTGGCCACATCTCTTTTCCCCAGCCATGCCCAATACTAATCTTCTGGTGGCACAGAGCACCTTAGGGAGCATCCCCATGCCAGCCACAGGGAAGGAGTGCTGTAGAAAAGCTGCTACCACTGCCCTACGATGCTGGAGGATCCCTTTAGATTGTGGTGATCCTTTAGGAGCCCATTATGCCAGCTTTAGCGCCATTTTGTACCAGCAGGGTACAAGCAAAGTGGCCTCACTACTGTGGAGAATCTAGCTCATGTTGCATAATTACATTGCAATTGCTGGGACTGGAACTAAAGTAAGTAAAGAAAAAAGGTAGATTGAAAGTGTTTCTTTTTTCTTTGCAGAAAAATTTATACCCTGTAAGATGTGTTAATTGGATTCAGTCTGGCTGTGTTCCACATCTGCTAATACACCCATTAACCTAGATAAAACCTTAGAAATGGCAGTTCAGACATTTTTTGCTGCTTAAGTCCACTGAGCTGGCAAATAGGCAACCTGTAGGAAGTTTGGGGGGATTGAAAATTACACTGCTATTTTTGGGCTTGGACCAATGCAATAAACAAACAAAAAGACTGGCAAGCCCCGATAGACTGAAGGGACCAGTGTAGGCCAGACAATTTTAAGGTCAGTTAAGCTCAAGGGACAGAAATGAATGCTTTATACAATCTGAATGATATGGAATTCCAGCTTTCAAATGTCATAAAGCATTAATCTCCAACGCAAGTAGTCTGTGAAATGTTTGCTGCTAGAATTGTGTAGGAAAGACTGTTGCAAAAGTGCTTAGTGGCATACTAGTAAAAATGCTCTCGGAACTGGAAATATTTTCCAAGCTCTGCTATTCGACCAGTGAACTGAGAGCAGTTTTATTAATGAGCCCTTCAGGCCTCAAACCAAAACTACACCTAACTGTTTTAGTCTTATGTTTCAGCTTTTGGCTGCTGCTTAGAAGTAGGGCTGTCAATCTCAGTTAACTCACACAATTAACTCCACAAAATTAATCACAATTAAAAATAAATAAATATCAATTGCACTGTTAAACAATAGAATACCAATGTAAATTTATTAAATATTTTGGCTGTTTTTCTACATTTTCAAATATATTGATTTCAATTACAATACAGAAAACAAAGTGTACAGTGCTCACTTTATATTTTTATTACAAATATTTGCACTGTAAAAATGATAAAATAAATAGTATTTTTCAGTTCACCTCATACAAGTACTGTATGTATTTTGTCACGAAAGGGCAACTTACAACTGTACATTTTGTTACATAACTGCACTCAAACACAAAATGTAAAACTTTAGAGCCTACGAGGAAGAAAGATTTGCGGCACAGTTCTTGGAGCATGGTCCCAGGTTGAGGGAGGAAGACACAGCACAGCAGAAGGAGCTATTTGAGCAGTTACTTGCAGATGGATGTGATAATTGGGCCTACAAATGTACCCTAAAGGTGAGTTCAACTGTAAAAAGTGAGTGAAAATTTATAAAGTGCCACAATAACCTACAACAACAAATTTTGACGGGAAAAGGCAAGAAGATTCAATTAGTCCAAACACTAAGGCCTACTGATACAATTCAAAGACTGGTAGAACATGCCTGAAAAACAAGAACAGTCTAGGACCAGAAACCAATTAACCAAAATTGATGTGTTGGAAATTAGATCTAATAGATGAACAAAATAATGGAGATGGGCTGTTCCACCCACTTCTCCCTTTTGGGATCCTTAAAAGAAAAGGGACTTTGGGGGATGAAAATTGGCAGAGAGGAAAAGCTGGCTTCCACAACACTAGCTGACTGAAAGACCATAGAAGGGGGAGGATTGAGCATCACCACCATGACTGAGACTCCCTCCATCTCACTATTAGAATGGAGTTACTTCATCCTAATCATGAAAAATGTCCTGATCAGGCCAGGCCTGAGTTAGGATGCCAGATGACATTACCACATCCACCAGCTCCAGATAAATCCCAAACACCATTTGGGATGTGAGTCTCTCATACACCCACACCAAATTCTTTTCCTTCCTCGCGTTACTACTTCTTGTCCTATGCCTCTTCTTTTGCCCTTTGTCTAATAAGAGTCTGGCTTAGATGGCCAGCCTTTATATTTTGCAAAATTGCTGTGATCCCTTAAGCCAGAAAGAGGCTGCTAAAAGCAATGCCCTAAACAGCCCATGGCTGGTATGAATTTGCCAGGTCTTGGAGTGGCTGTCAAGACCCCTCTGGTTTTCCACCAGTGAGGTTGCAAGTGTGTCAACACCAGAAGTTGTATTGTCTGTCTTTGCTGTTCTTTTCTTTTCCCTTTTATGTGCATTGTCTTGTTTTGCCTGCTAGGAAATGGGATCAGCCTTTAACACCAATAGCTCCAGCCCCTCTTCACTACTTTCTTCTCTTTTCCCCACAAGGACGGTATTGAAGGTGGTAATTACTATGTAAGAGCCTGCCAGCCAAGGGAGCTCTTCCTTCTAAAGATTCCCTCCAGCTCAGGGGTTAAGGGAACAAGGGGTATTGTTAAAATGAAGGCTTTACTTAATGCTTTACATTTCAAATGTGTTAACTGAGTTTTCTTCTTTTCTGTATCTCTACTGAAATATTTAAAACAGTTTTTAATGGTGTGTTTGCCATGGTACTAAGCAGACTGCGGTGTCTGGGTACCAAACCCTGAACCTTGTATGATGTTGGACATCTCCAGGCTCATTAACATCTTTGGGCCCCTTTCTTCTCTCTAAATACATGCAAGTATCCAGCCTCAGCTCTACTTCCACCTTTAACTCCTAGTCCAGCCCTACACCTTAGTTCCCTCCACGCTATCATGTCTTGCAGCCTATGAACAATTCAGGGGTTGGCTGACCCCATGTCATGGGTGATAAACAATAGTACATGGAATGGTCAAATATACCCTCTGCGTTCTTTCACACTAGCCTAATCATGGCCCACACATGCAAAATACACTAGAAAGGTTAAGTCTAACAGAGAGCCTGGGGACACCCCAAAAATAGTCTATTTCACTTGCCCAAGTGCACTGTTTGGGTCACTCAGTAACAGACATAAAAGTGGCAATTCTTCAACAAAAAATACTTCAGAAACAGACTCAATGAAACTGCTGAACTGGAATTAATTTGTAAACTGGATACCATTAACTTAGGCTTGAATAAAGACTGGTAATGGTTGGGTCATTACACAGATTGAATCTATTTCCCCATGTTAACTATCACCTGACTGTTACTCACACCTTGTCAACTGTCTGAAATGGGCCATCCCGATTACCACTACAAAAGTTTTCTCCTGCTGACAATAGCTCATCTTAATTAATTAGCCTCTTAGAGTTGGTATGGCAACTTCCACCTTTTTATGTTCTCTGTGTATATACATATATATATATAGATACACACATACACATACATACACACACCCCTTCCTACTGTATGTTCCATTCCATGCATCTGATGAAGTGGGCTGTGTAGCCCAGAAAAGCTTATGCCCAAATAAATTTGTTAGTCTCTAAGATGCCACAAGTAGTCCTCGTTCTTTTTGCGGATACAGACTAACACTGCTGCTACTCAGAAACCTGTTTTTACACAAAGTTTGATTATTGTGTTGTATGATAGCTGCCTTCCTGGTTTTTACACTGATATTTCATATTTAAATATGTTTAAAATGAAGTGCTGAATTTGCACACAAGGCTTTTAGCAAGTTTTATTATATGTAATAAAATGGAAATTCATCACAATAAACCATAAACTGTGGATTAAAGTACCCGGCCAGTTTTTATAAAGGGCATTAAAAGATCTCCATACATTTCAGCATAGTGCAATATACTGTGGAATACAGATACAGTAAAAATATTCACAAAATTCAGAATATATAATACAAATTCTTTTTAAAATGTCTCCAGAGCTTCCCTGTTCCCAGAAACTCCACACTTAAAAACTACCATTTTATTTCCTGTGATGCATGGGACCATGCAAACCCCATTACAAGGCTTCACAAAGCTCTCCCGATTTCTGTTGCAAGTGTCGATCGAGCCCCAGTAATGACAGATACATTTTCTGGTTGTATGTACTGATTCAGCAATCCAGCAGTGTTTAGAGTCCACTCCTGGCAAAAAGGTTCTCCTCTGTCCTTGCAGACACTGTGGCTTGCTGTGTTCTGCACAATAATATGGATGGTATTGACAACACGTGCATCCAAATGGCTCGGAAGACTGTGCTAAAGAGATGTCAGGTTGCCAAATGCACATTCCATCACCCTCATACAGCTGAGTGTGTAGCTGACCCTTCTTTCCGCAGGCCCTCTGAAATTAAGGTATGGTTTCATAAGCCATGGCAAAAAGGGGAAAGTGGGACCCTAGAACAACAGTAGGAACAGTGGCTCAGTTTGAAACAATGTAATTCAGTGGAAATGTTGCAGCTTGTCTGTGAAATTAAAGTCCCAGTCTCCAGAAAACCCTGGCATCATGCACTTTTCTAGTGCATCTCACCTTAGCGTCCACCTCTGTGGTTGATTGGGGCCTGTGTGACAATGGAGTAGTACCCTTTGCAGTTTATGTACTGATTTGCTCCTTGAAACATTAAGCACATCAGTCCCATCAGTGGCCTCAGCATAGTTTGGAAACCCCATTCTCTCAAAGCCCTTTGAGAAAACTAGTCTTGATCATCTCAGAAACCTCTGCCGCAACAACCCTCATAGTTGGCTTGTCAACTCCAAAATGGTTAACTACTCACCTGTAGCAGTATGGGATGGCCAGCATCCAGAAGGGTATAGTGACCCACTGTGAACTGGCATGGTCTCCAGTTAAGAGAAGCTGATCACAAACTTCCAGGAAGGTCAGCTTTTTCATGTGAAAGTTTTGGAGCCACTGCTGCTCATCGTGGGATCAAGTCATCATGTGGACCTACCAGTTTGTTTGTGGCCCTGCTCCAAACCATCAGTCTACATATGGAGAATGAGCAGTTAGGGTAATAAGCATGAGTAGCAACAGCTGGGTCTCAGCTGGCACATCCCTATCACCCTCCAAGTAGTGCCTTCGGTATGTTAAATGTCCTGCCAATATGTCCACCAGCATCTCATAGGTGCTCTGATTCCCAAACTAGGAGTGGAAGTTTAAGCTGGGGAAGTTCTTCCACTGGGTCTGGATCCATGTTGATAACTCTGGCTGCTAGCAATCTGTGGTCCCAAGAATGGCTGGATTGCATGTGATGGTGGGCTCAGACCCATAAAATCCTGCAGGATGGACAAATTCTCCTACCCTCCACTATGAACAAAGCCCTCGAATGGATAGAGCTAGGAGCCCTGGTAATATGTTGGGATATGCTCCCAGAAGCAGGAGGTCTGACTCGACTTGGCACAGTGCAGTATTGCATCAGCATGGTTGTGAAGACTGGGTGAGGCCTGGATTTTCAATGCAGTGTGAAGACTCAAGAGCAGACTTAAAAACACCAAGTCTGTAAGTATGGGTGCCATAGATTCAGGTTTAGTAGGTAGTGTAGACAGTCATATTCTTCTTTTTACCTACAGATCAAGTACAGACTGGGAAGTGACAATGCAGGCCTTCCCACACTGCCCTAACACTTTGTTTTTATTACCTGTAGGCAACTTGCTTGTTCTGTTTGTAAGAAAGACCTCATATTGTAGGCAACACTGATAGGTTCTCCCCAAATTATGCATGGATCAGAGTTCTGTGTCTCTAAGACCTGTCTCTAGCCCTTCGCAATATATTGGCATCCAGGAGAACACCACTACTGTGCATCTTAGTGGGTGTGCAGTGGGAAGTGTGAGACTGGTCAACAGACCTTCTGCCACTGCAGGACACAGTACATTCCTACACGGTGCTTGAGGCAACATCTACACTATGAGCTAGGGATGTGATTCCTCTGCTCATGTGCACAGTCATGCTAGCTCAATGAGTGCTAGTGTGAGTATAAATACCAGCATAGCCATGGTAGCACAGATAACAGGAGTGGAGGCATGGCTGAGCTGTGCCGAGTACAAACCTGCCTGAGGTCAGGAGCCAGGAGTGAAACCAAGCAAAGGAACAGGGCTGGATCGAGGCAGTAACAAGACTGGGAACAAGGCAGGCCCAGGAACACTCGCCGTGGTGAATGTAAGCATTGAGCAGCCACCGGCCAAGTAGTACTGCTGGGTTTAAGAGTGGCCAAGCAGCACTGCCAGGACTAGTCAGGCCCATTAGGGGCTTCAGCTGTGGTTAGCTACAGGCTCCCAGGCCCAGCTGTAGGGCTCATTCCAGATAGATGGTGCAGGAATGAGGCCCTCTCTCTCTATGTCCAGTGTGCTGCCCTTCTGGAAATTGTATAAACTAAAGTTTTAAAAAGGTGTTTAGCATAGAAAAAATACAGTAAGTACAGAATTCATTGTTATTTAGTCTGATATTAATTCACATTGTTTCACACTGACACCACACTTATTTTCAGCGTGCTTGAGATTTGTGAGCTGAAAATGCTCAGCTACATTTTGGAAGTTGAAGATTGGAATCTGGAGTTTTTCAGAGCAGGGGTAGAGACACTTCAGTCTCTTGGCATTAAGGGAAACCATTGGAGAAGCGTTCAGTGTTTGTAGGTAGGAGGCAGGTGAGATTGTTGGGGCCAAGAAGGAAATGGGCATCTCCTCTCCTTCCTGTTTATGGAAACTTTAAAAACTTAGTTTCCTTTTCTCCTCCCCAGCAACCTTGGTCACCAACTAGCTGTCCCAATGCACCGCAATATCTGCTATTTCCAATAACTCTAGGTAAGCATTTTAGCTTGATGTTCCTTTTGTGAGGGCAGCAGATTTTGAGAAAATGGCATTTTTGACTGTGATTATCTCTGTTCCTGTTACCATTCCTGCGGGGGAGGGGAGGCAGAATTCAGGTTACACAGCTGAATTGTGGGTAAAGTAGCGCTTTAAAGTTTATACTTCCTATATATCACAAGGCGGTGTGTCTTCCACTGATGCACATACATTCTCTCCCTTAGGAAGGGGTTTCTTAAGATTTGAGAGAAAATAACTGAAAATCTGGTTTCCCTGACCTATGTGAAACCAACTGAGAAAGACACAAGATCTGTACAAGACAAAAAAGGAATTGTTCTGTTTATGTTTTGCTTTTCTCTCCCTTTTAGCCCACAGGAAATTATTACTTACCTCTACCACCCACCTGCCTCGCTCAGATTTCTCAGCTGAAGCTACACTGCAGTTTCAGTGGCAAGGCAGTGCGACTACAAATGGGGGAATTTGGAAAGCATATTCTAATTTCTGTATTCATTCAAGTCAAGCACTACTGAGCTGACTATGCTGCGTTTATGGGGACTGCAGGAACTGAGCTGGAACCAAGAAATCTGTTCCTCTTGAAGCCTTTTGAAAGCTGTCGGATTTTCAGTCACATTGAACAAGAGAGGCTTTACAGAATAAGATGTTGCGGGATTCTATAAGCCTTCTCCACCTTTGGGTAACATTTTCTTTTTCTTGGAAACAGCCAACTTGTTTCCTCCACAAACAAAAAGCGGATGAACATTTTCCACAAAATGATCACTTTATATCTGACTTCATCCTCAAAGGAAATCTGCCTGGGAGCTTAAATTCATAACTTCGCTAGACACTAAAAGTCATGGTCTTAATAAAGACATTAGATTTGAGGTTATTACAACATTGTTACCCACTAACACTCCTGTGACCACCTTGACTGGTCCCTTAGAATGTGTGCTAACTACTTATGCTGAACTGTCGGTTAAATCTTGTATTTAACTGTGACACACTCAGTTCCTTTCCCAGACCTGAGAAAGAGCTCTGTGTAGCTTGAGAGCTTGTCTACCTCACCAATAGAAGTTAGTCCAGTGAAAGATATTACCCTGTCTGTGTCGGGGGAAAAAGTTATGTTGCATTGTTTTAAATGAAACAGCAACCCAACTGCTTTGGAAAAGGTAGGCAGGTAGGTGCAACCACTCCACAACTTGTAAAATAAATAAGAGCTAGTTTGTCACCAGTTTATCATGGAAACAAAGGATCTGTGGGGTCCACAGCACACAGCAGTTAGGGGTGTGAATCACAACTCATGTAGATGTACCATGTTACTGTAATCTAGGTAGCTCACTAAAAATAGCACTGAGGTCACTGTGGCAAGGGCTCCAGCACAGGCTGTGGAAGCACACCTGAGCCTTCTGGGTACAGCTAGCTTGTGCAGCCTGTGCTGAAGCAGGTTGTGAGGGTGGTTCAGATGGGCTTGTCGACCAAAACAAGAGAGTCTGTCATACCTCATTTCACACAGGAAAAAACAGCTTTCTGCTGCAGATTACTTTTGATCATTGTTTTGGCTTTGAACTAGAAACTGAAAGCTGGAGGATCTACAATCCTATTAATCCCTCAAATCATCCAGTTTTGCTTTGTTCTTGCTTTTTGCATGTTTTAGTGCTATACATTATTACACACACACAAGGGAATATGGGTTTGCCTTGGTACCCTTGTGATATGGACTCATATCAACACAGTCCAAGGGAACAGCCCTGAAACTGTTGGTCTTAGAACAGGAATCGTTTTGGATTTTCAGATGCTTTCCCAACTAAATTGAAAATAAAAAGCCCACTGCTGATATAAAAAGTCAATTATAATCAAATTTGCAAATGCTAAAGTTTGGTGGTGAACACATAGTTTTAACCTTTCATGTTTGTTGGCAAGGAAAACTGTCCATCAGGGACTTAGACATCATAAACAGGACCGCATTTTTCAATGTGCTTATTAGCTGTACTGAGATAGCAATCAAGGTGTCATCATGTTTATTAGGACCAGTCAATGAGGGGAGAGTGAATCAACAGAGCAATCACAAAGCATGGATGTGGGATGTACCCAAGCAGCCACATCCATTGTATTTAAACCAATTTATTTGCATTTGTCTATTATTTTTTGACAGTAACATGGTATGTATTTGACTGTCTTGATACTAAACAAAGGATGGCTATTCAAAGGATCAGTACTGGAGAAGAGAAGTATGGGAATTTGAGAATTACTGGCCTCAGCTTATATGAATTGTAATTTTCTAATTAAATATGTGATTGCTTAGCTTTATGAAAAATCTGTTATATATGTTGTTATACTGGGATTGCCTATTCATATCTTTAAAAAAAAGTCCAGGCGATTGTCCAACAAAGCATCCTGCTAATATTAATAGCACATGGGAATTGTGGTAATGTCAGTATAATTGTTACCATACTGGAATGAAAGTATCATTTAAACAGCAACTGAACTGCCCTGATTTGCCAAAGCCTGGAAACTATGAATGGCACTTTAAAATAAAGGACAGTATACTTGTGACCTATTTGGGAGACAAGACTTTTTTAAAAAAAATCCACAATTACAATTCAAATTTGATGAGCATCATAAACATATACCTATAAACACATATTTAAGTGATCCAAGTTTTAATCCATGTGTATTTGTAGAATTACTATGTTAAAACAGTGATACGCACAGCACAGTTGAAAATATTTAAATGAAATTCAGATAATGGGGTCATCTGAAGCCTATCATGTATTTTCATCAAGTTTATGCAGCAGAATGTTACATAAAGACAAACAGATGAGATCAGAGTACCATACTTTTATAGTATTCCCTATCTTTAATCTGAATGAGGCAAAGCACATTTTAAAAAAGAATTAATTGGTTTCATGTTTTGGATCTGGGAACTGATTTGCAACAGATTATAAGCAAACAGAGTGTTATGGACCCAGTACTAATTCTTTTGAACGTGGCATAATCTAGCATAGCTGACATTTTAGATTTAAGAAAGGCTAAAGGCTTCAATAGGAGGCAAGTTGCAGATCAAGAAAGAAATGGTGGCAGGTTGGAAAGAGGCTATGCAGACACGTGCTAGTTTTAATTATATACAGTTTCATATAGGACAACTAAAAATACTAATTTGAAAGTAAACAACTAAAGTCTCCTTGTTCTTCACCATTCTGTCAGATATTTGCACGAGGATACTTTATAGGTTAGATAGTTTATGGGCTAGATATTTAACACTGTATTTGAAAATTGCTTACGTGTAAATAGACTATTTATATAAACAAGTTTGTTTGACACCATTTACAGATATATGGGAAAATATGGTTCCTACATCACAGAATTTACAGTCTCAACCTAGATTACTACTGATTAGGGAAGCATGTTTATCTCTGAACACAATAAAATTTGGATTGCAGCATGAAATATATCAAACAACAGATTTTTAAGAGATAAAGTTTATTTAAAAACTGCCAACATTTAGCAAAAACAACTTTACACTATTTTCAATTTTCTACAGAAATACAAGAACTTATAGCTGTGCTTAGTATATTCTCTCACTAGTACATATAAAAACAAGTCTACAGATAAATAAGTGGAAAATTCATTCTGCCAGCCACTACCACTAAAATTGTACCTGTAATTTTGGAAGACATCTGCATAGGATTCCATGTCTGGTTTTTAATATATTTTTGTACTACTAGGATAATGTAAAAAAATGAGCATGCAATACAAAATAGCTGAGAAAAACAAGATATAATTTAGTGTGCACAACTGGAAAACAATATTAGGATACTGTCTTATGTTCCTAACCAGACATCATTTTACATGGTGCAGAATTTCAACTTCTCTTCACAACAAAGCTCAATGTATAAAGGATCTGAACTGATAAGGAATTAAAATTTATACCCAGTGGGATCCTCTTACATGTAGAGCACATTAAGAAGGTGTGTTGGGACTAACTGCAGTGGAAGAAACTATCCATTACTAGACTCAATTTCTCAAATAAACTTGAAGTTGCTACATTTAAAAAAGAAAATCACTGTTACCTAATTGAGTGATTATGAGATGACAAGTACAAAGATATTTGTGCAGTTTATTATTGCACCATAAAATATTTACTGTGCACTTTAAGAACAGTAAAACTAAAGACTATCAACATTTGCTAAAATCCGCAGCAGCTAAGATAAAATCAAAGGTATCTAATGCCCAGGACCGTCTATGCATCCAACTTCCCACAACATGCATTTAACATTGAACTCGGATGTCAAGCTTTATGCAGTCCATCAACAATACTGTCTTAAAACTAGGTTTAAGACTTGTACTGCAACTTACTCTAAGATTCACACACATGCATACATTATATGAAATCCTTCCAACCACATTTCAGTTTCTTAACATTGATGTCCACAGTGAACTCTATACCATATGTCTAGCAGCAGAATGTGACATCATGGTATCCCTAAAGATGATGGATAGCAAGATGCCAGATAAAACTAGCAACTACTGTCCTAAAGATACTTATTACTGTTTTCAGCTCAGATTTTAAAATTACTCCTCTTTCCCTCTTGGCAATCCCAGGGCAATGGTCAAAACCCCTTTCTCTGCTATTAAAAATGAACAAAATTTAGTTGCTTCTACAGCTGTTGCATACAGAAATCTTGCAGTACCTCACAATCCCTCTCCAGTTGTCTTTTTAAGACCAGGCCACCTTAATTTTTTTCCTTAACGATGATACAAACTGATAAATACCACACCAGTAATAATACTGTTTTCCATGAGAGTCTGTTTTACTATCATGCATAAAACAATTCACTTAAGACAGCTGAGCCATTTAGAATTCATCACACTAAACATTTTACTATCAAACTATCAGATAGTGGTTTATCATCTTTCATCTCCAGCATGGGCCCAACCCTGCACCATTAAAGTCAATGGGAATTTTGCCATTGGCTTTAAACAGGAGCAGGAACCAGTTCTATCTGCAGTAGCAGATTAAGGGCCAGATCTTGCCACCCATATTCAAATGAGTGAAGTTTTGCAGAATCAGGCCTAATATTGCTTTTATCCAGTTATTATGAACTTTTAAAAAGGCCTCAAGCTTAATAACGAACCTGAAAGTTATGTGCATCAACACTGCACGTACACATCTATAATTTCTTGCAGATCCTCCCAGTCTCCCTTTTCAGCAGCCAAGAGTGGAAAGTCTCCAAACAGATTTTCAGAAGGTGCTCAACATTTTCTTAAAACCAGGCCCTTTTAAAAGAAGTTCTCAAGCTCAGTACCTAAAAATGGAAGCATCCAAAATCATTGACACTTTTGAAAATCTTGTCCAATATGATTTTTTTTTTTTAAAAAAAGCATCCATTGGGAAATACCAAAAACTAAGAGGTACAGCATCCAAAGATACTGTTTCATGATTGTATTCAGTCACTCACAATAACTACTTAGCTGCCTTTCCTCACAAGAGGAAGCAGAGAGGTGTATGCAAGAGAGTTTGTACCCACAAATTTTGAAGCACCTTATTCACAGCAGGCCTCTTTTGGAATGCTCTCCAGGTGTGCTCTTTGGGATTCCAGGTCAATAGATGGGGGAGCCTCGCCAAAGTCCACTAGATTCCCCCATCCAAACCTCAGACCACAGTCTCCAGTAATTTATGCTTTTTGCCCCTCTCCCCCTTCACAGTTTGTAACAGTCTCCCAGAGCATCCAAGGGTGGCAGTGCCCTTGGAAACATAGCTCTTGTGGAAGCTGTGCTGTTCAGGGACTTGTGGAAGTGAGATGGGCTGGACAGCAGTGGCAAAAGAAGGGATCTCTGAGAACGCCCTTTACCTTCAGCAATCCCTGAAGTTGGCAGATTCTCTGGTTAGGGGCTGGTGTGGTGGAACACCCAGTTTCTTCTACAGGGAAGCAAACAGCCCCTATGGAAGAACTGCCATTCACAAAGCCTCAAGTACCTTATCCAAGAATAACCCAGATATAGGAGAGTTTGGCCCTTCATTACAAGAAGAGATCTATACTGGGCACAATAGCCTTCTCTTCCTAATTATTGTAGTGCACATATCATGGATTACTTATTCACATATGGCTTCTTATTTCTGATTGTGTTCAAGGAATCTCTCTCTTTACTGATCTACAGTGGTATTCTCTTAAAGGAATTTATCTTCTAATAAAAAAGCGCTGGAGGGAAAATTACTTCTTTATATTTATTATTCTATGGAACACTAACAAATTTATGCACACTGTTTTATTCCTACCATCATACTATTTATACTGTTTTGTCACAATGTTATTCTTATTGCCATCAATCTTATTTTTAATCTAATTTATCTCACCAATCAATCTGCAGACTATTTACGACAATGATAGTTGTATATCCAACAAAAATATGAAATTTTCTGATCAAATGCAATCTTTTGGCTAAAAGTTGCTTCCATAAAAGAATAGTATTTTTTCTAATAATACGACAGCCATAAAAATGAATTTTTTTCCTATCTATAATCTCCCCCCTAATTAGGTTAAAAATTTGTGAGATCAAAGTGATGGCTTTAAAAAATTATACAGCAGTTCACACAAGTACTACAGTACTGACCGACATATTTGCAGTACCATGGATCCCAATGCTACCTAAAACCACTCTCCCATTTTTCAACATTCCCAAGCACACTGTTACAAAATGGGAACACTGCATTAAAAATGTAGCCACTTCACAAAAGTAAAAACCTGAACAAATGGGAATGGTCACAATATATATATTTTGCCTTGTAAGAAACACTTTCTCTTCTGATATTTTATATCACTTATGACTCTTGCAATACTAGACAATGAGAATCTATACGGTATATTTATCCATTCATAATGCATCTGTATAGGAAACCAATCGGTCGTATCTAGGCACTAACATCACATCTCTTGTAAATGGTTAACAGTCTTCCAAGAAAAGCTACCTTGCCTCACCATAATCATATTTCATTCAGAAAATTCAATATGCACAACATACATATATGTTAGTGTTTGTTTTTTTTAAACCATCTATTTACTAGGATTATAAGCAGGTTCCATACAGTACAGATAAGAATGCTTGAACACACAGTTTTCAGTAAAGAGTGCTGGTCTTTAGTCAAGCTGTAAGGTACATAAACATACAATTGTCTAACTGATAAATAAAAATCTTTTGCCTCATAGAACAGGTTTGATTCTAGTGTTCAGAGTCAAAGCAAGGTTTAGAAAAGTCAAAATATATGTCGACAGATACAAAATAGATACATTTCCCCTGATTTTCTAAAGCCTGGCCCTGTGAGATGCTGAGTGCTTTCAACTCCCATTCACATCAATGGGACTTGAGTGTACTTGGGAGCTACACAGGAGATACCCAGTAACTTTCAGGATCAGGCCCCTAGTTGCCTGATAACTCACTATAACAATTTAAGACACAGAGTAAAGTGTGTGTACAGAAAGTGAGTACTGGGGGCAAATGCGAAAGGCAAGCCTAAAGCAGGTACCTAGCTACAGTTTTAGCTAGTGACTATATAAAATACTATGCAAGACTAAAAATGTTAAGAGCCAGTTATATGTTTATCACGTATGCTTTTTATTAACCATTGACTATAAACTGTAAAAATGCACCCTAATTCACGAAAATTATCTATGCCCTGAGAAATAACGTTACACACTAAGTAAAAGCCACATGAAAGTATCAGGTTTATAATCACTGAAGATAACATTTTGAAAGCATAAACTGACGACAAAGAATTTTCTTGAAGCACTAATTTCTTCTATTTGACTTCAATACAACGCTCTATCAGAGGAAATAGTTGATGAGAGTCTATGCAAATTATATAGTTTTCTGATTTTAAAAACTACTTGAGTTATTTTATTTCCTTTACATTTGTTTAGTTTAAAAAAAAAAAAAACCCCACAACATTCTTAAGGGAAACTAAATGGCCTAACAGCTAAAGCTTTTGCTTTTCACCTCTTAAATGAGGATCTGGGTTTAGCCTGAGATTGTGAATGAGCCTGATGCACTCCACTTAGGGGCACTATGAGCATTTTTGGGAGGTAGTCAAAGTTATCCTTAAGTTAAATGAGGCCACCTTCCCATAGCTTCATTACATTCTTTGTCAGCTGGGGAAAAGGGGACAAGCAGTTCAGAATGAACCCATTCTCTGAGCACAATGGGAAAGAGAAGGAAAAATACTGTAGAGAATACAATGGCCTTTTCTTACTAAACTGAATTTTAAGATCGTTTGAAAATGATGGGGGTTTTCTTTATATTTAAGATCAAATAGAGGGGAAAATAGTAAGCATGCTAGTCACATCTACTTTTCACTCCACTGATCTCAAGGTCTCTATAGAACAGGGGTTCTCAAACTGGGGGTCATGACCCTACAGGGAGTTGCAAGGTGGTTACATAGGAATCCTGAGATATTAGCTCCATGAGGTTGAGTCCTGAGCCCTCAATAAATTAAGTTACCTCCCCGCCCTGTTTTTAATTTATAAGGGAGGGGATCACACCCCGAGGCTTGCTGTGTGAAAGGGGTCCCCGATACAAAAAGTTTGAAAACCACTGCTGTAGAAGATTTGAGTCTGACAGTTTATTTTTTAAATTATAGTATGAAGGATCAAAGAGCTCAGAATCACTTATGTAATATAGAAGCAGCACTACTTATAAGGTGTGGGGGGAAAGCCTTGTGCAGAAGTTTGATCGTGAAATCCCTGTAGCCAAAAATGTTAAATTATCCCGCAATTAGGGTCACCAGATGTCCCAATTTTATAGGGACAATCCCGATTTTGGGGTCTTTTTCTTATATAGGCTCCTATTATCTCCCACCCGTCCCGATTTTTCATACTTGCTGTCTAGTTACCCTACCCACAATTGCTATATTTTGTCCACTTTTAAAATACACATTTTTAAGATATTTGATTGCTGGATTTGACTGTGTAGATAAGGCCCCATTCAAGACCCTTTGATTCTGATTGTCAAGATTACATAGTACTGTTTAAAGACTCATTAAATTACCTACTTTAAGGTGAAGAGTGAAAAAGTACTCCTATACATACATTTTTAACACAAAACACTAAAATGCTTTAGCTTGTTTCAGTTGAAAAAACAGAATCCAAACTTTCTTACTGTATTAAAATTCTTCACCATGCTCCTTTATTTTAGAAAGCAGTGATATATTACTATACAACTAGTAATAAATTACTCATTGGACTGAAAATTCAATTGTCCCTTATTAAAATAATGAAAATATTTCCAAGGGCATGGCTACATTTGCAAGTTGGAGATATTAAAGCAGCTCCGTGTGCTCTAACTCATGAGGCGTCCACACTGCCAAGACATGTAGAACACCCGGACTCTGCAGCTAGAGCACTCCGGTACTCCACCTCGGCGAGTGGAATGTTTGATGTGCCCCCACTGGAGCGTTGCAGCGCCAGCGTGGACGCCCTGGTCTGTTAATGCGCTCTGACTGACCCCAAGAAGTGTCCCACCATGCCTGTTCTAGCCATTCTGGTCATCACTTGGAACTCTACTGCCCTGCCCTTTAAATTCTCTGGGAATTTTGAAAATCCCCTTCCTGTTTGCTCAGTCAGGCGTGGAGTGCTCTCAGCAAATCTTTCCAGGTGACCAAGCCTCCACACACTAGGCGATCCCCAGTATGGGGCAATGGCAAGGTGCTGGACCTCCTCAGTGTTTTGGAGGAGGAAGCTGTCCAGTCCCAGCTGCACTCCGGCTGTAGAAATTACGATACCTTTGGGCAGATATCAAGGGACATAATGAAAAGGGGCCATGACCGGGACGCAGTGCAGTGCAGGGTTAAAGCGAAGGCATTCCCTTCACTTTAACCCTGTGGAATGCCTACCACAAAGCCCACAAGGCAAACCACCGCTCCAGTGGTGTCCCAGCGACCTGCCGTTTCTACAAAGAGCTGGACGCGATATTTGGGGGTGACCCCTCCTCCCCTCCGAGGACTACCATGGACACTTCTGAGCCCAGTTCAACAAAGCAGGAGGAGGAAGAGGAAAGAAGGAGTGAGAGTGCTGAGGAGGACAGCAGCCAGGTGCTGTTCTGAAGCCGGGAAGAAGGTAGCCAGTCACGGCAGCTGGTGCTTGGGGAAGGACAAACACTAGAAGAGGTTCCTGGTAAGAGGCTTTTATTTTGGGAAGGAAGTTATTCGGCGCAAGCTCTTGGGGCCTTGCATGCCAAGATACGGAATAGGGCATTGATGTGCTCTCTCACATTAAGGTAATCGGCTTCAGTGATCTCTTCAAAGATCTCATCCAGAAGTTGGGCAATGCGTTTGCACAGGTTTCTTGGGATAGCCACTGTGGTCCTTGTTCCAGTCAGGCTAACACGCCACTGTGCCATGAGCGGCAGGAGGACCATTGCTGCATACAGGCAAGCTACACATGGGCCAGGGTGGAAGCCGCATTGCGGTAGAAAACCCTCCCTTGTTTCCCAGGTCACCCTCAGCAGCAAGATATCTGCCAGGATGAACTCCTGTGGAAAATGTGGGGACACTGTTCAGTATAGGAGCCCCCTGCAGCTGTTGGCTCTCCCCAAAGCACAGAAACCCAGAGGACAATGGGGCCGTGAAACAATCACTCTCCCTTAACTTTGTGCTTACTCACCATTTCTGGGACTCCTGTGGGTTATGTACACTGACTTTGGGACGATGCTATTGTGTAGACCGCGGTTGGCAACCTTTCAGAGGTGATGTGCCAAGTCTTCATTTATTCAGTTAAATTTAAGGCTTCGTGTACCAGTCTGGAAGGGGCGGGGCTTCGGGCGGAAGGGGAGATGCTGGGGGGGGGTCAGCCTGCCCCCTGCTTTGGGGTTTCCCCTGCAGGCTCTTGCCAGCCGGGGTCTCAGCCCGCTGCCAGCCTGGGTTCCCTACACCTAGGTTAGCAGCAGGAGATCTGTGGGGCAGGCGGTGGGACCCCGGCTCACAAGGGGCCAGGGGGGAAAACCCCAGAGCAGTGATAGGCTAAGCGGTCAGCCTGCTGCCCTTTGGAGTTTTCCCTACAGGCTGCTGCCAGCTGTGGTCTCAGCCCGCTGCCAGCCTGGGTTCCCTACACCCAGATTAGCAGCAGGACCTGAGTGGGGCAGACAGCGAGACCCCAGCTGGCATCATGGAGCGCCAAGCAGTCTCGATCCAGGCGCTCGTAACTATGCAGGCAGAGCACTGTCTGCCCTCCACCCCCACAGAAACTCTTTCCTTTATCTCCGTATCACCTCCAACCCACTTTCCCCCAAATCTGGGTTCTTATCACCACTATCTGCCTCCAACACCCGTAGCTTCACCACCCAGCCCTGAAAATGATAACCCTTCCCCATTGCACTCAACCCCCATTAGCATGCATTATAGCCATCCTGAAGTGCAGCTCTCATTGCACAGCACTCCAGACAGGAAGGCTAAGTATGATAACAGGACATACACAAATGTGTGATTATATCATTCCCCATCCCACCACCTTGCCCTTTCTGTTTCCCAAGAAGTTGTGTTTCTTTTCAATAAATGGACTTTTTGGCTTTAAAAACATTCTTTATTAGTGCATAAAGTAAAAGATACCTTAGCCCAGGAAAGCAACAGGCACTGCAAGTCAGCATAGTAAAAACAGATTCATACTAACATTGGAACCACTGCACTTCACTCCTGTGCAGGGCTCCAGACATTACTGATTGCATTAAGCCTCAAATTATTCCCTCAAGACATCCCTAATCCTTGCAGCTCCGCGCTGGGCCCCTCTAATAGCCCTGCTCTCTGGCTGTTCAAATTCAGCCTCCAGGTGTTGAACCTCCGAGTTCCATGCTTAAGTGAATCTTTCACCCTTCCCTTCACAAATGTTATGGAGAGTACAGCACGCAGGTATAACCGCAGGTATGTTGTCATCGGCCAGGTCCAACTTCCCAGACAGAGAGCAACAGCAGCCCTTTAAATGTCCAAAAACACACTCTATAGTCATTCTGCACTGGTCTCAGCCTTCTGTTGAACCATTCTTTCCTGCTGTTAAGGCTCCCTATGTAGGGTTTCATGAACCACAGCGTTAAAGGGTAAGCGGGGTCTTCAAGGATCAGAAGGGTCATTTCAATGTCCCCTATGGTGATCTTCTCATCTGGAAAAAAAGTCCCAGCTTGCAGCTTCCTGAACAGGCCAGCGTTCCGAAAGATGCATGCGTCATGCACCTTTCTAGGCCAGCCCTGCGTTAACGTCAACGAAAACACCCAACATTATCCACAAACGCCTGGAGAACCATAGAGAAGTACCCCTTTCGATTAACATACTCGAAGGCTAGGTCCGCCGGTGCCAGAATCAGAATATGCATCCCATCTATTGCCCCTCTGTAGTTAGGGAAACCCATTTGTGAAAAGCCAGCCACAATGTCATGAACGTTACCCATAATCACGGTTCTTCTGAGCTGGATTCAATTAATGGCCCTGAAAACTTGTATCAACATGATTCCAACGGTCAACTTTCCCACTCCAAACTGTTTAGCGACCAATAGGTACTGTCTGGAGTAGCCAGGTTCTAGATTTCAATAGCCAACCACTTCTCCACTGGCAGGGCAGCTCTCAATCTCGTGTCCTTGAGCTGTAGGATGGGGGCAAGTTCAGCGCACAGTCCCATGAAAGTAGATTTTCTCATCCAAAAGCTCTGCAGCCACTGCTTGTCTTCCTAGATTTGCAAGACAATGTGATCCCACCACTCAGTGCTTGCTTCTCAAGCCCAAAAACGGCGTTCCACGGTGGGGAGCATGTCCGTGAATGCCACAAGCAATCTCATGTCATATGCATTACCCGAGTCGATATCGGAGTTCTCACTGTCAGTTTGGATCTTAAGGACTAACTCGACTGCCAAACGTGATAGGCTGGCGAGACTCATCAGCATATTCCTCAGCAGTTTGGAATCCATTCTTGCAGACTGAAAGGGAAGACAGAGCGTGCAGTAAAAAAATGTTGAAAGATGCGCCAAACGTGGATGGAAGCACAGGGATTGCTGGGATGCAAACCAATGCATCGTGGGGCATTGGGACAGGGACCAGAATGCCCCGCACTCCTCACCCGCTTCCCACAAGCCACAGTGCCAGAATGGGAAGAAGAGCTCTATGGGATAGCTGCCCATAATGCACCACTCCTAATGCCACTTCAAGTGCTGCAAATGTGGCCACGCCAGTGAGCTTGCAGCTGTCAGCGTGGACCGACTGCCTCGCTTTTCCTACTGAGCTCTACGAAGGCTGGTTTAATTCAAAGCACTCTATGTTTGCAAGTTTAGCCATGCCCTAAGACTATAAGCATTCAGCCAAGTACTGTAGTCAAACATCAGTAGTCATCAGTATAGTTTTGCCCTATGATAGTTTTGCCCTATGATAACACCAGAAAAAACAATTGCTGATGCAATACTAGGTAATGCACATTACAGCAGAGAACACTACACATCATTTACAAACGGGATTGTTCATTTTGACTTGATTGAAAATACAATTAGCCACTTTTAGAGTTCCAAATGACATTCCTTTCTCAAAGCCTTCAATTCATTTCCAGTGCAAAGATGTTGCTACAAGACTAAGTCAGTGCACAAAAAAGATTTGTGCCAATGTAAATGCCATACTATACAATAAAGGACAGAATTAACAGATACTGAAGCTTAAAAAGGACTTGGAGAATTTAATGCTGGATAAAGCCATATTTATATCTGTATTACCTTACAAAAGAATCGTAAGAATGAGTAAATGTTTGGTGCTGCATGGCTGCAGTCAGGTGTTTCACTCAGCAAACCCTCATTTAATTATTTATTTAATGTTCTGACCTATGACATAGTAAATGCCAAATACATTGTTACTTAATACTGAGGAGCTGTGCTCAGCAACTTTTATATATGTTAATTACCAATGGCCTGAAGACTAATAATTTTTACTGCTATTTATTGTTTTCCTCCTTCCCCCAATTAGGACTTTAAAGAAACCCAGTCAAATTAAATTAAGTGGTCATGTTTGTGAGAGTTCATGGTTACAGGACATTACAAAATTCTAAATTTGAAAATATACTCCCAAGGAATTACTTTAACCACTTTAGATAAAAGGCTAAGGGGTACTGACATCTCAAAGAAATATTATTTTCTTTTCTATGCTTCTAACACCACCCTAGATTTTTAAGATGAAAAGAATGATTTAAAATGTATTTTCTTTTAACCGGCGATGCTGTTCGTTTAGTTTTTAGATTTCTTTCAGCTTGGAAAAAATGAAATTGACTTCAATGAGTTGCATTTTTGCCTATAGTTTTCCCACTCCACCCACCCAGTACTGGGTCCTCAACACTGCAAGGTTTGTGTAATGCAAACCTCCAGGAAATAGTTATTTTGTTTACTAATGTAATTGTTTTCTCTGGAGTTTTAAAGCAATCATGGAAATTTTTTTTTTATCAGATTTACACTTTCTGAAAAAAAGTTTTTTTTTAAAAAAAATCTACAATTTGAGTTGACAGTGTCCTTTAAAAACTTTAAAAAAACCCACAACACTATAAGGACCAAATTCTGTCTTCATACACATATGCATAATTCCCAGAGACGTTAAAAAGGAGTTGCACACAAGTATCAGAGGACAGAGTTTGAACTTAAGTGTTTATGATGATGGAAGGGCTGTCAAATTCAATATCAGAATATTTCTACTACAATAGCTCTAGGAACCTAACTGAGACTTCAGTCCAACATACATTTATAATGGGTTTCAACTCGCATTCTATCACCCACCATGACAGCCTCTCTCCCCGCAAAAATCTTGCGCTATGGTACAAGCAGAAGACAGCATTCTTTCCCCAAAATAATCATCATCCAGTTCACAAAGCACAAATTTTCCTCACTTTTCACTCTCCTCCAATAGCTGTTTAATAGAAAGGTAATCTGTGAAAAGATAAAACTGAGAGAGACAAAATTAAGGACTTTAAATGTAATTTAGGATTGACAATATAATCTGTAAAACTACAGGGGTAGGTAGTGTCACACTTTCTGGGCACCCAGCAGCACAAAGAAGTACATACAATGAAGTGTCTCTATGAACTCATTAGAGCCACAGAGTAGCTATGAACAGAAGCTCCAAGTCCTAGCAGGCAGCAATCTCTGCAGAGTTAAAAACCCAGGAGGAGTTTAAATTTAGAGATCTTGTTTATACAATGTTTGCTGTTTCGTGAATGACCCTACTGGTTGCCCTTTTCTCAGAAGATCATTAAATTCAACCACATCGCTAAAGCCAAATGTTCTATACAAGGGTCTATTTTCCCTTTGACATGTAAGAGTAACTCCAGTGATGGGAGACTCAAAAGGGACGTGGGACCACAGAAATCCTGTGCATTCCCAGTGCTTTTCTACTGTTCATAGTATTCTCTGAGCAGCAAGAGCAGAAGCATGATACTGATCATGGTGATGAAAGACAAGACAAACACACACGGGGATTGTGGCAAAGGATCTCTCCTGAAGCTCTGGATCCTCTTAGCTGATCTACTCTGTTTGAAATAGGGGTAAAAAGTTGCCTTAGTGCAAAGGTTTGCTTTATACTGGCACAATGCTTCTACAAGAGGGCTTTGCACTGGCACAATTACACTGATGTAGCCACACTGGTACAGAAGTCCCTCATGTAGAGTGAAGCTCTGAGAAAATGCCAGCACACGTATTTATACATACCTGCACTGGTAACCAAAAGGAAAGTCAGGATCAAAACTACCCTGAAACTGTATAAATTGTCTTCCCAGCACACATACACTTGGGGGGGTTGGATGGGAAAAAATCAACTGAAAGAGAAGAAAAATGAAATTTATGCCCTGCTTCATGGGAGGAAGCAATGCACAAGTGCAGAGGGGAAGAAACCCTGCACATTTTGAACAGTACTAAAACTGTCAGCATAATTTATTTTTATCCCATCATCTAAGATACGAGTAAGTTCTTAGTTTTTCTATAGCTTTTTAATAGGTGCGGTTTAGTGGGCTTTGTGGGACTCTGTAGTGTACATAATACATTCAGAAATTTAAATAGTGTATCTAATTCCGGCTTATTGAGGTAACAAATTAAAAGGTAAGATATAAGAGAAAAAACTTTGCTAACAAATCCTGCATATTTAGCTTTAACTATTATTCTTCACTGCATGTGAGAAACATGGTTTATTTTCCTGCATCCACCAATGAATACCTGACTTGACAAGGTCAATTTTGTAGGCTTTGATATCAGCCATGTACAATAGATGAGTGAGGCAAATAAAAGACCACAGACAACAACAAAAAGCACAATTCCAGTGCTGTAGTAATATTTGCCCTTACAAACAATGAAAAGGGGAACTGAAGGCAGAAACACTGCAGCCTGATCTTTGATAGACAGTTAGCAATTCAGAAGTAATCATTCTTATTGAAAAACCTGACTCCACCGGCTTTGGTTAAGAGTCATTACCAGCATTTACTGGGGTAGAGAAGAATAATTTGGAAGGTGGTTCATGTTACAATGACAGATCCACCTACTTGTTTTCCAGACGTTCCATTTGGATCAAACTCCACTGTTCATAGTTAAGGCCCTACCAAATTCATGGTTCATTTTGGTCAATTTCATAGTCATAGGATTTTAAAAACCATAAATTTCATGACTTCAACTATTTAAATCTGAAATTTCACCAGGTGTTGTAATTGTAGGGGTCCGACCAAAAAAGGAGTTGGGGGAGGGAACTGCAAGGTTATTGTAGGGGGGTTTGAGGTACTGCTACCCTTCAGACCTGAGCAGCTGGAGAGCAGTGGCTGCTGGCTAGGAGCCCAGATCTGAAAGCAGCAGTGCAGAAGGATGGCATGGCATGGTGCTGCCACCCTTACTTCTGCACTGCTGTTGGCAGGCTGCTGCCTTCAGAGCTGTGCGCCTGGCTAAGACCCACTGCTCTCCAGCCGCCCAGCTCTGAGGGCAGCACAGAAGTAAGTGTGGCAATACCGTGACCACCCTAAAATAACTTTGAGACCCCCCTACAACTCCCTGTTGGGTCAAGATTCCCAATCTGAGAAATTCTGGTGTACTCGGTGAAATCTGTGTAGTATAGGGTAAAAGCACACAGAAGACCAGATTTCATGGTCCGTGACGCATTTTTCATGGGCGTGAATTTGGTAGGGCCCTATTCATAGTCCATGTTAAGATTAAGAAAAAGTGTAAACAGGACAATGATATGATATGAAGTTGCCAAAAGTGAAAATATAAATTGTGTAATTTTTTAAAAGGATTAAAGAAAAAAGGAAACTACATTTGCTTAATAAAAAACAATGCCAATTTTTTTAATAAATGAAATATTACTTTGTGTATGAATTTTAGCACTGACCACAAAGAAAGGTGAGAAGCACATGGGTAGCAAACACTTGCAATCATGACATGCATGTGTTTGATAAGAGAATATTGCACTAAAAGAGGAACCCTGAAGGTTGTAAACTTCCTTCACGGACCTAGAAAAGTAACTAGCCATTTCTTGTATGCAGTAGCAAACCTGGCCTGCTCTACGTCTCTGCAAGTTGTTAAAATGTTATTGATGAACCTGTATTCCATTTCCAAGCCAACAGAGTCCTGTATAGGGGCACGCTTCAGGCGTTTGGTTTCTTGAGTATAGCCTTGTTTGCTTGAATCATTTAAACCATCAATATCCATGGCATGAGTCACATGACTGACTGCTGTACTGCGGTGTGAATTATTCAAAGTTCCATCACTGCTGTCCACAGATGTCAACTGTGCATTTGGAAGAGGAAGTTTGTTGTTTAAATGGTGCTGAAGGTAGAACACATGCCGTCTTCAAAGAAAGATCAGGGAAGGGGGGGGGAAAAAAAAAGTTATACACCGAAAGATCAAGCTGCTGCCATAACTAAAGATATTAAAGTAACTGAAATTACATTTTAATGTGCCCTCGGAGCAAATCCCTCCCCCACGTAGGCAGCTTATTTTGAAAAGGTGGGAAAAGGGATGACTTCCTGTTAGGCAAACAGGATATGAAGCCTTTCACTTCTCTATGACTGATGTGAATAGTAACCAAAATAATTACAGTTCAACAGCTGGTACCTGACATACCTGCCAACTGAGTCGGTGGCTTCACGTCACTTCCTTGTGATGCAAACATAAGAGCACTACAACCACTATCACAACTGACATTCTCAGTAACAAGCTCAATAGACTTCAAGCACTGAGAATTCAAACTGAGTTCCTTAAGTCCAGGTGGAGATACATCCTTCCTTTCATTGACAATGCAGTGTAGTGTTGCTGCCCGTGCTGTACCTGTCCCCAGGTGAAAACAGAAGACTTCTGTCTCCAGGAGGCTTCTGTTAATCTAGTATTTCACAAAATGAGCATCACTTACCAAGCCCCACTGCAAGTGTACACCAGGGGTGAAAACAGTTGTAGGCACTTACTGGTACAGGGCTGAGCTGGGCCAGCTGTGGCCCCCGGAAGGGGTGGGGCTGGGGAGGTTAGAGCCAGCTCCGGTCCGGCCCGCCCCGTACTGGTAACTGTCTGTAGGTGTTCCCTTTCCCCTCTTACCAATTGCACTTTAAGGATCTGCAAAGCACTGCCAGAGCAGTGCTTCAACAGTGCTGTCCTTCCCCTAGCCAGCTGGTGGCCCTGCCAGTACGGTCTGTACCGGCAGGGCCCCCGAGAGCAGAGGCAAAAGGGGCAGGCAGCGCTTTATCGTGGAGTGAATATAGGCTGGTACGGGTTCTTACCAGTATGCCATACCAGCTCACTTTCACCTGGTGTACTCTTGTAACCAACTGATCAGTGCAAGTGTTATATATTCCACTCTGTGCCAGATCCACAGAGGATATGGGTCTCTTACAACTTTCAGCTAGAGATCCCGATTCTTCAGTTCAAGCGATAAAAAGTCATGCTTTCAGGTCAGAGGTTCCCAGCTCAAACCCAAATGTCAAGGTAGAGATTGTCACAAACATAAGTAAGGCTCTGATTCAGAGAAATGTCTACACACACACATACACACACTAACTTTTTTCCAACAATTTTCCATATTTTCAGTGCAATATGAATGTGATCTCTTCCATTAAATTGATGGAGACTAAATATTGTGGGGTTTTTTAAAAAAAACAACGATTTTAGCGTTTGTTATAGGTGCCAGACCAGTAGCCGCTGTGCAAACTACCCTACAATGTCCTACCAATTGCCTCAACACAGTCTTGTTTCATTCTGTGACTTTTAAAGTGAGTGGTGCACTACAGATAAAGGGGGGGGGAGGGCGCACCAAAAATAAATTTTACATCAATCAACAATTTTTACTAAAATTTTGAAGTTAGAAAGGTTTTGGCTCTTCTGGGTTTCAAAATAGCAATATTTGAAAAGTGAAAAATTGGTCTATCACCATATATTTTTCTGCATTTTCAAAAAATAAGATTTTCTAAAATAAAATGCTTCGAAGTCCAGATCTTCAATTTGGAAAAATCCCACTATGCCTATGCTGACCTGTCAGCAGAAGGGGAAAAGAAAAAATCCAAAACAAAAGATTTCTTGAAATTTTCTATTCAATCAAGTCAAAACTGTCACAAAAAGTTTCCTTAAAAAAAAAAAAAATACACACACTTAGTTTAAAAAAAAAAAAAAAAAAAAACAAAAAAGTCAGAACAGTTGGAACAACCTGAATGTTGACAGTGAAATCATGGCCCGATTGAGGTCAATGAAAAATTCTCATGGATTTCAGTGGGGCCAGCATTTCACCCAGTGTTTATGGGAAACGACATGTCACTAAATGTCAGCGAAATCATAAAGTGCTTTAATTTGGATTTCTTGAGTAGGTGAAAATGTTCAAATAAATTTTTGCTACTTTTTGCTCCTACCAGCCAGTACATTTAAGAAAGTGAACTGAATTCTACTCCCTCTTTTGTACCATCAAGAGAATGATTTACTACATTGTAATTATAGGGCCAACCAGTTCCATCTGTATTAACACACTGAAGGCAATGGAGTTGCACAACTGTTACCAAAGGCAGAATATAGTGATGCTGTGTGAGAAGACCCCTTTTCGATACTGAGATCCCAGATTTAGTCTACAGAGTTATAAGTTTAAATAAAAAGACTTTCTAACCTAACAAATTTGATATAAATATTGGAAAACAAACCTGGAGTGCTAAGATGTCACTTTTACAGTCCCAGATCAGAGTAGAACCAAACTTGAACTCAAGAACAAAGGAAAGGGGCAATTATTCAACTAAAGTTAGTTTTCAGAGCCAACTTACTCAGTGTGCCTTTGACTACACCATTTTTATCTAGCCAAGCACATTTGGAGACTGTGCCATTAATTCATCTTTTGTCCTTTAAATGTTAGGAGTGAGGAGATTAATTAACAATCCAGGCTCTATCCAGATGATACTGTCCTATGGAGGGATGTGTATAGCTTATTTCAACAAAATACTGAAGTCCAGTCAAGTTTTCCATTTAATAGCTCTGATGGGCGTGGAAACCAAAAATCAAAGGCTTAGTACAGGGCAGGAAACAAATCTTTACTAACCAAGATGTGTCTTTAATCAGAATTACAATTTGCCCTTTGACTTCAGTTTTAAAGCAACAAAATCATTCCAAGGGATGTTTTATTTGATAAGCCCTCTTACCTATGACACCACAGCGTTTCATGCCCAGGGAAGGTATCAATAAGATCAGTGCAGAATTCCAACTCTTCCTCTAGAAGATGGGGGATATCTACCCTCAGTTCTTCCGTACAGGCAGCTTCATACGCTTCATTTTTTTCATCCTTTGGAAGACTGGGGGTTGGCTCATTTACCAGCTGATTTTGCACCAGTATAGAATTGTCGGTCACAGTTCTGCCAATCAAGGACTTTATTAAGAACTTGCGGTAGTGGAATCCACTATGGTCTGAAACATGCATGGACACCCAATGTTTAGTGGAAGAAAGTTCATCAAGGAGAATCTGAAAATAAGTAATAGTAAAATTAACCAATCCATATAATTAAGGAATTTACAACATTGTTTCTTATATCAAATTTTCCCCCGCATAATCCTTCCTTTACGTTTGCTGCCAACTCTGTCATCACCACCACCACCATTCCTTCTATAGAGAAAACGGTAAATTTAAAAGAACAATGCTAAAATAAAAACATCCATTTAAATAAACACTTTCTCAAAATAATTACCTCATTATACAGAACTTTCCAATTTAGAATACTAATTCACAGGCAAAAGAATAAATTACCTTGTTACGTATAAAATAATTCTGTATTTGTGAACCAGACTTCTGAACCTTGGAAAAAATGGTTACTTACGTTTTTCGTAACTGTTCAAGATGTGACAAAGAGTCCTGTGGCACCTTAAAGACTAACTAAAATTTTTTTTAGAGCATAAGCTTTCGTGGGCTAATACCCACTTCGTCGGATGCATGCTCTGTTCAAGATGTGTTTCTCATATCCATTCCATTCTAGGTATGCACACACCCACATGGACGGTTGGAGATTTTTGCCTTAGCGGTAACCATAGGGCCAGCTGTGGTGCCTGTTGAGTGCCATGCTCATGCATTAGTACGTCAGGTGCTGTCAGCCCTATGCCCTCCCGGTTCCTTCTTTCCGACAACTCTGATAGAGGGGCAGGAGGACGGGTAATGGAATGGACATGAGAAACACATTCTAGGTGACTCACAAGCAGTATCAATGAAGGCAGGCTCAGAGTTCACAGTCCAGCAGCTTGTAGCACAGCCTGCAGCCAAAGCCAATGTCGTCTTGAGCTTTCTGTGTAAGTGCATAATGAGATGTCAACATGTGGACAGACGACCAGGTAGCGGCTTTATAGATCTCTTGGATTGGTACCTTTGCTAGGAAGGCCGCTAACGACACTTGTGCTCTAGTCTAATGTGCCGTCACGATCGCTGCAGGAGGCTCTTTCGCCAGCCCATAGCAGTAGCAGATGCAGGCCATGAGCCAGGCCAAAATCCTTTCACTTCGTCTGCCATTGCAACGAACAATTGCACTGACTTACAAAACAGCCTTGTTCTATCTTTGTAGAAGACCAGCACCCTTATGAGGAGCACAAACTATACACCCTCATCATCATCTGATGCACGAGACCTTGGAAAGAAAACAGGCAAGCATGTGTCCTGGCCAATATGAAACTGGGAAACGACCTGGGGCAGAAATGCTGGGTATGGTCACAGCTGGACTTCATCCTTATAGAAGACCATATAGGATGGTTCTGAAATAAGAACCCTGATTTCGGACATCCTGCGGGCCTACGTTACCATGACAAGGTATGAAACCTTCCAGGAGAGAAGCAGGAGAAAGAGCAGGAAGCTGGAATCCAGAGCTTCATAAAGCACGAGATTCAGGTCCCGGAGGAGGAAGAAAAAGGGAATCGCAGATGTGTGGGCAGAAACACTCCTGTCCTTTCAAAACTCAGCGAAGCCAAACCTACCTTGTAACAGAGGATGGAAAGCGAGATAGTGACCAGGTGGACCTTGATCAATGACAGGGACAAACCTTGGAGTCTGAGGTGCAGCAGATAATCTAGGATCTCCTGCTTGGCCCAAATACACCATTCCAAGGCCCAGTTCGTGAATCTTTTCCATTTGGCCAGGTAAGTCACTCTGGTGGAAGGTTTATGGGCCAAAGATGCCTGTTTGTCTGTGCTTAGCCACACAGTAGCCAAACCGTCAAGCACAGCACTGCCAGGTTCAGCTGCAAAAGGCTGTTGCCGTTCTGTGACAGCAGATTTGACCAAAGGGCAGTTGTAGGCGGGCAACTACCGAAAGGCTCCGCAACATGCCAAACCAGTGCAGGCAAGACCACATGGGGTCTATTAGGATAACTTTCACCCTGTCTTGCCTGATCTTCAATAGGACTCTGAATCACCAGCACTGGTGGGAAGCACTGGTGGGAAGACATACATCAGTGCTCCCTACCATGGAATGAGAAAGGTGTCTGACAGGGAGTCCCTGTCCATGTGGCATTTTCTGTTCTGCCTGGACATGAACAGGTACATGTGGCAAGTCCCTCACTCTGGAAGATTAGGTTGACCACCTCCCCATAGAGTGACCATTTGTGGAGAGAGGAAAAAGTGATGCTGAAGTGATCCACCAGGCCATTCCTGGTTTCAAGCAGGTGTGTGGCTATCAGATGAGCAGCTTGGTGCACACAAAAATCCCAAAGGCAGAGAGTTTCTTGACAAAGAAGAGAAGACTTGGCACCATCCTGCCTGTTGACGTAATATCACGATGGCATTGCCCATCAGGTCCTGCACCACCTTGCCCTTCAGGTGGGGCAAGAATGCCTGGAAGGCCAGGCAAACTGCTCTGAGCTCCCTGATGTTGATGTGGAGGGCCAGATCCTCCTGCAACCAGCAGTCCTGGGTGCTCAGCTTCCCCAGGTGGGCTCCTCTGCCCAGGTCCAAAGCATCACAGACCAGGGTTAGCAACAGGAAGGTGAAGGGGACTCCCTCTAACACTGACCTGAGGTCCAACCACCAATCCAGGGACAACCTGACGTGGTCCAGTACTCTAACGACCTGGTCTAGGTCATGCCTGTTGGGAAAGTAGACCAATGCCAGCCATGCTTGCAAGAGCCAAAAATGGAGCCGAGCATGGGTGACTATGTATGTATGGCCCAACAGCCGCAGGCAGGTGAGAGTCAAGGTGAGCGGGTAGTTCTTTATATGGGAGATCAGGTTCGACATGGCCTGAAAATGCACTTCTGGAAGGAAGACTCTGGCTCACGTAGAGTTGAGAACTGCCCCAATGAACTCTATTTGTTGGACAGGTGGTAAAGTGGATATTTTTTCTCGTTTATTAGCAGGCCCAGGTCACGAAAAGTGGAACGCTCGAGATCAAGGCTCCTCTGCACTTGCTCCCAAGACCTGCCCTTGATGACCCAGTTGTCAAGATATGGGAAATCCTGGACCCCTCGGCGTGTCAGGTGAAAATAAGGGAGTAGAGGGAATAGATACCTTCTCCTTTCATGTCCCAAGAGACCCCCTCGACTGCCCCCCACCACACACAAGAGGTTTTAGACCACTTGAATAAGGAGTTAGTCATCAGAAGGGTCCATGAAGAGGGACAGAAAACTGAAAATTGTAGGGCATAGGCCCGAAATACTATGTCTGGCATGCAGCGGTCTGAAGTGATCCACAACCACGCCAAACAATAGAGACAAAGAAGGTCGAGAAAAGGACAGGGTGGATCTGGGGAACTGACTGGGACATCACTCTCGAGCACACCTTAAAAATGAGTGCTTCTGGCCCCTGGAATGCTTTGCTGAGCTGGGGCTGCGTGGGTGAGGAGGATGAAGGGTGGCAACAATTAAAAAACTCATGTCTCTATCCCTTCTTTTAGCAGATCCCTGATGCAGCTGCCAAGGCCTTGGCAGAAAGGGTGACCAGAACTGCTTTTGTGCAAACTCCAGCAAATGTAGCCCAGCAAGCGAAGGGTGCCCAAGTGTCCTTCAACCTATGCAGCTTCGCATCAGTTTGTTCGGAGACCATTCCCATTCAATCGGAGGTTCTGAATCAAAATCTGCATCTCTGGGGAAAGGCCAGTGGTCTGAAGCCAGGAGCTGCGCCTCATCACCACCGATGTGACCATCCAAGCCACCAAGTCCACCGTGTCCCATGCCATTTGGAGGGAGCAGCTAGCCGCCGCGATGCCTTCCTCCACTGGAGTGCTGACTTCGTGAGCCAAACCCTGTGGGAGGGACTCCTTGAACTTATGGAGGGAGTCCCATAAATTAAAATTGTACCTGCCCAAAAGGGTCTGATGGTTCACCACTTGGAATTTCAGGCTGGCAGTGAATTATTATTATTATTATTATTTTTTAAGGAAAAGTCCAGGTTTTTTGCCTCTTTACTTTTGAGAGTTGAGCTGGTTTGTCCCTGCTTGTCTTTTTCGTTGGCCGCACAGACAACCAGCGAGCCCAGAGCTGGGTGGGTATAAAAGGTATTCAAATCTTTTGGCTGGGACAAAGTACTTATTTTCAGCCCTTTTGGAAGTGAGGGATGAAAGACAAGGTTTGCCAGAGCACCTTGGCAATTTTGATGACCCCGTCATGCACTGGTACCACAAACTGTGCCGGGATATAGACTGAAAGGACACTGAACAAGGGGTCTTTCTGCTTGGCCATCTCCTCCACCACTGGGCTCAAGTTCTCAGACACCCGTCAAAACAGGGCCTGGTATTCTTTAAAGTCACCAGGCAGCCTGGCCCTCGGGGATCCCATGACCACCTCATCCGGGGATAAAGACAATGACTGTACTACCAGGGGAGACCCTGGGGCATCATGCCCGATAGAGGAGGGAGGTTTAAAGGTCAGTGCAGTCTCCTCTACCTCCAAGCATGACTCATATATGATTATATATATATATGTCATGACTCATGACATCACCTGGTGCCATCGGTGCCTCCAACTTCTGCTCCGAGGCAGCAGCAGATAAGCAATGCAAAGGGGGCATCATCTTGGACTGGCACATTCCATGTGCTCCAATAAGGTCACACGGCATCGGGAACCCAATTATACTGGTGAAGCCTGGGCAGGGGGCTGAATTGCTCTTCATGACAGAGGAATACCCTTCTGGTGACCACGGTGGGGCCATCGATGCCTGCACCTGCCTGTTGACAGTAGCCAGTGCCTGGAGTGAGAGGATTGGTGCCGGTATCAAGGCGACTGGTGCTGGGAGGGACCTGGAGTCGCAACAGGGAGTGCTCCCCCAGGGCAGGCAACCAAAATCTGCGCCAAGAGGATGACTGGCAAACGGTGCTGGCAATATGGCACCTCCCCTTAGGCGATCTATGTTGAGACAGCAAGTACCGCAATTGCAATGCTGGTGAGGGAGGGCAAGCCCCAGAGGATCTGGGCTGCAACTCTGTAGATCTGTGGTATGGAGGAAAACTGTGCCTTGTCTTGGGGAAAAATTGACAGTGCTCCACTGCCATGAGGTGTTTTAGGAGTTGGCTTGCCCTCATGGGTATCCTTTGCCATTTCCTGCAGCATGCATGGTGCCGGCATCGTGAATAGAGGTCGCTGCTCTCTCAGCGCTGCGGAAGCTTGGGAAGGTGTCAATGCTGCCAGGAATTTGGGTCCCTTACCACTCTCGGGAATCGGTAGTGGATCCTTTAAGGGGCTAAGCGACCCGACCAGGGAAGCATGTCCATGTGGTTCTGGTGTGGCTGGGCAGCCCCAAACTGGGTCTTTTGCCTAATGTCCCTTGGCCCTTTTTGGTTGGTGCTGGGTAGCCATGCTTCTTTGTTTCTTTTTTGGCACTGACAACAGGGAGCAGTGCTGGATGGAGCCTGGTGCCAACTGTGTGCTGCGCACTGAGGCTAAGGTACTAAGTGAGTCTTGGTGAGATGGCTTAGAAGATGGACGAAGGGCTACCTCCATGAGGAGAGCCCGCAAACAAATATCACACACTTTCTGCATTGAGGGTCAAAATATTTTTTACAAATATGACACTTGTCCTTCCTATGTGATCTTAAAAATAGGATTTGCATGGAAAGCCTCCTGCCATTTCAACAATGGAGTTACTTCCAAGGTCTTACATAATATGGTAAAAAGACTTGAAGGCCAAAATATGGGAAGTGCACTGTTCCATAAATAGGAAAAGCCATTGTTTAAATATTTACAGATAGATGGCTTCTGATGGATTTACAGTGAGAACTACTTTTAAAAAAGCAAACCACACTGTATAAGATGATGATAGTGGAATGTATTTGATTTAGTGAGCTACTCATTGATGGATACAAACATTTTCTAAAAGAATTTAAAAAACCTTTTTTCCTGGAAAGAATTTCAACCAGTAAAATAATGATCTAAATACTATAGATTGTGATAGAAACTAAACAATTAGGGCTGTCAATTAATTGCAGTTAACACAAGTGATTAACGCAAAGCAAATATAAATAGCTTAAAAAAATAGGTGATCAGTTTTAGTTGCACTTAATAAAATACCAATTTATATTATAAATATTTTGGATGTTTTTCTACATTTTCAAATACATTGATTTCAGTTACAACACAGAATACAAAATGTACAGTACTCACTTTATATTTATAATTTAATTACGAATAATTGCAATATAAAAAAGATTAGAAATGGTATTTTTCAATTCACCTAAGTATTATAGTGCAATCTCTATCATGAAAGTGCAATTTACAAATGTATAATTATTTACATAACTGTACTCAAAAACAAAACGATGTAAAACTTTAGAGCCTACAAGTCTGCTCAGTCCTACTTCTGGTTCAGCCAATCGAAAAGACAAAAGTTTGTTTACATTTATATTTGCTTGCTTATTTACGAAGTCACCTCAAAGTGAGAACAGGCATTCGCATGGCACTATTACAGCCGGTACTGCCAGGTATTTACATGCAGTGTGGATAAAAATCAATGATTTTTTTTACAAAAAAAATATCTGATTTTATTTAAAAATTGGATTTTTTGATGAAATGTTTTGAGGAAAAAACCCTATCTAAAGATAGTTTTAATTAAGACACATTGTAGCTCAGAGATATCTCATCATGGAATAGGGATTATAAATTCTAACTTCATAGTATGAGACAATATATTTATGTAATGTTTAAGAAAAGTTTTCTAAATGAGCTGCAATAGTTCATAGATTAGGGACTCAATTTCATGGGGCTCCAGGGGCTTCTGTATAGATTATACAGGTTAATCTTTCTATCTATCCAATGGGACTAAGTGCTCTATCTAGAACATACAGGCAGGTCGCATCTTAGGCGCATTTAACATGTGTGAATTTGACTTTACGCGATTGGCAAAAACAGAAAAAAAAAAAAGCAAAAAAAAGCGCAACAATTTAAAAACTCAACCGGAAGTGCGGGTAATTCCACCCACCATTGAACTCAATGAAAGTTTCAATATATGCAATTTCCGCTTTACGCGGTAACTGCGGAACAGAACCTCATGTAAGACGTGACTTGCCTGTACCATCAAAGATGTATAGTTGTGCAGTTCTCAAACTGTGGATTAGTCTCTCCAGAGATAACATGCTTGTTTTCAGCAAAAATATTTTTAAAATAAATAAATATATAGAGGTGAGAAAGAGTTTAAAAAACACAATTTAAATGTCTGTCCGGTCATGTTCTCCTCCTAATACAGCATGGCAATATAATTCTCCAAATATTAATGATTTGCCTTTGTTACTATAAACACCACTGCCATCACATAAATCTCAGCTTCCTCCTGTGCTTGGTTATTTTGAGAACCTTTCTCTATGCTCCAGAGAGATATGCCAACCTCTTTTATATCCTAGGTTGGAGTCGGTAAGATTCACTTGATCGGCTGTCAGATAAAGCCAGCAAAAAGAATTCTGCATTTCAGGATTCTAATACCAGACAAACCTAGTCAGCAAGAGAAAGACCTGCATGCCTACAATGGCCTTTTTGCTGACCAGGTCAATCCACCACAAAATCGGCCCACATAACCTAAATCACATATATTCTGTAGGATTGAGCCATTTGAATGACCATCTCTTACTGTGAGCCATGTGTACAAATGATTTCATTTTGCAAGCAGACAATATATTTAAAGCCTGTAGTAGAATTACTGGGTAAACTAAGGTTTTGGTTTTTTAAAAAATAAAAAAATAAAAAGTGAGATTTTTGGGATCAAAGAGACAATATTTACCTTTTAGTGAATGAGACTGAAGCTCTGGTTATACTTTTGTAACATCAACTAAATTTAGGGCCAAACTCTACCCTGAGATCTTTATACTCTTCCAAGAATAAAGTATATTAGAATGAGCTTTAAAATGTTCTAGATTTAGAAAAAATATAATTAAAAAACCCAACAGCTTTCTAGGACAGTTTACAATATTGTAAATGTTAATAATAATAATAATTTTGGGCTAAATTTTTTAAAGGAGCCTCAACTTGGATGCAAAACTGCAGGTGCAAGTAGTTGTGGGGGTAAAAAAAAACAATACAAAGAGTTTTAGCTACTTCACTTTTGGTCACAAAATCAGACAGGTTTACATTTAAGTATTATAATTACATTCACAGTGAATTACATATATTCAACTGATCAAAGGCACAAAATTTGAAAAAACTAAAAAATTACAGTCCATTACATTTTTGGGGGGGAAAAAAGCATCATGTCTCCCTTTTTCCATTTGTTTTGTCTTGTCTTTTCATTAATTCTTTTCAGGGTGTTCATGCACAAATACAACAAATTAAAGAATTCCTGTATATTTACATTCCCTAGATTATAGGTATGTGCTGAGACTTCCAACCAGCCTTGTTCTCTCCCTCCCCCACGTTTAACAGCCCACCTAGTTCCCACAGACACCTCTAATGCAGCATGGCAATGATGCCTTTGAAGTATTGCATCAGCAATTGTTGCAAAGGATTCTGGGGTCAGCACAGAGATCTTTCCTAAGGATTAAAAGCTGACCAGTAGGGAAATTGGGATGATTGCCAAGATGGACGGAAGGCAAAAGAACATAAAATTTAAAACAAAAAATAAAAAGGAGCTGATATGTGACCTGCATTTCCTTCACAGCCATAATTATTTGTGAATTGCCACTGTTCAGTGCAATTCACTTAGCTGTACACAAATGGAAACACCAGACAAAATTCTAAATCCAAGGAAAGCTATTTGTGTCAAGCTGCATCCTCCCTCTTAACCTATCTTGATAGTCTACAGCTATGAGAACAGAGGCTGCAAAAGCATTTGAGATGGTGCCATGACTTTCAAACAACTGCTGCCACTTTATTGCACTGAAATGTTTAAATAAATAAATAAATAAATAAATAAAAAAAATAAAGCCATCAAAGGCTTGTCTCAATTCCTGCTGAATAAATCCTCCCAAATTTCATAGTTCTGAATTTTGCACACCCACCTTTTATTTGAGTTAGATGGGAGAGCTGCTGGATTGTCTGACTACCTCACACTTTTCAGGTTATTATGGAATACGTACAGTTTTTTAAAAATGTTCTCAGGTGAAGAAGTATAAGCAAAATGACCTCCCAGGCTGCCAGTGATAGGCCCAGAACAATTTTTGTGGTTATACATAGTCACTCTCCTCTCAAAAAATGAAAATAAAAATAAAACCCACACAGATGAGGTGATGGTAGTGAAAGAATGCAGAGTCAGGAACAGCTACCATGGAAGGTCAGAGCATCAGCATAATGAAGGCCTTGAACTCACCTCACAGCTGAGAAATCACAGTGTTAAAGTCATTAGAAAACTGTTTTTAATTTTAGATCATGTCACATGTCTACAACTTCACCTTCCTGTAGGCCTTAAGTGCATTCCGTTTTTGGATGAACCATATGAACATGCCTGAGGTGCAACTAGAAGATTTTTACAAGACATCACCGCTGAAGTTGAGAAGGTATATTTAAGGCAGTTAGTCTGTTCTGCCCATTTGATGTAGTGCTGATTTATTAAACTCAGCATAAACTGGGATGAAGGGTGTCCTTGGATCTCATGAAAATGCTTATAAGCACCATTTTTCTGTTTCTAAATTGCTGGTCTCTTTATCCTATACTAGTCCTCTATGCACACATTCTGACATCACAAAATGACATGAAAGAACACCGGCAGTTAAACAAAAAGGGGGATATTAGAGTATTGTAATGACATCTATTGCATAGTATCTTTTATTCTAATGGGTTCTTACAGATTATACCAGCACAGACTTTATGCTCAGTCCTCTGCTTCATCTCCCAGACTCCCACCTATCCTTTATCAGTTAAGCATCAACGGATGGGTGCAAGTTACATTGATAAGAACATGACAAAGCAACAGAACAGTCCTTGTCCCTGGAATGCTTATTCTCCTAATAATGTACATTAATTGTGTACATCAGTTGAACACCTCTGAGACAATTATTCAGCTCTCTCACAGCACATTGCTTTATGATGATCCAGATTTAAAATGTATAAATTCTGCTTAGGCGTTTATACACTCCAATATTGTACCTTGACATCCAGATTTCCCAAACGCTGTAAAATCCAGATACGGTGGGACCAGGCATTGTAGTTGCTTGGATATCTCCCAGCAGCTTCAGAGCAGACATCCATTTCCTCCTGCACTAATCGTTGAATTCTTTCCACAGGCACTGTTCCCAAGTTCCCTTTAGTTACAAGAGTTGGCAAGGAGTTTTCCTGAATTAGTTGTTGCAGCACCCATCGTCTGGTTAAATGGTGTAGAGGGTTAACAATGCAAAAGCAGTTTTAGGAGAAAAAATAACATTTTGTTTTGTTCTTTATTCCATTATATAAATTGTCCAACATATGTGGAGTTTTCCATCATCTTAAGTTAGGGTAAACTGGAGATTGGGGGAAGAAACAGACTAAACATAAAATCTGTGAGCTATTCAGATACAGAAAGTCTTCAGTTAATGGACCCACTTAACAGTATCTAACCTCAGCTCTCTTTATTCATTTACGGTTATTTGGTCATCTTTAATCTTGAGAATTTGGGGAAGTCAATAAAAAAAGTTACCAAAAATCTTGAATATACAAAATCTGCCAAAAAACCGAACCACAACATGGAATATTTAAATAAGATTTTGAAGAATTCCCTTTTCACAAGACATCCATAGTGTTAAAGTGAGGCTTTATGCTGTAAAGGGATTATGTAAAAATACCTTCTTACTCAACAGATCTGCACCCTGTGTGGATTCAGTCATATCTGCTGACTTTAGTCACAAAATAAAAAAGAGACAGTACTGCTTTTTTCTCATTAGCCCTGTAAAGTCAGTACAGCTAAGAGGAATTTAATAGGATTCTATTTCTTCTTATGCATCATTAACAAACCTGTTCTAATCAGTTACACTTGTGCAAACTCATTCAAAGCAATGGAGGAACACAAGCATCAATTTCTCCTGCAAAACCCTTTATTACTGGTTATGATATAGAAGGAATAGATAAAAGAAACCCAGCTTAACTCTGAGGTTCCAGGCAGAGATTGTTGGGCTAGCAGTTAGAAAAAACATCTTTTTACTAGAAAACTAGTCACATTTGAGCTGGAATTGCTGAGACAAACAGATTTCCACATTGCATTTTATTTGTAATAGGCACTTTAGAGTAGAACTGCACTTTAAGAAAGTCACTGCCTCAAACTTGCAATAGATGTACTGACTGCTTATACAACCTTTGTGTCAAAGTAAAGCTGCTAATAAATATATTTGTCCTATCAAATTTATTTTAAATATCTTTTATTTTAAAACATATTGTAGACACAGGATACTCAACAACAGCATGTAAACAGAGACAGTGCTGTGAGAGGGGAATCTGTGGAAAGCTGAGTGGAACTCTCAGCCCTGGTCTACAGTGGGGTGGAGGGGAAAATCAATCTAATTACACAACTTCAGCTTCGTGAATAACCAACGTACTTAGACCTACTGGCTGTGGTGAGTCAATTGTTGCCGCTCCCCTGTTGACTCTGGCTGCGCCTCTCGCGGCAGTGGAGTACAGGAGTCAACGAGAGAGCACTCAGGAGGGATTAATTTATCGCGTCTAGTCTAGACGCGATAAATGGACACCCCCCAGATCAATTGCTGCTCGCTGATACAGTGGGTAGTGTAACATAAAACTTGTAGGTCCTGACTAAGAGTAACAACTGAGACCAAAAAAGTTACACCCTTTTATCCACATTGGTAGCATTTGAAATGAAAGTGAGCCAACACAATATCATTGCATCTGCTTGAAGAAAGGTGAACTTTTCCATTAATAAAGCTTTAAAAATAAAAATTAACCAGTCAAAAATAACTGGTTTAACAAAAGTAGTTTAAGGTACTCCATCTGCTCCACAGTCTGTCAACTTTTGTTATTTTACATTCTCTTGGCCCTGCTCCCTTTTTTAAAAAGGTCTCTCTCCCACGTCAGCAACAGAGGAAACTTGATGACCAAATACTGTACAGGAGAAACATTAAAACTAACTATATAAAAATACCATTCAGTAACCTTGGCTGTTACTTAAACAATAGTAGATAAAATTTTGAGGGGGAAATGTGATTTTTAAATTGACAGTATCTGAGATCAAGAACACTGATCAAGCCTGTATTTGTAAAGTTTGCTTCTGATATGAGATTGTAGCTAAAGGAGGGCAGCAGGTCAAAACACAATCTTTGATTACTTCTTTTAGAAGAGCGGATCCATGTCACAAATGCAGCAAAACCTATGATACCCAAACATGTTTTTTTGCTGCTTACATGCCTCAAACTGCCAAAATGCAAAAGTGGGACATAGTGAACGACAAAGATCCACAATAGGAGACAAAAATATGTTTATACAAGAAAATTAAATGACAAAAGAGTAATTCCTTTAACATAAATAAAGCATAATTAACTTCTGAGTTTTTATTTCCAGGTAAATAACTTTTAACACTAAATGTGAAGGGCAAAAATGTGTGTGTGAAAGAACACCTGACTTTTCTTTATTTCTTAACAATGTCACTGTTTGAGAATGACATACTTGACTTCAGGTACATTATATATTACATGGCGCAGTTAATAGTCCAGCATTGTCTAACATGAAGGAGTGAGAGACAGTTATCACTAAATCATGGCATTGCAACTTATTTCTCTCCTCTCCCTCACATCTATCTTCCTTTTCATTCTGTATAATGTAGTTATATAAAGCAAAGCAATCAAATAGCGTGAATATGGTAGCAGAGATTAAAAGAAGTTACAAGATTAGAAAGGTAAAAACCAGCATAACTACAATTAAATTCTTCAATTCTGGTTCCAAACCAACACTATTAGAGCAAAATAACAGGAAAGGGATGCGTGCGTGCATGTGTGTATAACTAAGCCTGGCAGAATTCATTTTTTTCTATTTTTAAGATTTTCTTTTGTTTTTTATTTTTACTGCTGTGGTGGGTAGGGTTGGGAATAGGGCAGTACTAACACTGGGGCTGCAGGGGACTCTGTGTGTGGCTGAGGAGCCCAAGACACCAGGATACAACATGTTGGGGAGCTCCAGTTGTGACATCCCTGGCCAGGACCATAAGGAGAAGGACGAGCCCCCAGTCACAGGGAAATCCACCCCACTGCTGGACAGTTTCTGCTTGGGTATGGCTCTGACACTCCTGGGTAGTGAGTGAGTGGATGAGGCTGTGACAACAGAGCTTCCGAGGGCTCCCTGCATAGTCACAGGGCCAATGACACTGGATCCCTGAAGGCACAAGGTATGAGGAAGTCCTGGGGTCCTGGTTGGGTGTGGTAGAGACCCCTAAACCATTCCCTGAGGAAGAACCGTCCCCAGCTGCAGAGGACACCACATCACTGCTGAATGGCTTCTGGTCAGGGACAGAGCCATTCAGCAGTGGGGTGACCACCTTCCCGGCCAGGGCCAATGACAATAACTTCTCACAGATCTGGCTAGGGCCTCTGATCTACTGGGCGAGGACTACCTCTTTCCCCTACCATCTGCTTGCAGGCATCAAGTATCACCAGCCAGGAGCGTGGGAGCCATACGAAGGCATTTGGAGCTGGTGCATTTAACTGAGCACTGGGTTGCCTTTTTAGAAAAATACCTTTTCTTTGTTATTGCTCAGTAAGGGAGATATTGTCACTGCAAAATCCTATGGACAGTGAAAATATAGCCATAAGGAAAAGTATCAGAGTACAATAATGGGATATAACCAAACTACAATTACAAAATTTATTTTTTAATGTATCCTGGTTCTCTGGCAGGTCTACAAGATAAACAGGTTAATGGCAAATAAAAAACAAAGAAAAATTACACACCACTGTAGTTATATTAAATGACACATAACATGCTGAAACACATATTTGAGTTGAACACTAAGCCCTACACATAGTTATCAGATTCTTTTAAAAAAATTAAAGCAATGAATTTTACTGTGGATGGTTTGGAAATCTGCTCTTTTTCCGGATGCATGCCTCCATCTACCATCTTTCCTACCCCAAACACAGACCGAAGTATGAAAATATATTGGGATGTGAGGAAGAGGTTGTAAGAGTGGAGGGAAGGAAATGGGAGAAAAAAGAAAGAGAGAAACCTGTGAATCCATGTTTCTGGGCTCTTCGGAAACTTAGTTAATGCCAGCTTTCCAAGATGTAAATCTTTAACTGGACTTAAAGTGCCAGATAATATTAGTTCCTTCCTGCAAAAGAAAACAAAATTCCATTTGTACACCTAATTTAAGGGTGCATGTCATTTTCTTTGAAACATAATACAACCAATTATGGAAATGACAAAGAGTCCTGTGTGGCACCTTAAAGACTAACTAAAATTTTAGAGCATAAGCTTTCGTGGGTTAATACCCACTTCGTCGGATGCATGCAGTGGAAGTATCCAGGGACAGG
>ML677339.1:18400711-18412257 GCA_007922305.1 Dermatemys mawii | reverse complement strand
AAATTTTAGAGCATAAGCTTTCGTGGGCTAATACCCACTTCGTCGTACCTGCCCCTGGATACTTCCACTGCATGCATCCGACGAAGTGGGTATTAACCCACGAAAGCTTATGCTCTAAAATTTTAGTTAGTCTTTAAGGTGCCACAGGACTCTTTGTCACTTCTGCAATTCCAGACTAACACGGCTACCCCTCTGATTCACAACCAACTATGATATCCAGAATATAAACTTGAAAAATTACAAAAACTTCAACTGATGAAGCCATTTTATTGTAATGAGATAGAGTGTTTTCAAAGTAAAAATCTGTGTTCTATGTTTTGAATTGGACAAACGGTCTATATTTCTGCCCATGGTAATTCATCCTGAAATGATGACCCAACTTTACAAAGTGGATCTGTTCCTCAGGTGCATAATATTTTGTCGTAGAAAATTTAACATGTGCTAACACTGGCGTACAAAACAATTTTTTGACTGATTAGGGTTAATTTTAAACACCCTAGAGCTATCTTCCAAAGCTTTCCTATAAGATATACACATTGCAAAAAGGCAGTTATGCACAAGCAAGCTTCACTGATGTCAACAGGAGTTATATATATATATATATATATATATATATATATATATGTGTGATTGATAATTAAAAGCTACAAAGCACTCATAAAATTACTATTATACCTCAAGACAGTAGCATCATTATTATTTCACATTTTAAAAGCATCATAATGAAAATTCTCTACAAATATATAAATAGATTGAAACAGGGGTTAATGTTGGTATTAGGTATCACTAACTTAGAGGGGCCCCCCCGCAAAAAATCCTTTAAAAGTATATTGAACAGTTGCTTTTGTTGTTGTTTTTAAAAATCAACTTGAAAAGCCAGAAAATTCTAGGTTTAGTTACTCTTCTAACATAAATAAGGTTTGGGTAGATTTTTACTAAATATTCTCACCCTGTTTGTCACAATCCCTCCCCAGCACACTTGTGAGACAAATAAATTATGGTGAAATCTTTGAGAAGCTTGCTGCTATATGGATTTCATAATCAGTCCAGACACCTGTAGAGCAATGAGATGCTGCTGGCACAAAGCTCAATCCTGAGAACTTTGGCTATGATCTAGAAAAGCACTTAAGCATATGCTTAAATAAGCATGAATAGTCCAATGGAAGTAAAGAAAAAATGCCTAACATATTTCCACAGAGGTGTTACTTAATTGCCCTTGCAAAACTAAAGACTGAAAGGAGGTTGAAAATTTTCTTTCCAAAATATGTCAAGGTGACAGCACTAATTAATGAAGTCTGGTACTTCTAGAACAACCAGATTTGTTAAATGAGAAACTAGGACAGATACTTCAGCACAGGATGGAAAAAAGGGAAAAGTATGACAGAAAACGGCTTAACTGCTGGGACAGAAAAGAGAGCACCCCTTTCTTTTTTCCTCTTCTTCCCCATCACCTCCCCTGTTTCAGGATTAAAAGCATATCATGCTACAGTAAGATGTGATTGCAAGAAACACAGTATCCTCTCACTATCCCCTTTACTGTTACCTCCCAGGTCCAAACCTGTAACTGTATTTTTTCACTATGGCCCCAATCCAGCAAAGCTTTTAATCATACGATTAATGTTAGCAAATGAGCATGGTCTCACATTCAGGAATGGAATTACTCACATCTTTAACGTTAAGCCTGCCTTTAAATGCTTGTCCAGTTCTCCTTTAACAACGAATCAACCAACCTCCCCTGCTCTAAGACCAACCTTATTTATTGCTCTTATTGTCTCTACTTCCCTCATCTATGTTTCATATTCTCAAGTTTTCTATCCTTTTGCCTAGCTATGTATCTCAAAGAATACAAGGCCATTGTGGAGAAGCTAAATGAATTCTTTGCAGCGGTCTTCACTGCAGATGATGCGAGGGAGATTGCCACACCTGAGCCATTCTTTTTAGATGACAAATCTGAGGAACTATTCCAGACTGAGGTGCGAGTAAGTTGTGGAATACACTGATAAATTATATCATAAGTTACTAGAACCAGATGATATTCACCCAAGAGTTCTGAAGGTACTCAAATATGAAACTGCAGAACTATTAACTGTGGCTGGTAAGTGATAGGTTACCAGACGACTGCAGGACAGCTAATGTAATGCCGATTTTTAAAGAAGGCTCCAGAGGCAACCTTGGAAATTACAGGATTGTAAGCCTAACTTCAGTACCAGGCAAACTGGTTGAAACTACAACAAAGAACAGAATTATCATGTACAGCTATGTATCTGATATGTTGGGAAGAGTCAACATAGCTTTTGTAAAGGAAAATCATGCCTCACCAATCTATTTGAATTCATTGAGGGTGTCAACAAATGTGACTCAGTTGATACAGTGTACTTGGACTTTCAGAAAGCCTTTGACAAGGTCCCATACCAAAGGCCCTTAACCAAACTAAGCAGTCTGGGATAAAGAGGGAAGGTCTTCTCATGGATAGATAACTGGTTAAAAGATAGGGCAAAGAGTAGGAATGGTCCATTTTCACGAGATAGAGGCAAATAGCAGGATCGACCAAGAATCTGTACTGGGATCTATGTGTTGAACATATTCATAAATGATCTGGAAAAAAGGTTTATGGGTCAGGTGGCTAAGTTTGCAGAGGATACAAAATTACTCAAGATAGGTAAGTCCAAAACTGACTGCAAAGAGATTTCACAAAACTGGGTGACTTAACAACAAAATAGTAGACAAATTTAAATGCTGGTAAGTGCCAAATAATGCACACTGGAAAACAATCTCAACTATACATCCAAAATGCCAGGATCAAAGTTAGATGTTACCACTCAAGAAAGAGATCCTGGAGTCTCTGTGGATAGTTCTCTGAAAACATCTACTCACTGTGCAATGGCAGTCTAAACAGCTAACAATGTCAAGAACCATTAGTAAAGGGATAGATAAGACAGTAAATATAATAATGCCACTACATAAATCCATGGTATGCCCACACTGTGTGCAGTTGTCCAAAGAGATATATTGTAATTGGAAAAGGTGCAGAGAAAGGCAATGAAAATGAGTGGTGTAAAGAACAACTTCCATATGAGGAGAGATTAAAAAAGACAGGAAACAGAAAAAGACGACTAAGTGGGGATATGACAGAGGTCTATAAAATTATGAATGGCATGGAGAAAGTGAATAGGAAGCATTATGTACCCATCACATTACACAATAGGGAGCAGATTTAAAACTAACCTAAGAAAGTACTTCTTCGCACAACGTATGATCAATCTGTTCAGCTCATTGCTAGGGGATGTAGTGAAGGTCAAAAATATAAATGGGTTAAAAAACAAATGGAGACAAGTTCTTGAGGATAGGTTCCCCCAATGGCTATAAATCAAGATGGTCAGACGCAATCCCATGCTTCCTGGGTTCCTAATCCTCTGACTGCCAGAAGCTGGGACTGGATGACATGGTATGGACTACTTAATAACTGCCTCGTTCTGCTCATTCCTTCTGAAGCATCTAGCAATGGCCATTGTCAGAAGGCAGAATATTGGCCTAGATGGACCATTAGTCTGATCCAGCATGCACATTATGTTCTTATATAGTTCCATTAAAAAAAATGGATTCAACTTTCAGCAACAATACAGCTACAGAGAACATGCATATAGCAACACTCAAGAAGTTCACATATGGGTTCAATGGTGGCTTTTCTGTTTAAAAGCCCATGAATTTTATCATTTCAAGAATATCCAGTGATAAAACTATATCATGATAGCCAGACCCTTTACTATGACTACCACATTTCCCTTACTTCAAAAATCAGTTCATAGCACCAACCTGGATAATTATATTATAGACTAGGGAAAAAAGACTTGCTTTATCTCGATCTGACAGCTATTCACCACAAATACAGTCTTAATGGGCTGATTTCTTTATTTTTCCAACTGCAAGAAACCAACTGAACTGAGAAAATCTACATGTCTAAACATTTAAAACCACCTAGATTTTAAGCCGTAATTTCTTGTTTAACTCCCCCTCCCCAAGCTATTATTTAAAACTGTCCTAAGCCCTTGGGGCGGGGGGCGGGGGGGGGGGGGAAGACTATGCAAAGAGCCTTTTTCCGCTTCTGTGCCCTGTGCAAAGGGGATCAATTGCTGTCTCTGTGCTTAGTGGAGTGCAATTAACTACTTCTATTGGGCAACCCCAGGAAAAGGGAGGCAAGTCCCTGTTCCTCCTCTATGTGCACTGGGGAAGCAGGGCTACACTAGCTTAAGTGATCGTCAAGCCCGCACAGTTCCATGTGGACTGAAAAAAAATCAGAGGACATGCTTGGGACAGGGCATGCCCGCATCCCTCCTCCCACTAAGAGGTATGTCTAAATATCATAGTACAACTCAAAGTCTGATATTCAGCTTGGACGACCAGACGTGCCATTAGCAAATGGAATATCGGAATATTCAAGATATCAAAATAATCAAGGTGCGACATCCTGATGGAGGCAACATTAAAATGACAGCTATGGAAGGTGGTCAATCTCATGTTTGTAATGAACGAAGTAGGGGGAAGTGTGAAGGTGGTACCTATTACAGAAAAGCTGAGGGAATTCCAGCTTAGAAGGTTCTGGCATGTGAAAAGAAAATTAGAAGTATGTGGAGGAAACAGGGTATTAAATTTAGAAGTGGAGGGTAAGAGAAGGGTTGGAAGACTCAAAACTGTATGGATGGATGTTATACAAAAAGATTTGATTAGCTGCAGAGTATCTGAGGAACTGGCTCAAGATAGACTGACTGGAGGAGGACTGAAAAAGCTGACCCCCATATAGAGGGAACTAAGGCTAGAAGCAGAAGCAGCAATGAAGGTCAATCAAGCACCTTCTCTCAATACTGGAACAAGGAAACATCTAATTAGAAGGCAGAAAGCGGTCTTTAATAATTGATAGAATAAATAGTAACCCTTTACTTCTCTTTTACACAACATATAATTAAACCTGTGGAACTCTTTATCTCAGTATGTTACTGACACCCAGAGCTTAGGAGAAATTAAAAAGGTTAGCAGAACTCAAAAAGGGGTTAGCCCCTGACACGGATAACAACTTCCAGTTTCATAAACAGTGATATAACTTTAAAAGGGACATACTGTAGTATTCAAGGCATCAATCAACCATTACTCACTTGACATTAGGAAAAAACTTCCCTTATGAGCAGGTTATTCTATAATTGTCCATTATCAGTATTTCACACATTCCTGCGAAGTATCCAATATTAGCCACTGTTGGAGATTGCATAGTTTACTAAATAGACCATTACTCTAATCCACTTTGTGAAGTCCTGTGCTGTACAGGAAGTGGAATCAAAAGTCTTGAGTTCTAATCTTGCCTTGGCCAACAATTTGCTATGTCAGGTTGAACAAATGGCTTCACTTTCGTGTCTGAGTTTTCCTAACTATAAAATGAGCACAATAGGAATTACAAATCTACATGTAAAGCAATATAAAAATGTTAAGTATATTATTATGTTCCTAGGTGACAAGGAACACTCAATTTCCTATCTTCCCAGGTGGTTGGAAACAAACAAAGTGTGCGTACTCATGTTCATTCTAGTAGCCCCTTTCTTCATACCTGCAGTGGGTAGGGATCTGCACAACTATGTCACTCAAAGGTGTGAAAAATCCACACCGATGAGAAATGTAGTTATACTGACGTAACTCCCAGGGTAGACAGCACTAGGTTGATGGCAGGGTTTCTGTCGCCGACACAGCTACCACCTCTCATGGAACTGAATTAACTTTCTTGTCAGAGTAGTGCTTCAGTGAAGATGTGACTAAGGCACCAGTGCAGCTCTGCTGCTGCAGCATTTCAATTGTAGACCTGTTCTAAGAGGATCAGACTGCTCAGTGCTTCCTAAACTGCCCCAGAAGACAGGCAAAAGTGGAAATGCTCTTTAGAGCACAGCTTCATTTGCATTATCTGTTATCAGCGGGAAGGAACCAAATGCTGATCAAATGTGAAGTCTGGATGAGTGTGACATCCTAGCTCCTGAGTAATACAAAATTTAAGTATTTAACATGCTATCTTAATGGATTATATTGAAGAAAGCTCCCTATCAATAAAATTTTTGCTAACTATCTTACATTAGCCAATTTAATACAGTGTGAACAAAGATTCATAGTTCACGTAATTATTCATTCGGGGTGACATCATACAACACATTGACTCGAAATATGCTAGCAAGCAGAGATGCAGTTTTATATTAATTTGATCTAAGATAAAAAAAAAGTTCACCAAAACATGAACAGGACCAGTAACCATGGTCCTTTGGTAAAATATATTCTTTATCTTGCATATATCTTCAGGTAAAGTGGCATAAGTCTTAATTTGTACCTAAAATATATATTACTGTACTGTGAAATGCAACAAATTAGCTAAAAGGAAATCAGGAAGGAAAATATTTTAAAAGTTCTTTCAGCACATCTTTAAAAACAGCAGTCATTATTATGTTAAATCCCCTCGCACACAAACACTTAAAATAAAGCTTACGGCGGACTCAGACTTAAGGTGCTGGCCAAGCTCTTTGTGATATCATTTGATGTGTGTGACATACCTTACATTCCATGCAGTGGTGAAGTCTGGGTTTAGTAGTAGCAGTGTACACGTGATATCTATCAATTCTAAAAGATTAAAAAAAAAAATCCATAAATGATTAACAGTGGTAAAATAAAATATCAGTGCTTCTCCCCTCTTTATGACCCCATACTTCCTCAAAGCCTCTTTTCTCTGACTTGTTCTTATTGCAACACACCTTTGGGAAATATTGTTGAGTTCTAGTCCAGAGAAAGAGGTAGCTCAAACTGGAAGGATGACACACAGTTGGTTTAGTTTCTTTTCCTTCCATGCTGAGTACTTAAAATAAGTCCCACATTTAGGGTTCACTGATATCTACAAACTCCACTATAATGATTTGGAATTATGGCTCTCCTCCCCTTGGACAACTATGATTCAAATAGATAATACTCTTGAAGTGAATTAAAAGCTATTGGATAGCTCCGAAACAGAGAGATTATATGGGATCTTCGAGCATTCTAGCCCATTTAAAATTGAAATACACTGTGTGAGTTACACACACACAAAAAGAGTTCTTAAAATTGTTGAAAAATTGTTGATTGAGGTCTTAACACTCAAAACTACAATCATCTCCTGGAACAGCAAAACTACAGTGGTCTAAGAACTCTGCACTGCAGATAGCAATTCGCTATAACTGTGCTATGCTGCACACTTTTACCTGTAACTAAATAACCACTACAAAAATTGCACTTATGGAAGGGGAAAATCCCCCACAGCTATGGATTAGGAAAGAGAACATCACTAATTAATTTAGTAAGTTGCGCAACTATGTAATAGAAAATACTTTTAAAAGATTCTGAATAGGCTGCCTTCATAGTATCTCAGTCCAAAGACTGAGATACTATGATGAATCACTAAATAAGAAATAAAGCAGACATATCCATAAACATTTGTTTGCCTACTCCTTTAGACACTGCAGACTGTAGATTTCTACATATATTTAATTATGTAAAAAAACTGGAAGGACTGTGTGGGTGGCTGACAAACTGAAGAGTTATTCTATTCTAGCCTTGCCTTTCCCTCCTGTATTTTGCTGCACTAATCAATTAGTTTGATGCCTAGGTAAAAAAAAGCTTAGTATTATGTGCCGCCTCTCATAAAACACTGATAATTCTCAATGTCTCAGGTGTGGTTCTTTAACTCTTGCTTCCAAAAGTCACAAAATCAGGTCAATTAATCTTCCCCAGCATTATAATTCTTAAATATAAATGAGCTGGGTAAGAAGGAGCAGCACACATACATTCTCCAAAATACAAGCAAAATTATCAGTGCTTTTGCTCGCAAGACTGTTAGTCTAGATTCCTTACTGTTCATAATATTCAAAAGGTTGTACACCGAAGTAATTTGCCAACAAAACAAGTATTTTCAGTTCAGCTGCATCCTCATGAACAAGCAGCACTGAATTAAAAAAAAAAAAAAAAAAATGTAAGAAAAGAGCTAGGGCAGGAGAAAAAAAAGCCAGGGGTCTATGCAGGGAGCTAAAGCCATGGACAGTTCAATTAAGATGACTGGATATACAGAAAACTAGCAATTAATCCCCAAAGGCCAAGCAAGGCCCACAAGCAATTCTCTGTGCAAACCTAGCCAGATGCACCCTTCATTTGGGATTTCTGCCGAAGAAAAGTGAATTTAGTCTTGGCCATCAATGCGCCTGTTTAGAAGCCTGATGCAGTGAATCAGTGCATCCCTTGGCCACCTTATCAATATGCTCAAGTGCAGCTAGCACCACCCACAGCTACGTAAAACTTGGAAAAAAATAAATTGCATATTAGAGATGAGCCAAAGCCCTGTATCTGGATTTTAGGGGTTTGGGGAAACTAGGACTTGAAACCAGCTCATGCAGGCCCTGATCCAGCAAAATACTTAAGCACGTGCTTAATTATAAGCATGTGAATAGTCCTCTTAAAGTACATGGGATTATGCATGTGCTTAAAGTTAAACATGTGATTAAGTACTTCGCTGATTGCAGGCCTTATGGTTTTGCTATTCCAAAACTTGACCAACAAGACTCAGCAAAAGCACTGCTGGTTTTATCCATTACTAGATCATCAAAAGCATCAAGAGACACAACAAAACCAATTCAGGGGTGCGCAGTAAGCTGTGGCTGCTTCAGACTCACCTTTTTGATAATGGCATCTCAAAAATGAAAAGCAAATGTAAGAATGGAACATTTAAAATATTTGGAATTTTTAAAATTATTTATTTATAGTTACAGACATGATAAAAGGCAAAACTCAAAAGCTCTGAGTACATCACTATTACTTAAAAATCATGTATGTTATACAAACATGTCAGCCCTATCCTCTTTCAAAAGAAATCAAGATAACAGAGGAGATAATCATTCTTCAAAAGTAAATTCACCACAAATGCAAGATTCATCTAAGCAACCTACTAGATGGCAAAATGATCATTTCTTGTAGGAAAAAAAAATACAGAGATGGACATACATCACTGCTAAACGTGAACCAGCATAACTCCCCCACTTGGGCAGTTGGGATTTTCATATCATTCCTCTGATGGCTTCTCCAATCTGTGATTATTAAAACAGAAAAATTTCTTGAATGTTCTGTATTATAAATTGCAACCTCCTTTCCTCTCAAGACAAGAAAGAGCCTCAAGAATCTTATTTTGTACGTTAATAAATAAATGTTTAACCTTAGGTATTACCAATTCCTGCAATGTGACTCATCAGTGGTATGATATGTTTTCCTCCCTTTGCCCATTCTTTAAGTAATATTGTAGGTGGGGCAGGCAGCACTGGCTATGATAATGGGTATGTTAGGCAACCTTAATAAGACCCTGTTTCCAGCTGCTTGGAACCTCGGCCAAACTTTATCTATTTGGGCTGAATTTTCCATGCTGGATAACTGTTTCAGCATGGAAAATTCTGTTGGGGGGGAGAGGACAACCTTCCCTATCTGGCCCTCCATATGGTTTTGCAACCCCACTGTGGCTCTTGGGCCAAAAATTTTGCCCACACCTGCTCTGGTGCCCCCGTACTCCGCAGCAGAGATTTGGCAAGGAGAGTCCTTTGTGTCAGGAATGTGCCTTTTTCCTGTTCCCTGGAAAACCACACAAATTTGGTCATGTTAGAAGCCTCTGAAAAAAACTGGAATCTGAACTTGCTCGGTAGCTGGGGTTGGGTGAGGTGGAGACAGGCACAGGAACAAAGAATGTCTCTCTCCTGTGCTCTCAGTGACCCCTTGGCTGACACTTAGGCAGTTTGGAGGAGAAAGCCATCTGCTTTAAATGCACATGGGACGAAAAACAGACCAAGGGAAGGGAAAGGACTAGTTTAAGACAAGTTGTCTGGTAAGACTAGCATTGGAGGAGGAGAGAGAAACTGGCTTGGACGCTAGGAGAAGAATGACTGGGAGCCAATGTGGGATATTGTTGGGGGAGAGCACTGACTGCATGAAGAGCTGGAAGGAGTCTCAAATTGACTGGATAAGGAAACTACGTTTGTGTGTTGAGACAGGGAGCAAAACTGGAAGTCAGTGGGGAGACTGGGACTTAACAAGCCTCAAGGGGGAAATGTAGGATTGGCTGGGGCTGGATATTGGTACTAGGATGCCCAGACAAGCTTAATTCTGGCTTTTTCCTAGCTTTTGAGTATTTGACTTTAAAAATCATTGTTAAGTTTGCAATGTTGTTTGTACGTGTAATTATTACGTAGCATCACTATACAATGGGTGAACTATGCTAAACAAAATTTTAGCTAAGCTAAATCGGACATTAAAAATAGTTTAAAAACAAACTTTGTTTATACTTGATGTGAATGCACTTGCCAAACTAACGTTAATTAATCCTATTAAGGATTTCAACCATGTATCTGAGAAATTTCCAGATTAATTCATATTATGTCAAGGATCAGGAACACCACCAACTTGAAGTCTATTTTTTATTCCCTTTAAGTAACTAAAGAGTTAGAGTAGTTTCAGACATGACACTTCTGTCCCTCTGTCATTTTTTGTGGTTTTACAATCACATTTTATGTTAAAAACATTTCGCCCCCTAATGCTATATGAAAAACCCACATAAACAAGGGAAGCCAATTGACTATACTGTATATACACAAGGAACAGAGTGAAACTATACAAAAATTGTTGTCAAATGCATGAGGAGGACAAAGTACACTCTCTTCACTTAGTCATCTAGCCATTACAGAAAAAAAATCTGCTATTTTTGCAAGTGAGGCTTTTGAGCCTAGGATTCCCTTTATGAATTTTAGGGACATGTTTTGCCATTCTTTCCATGGAAAGCCATGTGTCAGTCATAGGACAAAATAAGAGTGGTGAATGTGGTCCTAGATTGTTTGTTTGTTTTTATTTGGCTGTACCAGAAAATAAAATAAGATTGACATGCATGTTTTTCAGACCACAACTGTAAAAATGAAACTATAAATCAATAGAAACAAGACATTTTAATTTCAAAGGTACATCTGTTCAGTGGTGAAAAAGGATTACAACACTTTTAGAATTATGCTACACTAAGACAAGTCTTCGCAAAATCAGAGCCTTCAAGTGTTTAACTGAAACCAACAGGACTTACTCATGTACACGAGGCTATGCACATGCATAAATCCATGCAGAATCAGGGCCACATATACCAAGACTGTTACTGTCCAGTTCTCTAAATAGCTACCTTAAGCTATTCTTCTGCTTTCTTTTGAAGAACAAGCATTCACAGTGAAAACAGTAATCAGTTCCCAACCAGAACCATACTATCAGATGCCCTGTAATGCCTAAACAAGCATCTTGAAATCACACTGTACATCAGGGATGTTCAAACTTTTTGCCCGAGGGCCACATCGGTGTTCAAAATTGTACGGAGGGCCAGGTAGGGAAGGTGGTACCTCCCCAAAAAGCCTGGCCCTTCCCCCTCTCTGATCTCCTCCCACTTCCTGCTCTCTGACTACCCAGCTCAGAACCCCTGCCCCATCCACCCCCCC
>ML677339.1:18371558-18400611 GCA_007922305.1 Dermatemys mawii | reverse complement strand
ACCTCCACAGGACCCCTCCCACTATTCAACCCCCCCGCCCCCTGTCCCTGACTGTCCCGACCCCTAGTCAAAACCCCTGCCCCCTGGGACTCCCACCCCAAATCCAACCTCCCTGTTCTCCGTCTCCTGACCGCCACCCAAGACCCTCTGCCTCTATCCAACCCCCTGCCCCCTTACCATGCTCCTCAGAACAGCGTGCCAGATATGCTGCCGCACAGCCCCACCCCCCAGAGCACTGCTCATGAGGTGCGCTGAGGCTGGGAGGCGGGAGGGAGGGCAGCTGGCCTCCCCAGCCGGAAGCTCGGGGGGCCAGGTCATAGTTCGCCCACCCCTGCTCTACATATTAATGCTCTCATTTCTAAATAAAAATATCAGAGATGCTCCTTTTATTCCTTGTTGGAATAAAGAAGACCATGAAGTATACAATACTAAACAGTGTGTGGTAACTGAGCATTTTATAGCAAATAGAGTGAAGATATTCACAATAACCTTCAATAATCAGCTGAACAATTTGTGATAAAACTACACACAATATATTCAGTATACATGCATAAATCTAAACATTATGAGAAGGATGAGAAGGTGTGTAGTAAACATAGGATATTTTATTAGTTCAAGTTGGCAATAAACCAAAACCTTCAGTTTTCCATAGAAGCTGGAGAAAGTTTTAGTTTAGTAAGATTCTATGGCAAGGTGACTTTGGCATTGTCCTATTTTTCTGGATTCCAAAAAACTCTGAATTTCCTTTTCTCTATCAAAGTACGTAACAAGGACCAGCTGTAGATTAAGCACTTGTCTCAATAAATAATCAATAACTCATTACAATGTACTTGCTTCTTATGAGATCCTGCTAGCAAATCATCATTATGTACCATTCACCACTTGCAAGAGTTGATATTTGAACCAGAATCATTTATTTTCACTCCTGTATTTAAGATGGTTTACAGGACTTCCAGTTATACCAACTGGAAAAGATTGGAATACAATTTCAATTTTTTGATAGACTTAAGATGTTTGAGTATTCTCGTGCCACTGTAGCAAAGGCATTTTCACCGCAGTTCTCCCTTCCTTTCTTGTTCACATTTTTAAAGTATATTAGCATGATCATGTGACTTGAAGGCAGTTCCCCCGGGGCAACACGCATCCAAAATGCAATAGATTTGTGGTGGTAACATCCAAGCTGCCATACCAATCTACTGAACAGAGTTTATTTACAAGAGGTATATGGTATTTCAGTTTTTCACAGAGACACGAGTCTATTTTTCAATGGAATAACAAAGAGAAATTTCATATTGCTTAGACAGATCTTACCCTTCATCCATAACTTATATCAAACACAACTTTGTTTTACAGAAACTGAGGATTTTATTCATAGAAGTCATTTGTCAAATTTCATAGCTATCCCTCCTCTCTCAATCATGCTGACCACCTAGTGATACTCCCACAAACGAAGCAGAACTTCACAGCCCTTGTCCCAAAAAGGATGTTAAAACGATTCAAAGTCAGCAATATCTTTAGAAACTTGTGAAAGTGAGTTAGTAAAGCAAACAGGAGCTCTAGAATATTGATTTGTTTATATAAAATCATTTCCCCCTCAAGTCCTACAAGCCTTGAAAATCCCTCACTCCTCTTCCACCAAGATCTATACATCACCAGTCTTCTGACCAAGGAGTTAGATAAAATTCCCTCCCAACACAGTAACATTTTTCTTGAATTAGGCAAAGGAATAGCTTCTCTCTCTATACCACTTACAGCTTGGGGACAAAACATGAGTTGGAATTTCAACTTAGGTAGAAACAACTTGCAAGATGGCCATGCTAGCTTGTGCAATAGGTTCCCTTTCCCGCTCCCCATTTCACTAAGTTATTCCAATACACTACCAAGTATACTTTTAAGGTGGACTGCATTGTATCAGAGATGATCAAAAACTACATACTAGAAAACATACAGGAATTTAGTCAACCACGTAACTTACCATCTTTGTTCAGCCATTGCTTTCTTTGTCTATAGAGGAGGAGTTTGTTGTGGACATATGGCAAAAGAAGCTTGACACACCAACTCTCCACACCAAGCTTGTTTTCTACCAGGACTATAGGGCTCCGATTATACCTGGCTTCAGGACAAGGTATTAACCCAATTTCATCTCTTAAAAATAAACACAAGTAAAATATAATTAGACTACTTATTTGCTTTTACCAATTATTATTCTAAAGTTAACAGTCTTCCCACTTCTCCCATTCCACTTAGAAAACGGGGGAAAAAATATGGGCTGATTTCTGTCTTATCTCTGCCTACCTTCTTGGTTCTTGAAGACAGAACCTGGAAACTTCCCAGATATCCCACTTAAATATGCCTTCCTAACTAAATGCCTCATGCAGCAAAATTAATTTCACAAATAAGCTTCAGACTCTATGAAGAGGGCAATGTGGTAATTTTTACCAGCTACATTAAGTAAGTTGACAATGTGAGGACCTCAGACATCTACAACAGAGCCCATAACTATCCCCTTATCTTGTTTTTCTAAAAGTGCTAGGCCGCTCAGATCTTTGAAGTGATCTAGCTGGGCAACTGGATTCAAAGATAGAGCTTTGAATCCTAGAGTGCGTAGTCTCCACAGGCTGCATCTCTATTCCAGGATATGAAAATTAGATGTGGCCCTCGAGTGAACTTTTGCTAACCTTGCACCGAGGTGTGTGTGTATATTATATATATTCCTGACTTCAGCTGGAGACCGAGTTATATACTATTTAGTCTTAGCCCTGATCTACACTACAAGTTTAGGTCAAATTTAGCAGCGTTAAATTGATTTAACCCTGCACTCGTTCACACGATGAAGCCATTTTTGTTGACTTAAAGGGCTCTTTAAATCGATTTCTGTACTCCTCCCCGACGAGGGGATTAGCGCTGAAATAGACATCGCCAGGTTGAATTTGGGTTAGTGTGGACGCAATTTGATGATATTGGCCTCCAGAAGCTATCCCAGAGTGCTCCATTGTGACCGCTTTGGACAGTGCTCTCGACTCGGATTCACTAGCCAGGTAGACAGAAAAAGCCCTGGGAACTTTTGAATTTCATTTCCTCTTTGGCCAGCGTGGCGAGTCCATCAGCACAGGTGACCATGCAGAGCCCAACATCACAGGAGACCATGAAGTCACAGAATCGCAAAAGAGCTCCAGCATGGACCAAATGGAAGATGCTGGATTTGATCGCTGTATAGGGAGACAAATCAGTCTTTTCGAATGTAGTTCTGCCAGCATGAAATGTCAATATTTTTGCCAAAGTCTCCAAGGCCATGATGGACAGAGGCTACAACAGTGACCCGCAGCAGCACTGTGTGAAAATTAAGGAGCTCAGGCAAGCGTAGCAGGAACCCAAAGAGTCAAGTGGACACTCCGGGTCAGAGCCCCATAGAGCCTGCTTCTATGATAAGCTGCATGCAATACTAGTGGGGGCCCTTACCACTATCCTACCCGTCTGTGGACACCTGCAAGGCAGGAGTCTCATGCAACAGGGATGAGGATTTGGGGACGCGAAGATGAGGATGACGACGAGGTTGAGTATATTCCACAGCAGGCAAGCGGAGACACCGTTCTCTCCGATAGCCAGAATCTTTTTACCATCCTGGACCCAATCCCCTCCCAAGGCGGGATCCCGGACCGTGAAGCTGGAGAAGGCACCTCTACTGAGTGTACCTTTGTAAATATAATACATGGCGTAAAAGCAAGCGTTTTTAATAATTACTTTGCCCAGAGGACTGGGATGCATTCGTGGCCAGCAAAGCTACTGGAAAAGTCTGTTAATGTGTCTGGAGATGGAACGGAAATCTTCCAGAGACATCTCCATGAACTCTCCTGGACGTACTCTAAAAGTTTTCACAGAAGGTTACTGGAGAGAACAGCCTTATTCCGTCCTCCACGGTAGGACACTTTACCATGCCAGGCCAGTAGCAAGTAGTCTGGTATCATTGCATGAGAAAGCCTGGCAGCATATGGTCCCATGTTTGCTGACATTCAAGCAACATCCATTCTTTATTTCTCTGTGTTATCCTAAGGAGAGTAATATCATACATGGTCACCTGGTTGAAATAGGGGACTTTAATTAAGGAGGCATTCAGAGGTGGCCATTCCTGCTGGGTTGTTTGCCTGTGGCTGTCAAGGAATCCTCCCTGCCGTTAGCCACAAAGTGGGGGTGTGGGCGTTCATGCTGAGCTGTTTGCATTTGGCTAGGAGAGATCTTTTCTGATACCAGCCATACAGTAGAGGGAAGGGTGAAGTGATCATCTCAGAAAATTGGATGGGGGGGGGGGGAGTAGTTGGGTTTCTGCTGCACGTTAAGCCAAAAACCGCAGCACCTCCTTTTAAATGGCCAAGTCAACAAAGCTTTGCTTGGTATGGAAAAGGAAGGCACTGCTTTTTGAAACCATTCCCACGTTCAAGCAGCCAAAAGACTATTGCTTACCATGGCTGTCTGCAAGCCAAATTCTGTTGCCCGGCTCTGCGCGTGTGATCTCTCGCACCAAACCCGCAGGCACTCAATATAAGTTGTAAAATGCCACCTAGTACATGTGCTCTGTAATGTGAATAGTTTGGTTCACTGTGAAAGAGTATACCCAGTGTTTAGTATTTAAAAAGATATGTTTTACAGCTCTCCCTTTTTTCCCCTCCCACATGTGAAAATGTTTCAACCCTCCCCCTCAAATTACCATCCCAGAGGCTAGTGCAAATAAGGCAGTGAAAAAATGCACGCGTGATGAAATGTTCTTTGAGCTCATGCAGTCCTCCCGCATGGAAAGAGCTCAGCAGGTGTGGAAACAAACAATGTTACAGTCCAGGAAAGCAGCAAGGGACGATCGAGAAGAGAGGTGGCGGGAGCACGATGAGAGCAGGCAGGATGCAATGCTGCAGCTACTGCGGGAAATCAAACTTACATGCTCTGGTGTCTGGTAGAGCTGCAGGAAAGGCAGCAGGAGCACAGACCGCTGCAGCTCCTGTGCAATCACCGCCCTCCTCCCCAAGTTCCATATCCACCTCCCCCTGACTCCCAAGAACACTGTGGGTGGAGGGGGAGGCTCCAGGCATCCAACCACTCCACCCCTGAGGACTGCCCAAGCAACAGAAGGCTGGCTGGCATTCAGTAATTTCTGACATGCAGTGTGGCCCTGTCCTTCCCTCCTCCACCACCCCACCTGGTGCTTCCTTCCTCCTCCACCCCTCCCGTGCTACCTTAGCAGTTATCCCCCTATTAGTGTGAATTAATAAAGAACGCATGATTTTGAAACAACAATGACTTTATTGCCTCTGCAAGCAGTGACAGAAGGGGGGAGGGCGGTTGGCTTATAGTCAAGTATAGGGGACCAAGGGGCCAGGTTTTCATCAAGGAGAAAAACAGAACTGTCCCACCGTAGCCTGGCCAGTCATGAAATTGGGTTTCAAGGCTTCTCTGATGCACAGCACGTCCTGGTGTGCTCTTCTAATCTCTCTGGTATCTGGCTGCCCGTAATCAGTGGACAGGCAATTTGCCTCAACCTCCCTCCCCACCATAAATGTCTCCCCCTTGCTCTCACAGAGATTGTGGAGCACACAGCAAGCAGCAATAACAATGGGAAATATTTTTTTGCTGAGGTCTATGAGTCAGTAAACTGCACCAGCCAGTCTTTAAACATCCAAATGCATACACTATCACCATTCTACACTTGCTCAGCCTACAGTTGAACCGCTCCTTACTACTGTCCAGGGAGCCTGTGTATGGCTTCATGAGCCATGGCATTAAGGGGTAGGCTGGGTCCCCAAGGATAACTATTGGTATTTCAACATCCCCAACAGTAATTTTCTGGTCTGGGAAGTAAGTCCCTTCCTGCAGCTGTTCAAACAGACCAGAGTTCCTGAAGATCGCAAGCGTCATGTACCTTTCCCAGCCATCCCACATTGATGTCAGTGAAACATCCCTTGTGAGCCACAAGTGCTTGCAGCACCTTTGAAAAGTGCCCTTTGCAGTTTATGGCTGCCAAGGTGGTCCAGTCCCAAGATAGTCCCGATTCCACGCATTCTGCTGATATGTGTTCTGTCTATCGCCCCACCATAGTTAGGGAATCCCATTGCAGCAAAGGCATCTACTATGAACTGCACATTTCCCAGAGTCACTACTTTGGATAGCAGCAGCTCGGTGATTGTGTTCACTACTTTGCATCACAACAGCCCCCACAGTAGATTTACCCACTCCAAATTGATTCCCAACTGACCGGTAGCTGTCTGGCGTTGCAATCTTCCAGAGGGCTATTGCCACTCGCTTCTGAACTGGGAAGGCTGCTCTCATCTTGCTATTCTTGCACTTCAGGGCAGGAGAAAGCAAGTCACAAAGTTCCAGGAAAGTTCTGGAACCACTGGGAATCATCCCAGACCTGCAACACTATGAGGTCCCACCAGTCTGTGCTTGTTTCCCAGGCCCAGAATCAGCGTTCCATGGCATGACCCTGCCCCATTGCCACCAGGATGTCCAAATTGCCAGGGCCCATGCCTTGAGAGCAGTCTGTATCCATGTCCTCATTACTCTCATCACCATGCTGCCATCGCCTCCTTGCCTTCTTTAGCAGGTTCTGACCCTTGCAGACCCTCTGATTCTATTAATCTAGCTAGACAAGACAAAGGAAGTATTTTACATCATTTAATATGTCGGGAACTCAGAGAAACTGAATTGAGCAAGGTCACATAAGAAGTCTGTGACAGAGCCAGCAATAGCATCCAGATTTCCTGAGTTCCAGTCCAGTGCATGATCACAAGCCAAGTACTGCAAATTAATTTTGCCTAGAAAACACTGGTCAAGACTTCAGTTGGACAAAGCCAAAATCTGGACAGCAGAATTATGACAAGGATAGTTCCCAACTCTCTGGGGCAGACAAGGTATTCCTCTTCACCAGACATCAGTGGCGACCTAGTTGAAGAAAGCTGTTGATGCCTGCAACCCTATAGAGCTGGGGATGAGGGGTTTGGGCTGTGGAAAGTTCTCAGCGCTGGGGCAGAGGGTTGGGGTACAGGGGTGAGGGCTGCAGGGTGGGGCAAGGAATGAGGGGTTCAGGGTGATGGAGGGGACTCTGGGCTGAAGCAGGGGGTTGGGCTCTGGGGCAACAGATTGGGGCACAAGGTTACCTTGGGCAGCTCCCAGTCAGCAGCATAGCAGGGATGCTAAGGCAAGTTTCCTGCTTGTCCTGGCACCGCAGACCAGGCTGCATCCTGGAAGTGGCCAGCAGCAGGTCCAGCTCCTAGGTGGAGGCATGTAAGTGACTCTGCACAGTTCTCACCCGCAGGCACCCGCTCCCAGCCAACTGGAGTTCATAACCGATGCTCAAGCAGCATGCAGAAGCCCCCAGACCCTCCCCAGGACCCAGACCTGCTTCTGGCTGTTTCCAAGCGCAGGGCAGCGCAGCGTCAGAACAGGTAGGGACTAGCCTGCCTTAGCTGGGCAGCACTGCTTATGGGACTTTTAACGGCCCAGTCGGCGGTGCTGATGGGGCTGCCGTGACCCAGAAGTTTGAAAACCACTGCCAACATCACCAAAATTGCTGGACAGGGCACCTCTTTGTAAAAACTAAGGCCCTAATCTTGCAAACATTTAATTGTATGCATAATTTTGCTGATGTGAGCAACCCCATTTGGCTTCAGTGGAACTTCTGGTGAGTAATATTATTCACAAGGTTAAATATTTGTATGTCTGGTGGCAAATAAATACATTTTACAAGTTATACAGATGTTCAAAAAATAGAACATGATATGCTGAGACAGTTAGCCTCATTTTCTTTAGTGAAATATGACTCAGCAAAACAAGTCAACATGAACCTTAGGTTGGATTTTTAATTACAAGAGAAATTAAAAGTAAGTTTGCCTTAAAAAAATATATATATATACAAACTTTTCCTCTTAACTAAAAACCCAGTATGATACAACAACTCAGTTTTACATTCAGCTTAGAACTTTACTTTACTTTTTATAGTCTCTTGGTGAATTTAGTGCCCAAGAAACCTACCTGAATTCTCGAGGGGGTGGAAGTTGATCTACCCAGATTGAAAGGCCCATCCACTCAACCGTGTAAGGATCAAACGTTCAAAAAAGAAGAGTACTGGATGGGGTCACAAAGCAGAGAACCCTGGATGCTGCTGCTGCACTGTTAAGGAGTTGGCGGATTCTGTCCAAATGTGTGAAGAGGGTAGGAAAAGAAAGAAGATGCCACAATCACTGATCACCCACCCTGTTGAGCATCACCCATCCATTAGTCCAGGGAGTTATCTTGGCCAATGCCAAGGTTGAACTGAAGTCTTATAACTTTGTGGGGCCATGGATGGATTATGCAGAGTTGCAAAGAAAAATGCAGCCAGAATCTCAGCAGAAGGTTCTGGAGGAGTCAGAAGATGGGCTGCAACCTGGCAGATTGGAAGTAGGCATGTTCCAGGGTCTCCTTCTTACAGCAAAATGGGTACGCATTGGGGGCATCTGTGAACCATGTCAACCATGTGCCCATTTTCACCTTAAGGAGCCAACTTGAAAACCTTGGACACAGAAGTCCCTTGTTTATCTATAGAAGAGATATAACAGCAGCAGCAGCTTTCCCACATTGTCCCACCAAGAAGTATCTACCCTGATCAGCAGGTATCACACTTAATAATTCTGTTAGATCAGTATCAAAGCATACAAACTTTTACTTCTAACCTACTTTTCTCCATGAAGGAAGATAGCAACAGCAGCACATTTTTATTGAATAAGCGTTTGAGTTTGCTACCACTGAAATCAAAGGGAATTTTGACAACGTAGAATGTGATAAGAAGAAAAAGCCCTTCCTTGGGTCGCACCTAAACATTGACTGTTTACAGTGCATTAATGCCTCACACCCCTAAAGGGAAAGCTTATGGCTAAATCTAGTTTTTAAAATACTTATTTTTGACAGCACTCATATGCTACAGTTTAAAGCCTGGCTACCTGCCAAGGCTGCTAGCCACACTTATGCAATCCTAATGATTTCTTTCACCCCGAAGAGAGTTATTGTAGCCGTGATGATCCCAGGACATTGGAGAGACAAGGAACATGAGATAGTATCTTTTACTGTACCAATTTCTGTTGGCGAAAAAGACAGACTTTTGAACTACACAGAGCTTCAGCCCTAATCCTACTATTAATAATACATGAGTGGACCCCTGAGCCAGACAGAGTCCATTACACAACTGGGGCCTCAAGGCACTGTCATTTCAAAATTTAGATTTCTTTAACATTATCAAACACTAAAAGGATGTTTCCATGAATTTACACACAAAAAAATCCAGTGGAAGACTTTTTCCCCCTTAATACACAAATAAACTCTTTCATACTACATTTACAAATAATGTGAGGCCCTGGGATGAAACAGTCCAAGAGACCTTGCCAATCAAACAGATTAAAAAACAATAGTGGAAACATCTGATTTTTATAGCATGTCTATCATCATGGCAAGTAAGACCCACACACAGTCCCAGAAAGAGATAATTCTCTACTATCCAGGATGAGCAAATAATAACAACCAAAACTATAATAGGCAGAAATTACATATTCCTAATGAAATAAATTCCTAAATGTAATGTGTCCTGTTTCAATAATCAGAGATGTTTTAATAACCGAGGCCAGGAAAAACATCCGAATAATAACCGGTCAGTGTCCCTTTAACCTTACCGACACTAGGCATATCGAAACTGATGCCACATAAGCCAAGTTTACATGACTGTGAAGGAAGTTAACCGAATTAAGGCCGGCGTCCAGATCCAGGGGCCAGCCACAGCGGACTTCATCTGTGCGACCTTGAGCGAGCCGGGTCCTTACCCCTCTGGAGCCCACTTTCCCCAGCTGCCACGCTCGGCTCGGCTCACCTCTGTGAAGCGCTCAGCGCCCCTCGCAGAGAAGATGCTGGGCAGGGAAAGTCTCACCGGCTGGTGGTCCCTGCCAGGGGTGCTCGTCCCACGCCGGGAAAGGGGGCTGGCGAGAGGGGCGGGTCACCCCCACTTTGCTGAGGGCGCTGTCCGCGGCAGCAGCGGCCCCTGAGCTGAGAGCCCTTCCCCTGCCCCTGCCCCGCACGGGACAAGCTGAGACCAAGTCGGCGCCGGGGTCTCCGCTTGGCCCCTGTGGGGCTGCGCCGGGGGAGCTGCCGCCCGGCACCCGCGCCTCTCCCCCCGCGGCCCGGCGAGTCCCCACGCCGCACTCACATGTGGGGGTTCCGCTTGAAGGCGTTGTTAAGGTCCTTCACCACCCGCTGTACCAGCACCGCCACCTCCTCCGGGGACTCGGCCATCTTCGGCCCCCGCCGCCGAGCGAGGCTGGGCTCAAGCGCTTCCGGGTCGGCGGCCCAGCGAGGAGGAACGAACCGCTCCCTGGCAACGGCGGCCACCCCGGTAGGGCGGCGCGGGCAGCGGGACAGGCGGGCTCGCCGTGCTCAGCCAGGTTACCCCCCCCCCCAGTTCTCCCCCACGCGCTGTAGCCTCCGCGCTCCAACGGCTGTAGGCAGCGCGACGAGGCTTTAAAAGAGCCGCGGAACCGCCTGGGCTCTTCCGCCAACCGCCCCGAGCCTGCGGGCCTCCCCTGGGTGTGCCTAGCGTGTCCTGGGTGGAGCTCGCCCTTGCACCAACCTGACACCGCAACCGCACAGACAAGGGCATGCGGCGGCTTGATGCGGGGATCCGGAGGAGACGGTTACTTTATGGAGCCTTAGAGTAGCTTTGTACAGACCATTAAAAACGCAACCTGTCCTGCGAAGGCGGGGTGTGGCGCACCCTGCAGCCCTCCCGCTGCAAACATCTCTGTGCTCATGTTTGCAGACATGAGTAGTCCCCTTTAAATCAGTGGGGTAGCTCGCGTGGGTAGGGTTATTAAGCATAAGCGTTTGCAGCAGTCCTCCTAGCTCTTGCAACGCTTGTTTCAAGCGTGCTGGTTTTATGTTTCACACGCAGGCTTGTGGTTTTGGGTCTTCTTTCCCAAGCTGTTTAAAGGAGACTTGAGGGGAATGACAGCTATATAATCAGCAAACTGAGACCCCTCCGAATATGCCCTTAAAATTAGTTCAAAATATGACTTGGCTGGTCTGTCTGTTTTGCTGACTTTAAATGTCCCTGATTGTGCTGCTAGTTGAGAATTCTTTTAACTAGCTCAGTGGTTCTCAGACTGTGGGCTAGGACCCAAAAGTGGGTCACTAACCTGTTTTAATGGGGTTTCCAAGGCTGGCATTAGACTTGCTGGGACTGAAGCCCAGCCCCACCACCCTGGGGCCAAACCCCAGGTGGCAAGACTCTGGTCATGGGCTCCCACACCTGGGGGTGAAGATCAGGCTTTGGCTTTCCCCCCTCCCTGACCTGGGGCAGTGGGGTTCAGACAGGCTCAGGCTTTGGTTATCCCTGACCCCTTGGGTCGTGTAGTAATTTTTGTTGTCAGAAGGAGATTGCGGTGCAATGAAGTTTGAGAACCCCTGAGCTAGGTAAATCTGTCACTTTAAAATCTTACTTAGCATACCAAATAGGTCAAATAATGTTTGTAATCTTTCGATTTTTTAAAAAAAGTTTGACAATAAAGTTTATTTTTCTACGTGTTTATTCTTAATTTAGAAAATATTAAACATTTTACTGGGATGTAATAGAAACAAAGGAGTACCTTTTGTTTACTTCTCTGAGAGCTGTAGTGATAGAAATAATTGGATTGCAGATCACGTGCTTTTTGTGTCAACAGCTTATATTGGCATCACAGTGACATTTACTCAAGGAAGGAATTCATAGGTTGCTGTAGTAAAATATATTGAAAGTGCTAGCAGTCTTATTAAAAAAGAGAAAACCTGTTAATTTTTATAGGATAGAATCTTAATATATACTGCTCTGGCAGACATTACCAGAAGGCACCGTTACTGTTGGACCCATTCTGTGCATGACAGACTCAGAATTTGAACTCTCTTCTTGCTGGCCCTGGCCCTTAAATATTAAAGGGGTGGGATTTTTGGTGGTGGTTTATCTCTGTTCTTTATAACATTTTTGTACTTTACAAATCTTTTATGATTTTTTTTTCTGTTCAGGGCATGGTGTAAATAACACTAAGCATTACTTTATCTGTGGCCACTTTGCATGCAGTTCCACTACAATCAATCTCTGTAAGTACAGTGTTGAAAAATATTATAAATTGCATTAATGAAATAATGTTGAAGACCTAAAACATTATAATAAAATATATCCTATACCTAAACTCAGCATTTTAAAACATGTTTAAAAAATATAAACCATTATCCAAAACACGAATCAGAAAAAACAGTTTGGTATCTATAAGTAAAAAATATTCTCACAAAACAGCCAAATAGTGTGAGTTCTGGGATTCTTGATAAGTACTCATAGACAAACTTCCTTTACTCCAAGATTTTCATTGGTGAAAACAAACAAAAAACACCCAATAAACAAGCAAACTTGCACTATGACAGGCATACCAGATGTCATGTTTCAGCCTACTTTTTATTGCCTCTCAAAAAATCGTAGGCTTAAATGTTGTCATCTTCTGAATTTGAGAATATGTCATTAATATTAATATAAAAGGCATATAAACTTGCTTTTTAATATGATTCATTTTCACCTTCTGGTCATTTATCCTCTTATTGCCTTGAGCTGTGTTATATTCCAGGCCATCCTGCCACAGGACACAAGTAACTCATTGTATTTAGAGTTATTCAGATCCTGAGAGAGAACATTTGGGTCTTGGCATGATAGCCCTTGAATCAGTTTCACACTTGATATACCATGTTGACTGCATTGTCCACTTGGCGTTGAGATCACTTGTGACTGTATTTAATTCCCTTCCTTTCCTGCTGGTGTTCAATGGTCAGTCCAGTTGCTCACGCAAGTCAGTAACCCATACAGGTCAGGCATACGCACAGAAACTAGCATGATAGGCTACCCTATTTTGGAACTCCACAAATATTCCTAAACGCCAGGACCTGATCCTGCAAACACACACTTAAAGTTAAGCATGTATGAATAGTCCCATTGACTTCAAGTTAAAGTTAAACAAGTGCATAAGTATTTACAGGGCTGAGGCATTAGGTGTAATGTGCACATAAGAACTTTTAACACAGCTTAATATGTTTTACATTAAAATCTTTGGTTACTGTTGTTTTAAAATAATTAACTGTTTTTTTCCCTTTCCTTCAGTTCTTTATTTGACATACAAACAAGCAACAGCCATGTTAATGCACTTGCTCATGTATGTATAAATCTAGCAATTTATACATTTGTTATTCTAATATCCAGTCTAATCCCTAAAACATAAGGGCTTAACTGTGCCCTCCGTTATACATGTATATCTTCAGAGAGAGTTATGCTCACTTATCTGAGGGTAGAACTTGGCTATAAATGAAGATTTTAACCTTAACTCTACACCACAAATCTATTGTATTTTGTTGTCATTTTCCAAAAATTATAACTTACTACTCTTATATATCCTGTAATGACTAAAATTGAATGTTATGATTAAATTAAACTTTAGTCCTCTTTATCATTTGAAAGCTTGCAATGTCGTCATCATCATCCTCTTCATCCTCACCATCACCACCACCAAGGCGACCTGGTAGACCTACCATATATTCCCCATCAGAAAAAAAGAGGAGGAGAAAGAGTCTAGAGAGAAAAAGGGCTCAATCAAGGATATGTATAAGAGAACAAATAGGAAGATGGATGTCACTTAGGGAAAGGCTTAATGTCTTCTCACATGCTGAAGTTGCCAAGTTTTTGCTGGACTTGTAAGTAATTCAAATGTCCTATATATTAAATATTGTTGTCTAAAGAGAAATGTGAATTTTGTCCTGATTGGTTTCTTTTTGATACTTTCATCTTATTTTGTAATATAGATATGACAGTTATGAAAACCAAGATGTACGCAAGGGATCAGAAGTGAAAATACAGGAAGCAGATGGAAACTCAACATTAAATGCAGAAGAGGATGTGCCAGAGACCTCTTTAACAGCAGGCACTGAAAGGTGACTTAAAATCTTTTTTAAAAAAATTTTCTCTTATTTTTTCACATGAAATTGTGTAAAAATAAATAGTCAGTGAAATAATTCCCATTCATGTGATCATTCCTCTAAACCAGGGATTCCCAAACTTGATTCGGAGCTGGTTCAGGGTAAGCCCCTGGTGGGCCACAGGTACGGCCACTAGCGGCTCCCAGTGGACACAGTTCGCCATTCCTGCGGCTGGGACTTCTTTTGTGTATTAACTTACGGCGTACAGTTCTCTTGTCCAAAACTTTAAAATCATGTGTGAATTCACTATGCAAAGTGTCTATACTAAAAGTTCAGAAGTCCAGTGTTTCCCATCTGAAGGCATGGTGGGTTTTTTTGGGTGGTTTGCTTTATTATTTTATATAATGAGATGATATAAGTAGCTGAGAAACTTGCATCTTGATTATGTGGTACATCCATGGTTTGCTGCAGGGTGAAGAATCTCAGGAAAGTAGAATTTTATTTTCAAGAATACACTACATTAAATGTTTCTGGTTTTGGCTAAATTTATTTAACAGATTTTCGTGTGAAGATTTAGAGGATGAATCTACAGATAGTTCAGGGGAAGAGTGTACTATTGATAATGAATATGACCTTTCTAAAAGGTAAGTAGTGTTTTAAGATACTATATTGTTGAGTTTTATATTTGGTATAACAGTGTATTAAAACTGGTAGTACTAATTTAAAACAGTCATATGTACTATTTGCTGTCCATCTAAGTTGTTTGCTTAATTGTAAATGTCACACACCTTGTTAGTGACTTAGACTAGTCTGACTCATAATTTAGCTTTCTAATTCTCATGCACTGAAGCTCTACAGGGTAGTGTTTTAATCTGCTCGCATTTAAATTAAAAAAACTAATTCATATTAAGCTTTCTAAAATCTTTTTTTTTATCTACATTTACATTTTTAAAAAACCAGCAACACCCGAACCCAGTTTTTTTCAGGGTCTAAATTACTCAGTGTGTCTTAATTCATGTGTTATAGTGTATTTATAATGCATGCTAATTGTCTGTTTTTGTTTAGTTTTTCTTCAGTTAAACACTTGAAAAATGTGTCTATAGCAGAGGATATATTGGGTATTACAGATGAATGTGATGATGGGTCACAAGGTGACTTTATTGAAACCTTTGAGGAGACACCTGATGCATCTTTGAATGACACCCAGGATATTTCTCATGAAAAAATTCACATTGTTTATGAACGATCCCTTCTTCAACTAGCCAAAAAAATTGTTATACCAAAATGTATGTTTTGTGCTGGTGAAGTTGATATTTCTCTACAGCCTGTTTCCTCCTGTGTGCATTTGATATGGGTGAGTAATATTTCTTATAAATCTCTCTTTCTTTGACTAATTCTCAATATGTTAATAGTAGTTTAATTTTCTCTGGTCCTGATCCTGCAATCAGATCAACATGTGCAGAGCCCTGTGGAATTTCACTGACTTAAATGAAACCCCATGCCTCCTGCACAGTATCCCTTTGGAATTAATTATTTCCACAAAGGTCAGCCCACATGGGTCTAATTGTAGGAGTGAAACCTCAGTGCTTATTTTTAGTATCCTCGAGCCTATAATTTGGTCAATAGTTCTCACTTGCTCAAGTAATCAAGTTGAGCCCAGTAGGATTACTCAGATGAGTAAGGACTACTTATGTAAGTAAAGGCATACAGGATAAGTCCCTATGTTTTCTGATGTGTGCTTTTCTATATCTTTTATTTTATCATATGTCATATCCTTTCTTTGAGTGGACATACTTAAATAGGGTCCAAAATGTATATATTGTAAAGTCAGGCTTTCAAAAAATTAAAGACCAATAAAAAAATATTTCTAGAATAAAAAAAATTAAATAAGCAAACATTATTCCTGCAGTCTCTTTGAAACCCTGGCGTTGCAACACTAAGAACTGGAAAGTGAAGGTGATTGTTTACAAGAAGCTATACAAATTCGTACATTTTTTTTTCATTGTTCCAGTTGAGAGATATGTAAACAGTAAATAAAAAGCATAAATAGTAATGAGTTTATTGGATTTCTAAAATTCTTTCATTTTTAAGGAGTTTATAGTAATATGTGTAAGATACTTGGTTATCAGTGTGTTGTTTTTTTAATTAAAAGTGCCCCTTAAAATTATCCATATAATTCTAGATCTAATTTTTAGTATTATGGCTTGTTATAATGCAAATAAGGACATAGTCTCACTTATTTCTTTTTGTTTTATTCTTTTGCTTAACTTTCAACACATCTAGAAATGTAGTTCAGGACATATAGCATTGGAATGGTCTTCTCAACCCTTGGTAAAAGGACAGACACATGCAGGAGACCTTGCTTTATCTGCTGCAATCATACTGTCAGGAAACAATTTTGGAAAAATTTCACAAATGGCAAACTTTATGAAATTAACATTCGTAAATGCAAGTACATTCTTCAGAATGCAACGTCACTTTATTGTTCCAACTATAGAAGCCTTCTGGTGTCGAATGAAGCAACACATTTTAGAGGAGCTACATGGGAAGGAAATAGTCATTATGGGTAAATAAAGTCTTTCAAAACGTAATTGTTCTTTGAATACCTCATCCAAATTTGTTCCTTGATTTTTTAAAAAATATTCTTACTACATTTATTAAAATAGGTAACCTTGATTTTATTCTCTCAGAATAAAACTTTTCTATTTAATTCTTAATGTGCAGGTGATGGACGCATGGATGGCCCTGGTCACTCTGCACAGTATTGTGTATACTCATTCATGGATTTAGAAACTAAACAAATTTTAGCTATTGAAATAGTGGATAAATGCAAAACACAACTGAACTCCCCATTTATGGAGAAGGAAGCCTTTAGAAGAGGATTACAAAAGTTGCTGGATGAACAGCTAATGGTCAAAGAAGTGGTTACTGATTCACACACTCAGATCTCTGCTTTGATAAGTAATTATCACTCTTAACTTTTTACTAAGACTCTACAAAACTCTGTAAGTTCAAGGCATACTGTTATATAGTTTAAGCCCAACATTTGACTTTCCTGAAAAATCATCTTTTTGAAAATATTCACTGGATTTTCAGTTTGTATTTTTAAAAAGAAATCCATTAGACCAATCACTGAAGAATTAAAACTGGTTCCATTTTTTGTGTGACTAGCGCAAAAAGAATGTTTACTAATGTTGCTGTCCACTGTTGGCTTCCTTTAGTTTACTACCTGGAGATCAAATTTCTTCCCTCAGAACTAGGAGTGCAACTCCCAGTGATGTCAGTTGGAATTGCCCATAGGTATTTGAAGAGAGAGTTTGGTCCTACCAGCCTGGATTTTGCTTTAAACAAATAAGTAATTATTATTCGCACAAGTAGTCCCATTGACTTCCATGAGACTATTTCTGAATTAAAGGATTTCCAGCATTTGAACTTAACACTGTTCACAAAACACTGCTGAACTAATCAGTGAAGATAGTGTATAAACAAGGAAATAAATAAAAAAACAGCATTTTAATGTCAGACTGTTAAATATGCAAGATAGAAAGAATCAATATTTACCTGATAGGAAGGACATAATCAGTAAGGAAAGACACTTCACTTTCAATTTTCTAAAAAGGTTTTGCTGGAGCTGGTTGAAAAATGATGAGGATTTCTATGGAATTTTTTGGCTTGTGGCAGAAATTCAAAAATTAAGAATGCCGCTGCACTATCCCGTGGAAGCTGTAGTTTGGTCTCCTCTGTGTAGTTCTCATTCTCCTCTGTGTACCAACAGTGAGACCATTTCACCATCCTTTGCAGTACTGACGTCTTCCTACTTGGACAGAGGAAGTGGATGTATTGTATCATAGGAGTTTCTGGCCATGGTGTGTTATGTGGTCTGTCTGAAAGTGTGGCCCATACAAGAGAATGGGGACATGAGGCAACCAAAATACATCTCCAAGGAAGCACTGCAGGAGCATTCCTAAATCAAGATATTTTGGTTTTCAGCCAAAAAATTGAAATTTTGTGTGAGAAAAAAATTTAGTCAAAAATACAATTTGCTATTGAAAAACATTTTTAACAGAGAATTTTCAACCAGTTTGCTTCTCTATTACTTTTCTACTATACTACTTTAATTATGTAACTAGAATTTGAGCTTAGTCAGATAACACAAAGGATAATATATTTCAAGCCATACATATTTCAAGGGTCAAAATTAGGGCTGTCAATTAATCACAGTTAACTCACGTGATTAACTCCAAAAAATTACTCACGATTAATCGCAGTTTTAATCACTACTAAACAATAGAATGTTTAATAGAATATAATTAAACAATTGACATTTATTAAATATTTTGGAAGTTTTTCTACATTTTCAAATGGTTTATTTAAATTTAGAACACAGAATACAAAGTGTATAGTGTTCACTTTATATTATTGTTTTTATTACAAATATTTGCATTTTATTGTAAAAATGATAAAAGAAATAGTATTTTTCAGTTCACCTCATATAAGTACCATAGTGCAATCTCTATTGTGAAAGTGAATCTTACAAATGTAAATGTTTTGGTTACATAACTGCACTCAAAAACCAAACAATGTAAAACTTTAGCGCCTACAAGTCCACCCAGTCCTACTTCTTGTTCAGCCAGTCACTAAGACAAACAGGTTTGTTTACATTTACAGGAGCTAATGGTGCCCACTTCTTATTTATAATGTCACCTAAAAATGAGAACGGGTGTTCACATGGTACTGTTATAGCTGGCACTGCTAGGTACTTACGTGCCAGATATGCTAAACGTTCATATGCCTCTTCATGCTTTGGCCACTATTCCAGAGGACATGCTTCCATGCTGATGTCGCTCATTTAAAAAAAAATGCATTAATTAAATTTGTGACTGAACTCCTTGGGGGAGAATTGTTTGTCTCCTGCTCTGTTTTACCTACATTCTGCCATATATTTTGTGCTATGGTAGTCTAGGATGATGACCCCTCACATGTCGTTCAATTTAAGAACACTTTCATTGCAGATTTGGCAAAATGCAAAGAAGGTACCAATGTGAGATTTCTAAAGATAGCTACAGCACTCGACCCAAGGTATAAGAATCTGAAGTGCCTTCCAAAATCTGAGAGGGATGAGGTGTGGAGCATGTTTTTAGCAGTCTTAAAAGAGCAACACTCCGATGCGGAAACTACATACCCGAACCACCATAAAGAAAATTAACTTTTTGTTGGTGGTATCTGACTTGGACGATGAAAATGAATGTCAGTCTGCACTGCTTTGTATTGTTACTGGGCAGAACCCTTCATCAGTATGGAAGCAGGTATTCTGGAATGGAGGTGAAGCATGAAGGGACCTATGAATCTTTACTGCATCTGGTACATAAATATCTTACAATACTGGCTACAACAGTGCCATGCGAATAGCTGTTCTCACTTTCAAGTGACATTGTAAACAAGAAGCAGGCAGCATTATCTCCCGCAAATGTAAACAAACTTCTTTGTTTGAGCAATTGGCTGAACAAGAAGTAGAACTGATTGGACTTCTAGGCTCCAAAGTTTTACATTGTTTTATTTTTGAGTGCAGTTATCTTTTGGTACATAATTCTACATTTGTAAGTTCAACTTTCATGATAAGAGATTGTACTACAGTACTTGTATGAGGTGAATTGAAAAATATTTTTTTTTCTTTTACAGTGCAAATATTTGTAATAAAAAATAAATATATTTGAGCACTGTACATTCTGTATTCTGTGTTGTTACTGAGATCAATATATTTGAAAATGTGGAAAACATCCAAAAATATTTAAATAAATGATATTTTATTATTAACTGAGCGATTAATCATGATTACTTTTTTATAATCACTTGACAGCCCTAGTCAAAATCCGTCCAAAGGTTCTGGTGATGTAAATCTTGAAAAAAATATCTTAAAATGGTTTGTAGATGTTGTCAGAACCCCCAAGTGGAATAACAGGTTTAATTTTTTTCTGTCGATATGCCTACACTGAAGAAAAAAAAAAGTGTGTTTGTTGGCTAACTCAGGTTAAAATAGCAGTGAAGGCACAGCAGCTTGTCTTTTTAATTTGGATTAGAAGCTTAAATTCAAACTCATTCTCTCCTGGAGACTTGAAATTAAGCTGTTAAAAACCAATGTCTTCACTGCTGTTAGAACCCAAATTAATATTGCACCTTTTTTTTTTTTTTTCCAGAGTAGACATATTTTACATTTTTGGGATACAGTGTCTAATGCAGTTGGAAATCTGTGATATCTCTAAAAATCATTGAAGTGCTGAGTCATGATAGATGCTTGTAAGTTGCAGGAGCTGTTATGTATAATTATGTAAACAATGTACAATAACTGATATTTTTACAAATAACTTTTCATATTGCTGTGCAACAAGGACTGTAAACTAAATTGTATTTGCTTTTATTTTAAATGGCATTATAAAATGTACTTTAAAAAAATTATATACTTTTCTGCTATCAGACATTTGTATTCATCAGACTTCTGTGCTTAACATTGTGTATTATCCAGGTGTGTTAAACTGCTGTAGTGAGCACTGAGCTTTAAATCAGTCGTGTTTTATATGCTGTGCCAATGTGCATCTGGGGAAAATTATGATAGATGAATTTGGAAAAAATAAAATGTTTAATTTCACATAGGAGCTATGAGTAAACTGAACAGCAATGAAACATTAATCTAATTATTATGTATTTTTTTTTATCCACAGCAAAGAAATTTCCCTGTGTAATCCATTCATATGACATATGGGGTGGTGCCAAAAATCTTGGAAATAAATTAATTGAGGTAACATTTCTCGGAGTACAGAATAACTATGTATTTTGTAGCTACTTGTAATAATATAATAAAATTTATCATAGTACATTCATAACTCAATATTTGGCTTAATATCTCAGGGGATTGATAATAAGATATAGAGTCTTTAACAGGTTCAAATCCAGCCCAGATCATTAGCATTAGACTGCTATCACTAATGGACATGTGGTCAGATCTGTGAAATATGTATGATGATCTCAGTTAATTTCTATGGGGCAGATCCGCAGCTGGTGTAACTTGTCATAGGTCTATTGACTTTTAGTACCACTGAAGTCATTGGCGCTATGGCAATTTACATCAACTTAGGATCTGCCTCTGTGTCCATAGCAGAAAAATCACCATGACTGATCCTATTTTTGCAGTTTCAGTATACAGGCAAAGAATGAATGCCCTGGAGATTAGTTAATCTCTCATTATTAGAGATGTTTTTTTAAATTGGGCACATCAGTTGGGCAATGTGGGAAAGCTTATATGTCCATTATCTGTGCTGTACTATTATTATCATAGTTTATACTATAGTATTGGCCAGAGGTGAAAGTAAGCTGGTATGCCCTGGTACGGCATACCGGCAAGAGCTGGTGCACTGTACCGGGGCGGATTGGCTTCCCCAGGCAGCAATTTAAAGTGCCTGAGGCTCCAGCCGTGGCCACCAGAACTCCGCTGTCGGAGCCCTGGGGAAGCGGCAGCAGGGCTTGGGCAACGAACTGCTACAGTTCCAGCCCCAGGCCCTTTAAATCCTGATTTAAAGCACCCGGGGAAATTAAAGGCCCCGCCTTTTCCAGTTGAGGCCCTGCCTCCTCCTAAAGACTCCAGAGTACTGTTAAGTCCTTTAAATTAATTTCACCCCTGGTATTGGCCAAAATTTGGTAGGTGCTGTACAGAATACAGGAAGTCAGTCACTCTCTCCCTACAGAAGTGTTTACTGTATATCATTTCAGTAGATAAGTAGAGGACACCCACACAGGTACACCATTTTGTTTTTAATAGTTATGCATGCCTTTATTTTTCAGGCTGGCAGACAGAAAGATTGTCGCCGTCTTTTACAGTGGTGTTCAGATATTGTCAATTATTTCTGGTTTTGCTGCAAGGAAGCAAATTCATATGAAAAATTTATTGTAAGTTGTAATTTAGAGTTACATTGTAATATTCCATTGCAATATTTTACTGCAGTAAATTACATTTTATTATCATGGTTTCTTAACATTGTAGGGAATGTGGTGTGGCTTAGTTCATCATGTGGTCAATGAACATCAGTGGGCTAGTGGAAACGGCATCATTGAGGGACGGTGCAAACATGGTCCTCAAATGGATGAAAGAGAAAAGGAATGGCTAGAAAAGGGAAGCAAACCTCACACTGAAATGTGCAGAATAATTTTGGATAAAAAGTTTCTGAGAAACATCCCATACTTTCTACAGTTTAGGTATAACGAATTTGAATTGTGGATGTTAGGCTGTCTTTGTTTCCTCCAAATTATTCTCTTCTCTTCCTACTAAAAATGAATGTAGACTGTGTGCCAAAAAAGGTAGTTTTGCATATATATACTAAATCATTCAAACTCTCATTTAGTAGTACTAAACCACGTAACACAGTTGAAGCTAAGTGAATTTTAAATGTAACATTTGTAACTTAAGAGGAAAAGTTACATGCTAATAAAAGGAAAAGTCTTTCTACGCTTTATTAATATTTATGTGCAAGTATAAAGTATATAGTGTGTTCCTGATAATTTTAGTAATATGTTAAAGATGTTTCTGAAAAACAAATCATATATTTATTTTTATAAAGATCCACATTTGACCTGGAACAGTTTCAGCAGCATGTGTATATGTATGCTCCCAAAAGATTTGAATACACCTATCCAGTGTACAGAGCAAGATGTTTTTTGGCAGCTATTGATTACAATATGCATTTGAACCGGCAAACCATGCACAATCAACAGAATCAGTTAATGTAAGTCTGTCACTGCACTAATCTACTGTTTCTTTTTTTTAGTTAATAGTTGCAGTTAGTTGTCCTTTGCTTTAATAAATGATCTTGTATTATTACCAACAGCATTACACACACAGACCAAATTTCTTGCTGAATTCAGGGAAATTATGCCAGCAAAGAATTTGTCTTTTTCTTATGTTAATACAAAGTTCAGGTTTCTACATAATTTGCACAAGAGAGAGAGAACACACAGCTAGAGATTCAGCACTTGGACAAGCGTGCTCAAAAAGTGCATGGTTCAGTCACATTCTCAGCCTGTAGTACCTAGTATGAACCTAAGATGCTCATTAAGAAGCTACAGAGAAGTAGTAAACACAACCAGTTGCTTTTCCACCTCCCTCACATGGTGTCTTTGTCGATCAATTTTATGCTGTGTTTGGGTCCCTTGCCCACAATCATGCCTTTACTCAATAATTGTTCAGCTGCAGTACAGAGAATCTGTACTACTTTTGACTCTGGAGAATGACCTAAAATTGTCTCAGAAAAGTCACTGCACATAGGCTTCGCTGCAGGAGTGGGGGAATGGGATATATGTGAATCTTCTGCCTTGTATCACTTGATGTCAATCTTTTCCTCAGTGTAAATTGGTGAAGCTCCATTCACTTCAATTGTAAACAAAAGGATAGACACTAATTACATTTTTGCAGGCTTTTAGGAGCTGATCTTGTAGCCCCTTTACTACAGAAATTTCCCCACAGAAGTTAGTGTGTGAGTAGAGTTTGCAGGATGGAGGCTTTTAATTTTATACATACTGATGGATGAAAACATGTATTTCTGTAATTATTTTGTATGTGATGTTTATTAAATTCAGCATTTTTTCTCCTAATAAAACATTTCTCTCCCTGTTTTATTTTTATAATAGATACCGTAGAATTTACCATAGGAAATCTGGAAGATGGACATTGGTACCCAAGAAAGAAAATAAGCATTATGTATATGTTGATGACATAATGGAGGAGATATTTCAGCGCCGTTTGGGGATTTAGCAAGAGATCCTGAAGGCGAAACCTCTGAAACCAAATATTTTAAGACTGATTGCAAAATGAATTACACTGACTAGCCTCCTTTCACAATAAAAAAACAGAAACAAAAAAAACTTCTCTAGGCTTATATTTATTGGAATTACCTATGGTAATGCTTGATTGTTTAGGAGGATATAGTTATTTAACCTTTTATGCTTGAGGGGCGGAAAGTGAACAATTTGTATCAGTATTAATAGGCATTTCTTGTGGGGCTGGTTTAATAGTCAAGTTATAATAACTTGCTAACCTTTTAATTGTGTACTTGTGTATGCACATACATGCTATAACTTTTTAATTTTGGGAACAATGTTTCTCAAAGACTAAAACTACTTTTTGATAAAAGTGATACACGCATTGTTTATGTATGATAAATTGTTTTCAGTCTGAGTTATATAATGTCATAGATTACAAACTTTTGTATTTATTTCAAATAATCATTGTCATTAAATAAAAGGATACTGTTAGGTCTGTTGGGCCCAAAATTTCGTTTACCTTAACTTTGTAATAGTTTGATAACGACTGTATGAATTTACATAGTGGTTTTCATCTTTGCTTTGTTTTACTAATATGTAATTAATCCTTACAATTCCTTTGTGGTTTAGGTGTTATTCTACTGGTGGGAAGCTGAGAGAGGAGTTAAGTGACTTGTCCAAGGTCACAGGGGGACTTGGTGTCATAACTGGAGCAATCTATCAAGAATTTCTGGCTACCAGTCTGGAATTTATACCTTTTCTCTAATGTGGCAGTTTCTTAAGATTTAAATTCTCTGTTTTCAGTATTTCATTTTGTATGTCCCTCTAAAAAAGTAATCTTCCTCTATATACAGATGACATTAGTTTGATTTTAATGTGATTTTTTTTTCCTGCAGGGGACTAGGGAGAGATGCTCAGACTGCACATTACTCATTTTAATTGTTCTATGAGCTAGTGCTCTACTAATATGAGGGTGGCCCCTTTCATAAATTGTAGTACACATACACACATATACTTAACATTTTCTATATATGAAACATGTTCTTTCCACATGGGTTTTGAGACTATAATTGTGTGGTCAGTCTGGAAAGGGTGTGTTTGAAGCCCATGAAAGCTTTGGAATGTCATACTATGGTAGGGCTGTGGCAATCTGTGAGATCTATACAAATAAGTATCCTCAAGACTTCAGAGTAACCAAAAAACCATCTTGGGGAACTGAAAGTCTTTTCTTTCTTTTTTACCTTCGTTTAACTAATATCTACTCTTTTTAATCTACCTGAGTTCTCTTGGTACCATACCAGAAATCCTGTATGAAAGTATTATTTAACACAAAATAATTTTAAAATTGTCAGTGGAAATGTTAATATTTACAGTGGGAAGAGTTAATTGATAGAATCATAAAAATAAAAAAGCCCCACTCCTGCAGTTCACTTTGCCAAGGGTACTCTGCTATGTTCATTGGTCTCAAAACTTAATATGATGGCAAAGACTGACATCCTTGCTCTGTACTTTCAGAGGCACAAGTACCAATGTACGGTTTCAACAACTGCTCCTGTTCTTTATCCCATTTTGTAAAGTTGAATTTTGGTTATATTTTTTATCCAACAAAAATTAGTAACGAAGGTGACCCAGTTGCTCGAGACACTTTTACTGTACTGTATTATTGCTGTGTACCCTGTTATTTCCTCTTTTAGTTGTATATAGTACATATTATACTAAGTGCTGAATATTAGGGCTTGTCTACCCTATAAAGTTAAGTTGACATAAGGCAGCTTATGATGAACTATCTATGAAGGTGTATGCACTACAATGTTCTTCCTGCCAATTTAACTCTCCTGGTACACCAACCTAATAAAATCACCTTGAGATGAGGTGTAGTGCTTAGGGCGATGTAGATAGAGTAATGCAGTGCCCGTGTAGACTCTGTGTTTCTTATGTCACCCTAAGTGGCCTCCAGGAGGTGTCCTACAGTGCCCATTGTGACTGCTTTGGTCACCAGTTTGAACTCTGTCCTCCAGCCAGCTATACAGGCATGTGCTCCTCTCCTTTTAAAGCCCTGGGAATTTTTGAAATTGCTCTTCCTGTTTGCTCAGATGGACAACTCAAACAGCATCTGCCCAGATGACCATGCCATCTCTCAGCAGCAAACACCTGCTTGGAGTACAGTGAAGGTGATGGATCCGCTGGGTCTTCAGGGAGAGGAGGCTGTGCTGTCACAGCTTTACTCTAGCTGTAGGAACTCTGATATTTATGGTCAGATTGCTTGTGGCGTGGAGGAAAAGGGATATGATAGGGACAGAAACCAATGCCATTGAAAGATCAAGTTGCTGAGGCATGTGTTCCAGAAGGCAAGGGAGGCCTATGGTCATGCTGATATAATGGGGCTGGAGACAGCTGCTTTTGGAGTGAACCCCAAGGATAACATAGTGGACAAGGAAGTGGAGTTGGAGGAGGATGGGAGACAGGCAACAAAAACATCTGGTGGGTGGTGATTCAGGACCTCTCAAACTGGGGGTGCTAGCTAGTCACAGCACTCCAGCTCTGGCATGCCTGATACAGGAGAGGGAAGCTCTGTTAAGTGCTCACTTAAGTAATCACGGATTCCGTAACCGACTTTTGCAGGGGTCGGCGTGCCTGGCTCAGGAGCAGTTCAGGCAGCCTCTGTGCCGGGTGCACCGCAGCTGCTGGGGCAGTCTCGGGCCAGCACGTCTCCCCGCCCCCCAGGCAGAAAAGTTTGGGTGTAGGAGGGGCAGAGGTTTGGGGCATGGGACTGGATGAGGCGAACTCAAAGCAGGCTCTTACTGGAGGGCTCCATAGAAGTAGCTGACATCCCCCTTGCTCAGCTGCTAGGAAGAGGCATGGCAATGGGTTTGCACAGGTGTTGCAGTTGCCATTTTTTGGCCTATAGAATCCTCATTACAGGTGCTGATGCACAAGGGGGCAAAATGACTCTTGTTTGCAGGGCCAATAGTTAGAAAAAAACACTTTAAAAAAAAGCTTGTAAACAGAACATATTTAATGTGGAAATAATCAAGACAATAGGTATGGAGCCCCTTAATGCCACTTTTTACCAACACTTTTCAGAATAAAACCATACTTTATATAGAGAAGGAAATTAGAGCAGAGCATCTTATTTCTGAAGACTTGGATAATATATATATTTTTTAAAACTGCAAAAAAGTGAAGTGATACCAGTAATAGCAGAAAGAGAAGTAACATGATACTGTTAGGTAAGGTTACCATTTTATCACCTGAATCCTGTTATGTTAATGAATGTTTACACTCTTGTTGGAAAAATGCTGGTTTCACAGATTTATTACAAGGAGGATTTGAGGACGCAGAAAGTAAGTGGAACTATATACATTTATACTATTTTTCATTTATTTGCTGGAGGTAACTTTAAATCATCTGATGAACTAAAGTTATGATCACAATACTTCTGCACCTACTTGACCAAATGGAGTGAAAATTTATAATATCAAATTTTTAAAAAATCCTTAACTATTTAGACTATTTGTGGGACTTGGGTCCAATCTTGCAAATCTTTAGGGTGAAATCTTGACTCCATTGAAGTCAGTGGGAATTCTGACACTAGATAGCTGGCTGGCACCTCTTGTGACCAAAGAAGGAGCAAAAACAAAGTTATCTATTCAGCACTGTGTGTGCAAAATTATCTCTGACCCACCCTGCTGGCTTGGTCTCCACAGCAGGAATACTGTTAATTTAGATTGTAGGCTCTTTAGGGCAGGGACTGTTTGTATGCACAGTGGGGGTACTGGTCCCTGCTACCAGACAACACAGATAATGAGAGATATCTGTATGGCCCACCAAGGGAGCTGGACGTCATCACAGCACTATCTCTTTGTTGCCTCTTGCGCCCTCTAGGCTGGGCAGGTGGGAGAGGTCAGGCAGTGAGGTGCTGCGATAAATGGGGAAGGAGGGTTCAACTCCCCTCAGCTCCTTTTAAAACGAAGTCACGATTTTTATCACCGGTTTAATATACGCCCGTCTTTACTGGACTACATTTCCCATCACGCAATATACCGCATCGATCCGTTGTTCTGTCGGGTCAAAGTGGAGCGTTGCATGGTGGGAAATGGAGTCTGCCGCAGGGCGGCAGTTCAGCGCTCCGAGGACGTAGCCTTCTAGTCCCGGCCGAAGCGCAGAAAACTCTCTTCGCTCCGCCCCCTTCCTCGCAGCGTCTTTGGTTACCAAGGGGATTAGGCGGCGGCTGCGTAGGAATGTCTCTGTTGAGAGACTTGGGGCCTCGAGAAGTAGCATCTTTTAGGGACTGTTTTTGTGCAAAGAGGGACAGCTTGGTGCAGCGTTACCCCAGGGGTTTGGGAGCATAGTGGATTCAGTAGAGAAGTGGGGCTGAGCTGCTGGAGTGGGCCAGCCCCTGTGTGGGAACGGGAGACTCAGTGTCTAGGTCTAGGGGGTCAGTACAGGGCAGGAAGACCTGCAGCTCCAGAGGGACCCACCTGAGGATGGACATAGGACCCCCAGATGTGCTGGAGCGCAAGGGGGCTTTGACACTGCGCTCGCATTGCTTGCAATATGGGAGACCCACCCTAGTGTATCGCTGGTAAGAGGGCAACTCTGTTTGTATCCCTGGGTATGCGAACATATGTGGTACCCTGCAAAACGCCCAGGGGAAGAGACATCCTGTCCTCCCTTGTGTACTGCACACCTCCTAGAGATGTGTGTGGTGGTGTACTATATATAGGACACCTTTGCAAAGAGTCACTCCTGTGGCTTTTTAGATTATGGTGAGTTTTGGCGAAGGAGGGGTGAGTAGATTTTGGCCTGGTCTGCACACAGTTTTTTTACTATGATTGGGTTAAGAGTGTGGTTTGTTTGTTCCTTTTGCTAAAATAGTTATAACTGGTAAGGCCTTGGGCATGGAGGAGTTATATTGGTATAAAGGAGCCTTAAAGATAAAGCAGTACAGTATTACTGTTGTGTGTAGACAGTTGTCCCTTTGTGCCCAAGCTGGTAAATTTTCACAATTTTTTCTTTCTTTTCTGATTTTTATTGTTAAAAAGTGAATCTTTTTAGGAGCAATTGGCTTTTTTTAAAAAAAGTATTCTAGAACATTGTAGTATTTGAATTTATACTCTTAAAAATGGCTATCTCCAAAATCCTGTGCTGTCAAGGTCAAACTCTCAGAAAGCATAGGTGACAAAGAGTCCTGTGGCACCTTAAAGACTAACTAAAATTTTTTTAGAGCATAAGCTTTCGTGGGCTAATACCCACTTCG
>ML677339.1:18216506-18371158 GCA_007922305.1 Dermatemys mawii | reverse complement strand
TCAGTGGCGCATGAAGCGGGTGGAATAAACCCTGGAAACGCCTAAGTGGAGGAAAAATACAAGCAAGATGCACATCAGAGCCCTCTGAATTAATTTGCATAAAACTCCTCTCTTCATCCTGGGTTTCTCACAATAATAACCAGCTCCCCAAAATGAGTAATACACTAGTGATGATGTGAGGAAGAAAGGGGGGGAATATGGGGACCCCCAAAATGGGGAAAGAATCAAACTTCAAATGTGTTCAGATTAATAGTGTTTTTGAGACATGCTTAGATATGTGGCTATGATGAGTGGGTTGTAAATACCTAAATGGATCTCTAGAGCAGGGATCTTCAAACTTTTCCCCCTGCGGCCCCTTTCCGCAGAGAGAAAAGTCTGGTGGCCCCCGGGGGCTATGTCCGCCAAAATGCCACCGCAGAAAGCGGAAGCTTCTGCTTTCCACAGCGGCATTTCGGCGGGACCAAAATAGCCCGGCTGGGAGTTCAGCAGTCTCCTGAGCAGGCTTGGCGGTGGCGCCAGGGGTTCGTGCACACCCTGGGGTGGGCTTGCGCACCTCTGGGGGTGCGCGCACCCCAGTCTGAAGACCACTGCTCTAGAAAGCACTAACAATTATAGGCTATATTCTGTCTAACTCTTAAAGAGGTGTAGCAATTTGCATTCTCCTCTATGTTCCCCCTCAATTAGTGTGGCTCCTTACTACCCCACAATTTGGGCATTGCCTGTCAGACACTATAGAACCGTCAGCTGATTTATATTGAAAGTCCCAATATAGATGCATCTGCCATTTTTAATTACCACCAGCTATTTTGCAAATGGCTTTATTATATTATCCACACTCATTCCTGGTTTGCTCATCTCTCTATCTCTCCATGATTGTATTATTATTATTTTTAGTGTATGGTGTCAGATTATTTTTGATTCATGCCTAATTATCTTCACTATGCATTCGGGCTCATACGTGTTTAAAATCTGATACATTTTTGCAGTCACAATTGCATCATGAGTAAATTCAGGAGCATTTATGCCTGTATCCTTTTCCATATATATATTTTCTGTACTGTGTGGATTTGAGCACAGCACTGTTATTGAAAGCTTTTCTGACAATCAGTGGGATAGTAAATTATGTCCCTGCCTTGATATTTGTCTGGCAGTTTACTTAGCATTGCCAAAGTTAAGCACTGCAAATGTTTGTGAGAGATTCATGCATGTGTCTGAGATGTGAAATGTATTGTAAGGAGAGAATTCTGTTTACTGGCATTTTTTCCATATCTGAAGCTTTAGACTCATGTATGGCCAAGGAGGCTCTGCACGCTGCCGCTGCCCCGCGGGTTGGCTTCACAGCTCTCTCCTATTGGCCACAATAGTGCCTCCTATTGCCTCCTATTGCCTTGCTCTCTCCTATTGGCCATAATATTCTCTCCTATTGCCTTCCTTTAAAATTTGCCAGGAGGTAGGAACCCTGTTTAGCATTCATTGAAATTATAGACAGAATATGGGCCAAATTCTGCCTTCAGATACTCTGATATAACTCCTATTGATTTCCTTGTGAACTCTGCATAGGTACAGTAGAACCTCAGAGTTAAGAACACCAGAGTTACAAACTGACCAGTCAACCACACACCTCATATGGAGCCAGAAGTACATGATCAGGCAGCAGTAAAGACCAAAAAAAAAAAAAAAAGCACAAGTACAGTACAGTGTACTACTTACTTGTATTAAGTGTACTTAATACAGTACTGTGTTACATGTAACTTACTGGGAAAAAGAGGAGTGGGAACAGCATTTTTCTTCTGCATAGTAAAGTTCCAAAGCTGTATTAAGTCAATGTTTAGTTGCAAACTTTTGCAAGAACCACCATCACATTTTGTTCAGAGTTACGAACAACTTCTATTCCCGAGGGATTTTTATAACTGAAGTTCTGCTAAAGGTGGGGTCACCAATTTAGCTCATAGTCTCTAATGATTTCAGAGAGAGAGGCAAATATAAGGCACTTTTAAAATTAGAGTTCCGATTAATGTATATAAAACTTGCTTGTAAAAATACGCTTTCAGATGTCTGTGCAAAGAGAGGACTTGCATATGCAAAGGCTAATGAGGTATCAAACGGTTTGTGCCTACATTTACCTGATTTTGCATGCAAACATAGTAACTGTGCATGCAATCACAGCTGCACTTTGTCTTTTTTCTCTACATAGATTTGCATATGTGAAAATTTGGCCCATAATCTCTTGTTGCTCTGTCAAGGAGTATAACAAAAACATCAGGGAAGAGGACTTCTTACCACTTAATAATCATATGTGTGTATAATGTCAATCTTAAGGCAGATTCTTATGTAAATAATACAAAACATGAAATAAAATAGCTAGTTCACAAAAAGATGGGAGTAACATTGGATATGAAGTACAGAAATATAACAAACCTATTTGTTTGGATAAGTGGTGAGCTAATAAGAAAGCCATCCTGATTCTTAAGTTAAATAAAGCGAAAGAGTTTTGTTCTTCAGAATGAAAATAATGCAAAATTCTTTTATTTTTAGAAATAAATCATAATTTTATTTATCCCTTGGCATTTCTGTTATTAAACTGAGCTTTAATAAAGTGATTTTTATGATCTAAAATACATTTAAACTATACTCTGTTACTAAGGGTCCAATTTTATTTATTTAGTTTAAAATAAGGAAACTGTAGTAGTTAGATCAGTCTTTCATTTTAAATAAATTGGGGCAGGGCTCAGGCAACCAGTCTCTACAGGGCTGGCTATAGCCTGGGTGGGGAACAGGCAGCCAGCAAACAAACAAATAGTCTATACAGACTAGACCTCGGCTCAGGGGCTCAGGCAGTCTGCAAACCCGCAGTCCCTGGAGGGCTGGCTGTAGCCTGGGTGTGGCACAGGCAGCCAGCAAAGCAAAGAGTTGATACCGGCTGGGGCCTGGGCTTCAGGGCTCAGGCAGCCAGCAGCAAACAGTCTTTGGAGGGCTGGCTATAGCCTGGGCGTGGCATAGGCAGCCAGCAAACAGTCTCTGTTGTTCCTTTGCTCAGCATAGGGGCGGCTGACTCAGGGAGTGGGTACCAGCACATCCCTCAGCCCGCGCAGCTTCCCGCAGCACCCATTGGCCTGGAGCGGCAAACTGTGGCCAGTGGGAGTTGCAGTCGACCGAATCTGCAAACACAGCAGGTAAACAAACTGGTCTGGCCCACCAGGGGGCTTACCCTGGCAGGCCGCGTGCCAAAGGTTTCCGATCCCTGGTCTATACAGAGAAATTAGTGCACAGCATGTTAGTGCGCTTTAGAAATTACATCCCTGTAGTGAGCATTGCTGCTCCATGTAGACGTGGGTGGACTCAGAGCATGGTTTGAAATAACTGTTCCTCCTCATTAAAGCTGTTAGTGTCTCTCAGGCCTCAGTTCTCTCCATCACATTATTCAACATCTATAGCTAGTGAGAGAGCTACTGTGAGAACACATTTTAAAATGCCATCAATATACAGATGACATCCGGATCTAAATCTCCTTTACAACAACTAAATTCTCTCACACGTTCACACAATGAAATCCTGCCTTTTTTCAAGTCAGTGGCAAAACTCCCATTGACTTCAATAGTATCGGGATTCACCCTCACTGATTTAAGCTATTTCTCTCACCAGGGACGGACAGGTGTGCGGAGGGGGGAATTTGTTTAGGGTTTTCATCCATTCTTGCGCTTTGCTGCTGCTGCTGCTGTTCAAAGTTGCCTTTTTGTATTCTACAGTTATCCCTTAGCAGTTCTATTGATTATATGTAACGAAAAGGTGTCGCATTAGCGTAGTGGCCCTGCATAATCCTTTTCTACGTAGCCAAAATGACAGTGAGGTGAAGACTAGCAGTTATATTCCTCCCCCATCTAGTAGAGTTTTCTAGGAATAGATAATGTATTTAATATTAAATCCAAGTATCCACTGAATGTTTTATACTTCTGAATACTAGTTTCTGACACAAGAATTAAATTCTTCTCCATTGTTTGTAACCATGAAGAACTGAAATATTTCTTTTTATAGAGTACTGTATTGGCTGAACCTTTATAGGTGCTCTCCAGGATGTAAATAAAAATGGATTTTTGACAGTGCTTGGCACGTAACATTCAACTGAAAATCTCTTCTAATGTATCACACTCACCTGTCTCAGGGGAGCAAATAGAATCTATTTAGACTAGGTGTAGAAATTCAGCCTCAGATTTAATTGTTCCCTAATAAACTATTTAAAAGGCATGAGCAGGAGAGAGTTGTCTACTTGTCTGACACGGGGTTTGTCTTAGCTAGTGAATGCTTTTCACCAGCAGGCAGATCGAGTTCCTTGCCTGGTGTAAATAGATTAGTATGTAATGCAGGATTATTTGTATACTTTGCATAGTGTTTATTTCACTTAATATAGAAACTTTCTGATTTAAATGTTAATTGTTTTATCAAAGATACCTTGACCTAAAATTACATTATCCTTTTTTCATGTTATTTTGGCTTCTTATAACGGTTTTTTAAAGGAAAAAAGAGGTAGTGATATGTTAGCTGATATGCCATAGTTATGTTGCAGTAAAACTTCAGTCAACGTGTCTATTGCTTTCCTAATTTCTTTCTGTTATAGATTTTTTCTTTATGTTTTCAATTTAATTATATTTACTATTAAATATATTATTTTTAGTGGTAAATTTCACTCTTCACCTATAGATGCAACCAGCAACTGCACTAATGATTATAATAGTAGCATAAAAGAACGAGTGGTACAGTAGTGCCGAGCTTACGATATGCATAAATGTGGAGAATTTCACTATATCCAGTGAAATTTTGATTTCAGAACAAGAGATCATGATTATATTTATCGTCTCACAAATATAAACTTTTTTTTTTAAAGGCACCAAAACAGAGAGGCTGAACCCAAAGATTATGATATAAATGAAGTTCCTTTGGGTTCAAAGAATTTATGTCAATCTACTTACTCGAGATTCGGAACTGTGGATGGGGTAAATATTTTTTCTTTGTTTTAGCTAAAAATTATTCAGTATCGTTTATGTATTTATCATTAGGGCTTGCATCTGATTTTGGAGGCACGTGTTGAATTGGTCTCCAGAATGGACCTACTGGACAAACATAATAAGAGAATATTTAAATTCCATGCGACTAAATTAACCTTTCTTTCCCTTGTCTAAAGGCTGCCTCCCTGGCTCCCTCTAAGATGTTTTTAGTGTTTTTTCAAAGTCAGTTATGTTAGACTTCTCCACCCTTCTGCTTTTGTACCCTTCCTGATTACTTATTGTTAAATTTAAAAATAAGAAAAACAGAGTAAGAAAAATGAAAAAATGCTTATTTACAAATCTGACAAAATTATGGGATGCATTCAGGCATAAAAAGAAGCTAAGTTTTCAGATGTATATACTATAATACAGCAAATATTGTGTTAAAATATATGGACCAGTATTTCTGTTGGCTTCAAAGGGGATTAGTTTGGTTAAAATAACCAGGAATTGAACTGTGCCCATCTACACCAGCTAAGGATCTGGCACAGACAAAATAAAACTAAAATCAGTTTCTTTCAGCAGTTAACAAAATTTTTTTGTTTATTGAAACCTTATGCTTAGATATAACTTTATTACAGCTTCCTTCTCCAGAAGCCTTTAATCAACCATACCACTATTCTAGGACAGGAGTCTAGTTATGGTAGTTAGTACCTTCTTCTTCAGAACATCTTTTATTATTATTATTATTATTTATTATTATTTATTATTTATTTTATTATATTATTTATTATTAAGTTAGTCTTCCAAGTTTAGATCCTCCTCTCAGCCTTCAACTCACAATCTTGGCACCTACCTTCTCTCAATCTGCACACTCATAGTGATGAGCCCCAGATTGCATTAACAGACCAAACTCTAAAATTAAGATGTTTTGAAACTGCATGTTTTGTTATGATGTCATATGATCAGCTACACATTCCACACTTCATACTGGAGTTCTTGTATTGAATATTCATCACTGCATATTTTGGATTATAGTGAACTACAAAGATGTGGTGGTGGTATGAAATATTAATTTATTTGTACTGGATAAGATGTCTGTCTTATTTGGGGCAAGTGAAGTTTAGAATGTTTTGGGTTTTAAATTCCTGGGTTTTACAAATGGCATGGTAGATATGTATATTGTTGTCAGTATTTTAATTTTTTTAAAAAGCAAAGGTTTTGGGGGTTTTGGAATATAACCAGTGGAAACAAATTACAGTTGGAGAAGGAGTCATAATGTTTCTTTTCTGACTTTTACGTGTTTAAGAATCCAGTTCTGCTCATGTTGAAATAAATGGCAAAACTCCAATAGACTTAAATGAGAGCAGGAATAGACCTTAAATTCTCAATCTTTGTTGTAATAACATGTTTGAATTTACTTATGTCATCTTCATTTGGATTTGTGTATAATTTTTAGTATTAGTATGTCCAAAAAGCAGCAGAATAGCATAGAAATGTGTCTCAAAAGTAGCAAGAAGCCTGTAATAAGTTTAAAACTTTCTGGTAGTGGGAGCCAGATTCTTTGTTGTCCTGAACCTGGTTTTATACCACTGCATTTATACCACTGCAAAATGGGTGCAAAATACTAACCATTAATACTGTTTTTCACTCACCGTGGATTAAGTGCAGGGCAACAATTAATTGGGTCCAGGGTAACTTGCTGTTGATGTATTGCAAAGGTAGTGACTTTTTACTGAGAATTCTCTTTTAGGTATCAGGATTATGTTATCATCTTATTCCATCAATTCTATCAAAGCCTGCATGTTATGAACCAACTTGACGATGAACCAACTGTTGAAGAGCTTAGCCTTGTCATAGATGGACTTCCCAATGGAAAGGGCCCCAGAAAAGACTGAATACCATCAGAGGTCATAAAATGCGGAAAACTTATTCTGTTGCAACATCTTCACGAGTTACTCTACCTTTGCTGGAAAGAAGGCTAAGTACCACAAGAAATGAGAAACCCCAACATCATCACTCTTAATAGAAACAAGGGAGACAAGAGTGACTGTAACAACTATCGTGGCATTTCCCTTCTTAGCATTATGGAAAAAGCCGAGTTGTCCTGAACAGACTTGAGACCCTTGCAGAAAGAGTCTGTCCCAAATCACAGTGCTGTTTCAGAGCTAAAAGGTCTACTATTGGCATCATCTTCTCACTGCGACAACTACTAGAGAAATGCAGACAACAAAAAAAGCCCCTGATCTCACAAAAACTTTTGACTTAGTCAGTCGAAGTGGACTATTTGGGTTTCTAGAAATATTGGATGCCCCCTAAAGTCATTAAGCATGATTTGATCCTTCCATGAAAACATATACGGCACAGTTCAATACAATGGCTCAGTGTCTGAGGCTTTCCAGATTTGTAGCAGTGTTAAAAAGTATATTTGCCCCAACTCTGTTTGTGATCTTCTTCTCCTTGCTCCTGAAACAAGACAAAAACAAAAAGGAATCTACTTGCACACAAGATCTGAGAGAAAGCTATTCAAATTTGCATGACTCAGATCTAAAACCAAGACTTGACAGGCACTTATCCAACACCACCTCTTTGCAGAAGTGAAAACCCACAAAGAAACTAATCTCCAAAACCTTATGGACAGTTTTTCCAAAGCCTGCCAAGACTTTGGGCTTACCATAAGCCTAAAAAAGATGAACATAGTGTGCCAAGGAGTTGAGGAAACACCCTCCTTCAAGATCAACTACTATGAACGTGAAGTGGTGAACTAGTTTACCCACCTGAGGTCCACTATCACAGTCAATCTTTCACTTGAAATGGAACTCAACATCCGCATTGGAAGAGCTGTCACAACAATGTCTAGACTGAGCAAGAGGGTTTGGCAAAAGAACAAACTGACAGAACACAGTAAGATCTGTGTATTGTGCATGTGTTTTCAACACACTTCTGTATAGAAGCAAGACATGGACCTTATACTCTCATCAGGAAAAGAGGCTCAACAGCTTTCAAATGCGTTGTCTTTGTTGAATCTTTGGAATCTGCTGGATGAACAGAGTTACCAACATTGAGGTGCTCAAGTGGGCCAATATACTCAGCATGCAAACTCTTCTCAAACAGAGATGCTTCTGCTAGCTTGGACATGTGGGCTGAATTAAATGGTGGACGTGTCCCAAAGGGCATCCTTTAGGTGAATTGGGATCTGGAAAAAGACCCAAGGGATGCTCAAAATTGCATTTCAAGGATGTGTGCAAGTGAAACCTTAAAGAAATGGACATGGATGTGGACAACTGGGAAGATCTCAATTAAGACTGCAGCCTTTGGAAACAAGTATTTAACAATGATCTCTGGAGTTAAGAGAGGAAGGCATCCAGCTTAGCAAAGGAGAAAAGAGCTTGCAGAAGGCAGAGCGCAAAGGGTCAAAACTTCACCTTTAAATGTGACAGATGTGGCAGAGATTGTCTTTGTCAAGTGGGTCTCTTCAGCCACAGTCAAAGCTGCCATAAAACTAACTGAGAAAATTCTTTACCTCTCAAGGGTGCATACCTCTGGCCTCTCGAGGTGCCTACTACTAATCCTATTTAAACCTAGACATTCCCAAATACTAAATATGAGTCAGTTAAATATGCTATTATTATCCTTCATTATGAATCATTAAACATCTTATCCTGCCTATTGATAAAGAATATATTCATAAGTACAGTACATATGGTAAAAATGTGATGTGTCCAGCTTCTTCATTATTCAAAACAGTGCAGTCTGTGGAAAAATTATGTGGCAGCATGACTGAGATTTCATAGGAATAGGGTTCTGTCAATTCTATTGGATCAGTAAAATCCTCATCTGCAATGAAATTATTTGAATTTCCATGCAGCGGAGAGTTATGAAAAGTTACAGAAGTACAATACATATAGCAGTGGTGCACTGTTTAGATTTTGAGGAGGCCTTCCCATTTATCACACATTTACTGGAATTTGATGAACAGGAAAAGTGTTGTAGTTTTAAAAAGAAAAAAACCCACTGTTACATTCCACCAGGCCAGAGGTGTTTTTGTTTGTTTTTTTTTTTAGTTTTTCTACAACAGTAGAAATTGTTATGAACTTAACAGTGTGCTACAATACTTGTGTGCAGTGTACATGTATGCACTGGACTTTTTTTTTAGTTCTGAATGCTGACTGTTTTATAGGGTGTTTTGCTTTGGGGAGACCTGTCTTTCTTTTACACTTAATTTGATTTACTGTTAGCCATCCAAGGTTTTGATTTTATAGTGAAGAGAGCAAAAAAGTATTTTAAACCTCTTTCTGTCAGCTGTACTAAAAAGTATCTTATGGTGAATTGCACTGCTTGAATTGTATATGACTTGATATGACATTATGAATCCCACTGTAGTTCAAGAGGAAGTAATTTCTTCACCTCCTACAAGAGAACAACTTAAATTGATATATTGATATATCATATATATATCAGTTATAAATTGATAACTGTAGATTATAAAAACATGAATGTTGTAGAGCAGTTCTCTATAACACAAGGGGGTGCACAATTACTTTTTTTGTCAGTGGGTTAAGAGATTTATTTTAACATATATTAGGTTGGCATTTTAATTGGAGATAGCACAGTAACTGTGCCAAACATGTGCCATGGCAACCAAAATACATTTCACCCTTCTAGGGGGGAGGTTCCATTAAACCACTTCCTTGTACTCTAAAAAGCAGCCAGCCTTATGATCCCAACTAAACAAAACTATGCTATAATTACCAGTGTTGGAAAAACACATATTTCTGTCTGCACTCGTCTACACAAATGCTTCTAGATTTCACTCCTTGTCAGTAGATGGAGACAGAATATTTCAGATTTTGATGACATTCTCATTGCACATTTAAGGAGCTGACCATTACATAATTCTCAGTTTTCTCCAGCAGGTGGAACAGCTTCTTCAGCATCTAATTGATTTTTAAGAGTCTTGGGCTTAGTGGGTCTGATGCTCTCCCTGGCATTCCTGGTGTATTCAGGTGATATGGCTACACAGAGTATAGCGGAGACATTGGAGGCCGAGTCCAGGGGGGGCAGGAGGAGGTTCTTGGATTCAGGGACCTCATGCAGACCAGCATCAGGAAGTCCTTCTGCCTAATTGTGTAGAATTTCCCAGCATAGAGGAGTTCCCAGGAGACACCTTGGTTGTCAGAAGAGTACCTAAGCTAGCAAGAACCAGTGTACCAGGGCGTCAGCCAGCCAGCTCCCCTCTTCAGATATTCCAGGCCATATCCTTGCCCCATTGATTTCAAATGACAAAACTCCCACAGACTTCAGGATTTCAACTGTTATCTCTCCTGTTTCATACTGAAGGTTTCTTGCACCACCTTCCAGAAATGGTTAAGACCTTCTGGATCACTCCATAACATAGGCTCAGGGACTCCCTTTTCCTTTTCATGATGGGCACCCAGGTGCCCCTTCTCAACTGCAATTCTCCCCAGAAATGGTGTCAAATAGGCTTGGCATTGGAAGAGCATGGATATGGATGTCTCCTTCCTCACCTAATTCTCAAGCCTTGTTTTTTGTGCTCATCACATCAAGCTCCTGATAACCTACTCCTTCCATGACAGCTTCCAAAAAAGTCTCCAGAGAAGTGTGGGCTTAGTCCTTCCCTCTCATATTCCATATCTGGGCAGAAGTATAAGTGAAAGCCACTCTTTCATCTAGCTCTATGCACATCAGTCCCTATGTAGCTGAGGCTGGTACTTGCCATAGGCAAGGATCTTCCCCCTGCCCCTAACAGAAAAAAACAGGCACCACTTACTCCTGCAGCAGGAAAACAGAACTATGACTATAGCTGTATGGAATTTCTAAATGCAACATGCTTAGCCTTTAAAGAAGGAGCTGCCTAGAAGATGGAAAAAGGGAATCAAAGAGAAACAATCACACCTTTGCTTTCAGTATCTCTAAGAGGAGGGGGCTTCTATTCAGGGAGAGTGAAACTGAAGTGTTCACACTGGTATAAAGGAACTTGAAGAAAGAATTAACAGGTACTAAGTTTTCACTTTAATTCATAATGTGAGAATCTAAAGATAGCATTATATAAAGGTGAAGTTGAGAGGAACACTCCCTTGATGAAGGCTGTGTGAAAGCACAATGTAGTAAGCATTTTAAGACTCTGTATTGTGTCATATTTTATTTTTGCTTCCATATCACAACTAAGTTGTATTTTTCATGGTAGATAATCTTGATGGAATCTGTTTGTTTCCCCACTAATAACGCTGAGACTAGGCCAAGGTATTGATTTTAAATGTGATAGGCCATTATCAAGGCATAAATTTCCATTAACAATTTCAACTGCGGTACTGTACCATACTTCAAAATAATATGGTACATGAGATTAAAAAGTTCCACAGCTGAACAGACATTGGTTTGCTGATTGAATATAGCGATGACCAGGAAGAATTTTATGGTGTTCATTGTTACTTCTAGCTATTGAATTCAACAATGAGTTTTAAAGAAAGAAATTTGAAATTTCAATTAAGGTGCTGTCATTTTATTTAATGTTCATGTAAATATCAATACAGTTGAACACTTATGTAAATAATGCACTATAACTGAACAGTTCCCCTATGTTTTAGCCAATTACAGATGAAACTAGGAATACAAGTACAATTTCTCTGTATTTTTATTGAAGTACTGAGAGCTGATTAAGATGAAATTTTAGACATTTTTCTGCACTTTTATGAATAACATGGTGGTGTATTTTACTTTTTTATGTTTGTTATAAGGTCACCTATTCATGTAGCCGATTTGAATGAAATCTCATTTGGTAAAATGTAAGAAAGTGTTTTCTTAAAATTTATAAAACAATAACAATGCCATTCAGATGAACAAATTAGAATGAAAAAAGTTAATGAGCAGACTGACTGTCAGTTTATTCCTTATAGATTGTCTTTTTTTAATAAATTTTCTTTGACCATTGAATAAAACCATGAGCAAATGTGACCAGCTTGTACTCTCTCTTCTCACCTATTTACTCAATGGAAAAAAAGATATTTGCAAATTTAATAAAATGTTGGTCCCATGAAGTAAAATAACTTAAGATTTATGTCTTGAATATTCTTGAATACTTGTACAAAGAATGCATTTCAATAATAAAATTTACAGCCCTTTTCCAGCACTGCTATAAGCTCTGTGACCTTGCTCTGAATAGAGTTAAATTATACTTGCATCTTATGAATATGAGAGTTTACACCATTGGCACGTTTTTACAGTTTACAGATAGCAAGAGACCTGACCAGGAGGTCAAACCTAGCTATTGCCTATGTATAGAGCACTATTTTTATACCTCCTAGCCAGAGCTAAACATATTGCAACACTTGCAAAGCAAAATAGCGCTATGATGTATAGCATCCATCATAATAATTAATTAACAAGAAACAACATACAATATCTCAGACTGAAAATAGCCTATATACTGAAAACTGTTTTTTTTCCTTTCCCAGTATATTTGTCCTTTTATGCTATTTTCCAGACATGGATCACCACGTACCAGGATCATTTGTCTCAACCATATACAGATAAATCATATAGGGAAATAGAGATTCGTAAATCCATGCTGAATGAAGATAATTTTGAATATGGTGTTATTGACAGGTATAATTAATATTTATCGTGTACACTATAGAATTTTGTGTTTGGCCATTCATATAGGAACTTTACTACAGAGAACGATAAAATAAGACCATTTCCACCCTATCCCCCACATCCACATGCAAAAGGAACTCTCCATGTCCAGGTCTTCCCTTCCCCATGGCAGCACCAGACCTCTGTCCTAGGATCATATAGAGGGTCCCTTGTGGGATTGGCAATCTGTGGGTAAGAGGAGAGTGGGATGGAGCCTGAAGGAATGCACTGTCTGTAATATTAACAGACCCCAGTCAGTGACGGGCGGGATTGAACTTGGGGCCTCTGGAGCTAACTGCATGAGCCTCTATTGCATGCTAAAAGCCACATGACCCTTAGTTAAAGCTGTAGAGCAGACTTGTTAATCTCTATGTGGTCTAGGTGCCACTAAATGGGACAGAACACCACACACACAAGGTGTGTAGGTTACACATCCTCCTACCAAACCACAGGGAATCCACTCCAGAATTAAAGTTTTATTAACTTTTGAGTTGAAACTTCTCCATGCTGTAGATCCCCTCTTTTGAGGTTAGGTTCCAGAAGAGGGCTCCAACTGTCATGTGTCCACCTCCAACTAACAAAGTAGGACCCTTACAATCTAATAAATACTCGAGATGGCTGTATACATTCTAGCCCATAGATAGCAGTGGTAAACATACATACAAGCTATAATTCATACGCTAACATTTGCACCAGTTTCTGCTGTTGCGAAAGGAATTGCATTTTATCATCAGTGAAAAATATATATTAAAAAATTAGTACAAAGCTAGTTTTTTTTTCCGCTGTGACTCTAGGGAAAATGTGCTATTTGCTGGTTTAATGACCCGTGGAAATGTTTTTCAGAGTTCTCAGAGAGTTGTTTTTAAATGTTGACCATTCAAACCTTGCTTCTACCAGTTTGCATAGAATAAGTATGAAAAATTGAACTACTTATGATTATGCTAATTTTCTGAAAATCATCTTTTCTTCTGCAGGGAGACTGGCCTGCCCAGAACAGGAATTGGAGCTGTATTGCCAAGACACTCTTCAGATCATTTTCAAATGTTAGTAAGCCACCCCCAAAACCAGCAAATAGTGATGTGCTGTTTAGGGATAAATTATATTTGTTCTCTGTGGCTTGTAGAGTGTCTGGGCCTGGAAAGATCCCTTAAACATTGTTTTTTACCTGAGCTAATTGAGAATTTCTTCTTGAATTATTGTATTTAGTTCATACATAATATTATGCTTAGTATGTATGGTTTTCACTTCCAGCAAAACTAGTGACTCAACATGATTTATTAATAGTATATTGGTAAATAATTACACTAATTTTAATGTAAGAAAAAAGAGTAATGCATACAATACATAGGGCTGTAGTACTGCCTATTATTAAGGTTGCCTGACACTTTCTATTGTAAGACCCTGTTTTCTGTTACCTATATGTTTGCCAAACTTTAATAATGTGAGATGAATGTGTCTCGGTGTTTTCTTCAGGCTCATTTTTTTTTTAATTTCAGCCAAAACAGTTTAACTGTTTCTGAAAAGGAGGCTGGAGAAAAAAAAATAATTTTTCAATGTTAAAAAATGTCAATGGGAACTTAGCACCTAATTGCCTTTTATGATTTGGACCTAGAGCACAAAATGTAGCCTGGCGGGGGAAAAGTATCATCTGACTTTGCTGGTCTGTGCTGTCCCAATAGGATCCCTTGTATGCAGCTGCACAGTTAGGGTCATCTAAACAATTGTAATTCTGCTTCTGTAGTGCCATGAGAATAACCAGAATCTCTGATGCAGTTTTATGCATCCATTACAAAGATTCATCTAATTAATGATCATAAAATATCAATACCTTACTCTGAATCATACAGGGTTAGGCAGACTGTGGGTTGCATCTTATCCCATTTTTCATTTACCTTCGTGTCTTTAATTATTCTTTCCTTCAAAATTTGTTCTTGCATATCGTAGTCAGACTAACTGGTCTGTAGTTGCTCAGATTGCATTTTTTTCCCGTTCTTAAAGATAGATGTTATGTTTGGTATTCTCCAGTCATACAGTGTTACCTCTGATTTGATATATTTATTAAAAATCCTTGCTCTCAGACATGCAATGTCATGTGTACCAGTTCTTTCAGTATTTTGGGAGGGGGATTATCTGCTCCCCATCTCCCCGACCCACAATTTGACTGCATTAAGATCTGTGAGTTTAGCTTCTGCCTTGAATGTGGTAATTTCTATTTCTATACACTCATGATCATTAGCCGTTGTGCCTTTGCCTCCGTGTTCTAGGTTATCATCCTTATTGGAAACTGAGCCAAAGTATTCATTTACGCTAAGGACATGGCATTTATGACAATCACATAGAAAGCGAAAAGCTTAATGTGGTAATAAAACATCAGATTTAGGATTGGAGTCATGTGCTTATGAAACCAGTTATAAAACCAGTGCTCTGTGGTTTACTTTTTCAGTACTTCATAAGTACAAGCTGTATAAGTATAATGTTTTCTCCAAACATAAGATCAGAAGTAAAGATTAAAATCTGATGGAGATACAGAGATAGAGTTGAAGTTGTTGTGTATTCGCATACCATACTTTTGGAGGTTTATTAAAGTATTTTTTTAAAAAGGAGCTAAGTATTTAAATTTAGATTTCCAATTTACTGTTGCCCATACTTTTAACAAAATCGGATTTTAAAGGAAGTTTTGGAGTCACTTGTGTGCAATGTAGTGGAGGTGAAAGCAGATAAAAATCTATTCTATTCCATTAGCCCTAAACCTATCAGAGGAAGGTGAGGGGAGCTAATATGACATTATTTTTTCAACTCTTTCAGAGGCTTTTTTGAGAGAGCCATGTGTGAGTGGCATCTTAGATTAGGGGAACCTGGTGTGTGGATCCTTGTGCATGGACACTGATATGGCTCATCTATATACAGATGGTAGCTGACATAATATCATCTGCACAATAGGTTCTGATCTATGACTGGAACCCCTACATGTTACTGCTATGCAAATAGCAATGATCTGAGGGAACTGTGTTTCCAGGATTCACGTTGCGGGAACGGGGAATAGTGCAGAGGCCTGGTACTGTACATGAGGCTTGTAGATGCACATGAGTTTGTTGCCGATCTCTGTAAAATCACATGGTTGCAGTCCTCTGTGGACTTGTAAGACCCTCCCCATTAAAAATAAGTCAGAAACTTTGTGAATTTTCTGCATTGATTTGCCTTGCATGTGGGTTATGCAAATACATATTAATTTATTCATGATGAGAAATGCTTCTCTCTCAACAAACTTGTGTATTGCTGCTTTGAGCAAAATGGACACAATTTTCTTTTAAGTACAAAACAAAAAAAAGTAGCTGCACAACTACAGGCATATATATTTTTAAATAGAAGAAAAGGAAGTAAAAAATTGAGGCAATGATAGTCCTGTGGAATATAATAGAGGGTAAGCTAGCCAAATCCACAAACTTGATATTTACTGTGCCGATTTCTTTTTAAAAGCTACATTTTCTAAGAGGTTCATTTTAACTGGATCATCTGCTTTTGATGATAGCTTTGAACCCATTTCAAAAAGTTAGTCATTGCCTTGGAGTAAGATCTTCAGAGAGGGTATACTTTAAGACCAACACATAATATTTGGTGAGGATGATCAAAGCAGCTGATGGAGTCTTTATTTTATTTACAGTGCCCCAAGTGTCCTTCAACTAAGTAGGAGAAAATGGAAAAGTAGTCTTTGGAGTATATCTTTGAAATGTATAGTTGCTGAAGGCCAGGGATGGGCAGGTCAGGAGCTAAATGTAATTTGTTTGCCCACTTCACATGGCCATCACATTTTCCTGCCAGTTTTTAGGCATCATTTTAAAAGACCATTTTCCATCAAGAAGAAAAATGATCCAGTGCTAAATCTTCAAAAGTGCTCATGCTAAAATGTGCTTTTACATTTGAATAAGCCCATTTTATACAAATATGCAAATACGTATAAATTGAGGTAGTTGTGTATCAAAATTAAATATGTACAAGTCCAATTTAGCACTAATACTTTTGGAGATTTTAGCTCAGGCCTTGCTCATTTTTAGCAAAGAACCCTGTTGTGGAATCTGAAATACAAACCACTGTTTACTAAAGATTGAATCAAATGATCACTAAGCCAATTCAATTCTGTTAGAGAAAATCACAATTTGCAAACTGAATAAATCACTGATTATGAATTTTCCATCCCGCCAGAGTTAAAATCTTCTCTGCTGTATCACTTAAGGCACACATTTTTCCCATTGCCTTTGTCCTATACGATAACATGCATTTAAATATTAAGAATGAGTCTTCCATAGATACAGTTTAGTGATGTAGCTCCTTTTCTTTATCACTGTCAAGTTGCCTCATGCAATAGCTAGGTTGAACTGTACCTGACTCTGGTTGAGGACTGACCTGTCTCCAGGCATTCTACCTCTAGAGACTTCTTGGTCAATTGCCGTAACATCACCAAATTATTAAAGTTGACATCCTTTCTTCCTCTAAGCTGTTGGAGGAGCTTCATTTAAATTAAAAGATATGAGCCCACATTCTGTCATCCAAAAACTGACATCACTAAACTTCTGTTTCATGCTCTTGGCTGTCTGCTCTTAACTGCACAAATAGGTGATGGCCAGAGCAAAGATCTGGGCTACTATTCCCAGGTGACTCTCTCAGAACTAATTGTGAGGCACGTCCTCAATCTGGACAGAAGGCAACATTATTCATTGGGATCCCCTAGATCAGTGATTCTGAAACTTTTCGTATTGGCAGTCCTTGTTAGTATATAGGCTTGTTTGTCAGCTTGAGATGGAATTTTGGGTTTGATTTTTTTGATACTCTTATATCTTATACTAATATGTGTGAAGAACAATGAATAAAGACTCTGTGTGTAGCATTTCTCACAACCAGATGGGACTTTTAGTACAACGAGAAAAGATAAGGGATAGAGCTTACATGTTACAGGGTATGTGGGAGTGTAATATATGAGCATACACTGGAAGGCTGCCTGGGTTCTCTCTAAAGTCAAGGTCAAGCAACTAGTTAGGAGGGTTAAAGGGGTTGGGGAAGAGGCATAAGACACCCTAAAAGCCAAATAAAGGCCTGGCCTTGGCAAAAATACAATCTCACTCCTTATCCCTCCCATGGGGTATGAAGGTGGGACGAAGACTCTGGACTCATGACCCTCCAAAACAGAACATGACCATAAGTTGTAAGGGGTGTCACTAGGGCATGCACTGTAGGTGTATTTAGGCCTGCTAAGTAGGAGGAGGTGAGAATGGGGACATAGGCAAGGCTCTGCAGCGTCCAAGCTGGGAACAGCACACCAGGAAATAGGCTGTGCCAGCGTGTACAAGAATGAATATGCTTGCTTGGAACTAATCCCAATAAATATTGCACGGCCTGCGCTTTGGACTTCTGGTCTTCTGCTTTCTGTCTGCATGACAAGAACCAGGGGTGGGGGTGAAGGGAAAGCCCTTTAACAACCCCTTTCAAACAGTGAGCCTGAGTGCGACCCCAACCCCTTTTAAATATAAAAAAGTGTGTTTTTAATTTATCACTACTTTAAATGCTAAATTGATAATCCTATTGTTTAAAATGAATTTACCTTTTCTCACCATTTTTAAATTAAAGCTAAAACACATTTTTATTGAATGATTATAAGCAGAAAAGTTATTCTTTAATATTGGAGGAAGGGTGTGAAGAAACTTTGTCAGTATCACTTTTCACAGCAGACTTAGTGCCCCATTGCTTCTCTTACATCTGTGCTGCTGCTGGAAGCGGCACTACCTTCAGAGCTGGGTGACCACAGAGTGGCACTACTGACTGGGCATTCAGCTCTGAATGCAGTGCCGCCCCCAACAGCAGTGCAGAACTGCAGAAATAAGGATGGTAATGCTATACCATGCCACCCTTATTCCTCCCATGATATTTGACATCTGGGAGGCATGGCTACAGGGGGGCTAAGGCAAATTTTGGGGTGGCCCAGCACCTCCGCCCCAGTGTGTCTGACTGTTTAATTATAGATGGCTTTTCGTTTTGCCAATCTGTGTTCTGATTTGTCTGCGGCTTAATGCAGCTCTTCAGCTGCCGAATAATCAAGTCTTCTAATGTTGTCTCAGTCCCACCTTTTCAGTCTCAAGAAACAAACTTGTATACACTACACTACAATCCCCAGTGTCCCATTTCCTTAAAGTGGTGATAATACCAAATATATATATTGTTTAGGAGCAAGGATCACTGCATTATACGTTTACAATACTTTTGAAGTAAATACACTACTTTGTGATGGAAAGGTGTGCAATTTTTCTAAAATTCTAGATTTAAATTATGTATTTATTTTAGCAGTTGTTCTCTATTTCATGCATGTGCTTGCGACCCTGACATAATAACCTTGTGACCTCTCAAGGGGTCATGACTCCCAGTTTGAGAACTCCTGCCCTAGACAAATGCATTGACAGCCGCCTGAAAAGATCCTACAGCTTTTTTACAGTGATCTAGCACTCTAACCACTTTCCATATACCACCAGGAACCTTGCAAGAATGGTTTATAGAGCCCCTCTCTTCTCATCGTAGGACTCCTCTGAGAATTCTCTGGAGGTTCCATTATGCTGAGTATAGTACCTAAATAGTTAAATGGTACCTGCCTAAACTCTGTGCAGCTGAATCTCCTATGTTATAGAACAAGTCCTATGTCCTGAACCTATTTACTTCCTGCTGCTTATGTACCTATAAGTCTGCTGATAATTTCTCCCCCATTGTACTTTAAGGTGAGTGCTCCTTCCTTTAAACTGACAGGAACAAAGTCTGCGGTGCATTAGCACTGCACCTGACAGACAGACAGTGGTGGAAAATATTCTCAGGTTTTCTAGCAACACTGATAATCCTACAGGCTACACCACATAAACATAGCTCAACTGTCGGGGAAAAATGCTGATTTAAACTTTGAATTGGAAGATTGTAGCAGGAATTGCTCCACTTTGCTTTTGTGAATGATACTTATGGTTAACCTCTCTACTGTCTCCTAACTTGCGCATCTATTATGAAACGAAGGATGTCCTTTTAATTCAAGCTATAATAGAGAAAGATTTTGTATTACAGTTACAATATCTTACAAAGGAAGATATCAGGCCATATTTTCAGACATATATATGTCCAGTTTATAGGAGAAAGTACTCAAAAAGTGAAAATGGAGGGCTGTTCATAAACACCAGTGTGTACGTGCAAAGCTCTAACTCTGTGTGCACGTATCAGTACTTGCTTATATAGGTTGAGTGTATGCAAAAAGGTGGATGAATTTTTGCACACACGTCTGAAAATGTAGCACTATATGGCTCAATATAAGGACTGCTCCCAGTTAAATTCATATAAAAATAGTCTGCCTGTGGTTTCTGACCTGGTATTTCCTTTTTTGAAGTAGAAAGAGGGAAGTAAATTGCAGCTTACATTTGCTCAGTCAACCTTATTCATGAAGTGAAGGACAGTCTCTTTGGACTAATCTGTTGTCACCAAATTTGACAAGACTTTAAACAGTTAACTGCACTTCCAAAAATGGTTGCTATCCTAATGTTTCCATTATCTATAAAATAAATTTGCCTTAAATAAAAGTTATTTGTGATACCATATACCTTACTTGTTTGTTTTGTGCTTCATAGGTATCTGGATACAACATATCGTATAGACTATGTTCCTCCATATGATTATATGCCAGATGTAAGTATTTGGAGCAAAAAAGTGCTATTTTATAGTGATGTTTTACATGTAGCTTGGGCAAAAGAAGAGGCTGCTTTTGAAATGTTGATTTGTTCATATTTGCATAGAGCCATTAGCAATATGACTATGGGAGTCAGTAATGAAGTGAGATAGTTATAACAGCTATAATTTATTTTTGAGTTTATATACTACAGGGACACAGTTCTTCATTTGCCTATAACTTGCTGGCAAGCTGTTTATTTAAGATTTCCCTCAACAGCTATTTTCTGTCCTTTCTTGGTTATCTAACACATGAGCTCAGTGTTTTGTGGAAAATAAGATATTTATAACTTTCTTTCCATCTTTGGTTAAACTTAATGTTGCTTCAGCATGATAAAAGCTTAAAGAATTCATTTCTGTATATCTTTCTTTTTCATCACCACATGTATGAGTATCAGTCTTCTCTTGATACAGAGAGTGAAAGAATTGTGATATTGTGTGTGTTGTAACAAATACAAAACTGGAATTAAATAATTAAAATAAAATAAAAACTTAAAGGAATAACACTTTTGGAGGGCAAACCAAAGGTTTTGGGAAAGTTGCTTTTTTTTTGAGCATGGAAGTACCCTCTCAGAGACTCCTCCATACTTTTAAGCAAATTTTTATTGTAATCTATATATATCATTCATGAAAGATGCTTGCCTCTCAGACATGGAGTCTGAAGTCCGCTGTTTGTATAAAAAGTGCAGTGTATACACATGTAAGCTCTTAGACCCTGCCCAAGCAACGTACCTCAGCACTGATCGAGAGGGGACCACTTCTAGGGATAAAAGATAGAAGTTAAAATGAGGAGGGAACATGGAGTGCTGATTGTTCCATCTCACTGACTGGTGAATCGAGGACTTACCATGTGTGGGAATCTGAAATAGGAGCAGCAGAAGGACTTGACATCTGGCTGTGGAGTTTCTGGGTCTTCTAGTCTTCCCCTCAATATGTTGAACAACATCTGAGGAGAGAAGAGGTGTCCCTTAATATCCTCTTTTACATGAAGATGAGTCTCTTAATAGCTTTGCCTTCTTCCCCTCTTTCCCTGGAGAGGAATAATAAATCTAACTGAAAGCTTGAAGGGGATAAAAGAAGAGATACTATTTCAGCACCCCTCATCCCAAAGGAAAAAATCCCAGGAGCAACAAAATGACCCTGTCTGGTCCCTTGGGGGACATGGTGTGAGGAAAGAAGGAAGCTTGATTAATTGAGCTGAGTATTCATTGAGCTAGGAGTGGTAATAACCTTCTTGGTGGTTCAGCAAATCTTGTCAGGCCTAACATACTCTCTACGCTTACCACACTCTTGTCATAATCTGTATCTAAAAGGTGTTAATGGAAAAATCATATACAAACTGGTCACAAAATCATTGCACGAAGTACAGATGGGGTATGTATAAAGAGTTATAAATGTGCTATAATTGTGTTTGTTTGCCAGGCAATGCATAAACCCGGTCTTCCCTAGACCAAGGAATATGTGTTTCTATCTGACCAGCCTGGTCATTAGGCAGAGACAGTGAAGGTATGTTTATAAATAAGGTAAACAAAGCTAACAAGCGGTGGAGAAGACAGCATGACATCTACACCCAAGAAGGACAGAGAAACTTTTGGCTTATTTTTGAAGAATTAACTTTACTATCAAAGAAGGGGAGAGAGCTGCCTAAGTTATTCTTCACTGAAGGAGTCAGAGAAACGAAGTGCTTTGAGCAGTGTATGTTGGGTCCTGGCTAAAGAATGGGCTAAAGGAGCAGTGAAATATGATTTTGTGGGGGCTGTAGTAAGAGGCACTGAGCACTGCAGAGAAAGACATTTTGGAGGGAGAACTTGGGGCTGAAGCTTGTTGTGGTCCCGCTACAAAGAATAACTGTGTGAAGCTAGGGTGTGACCTGCCTGCTTGCATGCTGTCTGTCAGCGTCAGAGCTGTCAGACACAGAAGCATAGCATTGCATTAAGGCACTCAGAGTTGCAAGGCAGCTGTCAACTGACCCACTTAGTGGCCTGGGTGAACCAAGAGTGTCACATTGCTCTGCTTTCAGTTGGTGTGGTGTGCTGGTTTTGGCAGCTTTGGTGTATGTTGGTTGATAGTTTAATAAAACACAACTTTCCTCTGGCAAGTTTAAAATCTTCTATAATGTAAGGAATTGCATCAAGTGTTTAAATTTTTTTCTGAGGAAGGGCCCTAAGTCCTTTCTTTTTCCTTGTGGTTTTTACATAAATACAGGTTCTCTATCTTGATCTAGTCATCTCACAAATGATTATATTCATAGGAATGGGAGAGGGTAGCACTAGAGAGGTACCTTCCTCCCCTACAGCTCCACATGTTTCCCATATATATAATATGTATTGTGACAAAGCTCCAAGTCTGTACTTGTGGGTCTTGCGCTTCCTGGCAGATTTAGGGGCCTCAGAAACTCATCTAGGCCCCAGAGTGACCTCCCTTTTTCAGTATAATTGGCAAGAGTCACCACCTAGTGAGTTACCTTCATCACAGGCCAGTATGGAAGGTGGAAAGAGCGGGGGAAGAGAGCCCGGGCCCACCCTCTACTCCAGACTCCAGCCCAGGGACCCTAATAGTATCAGCTAAGATGGCTGACCTTTTAGGCACAAAACACAATACAATTCCCTGGGCTACTTCCCCACAGCAGTCCCCGCTTCTTCAAACTCCACTTCACCCCTACCTCAGGGCCTCCTTCCTTCTGTATGATGTGTTGTCCAACACTCAGTTTCACTAACAGCATAACTTCCTTCCACAGCTCCTGACACCCACAGCCACCTGACTAACTGGGAGGTTTTTAACTGGTTTCAGCCAGTCCCTGATTGGCTTCAGGTGTCCCAATCAGGCTAGCTGTTTCTACTCCTTTCTGGAAGGTTCTTAATTGGCCCCAGGTGTCTTGATTGGCCTGGAATAGCCTTTGTTTGGCTATCCAGGGAACAGGGACCTGCACATCCTGAGACTAATATACCGGCCTTCCAGCACTCTCCTATATCCTTCTGGTCTGACTCCGTCACAGTATGTGTGTGTATATATAATATGTATGTGTGTGTGTGTATATATATATATATATATATAATATTATATATATACACACACATATAATTAATTAATATATACATACTTATGCTTGAGTAGCTAGGGGACTACTTTGGGACTTGAATACCTTCTAGACACCTCCTAGCCCCTCAACCTCATTCTCTTTCCCCTATTGCATCCTGTTACCGTAAGATGATGCAATACCACATCATTGCGTGACTTTGCAATGCATCACAGCAACCACAATAATTGAATGAAATGCACATCACAGCTATTTAGGGCCCAGATTTGGGGGAGGAGAGGAAGGGGCAGTCTTTGGAATCCATATTTAGGCACCTAAATAATTTTCTGAGTTTTTCAGAAGCACTGAGAACCCTGCAACTCTCATTGACTAAGACATTTTTCAAACCCTCTGTACTTCCCAATCCTGGTCTGTCAATATGTTCGTCTAGTCAGACAACAAGTTAAAATGCCAGTGGTTGCCTGAAGTTCTGTCTACACTAAATTGAGGCTGAACCAGGGATGGCAGCTGTGAGAAATTTTATAGGAAATAAACTAATAACTAAACAGAGATTATTTATAGCAGAACTTTCCCATCTTTGAACAAAATCTTACTATATACACCTGGAAAAGTTTCTTTTTATCGCAGTCTGAGCATCAGATTCTGAAAGACTTCAATTTTTGCTTGTGTGTCCTGTTCTAAGGCACAGTTTTGTTGAAATTCTATGAGATTTTGCTTAGCACATCATGTCCAAACAAGGTGAAAAATTGAAATCTGGAAAGAATATACAGTATGCACAACAAAACAATTTCTGTAATATTCTATGTGTTCAATAGGAAATGGATAAGTATAAATCATAATCATGGAGGCATGGAGTTCAAGGCCAGAAGAGACCATCAGATCTGAGTGATCAGTCTGATTTCCAGCATGCGACCGGCCATCGAACCTCACCCACTTGTTCCTGCATTGAACCCAGTAACCTGGATTAAAGTAGTTCTAACCCTCAAGAGACTAAATCTATTGTGCACCACAGGCAAAGAACAGGGGGGACCAAGATGCCCCAAAGCTGGAGGCTCCTGCAATTACAGACAGCTGTTTTCGTGAGACTAACCCAGATGATCCTAGCAAGTGACCCATTCCCCAGGCTGCAGAGAAATGTGAAAAACCCCAGGGTCCTTGCTAATCTGACCTGGAGGAAAATTCCCTCCTGACTCTAAAAATGACAATCAGTTTGACCATGAGAATATGAGCAAGACTCCCAACAGAGCATCAGAGAAAGAGAATTCTCTGTACCACTTAAACATCAGCCCACCCATCTGGTGTTCCATTGATAAATAGGAGCAAGCCCATAGACAAGTAATTTAGCTTGTTTGCATTTTATCATAATTGGAAACTACTTTGCAATATATATTTATAATAAATGTAGAAATCTTTCACTTGGAAGTGATAGAAATCATATACTGACATATATAAAAATTAAGGCAAAATTTCTGTTTTGTGCACCAAAAATGGAAAGTTGAATGCAGTACTTAACTTGGGGAAGGAAAAGAGGGTTCATGATCTGAATGCCTTACTTTGTGTGCCCATGACTTTGGAAGGATGAGAATCATGGTCATATACTCTTTTTAAATAGCATAACATTCTGTTTGCACACACAAGTCAATTGTCATTTGACTGAGTGTTTTGATAGACCACCCTTAGGATGTTGGCCATGCTTAACTGGCCATTTTTCTTTCATTAGCTATATGACCTTTTGCATTACTGTATTTGCCAAGAATATATTAACTTACAGTAGAGTGGTATTTGATAGTGGGGCAATACTTCTACAACGTATGAATTTTGAGTGATATTGTGAAACTGTATTATGAAAATCTGCTGTGTCTTGAGTGCTTATATGTGTGTGGGTCCAGCATTGCTGAAGGGCCCTGTTGCATGTACATGCCAGACTGATACAATATAAAGGTGCTTAGGATTTAAAGACCCGAGTCAGGTGCAAACATCTGGGACAGTGGATGAGCTGCATCCTTAGAAAACAGTTTTAGCTGACTCCAGAAAGGAGGCAGGAAGGTAGGAGCAATGGAAAGTTACCAGGAGTAGAGCAAAAGAGACCAGGTGACCAGAAGGAGTTTTAGATAAAGAAATACACAGGAACAGGGGGAGAGAGAAAGAAAGAGGAAGGGTGGGGCAGGAGTCAGGAATGTCTCAGAAGCACAAGGGAGAGACCAGCTAGTATGCAGCAACTTGCGTTCGGTAGGATCGCTGCCTGCCTCGATCCAGCTGGCTTCCCAAGGATTCACAAGGCCAGAGTGGACTAGAAAGTTAGAGTTTTTTGTGGTGTCATCTGCTCATTGTTATGTATGATCCATTCTCTCCTGTGCATGACACAAGTATAAAAGAACATAAAGGCATAGGCACTGACCCTGTCACAGGTCATAGGCACAGAAAAAAATGGTGAGTGTTCAGCAGCCACCAATGGCCCCACAGATCAGATTTTCTCCTTTCCCCCTAGTGCCTCCCGCCTGCTGGTGGCCATGCCAATCACCACCTCCCACTCCCTCCCAGGGCCTCCTGCCTGCTGCTATCAGTTATTCAGTGGTGTGCAGGAAGCACTGGGGTGGAGGGGGCGGGGCAGAATGGGTGTGAGAAGGGGTGGGGCCTTGGAAGGGGTGGAGTTGGGGTGGGACCTGGGACTGAGCATGGGTCAAGCACCCCTGGGGAAATGAGGAAGCTGGCACCTGTGCATAAAGGTATTATACTTTGTACAGTCTATGTTTATTGACTGCTTCACATGTACAGTGGAGCCCCGCTATAACGCACCCTGCGATAACGCAAATTCAAATATAACGCGATCATAAGTTGGCTCCCCTTTTTTTTGCAGATAAAAGTGTACAAAGGACACTTCTCCCCATGCCGTCCCCGGCGGCTGCAGCAGCGACTCTCCCTGTATGCCTGCAGCAGCTTCTCCCCGTGCCTACTTCTCCCTTTCCTGCTTCTCCCAGGGCCATCCCTGGGGCTGCAGCAGTGACTCTCCCTGCCTGCATGGAGCAGCTTCTCCCCTTGCCTGCTTCTCCCTTGCCTGCTTCTCCCTGTACTGGCCCCGGCAGCTGCAGCAGCTTCTCTCCGTGCCTGCTCATAATCCCGCTATAATGCGACCCTGCATTTATCCCGATCGAATTTCTTGAACTCCATTTGTTGCATTATAGCGGAGTTCCACTGTACTTCATGCCCTAAAAACAGAATCTTCACTCCTTTGGGTGGAATTCTAGGAAAAAGGGGTGTTTTGAGTTACCAGGCTGTCTCAGGGTCAGTCACTACTGATCCGGGGGCCCAGAGCAGTGCGCTGAGAAGCCCCATTTCCTAGAAAGAGTAACAGACTGCGAGTCAGTGCCCAGGAAATACGCCAGAGAGATCTAGAGAGGAATCAGTGCTGCACAGGTTTGGATTCCCATTACAGCAATCCTGATGGGGAGTTGGAACCAGGTACTTGGTAGGATTTTTGACAAGTATTTACACTCCCTATGAAAGCTTTTTGTTGATTAAAGGGAGCAGAGAAGCTTTCTTACTATGAACACCTATAGAAAAAATATAATTAAATGTGTTTGCTTTGTCTCATTTTCTAAGTTTTCTTACATTTATAAAGAAACAGGTTTAAGCAAAAATTTGATACAGGCCATAGCTTATGAAATATACTTAAGAAAACTACCTATAGGTGCTTAGTCAAAATATGTTTTTAAAGATACGGGATAGCAATATTCATCAAACAAGAAATATGGCATATGTTAGTTTAACAGTGTTCAAAGGAATTAAACTCTTCTTCAGTACTGTTCCAAACAAAGAAACAATGAGGGATGAATTCTCCATAGAATAAAAGATAGACATAAAATAATGAAGACTTCTTGAAAGTGTGTTTTGTAATTATATACAGCAGGAAAGAAGCTCAAATAGGATATCTCTTTTTATGACTTGTAGTTTTATACTTATTGTTTTATACCATCTCTCAAGCCCTTAGGCAATAACTGTCCATGCATATAACATCTAACCTTCTAGTTCTAATAAAGTTCAGTACTCTGATTCTGTGATCAAACTAAACATTTTTATCCCTTTGTTTTGTTCAGCAGCTCTGGTCATCTAATTTTCAGCATCCTTGGCTTGCTGTAAAATTAATAGCTATTCCAAACAAAAACTGGTTCATTAGTGTAGGATCTTGTGCTCAATATCTCTGTCAAATATAACCCTGGCCTGTTCCTTCAGAAGTAAGCTTCCCTCTGGGATGTAGCTAATGATGTAGTGGCCTGTTTTATTAAACTAGCTGTCCAAGTAAGCTAGACTGCAAATAAATATCCCAAATAGTGCTCCTTTACTAAGGCAAATTCACAGAAGGAATTAATATTGCTGCTGTTTTTTTCCTTGAGCTTTGTTTCTAACAATTTCCTTGATACATTATGCAGCAAATCCAAGAAATGAAAACATGGTTAGTGATATTACTCCTTTGAATGGATGCCATTTATGTTAATAAAATGACAGTTCCAAAAAATAATTACCATGGTCTGCTTTTTAACGCATTGTAAATTCTGAAACATGAGGGTCCTTTGAGTGCTGGCCCCTATAGGTATTCACTATGGCTACACATATGCCCCTTTGAGACTGAAAGATTCTTCCCTAGCAGTGCCCATTGCTCTTTTCCTGTGCGTCCATGTGCTCCAAACATGTTACTTCAGACAGATGGGAGTCTTGGAGATTATCTCCACTGGTTACACAATCAAATTCCTTTCCTTTCCTACACCAAATGCCTACTCCCTGTCCCTCTTCAGAGATCCCTCTCATGACTGGTTCCTCAGACAGGAGGTATTTAAAGGTATTTATTTTATTTAAATACCTTTAATTTATTTAAAGGTATTTAAAGGAGATTTAAAGGTCAGCATTTTGCAGCAAAAAAACTTCAAATCCAGATTGCAAAGAGAGACTGCAGAGCTGCAATTCATTTGCGAATTTGACACAATCAGTTTGGGACTGAATAGAGATTTTGAATGGCTAGCTAACTACAAAAGCAGCTTCTCTTCTCTCGCTATTCACACCTCCGGTTCAGCTGCTAAAGGAACACCTCACCCTCTCTGATTAGAGATAACAAGCTGGTTCAGCCTGATTGGACTAACCTTGTTATCTCCCACCTGGTTCTTGCCTACCTATTTATACCTGCTCCTGGATACTTCCACTGCATGCATCCGACGAAGTGGGTATTAGCCCACGAAAGCTTATGCTCTAAAAAAAATTTAGTTAGTCTTTAAGATGCCACAAGACTCTTTGTCACTTCTGCGATTCCAGACTAACACGGCTACCCCTCTGATTCTAGACAGGAGGTAAACTCCCATCTTCATTTAGGAGCCTTAGAACCTATGCCTCAACACAGGGGAAAGGGTTTCTATTTAAAATACTTCCTCATTCCAAGAAGGAGACCCATTCTAGATCTCAGACAGCTGAATGTCTTCATATGCTGTTTGAGATTCAGGATGACCACTCTGGATTCCATAATCTCTGTTGTATTATTAATTAAGGAGGACTATATGGGCTAAAAGTGTAAAAATAGTCCAGTCACCATCCAACATGAAACAACGTTAAGCAAGGTCTGGGTTTTGTTTTCAGAGACCTCAGCGTGATTAATACCATGGCAAACACACCATTAAAAATCCTTTAAAACTTTTATCAAACAAGACAAGAAGGGAAAACAGTCTTTGAAAATGTAAAATATTACATAAGGCATTCATATTAACAACATCCCTTTTTCCTTTTCCCCTTTAGCTGGAGAGCACTTTTAGAGGGAAAACCTCCCTTGTCTGACAGTCTTAGACGATATTAAAGATTGTAATAACTATCCTTTTGGGGAAAAATAAGAAGTTAGTTGAGATGGGCTGGAGTTGTTGCTGCTTTTGTTAAAGTCTAATCCTGTTTCATCCCAGGTAGTGTTTTGGGATCCACACGTGGCAGTGGATCTCTCTATCTGGCCTGGCCTGGTCAGGACAGGACATCTCTCAACATCATGATGTAGGCCCCAGGTCCTAGGAGATGATGGGGGTGTGGCAGCCATGATGGTTAAGATCACTCCAATAGTGAGTTTTTCTCCCTAGCGTCTGTTTCTTTAAGGACTCGAAAAGGGAGTGATCGGTGGAATAGCCCATCCCCTCATTATTTTGTCCATGAATTAGGCCAAGTTTCCAACACACTTATTTTCATCACTGACTTCTGGTTCTCACTTTTATTGTGTACCAGGCATGATCTTCACACAGGCCTAGAGTTGTATCAGTAGGCATTTGTGTTTGGACTAATTCAGTCTGTCTCCCTTTCTTATCTTTTCTCATCAATGTTTGTTATAGGTTATTGTGACATGAACTTTTATTTAGTTTTTACAGTTGAGATCACAATTACAGTAAATTTGTTGGCCCAATTATCACAACATCTCTTTCCTCAACAGAGGTGACTGGTTTGTAGTTCAGTTTGAAGGATGTCTCTTTTCATATAGACATTCGTACATCTCACTGGAATTTTCTGTGCTTTTTGATGGAACTAGAACATTACAAGTACAGGGTTCTTTTTGGCCTCTCGACAGCCCAAAGAGTTTTCACAAAGGAGTTCTCAGTGGGAGCAACACACTTGTGTCACCAGGACCGTCCAGTTTTTCTCTAACCTCGATGACTAACTGCTCAAAGAACAGTCATCTGGGGAAGTTCAATTGGCAGTATACTCAGTTTCCTTCAATTTGTAGGATTTCAAATGAACCTAGAAATATCCAGTTTAATTGCCATGCAGATTATAGAATTGATTGGAGCAACTCTGGACTTGATTTCACCCAAAACTTACCTAAAGACAGGGTCTTGCAATCAGGGACCTCAAAAATCACCTAACTCTGACTGAGTCCACAGACAACTGCTCATTTCTGTCTGGTCCTTCTCATACACATGGCTGCCTGCAGATACAAAACACTCTTCACTAGGCTCCATCTTCATTGTCTTCAGGCATGTCTGTGCATGATGTGCGTGCTGAATAGAGATCTCTCAGACAAGTTACAGTCCCTCAGACTGTTCTGTCTTCTCATCTGGTGGGGAAAAAAAGAAATCAGTTTGTAGAGGTTCCCTTTGTTTCCCCTCCACCTACAAAGAATCTAATCACAGACCATCCCCCTAGGTTGGGGAGCACATCTGGGCATCCAAAGGATGCAAGTTTCTTGAACCCAACTGCAGTCCCAGTTACACATCAGTCTACTCAGTCTTTGGGCAGTGCATGAGGCTTGCAAAAGGTTTCTGCTTTTCATATGTTGACCTCATGTCAGACAACATAACAGCAGTATTCTACATAAACAAGAAACAAGCTCTGAAATTGGTGCATCTGACACCAGATCACCCTTTCAACAGTGACCTTCCCAGTGTAATGAACATTGTAGCAGACAGCCTCAGCTGAGACCACTTCCACAGAGCCTGTGAGTGGGTACTTCAAAACTTGGTGGTGCAGAATATCTTTTGTCAATAGAGCTCCCTGTAATGGGACCTCTTTGCATCCCAGTACGAAGAAATGTCCGGCCTATTGCTCCTGTGTTGCTCAAGGGCACAATTCCAGAGGGGATTCATTCATGGTTCAGTGCACAGTGTATGCATTCTCTCTCATTGCCCTCCTATATCATGTCTTGATCAAGATCAAGCAGGACAAATTGACAGTGATCCTAGTGGTTTCTTGATAGCTGGGACAGTTTTACTTCACCAGTATCTACTAGATGTCCATGTGTTGCTGAACCTTAAGACTCAGAACAAAGGCAAAGCTGTCCATCCCAACCTGATCGCCTTCCAACTCACAACCTGGTATTTGGATGGATGATAAGCATAGAAAAGTCTTGCTGAAAGGAAGTCCAATCCATCCTTAGACACAGCAGAAAAGCTTCCACGAGAAAATACTATGCTATCAAGTGGAAGAGATTTTTCATCTGGTGCCAGCATTGCCGTGTACATCTATTGGATTTTGGCATTTCTACCTTATTGGAATATCTCCTTTTCCTGAAGTCTTTGGGTTTATCTATTAGCTCATTTTGTGTGCACCTGGGAGAAATCAACGCTTTCCATTTTCCAATAGATAATTGTGTGGTGTGTACCTACCCTATGACTATGACATTTCTGAGGGGTCTTGTCAGAGCCTCCAGTATCAGTGCTAATTCCTAATTGGGACCTTAACCTCCTACTGTCAGCACTTATGAATCCACCATTGGAGGCTTTGGCCTCCTGTTCCCTTCTCCATGTATTTATGCTGTTAGGAAGACTAATTTCAATCACTTCACCTAGGAGATCTGGGGAGCTTGTGGCTTTTAAGGCAGACCCTCCCTACGTGGTGTTCCATAACAGCAAAGTGTCCCTAAGGTTATATCCCAAATACATCGCAAAGGTTCCCTCCAGATTTCACCTGACTTGGACTCTCCATATAGCAGTATTCTCCCTGAAACCTCTTGACACTAAAGAGGCTAGGAGACAACGCCCTGGATATTTGTAGAGCTTTGGCTTTTTTGTCATCAAAGGATGAAGCCCTTTTGAAAATCCCTGTGATTATTCTTCTCCTTTGCCAAGTGGATGAAAGGGGAATCAATTTCATTTCAAAGATACGCAAATTAGATAGTAGAATACAGCCTGAAATGTTATTATATGATCATAACTCCTCCTCAAAGTGTGAGGTCCACTCAACAAGAGCACAACCTTCCTCTGTACCTCAACTAGAACACACACTACTTTTTTGCAAGGCATGCTTTTTGTAGAAATCTGTAGAGCAGTGACATGGAGCTCATAGCACATGTTTACCAGACAATACATATTGGTCCATGCTTTTTCAGCATCCTTTGGCACAGCAGTCTTCCAATCTGTGGTTTACCCTGGGTCTTCACATCCTCATCTTCCTCAATGAGTACTGCTTGTGAGTAACCCACAGTGAATTTCTACAGGTACCAGCATTTGAAGAAGAAAGGGAGGTTACTTACCTTTATGGTAACTGGAGTTCTTCAAGGTGTGTGGTCCCCGTTGGTATTCCATGACCTGTCCTCCTCCTCCTCTGCTCAGTTATTAACTTGATTTTCAGTAGAGTAGGAACTGCAGAGACAGTTGGTCTGTGCCACCAATTGTGCTCCAAAGCAAGGGCACAAGGAGGCACAGGGCATAGGTGAACCAACAGATGCTGCTAGTGAAAAATCTTCTAGCTCTTATGCATGGAGCACATGAGAACCCACAATGAATATCCACAGGGACCACACATCTCGAAGAATTCCAGTTATTATAAGATACGTTACTTTCCTTTTCTTAGAAAAAATTGCACAAGAACAAATACTTTTATTTAATTTAATTACAAAAAATAATCTCCAGAAGCCAGGAAATAAACCAGTCTTCCAAGTTCACCAGTCTTGGCCACTAAACCATATGTATCCTGTGGTCCACAATTCAGTGCATCAGATATTGTGACCAGACAATCTCTTTAATTAGGAGATTTAATTATATTCTGTGAAGTGGTTTAATTTCTTGCAGGTTAAAGTTTGATCATAATATGAGCAAGATGTTATCAAGCAGCATGTTTTGGAACATTTCTGTTTGCTGAAGAATTAACTACTATAATCTCTCTTGTTTCCACAGGTTGGAGCCCAACCAAATGGTTATTCTATAGTTCATAGAAAATGTCACTCTCAGTTTACTGACACAGCAGATTACCGAAGACATGGTATCAACACATGGCAAGATGAGAGTGGGATATATGCCAATGCTGATATAAAGCAAAAGGTCTTCCCAGTAATGAATCCTATACCCTCAAACGTGCACGAAGATCATTTCTAAGCAGTAATAATGGAATCTGAAAATAGACACGTTGTATGTCATGTATTAACTATTTTTCAAATATTCCAATAAATATTTTTTGAAATGCTTGCTACAGTAGATGCATTTCTGCAAGTGATCTCTTTACAGTGGGTTTCACTATATCTACATTGTATGAAGGTTTCCTATATGTTGAGTATTTTTATTACTAAGAGTTTTATGGAGCATTTACAGATTATATATACACTGATTTTATCTGAACAGTGTAGCTGTGATGGGAGAGTTTAACTTGGGAAGCAATGACTCTGAAAAAACTTTGGGGGTTGTGGAGGATATGAGCTCCTGTCATAAGGCACATCACTCATTGGGCTGGTGCTTTCTCCTGGTTACTCTGAGGGTTAGCTCAAGGCAGACACCATTCCAGACTGCCGTTTGCATATCTTTCCTCTGTCTCTGCATCTGCCTGGAGCCCCTCTTGCTGTCTCAGGAACTGCAGTGTCCTCTTCATGGCTCTGCCCTCTGGCCATGTCACCATTCATGTTTTCCCCCTTTTGGAGGTTAGTATTGCAGTCCAATGATCATGCCACTTCCCAAGTGTTGGGTGGGGGAGGCGCGGAGAGAGACACAGGCCCACCCACTACTCCGGGACCCAACCCAAGGACCCTGTTGATGGCAGCCTCATGCTGCTCTCCTTGGAACTGCTCACCACTTTTCCCAGGGCTTCGTCCCCATGCCCCTGCACCTACTCCACCCTTACCTCAGGGCCTTCAAGAACAGAGCTGTCCAAGGTGCTAGTACTCCTTCCACCTGCTGGGAGCCCTTCACTCCACGAGCTCCAAAAAGCAACTGACCCTGCTCTACCCTGAAACTCCTCTTACCTGAGCCTGCCGGGCCCAGATTGGTTTGCTCCCCGCAACTCCTCCCTGATTATTTGCTCCTCACACAGCCTCTCAGGGCTGCTCGGAGGATTCACTTCCACTGTTCCCTGTTGAGATTAACTCTTTCTGCACCTGTGGGGCAAACACCTCACCACAGCTCCCAGTGCATGCTCTGGTCTAATGGGCTAATGCACTGCTTGGATGTATAAATGGGAATCTTTTCAGAATTGGTCACCTAATCTAGAAACAAAGTGGATAGTTATACAGAATGTATGCAACGAAAACCACTGAGGCCAGGTACCTGCTGGTGATGAGGAGATGTAAGCTCTCTCTTTTGAGGTGGAAGCAAGGAAGGCCAGGAGTAACGCTGCAATATAATATCATGAAAAAGAGATGTCTAATTCAGTGTAATGTTGTAAAGATGTCTGACCTGATTGTATAGCCTGATTGCTACCTGCTGTGCCACTGATATGGAAAGTCTAAGGCAACTTTAATCAAGGCATCAACTAGCCTTGATTAAAGACTATATTTAATCAAGTCTATATCAAAGAGTATATTTAATCATCTTATATAATCTTATATTTAAGACTATATTTGTCCTTAGATTGAGATTGGACATTAATTCTAATACTAAGACAGTTTGATAGAATAATTTCCATATTCAATAGTAGTAGGCAATGAATCAAATGTTCAGTTGTGGAAGTGGAGAGAGAGGTAAAGCCTTCAGTCCCATAGGACTTGAACTGGATTTTCATTCTGAGTGGTAAATCTTCCACACAGTTCATTAACTCTGACTCTGAGGTAGAAATTAAAATCAGCCTTGGTAAATACAATCGCTTTTGTTGATGATGATTTTAATGAAACAAACCAATGAATGTAATTCAGTTGTTTTCCTATTTGCGGGCATAGATGAGTGACCAGTGATTCTATATGCACTTGAAACCCTTGGCAAAATACGGACTCTTTCTCTCGCCCTTGTGTATGGTTTTTCATTAGACAGACAGAGAAGTGTTGGAGGATGCCTTTAGGACATCTCAGAATTCATGAGATAAAGAACATAAGTTTCTAATAGAACATGATACTCAGTTAACAATACTGCGTATTTCAAGTTTGTTCAAATTAGTCATGAATATCAGCCTGCATTCTACAGAATAAACTAATTCCTCTAGTGCAATGGCTCCAAATATCAGTAAGTATGGGTTACTGACCTAGTACCACAAGTTGTCAAGGAGTATATTTGACATAGATTAAAAGGTTCACACATAAAATTAGCCCTGAATGGTACCCAAAAGAAACTGCACATCCCAGCAGACTTTGACCTGGAGCCAGTCATGCACTGCAGATGTTAAAATTGGCACAAGGCACAGGAAAGCTGCCTGTCAGAGAAACAAACCGAACAGGAAAAAAAAGAGCAAATATAGGTAAAATTAGGCTAAGAACAGTTCAGAAAGCCCACACAGATCAAAATGAACTACTTATAGAGAGCATTGTAGGGTTCAGAGCTGTCCTTTTGTTGCAATACAGTGCAAGCACTTTCTGCCCATAAAACATATATTGTATCCAAATGACTGTGCTTTGGATAAGGTACCCACATATAGACTAGAAATTACTTTGTAGATTTTAGATTGAAACTAAAGCAGCACAGCCAAATGTTAGTCACTGTTCTGGATATCAAAACCATATATAATAGTTATATGCTGTATTTCTATGCACTGGTGTTTTATTATTAAGTGAAGCAATATCAGCTCTTAACACAACACCAGTTAAGGAGATAAGAAATTTGAAAATGCCTGTGAAAGATTTTTTCATTAAGATCTGCAGAAGTCACTAGAAAGTCATAGAAGTAAAAGGGGGCCTCCCTCAGATAAATTGCTTAAAACCCATTCAAGTGTATAAATATAATTGCTTTAGGAAATATACATATATTTCCTAAAGCAATAACACACAAAAAAAAGATGATGGTATTTCTAATTTCACTGAGTAGTTATAGGATACAGGCCATCTAATAAATGCATAGCATTTCCATATGAATGTTAACGACTGTATTACTGGAAACATGCAAATGAAAGAAGATTTAAAAATACACGGGGTAAAGTGAAGACAGGTGATCTGGACGAGGGCCTAAATCTAGAATAGACCATCATGCACTACCATGGAACATGGAAAAGAAATATCAGCAGGCTCCCTCAAGAACCAGTAGAAGAGATGTTGTTGGCTCTCGAGACTTTTCTAGGATTACTGCAGGCAAAATAGACAAAGTTGAGACATTGACTGGAACATGTTGGAGTCAGAGCATAAACATCTATGTTCACATGTTAGAGAAGAACAACACTGATTTTACTGATATCTCCATATAATCCTCCTCCACTCATTGCTGATGCTCAATGCTTATTAAAATGGCAAAAGAGGAAATGTTCCAGCATTCCAATAACTTCTCATGGAGGTTTTGCTCCACTTAAAATAATAATGACTAGTTAATAAAAAGACAGCAGTTTCACAAATCTGCAGAAGGCAAAGTACCACCTGCCAGTTCCTTGCAGAGTCTTAGAGATGACCTATTTGTAAAGCAACCCAAATACAAGTATACAAGACATTTGTGCAGTTCACAGATGGAGCATTTGAAAAATTTCCCCCGTTATTGTTTCACTTTCAATAATTTTTGCTTGTGAATTCTCAAGACATATAACTGGTTACCAAAGTATCACTCATGGCAATTCTCATTGAAATTAGCAGGGGTAAAAATCATGGAGTCTCTTGAATATCAGCTTCAATGGAATTCTCTCTCTTACTGAAATATTAATATTTCTGCCTTGAAGAGGGTTGCTATGTCTTACTTCCTGTCTTAGTTGATTGACTGGCCAGCAGTAATATAATTTAGTTTGCATTCATTACCTAATAGCACTGGTCAGCATTAAGTGTCATGTCAGTAAGCAAATCAGCCAAGTGATAGGCATCTCAGACAAGTGCTATTGACATGACACATTGGAAAGGTATCATGTGACATGCCTGTCATTTCACTGCAGATTGTGATACGTGCCACCAAATGATGCAAGTCCTTGTCATATTCTGTAAAAGCAATATCCGGTCTGTCCATTCCATCTCACACATAGTGTTCAGAAATAGTTAAATAAAATGGGCCAAATTCTTTGCGGGCATCACCCCATTGAAGTCAATGGAATTATGACAGCACAGAATTTGACTCAAAGGGTATTTTTACTTACAATGCTAGCTTGTTTTGATTATATGTAGGTTAGTAAATGAAAATTATTGCCCATGGTATTATCACAGATGGAAAAACTACATCCTTGGATAAATGTAATCCATTGATTAGTTTATGATCCCACAATCCTGCACTGAGAGTCACAGATCTATCTGCTGAATGCTGGATTTGCATTTGAATCTAAATTACTTGTGAGATGTGTTAGAATGATGTGTCAATGAATGTTTATGGCTACATGCAATGTTTATTTCACTATATACATGAAGTACCTTACGTTCAGGAAACTTATTTTGAAATTCCTGTTTGAATTGCAAGGAAAGGAACAAAATCACATAAATAATATTTGATTGGCATAAGTAACTTTGTCAGAGCATCAAAGAGACAAAGCCTGAATAAATATTAATTATTTTATTATTTAAAATCGTGAAATATGGTTGAGAAATGTATCCACATATTACTTGCCTATTCGGTAATTGGGGCACACAATGAGGGAAATTCAGTTAATTTATGTGAAAAAATATCAAAAATTTCTTAATATTTTTTTCAACCAGCCCTACTGTGAGTACAGTATCTGTCCCAACGACTTTGGCATCAAACACCTGTCCTGTGTTTGGAGTTTTATTACCTTTGGTCACATTTAATATCCTGATCCAAATTCCAATGAAATATTTCCATTGACTTGAGTGGAGTTGGATCAGGTTATTTTACAATGACAGGCTGCTAGATAGCATAAGACTATTTCTGCTATCTCTTTCCTGTTCTCAAGAGTTGTACAGTTTACTTCTTTGTTTTTTTATGTAAAGTCTTTTGTCATTTGTTATAATTTGAGAAATTATCACACCTTAATACCATGGCCAAATGGAGCAGAAAATGTCTCTTGATTTTACTCTGACACATTTTATACTGCTCCAGTCATGAAATCATGACCCCACTGAAGTAAATATGAATTCTTCCACTGACTTCAAAGGAGCCAGGATTTCACCTTACTTCTTACTTTCAATGTCCAGTTTGTGATAGCTGATCCCATATTTGTTGAGTTTGTCTAACCTTATTTTGCCTCTTTCACTGGGTTAAGACAGAGTGAAGTTTCCGTTTAAGGATCTGTGGTAGTCTAGCTCAGTGCAAACTTGTTCCCAATGATTTATATATTGTTCTCTTAGGGATTTTTCCCCCTCTCATAATGTAGGATTCCATCATGTATTTAGGTACTGCTCCATATTGGGTTCAGCCTGGAGCCACTCCACTCCTGTGAGAATTCTGGGAGGCATTTTGCCTTCACAAGCTCCCATATGTCCCTATACTACTACCCATAAACGGGTGCATTGTGTCTTCGTCTTCATGGCTGGCCAGCTCCATTGGCTGGTGAGGAAGGAGCCACAGCATCATGGCCACAGCTTGTCCCTGCCTCTTTTTGGGCACTACTGAGGAGCAGTCATTACACTGTCTGAACACAAGGATTATGACCATGGCTGGCTGCTGCACAGGGTTTACAAGAGTTGGAAGCTCCTTTTGCACCTGTGCAGAAGCTGGCTCCAATCTGGCCCTTGTAAGTAATATTTTCGGGGATGTAGTTGTTTCCTTCATTGCTCTGGAGGATACTGTTGTTGAAGCCAGCAAGTGTTGCCACATAGAAAGAAAGAAACTGGGATGCAGTTTTAAAATCCATCTTCATTTTGGGAACCGTCAAGCACAAATATAAGAGTCGTAGATTGGTATTCAAATACATTTTTTGGAGGATGCCAAATTCCCAGAGACCTAGAGTTTAACAGCTACTGGCTGCTGTGCGGGCCTCAGATTGTTCCACATTTGAGTAATACACATATATGTACCTGAGTTTAGGATTAGGCTAAGAGTAGTCTTCTTATACATAGACTTAGAATTCCTACACTCAAGTATAAACTACATACAATTGCCATTTAAGTTATAATAATTACCCCAGGTATGAACTCTGGAATGAAGCCCAGTATCATAACAAGTACTATTTCTACATGTAACTAAAATGAAACTCTTGGGGCTAACTAAATCATTTGGGTTACTATATTAAATGTAGTCAGAGAAGCAGGCTTTTATTATTTAAAACTCTGGTTTTTAGTTGTTAAAGTAGCCCTTAAAATGAATTGCTTAATAGGATCTGAGGATCCTTTCCTTTTCAATGTACATTTCCCTCTTCTTTCTACACAGGCTAAACGTTTATTTCTGAATATACCACTGTATTCTGAGTCTGGCAAACTCTCCATCAGGATGCCATCCTATTTCTCACCTCCCTTCACATCTCCAGAGCCAACACAAACATAGGTAGGGATTCATGGCCATCTCATTTTTCATTCTCCAAAGTGCACTCACACCAATATCCACTTTTGATGCGGTTTCATAATTCCATACTACTTGTGAATTTCTAGCAGCACAGAAATCAGATTTGTATTAAAGGTACTGTATGCTTGTGACTTTTAGCAAAGCAACCAACAAAACAAAACAAAAAACCACCACAGGAAATATTCATACATACAAGCAAAATGTAAACATTGATTTGAATGTTATCAGTTTTATTATTTATCTGATTGTACTGACTGTTATTTCTGTAGGAGGTCTTTCATGTGTTTTCTTTCTCACTTTCTTTCAATATGTACCTGCTATCCCTTTTGGCCATCGCAGTTAGCTAATAGTCAGGGTCTTGCAGGCTGTTTTGGGTAGGTGTTTCTTTGATGCAATCCTGTTTCTCTACAAAGAATGTACAAACTCCTGTTTCCCTGAACACAGGAATCAAATATCAAAAGACAGTTTATTTGCTCAGAATTCCAAGCCTCTTTCTAGCCAGCCCAAAAGCAACTTTTTAGCTTTTCTAAGGGTCATGCTACAAGTGCCTCTTAGGCTGGCAGTCAGGCTTTCTTGCTGCTTTCTTTGCATGCTTCTGTGATGTTTATGCTTCTTTGCTCTCTCTTTCTTGCACACACATGTGTGCGTGTGCACATTCCTCTCCCTCATAATGAAATCAACCTCCCATCCCTGTGTTTGTTATCTGACCCCTGGAAAACTCCTTGCACCTCATTGCTTAGTCACTGATCAGGCTTGCATGCAGTTTAGTTGTTGGGTGGTGGTTTTCCATCGTTTCACCTATCACTAAACAAAAGGGCATTAAATTCCCTCATTTTGCCTGAATGGAAGGGCTATCACACCCAACAGCTTCAAGGAGGTGGTGCAATTGCCCAGCCCCTGCCATAACACACCCTTTGCAACTGCACATAAGCATATGTTAAAATAATATAGAACAACTTAAATGTCAGCTAAGACTTATAGTCAGATATTTCCAAACTTAATCTAACAATAAAAACACCCTTTTTCTACCCTCTACCACATTTCCTTTATCCAGGGCTGCTCAGGAAGGTATTATCCCAGTAGATTTAAAAATCCAGACAGATTACACTAAATTCTACAAGTAAATAGAATAAATGTAACAATTTTCTCCCCCCACCCAGAGTTACTTGCTGTATATTTCATTTAGAGCTTTTCACACACACATCTTACAATTCTTTTTGATAACTTGGCTTCTTTCTGTCATTGTAATGTAAGAAAAAGGAATAATCTTACCATTAATAGCCAGAACATACAGTACTTGATCACTGTATATATCTGGAGATATGAAACTACTTTGAAGGTTAATATGGTACCCTTTTATATTATGATATTTTATATATCAAGCACAAGTACAGTAATATACCTCTGTGAAATCTGGAAAGATGTAAGTGTGATTATCTCAAATTACTAGAAGTTTTCCAAACATTTAACTTTTAAAACTCAAATGAGATTTAATCAGCAGCTAGCTTCCCATTTTATCTTAACTGCCACCATCCCTTATTCTGAATGGCACGGAAATCATGCTGAGTTTGAATTAAGATCACATTTCCCAGGCTGTTCCTGAAAGATAAAAGACTAATTGGTTTTGGCTTCTGCAAAGCCTGCAGAACACTTGGAGCTGAAGATTTTTAATCATTTTGTTGCTATGTATCATCCTTCCAATTACCACCAAATATGCCCTCTGTGTGAGCTACTTCCTTCTACTGATTATGAACCTAGCAAAAGCAAAGTAACATTTCATTTTAAACATCTCATCATTATTAATTAATTTGGGATTTCTTACAGTAGCACTAATCACAGTGAACTCATCTGGTAAATGTGTGGATGACATGTATTTCCATGGGTATCGACTGTGACTTGGAAATATGAAAGGTATCATTTGTAAGCAGTGTCAGGAATGAGATATATTCTGACATTTGGTGGCAAACTATGGGAATTGCAGTGAGTCTTGAAAAATAACTTGGGGGCTGATCAATTTGCATAGACACACCCACTGCGCCTAGCCTGAGCCCACAGCAGCCCACATGGCCACTTCGGCTGATGAGGGAGCCCCAGTTTCTATGTTATTGGGGCAGGAATGATAAAGTGATGTTACTGTGATTATGTGAGTGAAGGACTATGGACATGTACTTGGCCCTTGTTATGATGAAGGGACTTGCCATCATCTAGGTAGCACTCACTGGGCAAGGGCCATGCATTTCAGAACACTGTGAGATTGAGAGAGGTGGTGGACAAGCACCTATACCTTTTGGTGAGGGCTTTGTCTGAGGGCCTCCCGGGCCTATTACACCATGCCTATCTCCACTGTGGAATGTCAGAATTGAATTTTGCTTCTATTAGGAGCCTGGTTCCAGGCTGCTGAGCTGAAAATTGCTTTGGGCTCACTGGTGCACCTGCACTAAGGCTCCCCTACTGTGAGCTGAAATCATCTAAGAGCTAAAGAAATCACTGAGCACTGTCTTAAGTAGGGGGGCCTGAAAAAAGTGCAGCGTGGCTGGTGCAGCAGAGCAGTCTGTGTGTTGGCTAGCAGGACGGCTAGCGGAGTTGTTGGTGCTGTGGGCAGAGTGACCAGTGCAGCAGAGCTGTCTGTCGACTAGCGGAGGCGTTGGTGCTGCGGGCAGAGTGACCGGCGCGGCACAGCTGTCTGTCGACTAGCGGAGGTGTTGGTGCTGCGGGCAGAGTGACCGGCGTGGCACAGCTGTCTGTGTGTCGGTTAGCAGAGCAGCTAGTGGATCAACGGGCAGAGCGGTTCGTAGGACAGCCAGCGGAGCGGAGCAGAGCCGATTGCGGTGAGAGCTGCAGCGGAACCTCACGGAGAGGCAGCGCAGTTGGCCTCGGACCACGTAAGGTGCCCCGTGCCCTACCCTCCGTTTCCACCCAGGCTGGAGGTAAGACTCTGCCAATTGACTTTTGAACTCTGCACTGACCAAGAACAGAGATTCTTGGGCTGTTGGACTTTTGGGACTATTGAGTGACTTTTGGGGTTGTGGAACTCAAGAGCCAAAGGGAAGGCCACGGCCTGGTTGCTGGGAGGGGGGCTTCTGGTTCATGGTTTGGTTTATTAACCTTGTTTGTGGTGTTTCCCCAATATAATGCCACATTGTTTCTCCCTGTTATTAAAAGGCTTTGGTACACTCAGACTCTGTGCTTGCGAGAGGGGAAGTATTGTCTCTTACAGACGCCCAGAGGAGTGGTATATGGTTGTCCCAGGTCACTGGGTGGGGGCTCGAGCCGGTTTTTGTATTGTGCTATTGGAATGGAACCCCTGGATACTGAACCCGGCCCTTGTTGCTGCCAACTCTGATGGGCAGAAGGGTTACACATTAAAATAAATTGTTACTGAAAGGAAAGAAACAAAATGTGAATTAATGTAAACAGAACATTTTATCTCTTTTTGATGGTTTTTGCAGTTTGTGTGTTTGGGAAACAATGATTGTGTTTGAATAATCCTTTATATTTAATGGATACACTAGAGGTCAACAATGAGAAATGTAAACAACTACTGGTGATTTTCAGCATTCAGGATTGGCATTAACTGCATTCTAAACTAAGAGCTACAAAGAACTGAGAAATGTAGGTGCAGAGTAAGCAGATTCAGGGAAGAACATGGCATCAGACCATTGCAAAGTTGGCATGGAGGGCGCCTGCTTCTCAGTCTGGAAACCAGCACTTCAGGAAAACAAAAAAGGCCTGATTGAACCATGTTTGCCAGGGACATGTTTGAGAAATAAGCCATTACCTGGAGGATACTGGTATATGCTCTATATGCTTTTTGGAAAAATATAAAACAACTCAAACAGGCCTTAGCAGTGAAACTGGCTCCAAATCCAAACTTTCTGATTTTTCTAGTTTTCTGATTCCTGTTTTGGATCCTTCTCTAAACAATAATCCCTCCTGTTTATATTAAATGATACCGTTGGGTTACACTGACATTAGAATTCACATTCTGGTGCTGACTGTACTTTTGCTGTCCTGTCCTGCTCCAAGAATTTGTGCTCATTCCACGGTGTATCCTAATATGTCCAGTTTGACCACACTGCACTCTGCTTTGTAAGTAGCATAGAAAGGGGCAGAGTAGGGAGCGAGTTTGCACTGTGTCTACTGTATAGATAGAAAATGACAATATGAATTAGTATGGCTGCTTTTATTTATTTATTTGTCACAAACCTGGATCACAAATACAGAGATGGGTCTAATCCTAATTCCATTGAAAGACCCCAGCAGCAAACTACCATTGACTTTCACAGGGCAGACCCAATAACAACATCAGCTGGTGTTTTATTTTTACACAGCTCTCCCTACAAAAATAAAGAGCTGATGTGGTTAGTCAGGGCCATCCTGCTCCGATGTATGTCAATTGCAAATTTCATGTGGACTCCAGTGATGCAGGAACAGGTCTGAAGGTTAGACATGTTCATAGGCACTCAGCATTGGCTTAACTCAGCTTCCATTAAAGTCAAATGGGCACTTCACCAATAGTTTCACTGGGAGCAGAGCTAGGTCAACGCTAAGCACTTTTGAAAATCCCAACCTTAAATGTCCATTCTGACAATTCATAGCTGAAGAAGAAACCCAGGCAGTTAATTTTCTATTAAAGTGGCATGTTTGCAGAGAAGAGCATATTAAAGGGAATTACTGCTTCTTTAATAGCAGTCATTGGTTTATAACAATGACAAGAGTTCTTTCTCTGCTCCCTCCATAATTTCCTCGTACTAACAGCTCAACAACTGTAGCATGGCTGAATGCTTTCAGCAGAAAATCTGTTTAGTTTAATACTGATTCTTCCAGTTACTATTTTTTTAAATTACACAGAAGTTGACAGTACAAGTTATTTTCTTGCATAAATCATAAGTGAGAGCGTGACAGATATAAAAAGAAGGAAGTGCAGCAGAGTTGAGGCAGTATAGCTGATGAGTGACAGCAGGCATTATTGCTATAAAGTTACATTAATAATTTTGTTTGAATCAGTTCATTCTCATTGGCCTGCCTTTCCTCAAATAATTCACATTTAATCCAATACTAGCAGTAAATTATTGTCTGTTTCAATTCTTTTACTCTGGTTGACCACATTTCTGTAAATGGTATTTGTGTTTGCAACCGTAGTGACTGACTATGTTTATTGACTGCAATCACAAGTATTATGAGCAAATTTCCATCATAGTTAGATTCACCATATCAGATCTTTTGAGTGGGTGTATCAGAGAACCTTAGAATTGTTAGAGATGGAAGTGACCCACTGCTGGCTGTCTAGCAGAGTAGTTATCAACCTTTTTACCTGCAGAACCCAACAAAAAACAAACCACCCACAAAAAGAAAGAGGAGTATTTGTGGCACCTTAGACTAGAGATTAACCAGTTTATTTGGGCATAAGCTTTTGTGGGCTAGGACCCACTTCATCAGATGTATAGAGTGGAACATACAGTTGGCAAGAAGGTGTGAGTAACAGTAGGGAGATACTTGAAATGGGCCATCCTGATTATTGCTACAAAATTTTTTTTTCTTCTGCTGAAAATAGCTCACCTTAATTTAATAAGCCACTTAAAGTTAGTATGGCATGTTCTTTTCATGTTCTCTGTGTGTATATATATATATATCTTCCTACTGTATGCCCAAATAAATTGGTTAGTCTCTAAGGTGCCATGAGTACTCCTCATTCTTTTTGCGGATACTGACTAACACAGCTACTAACCTGAAACCACCCACAGTTTCTTCTTGCAACCCAGTTGTGGAATTGGAGCCATGACAAAAAATGTTGGCTGGACTGGGTGCTGGGGATTGTCTCAGAAGTACCAGAAAGTTAGACTGAATATTGATTAGAAAACTAGAATGAATACTGATGGACCCATTGTTAGGTGTGAAGCTGAGCAAGCATTGTACTCTCTTTGTTGACATAGTAGATTGGAATCTAGGACAGCTGATGGCAACACACAGGGAATTAGGATATCTTGAGGAGCTATGACAATCAAGACAGAAGAGGTCAAAACAGAATGGTCAGGATTTAGATAATGTAACAGTGAATATTGTTGAATGAGCTGGGTGCCAAGTCTAGACAGATCCTCACAATGCCAGTGCAGTGTATTGCATCAACCTCAGTCCCGAGATTACGATTCTGGATCTCAACAAAGATTATTCTGATGTTCACCCAACGTTAAAAAGTTTGGTTTTATCTTGAAAAGCCAATCTAAAATTTTATTTTTTAAAACCCAAAAGACAATGCAACTATAACTCTTGCTGGTGCCTCAGAAGGCAACTGTGAGCTATTTAGAAGGGACGAGTCAGGCCAGAGTACTGGAGGGTGTGATCAAAATGATCATTTGGCTGTCACTCATTTATAACATATTGCAGAACTGAGTCAGGGGCTGATATAGACCAAGTTAGGAGCACTTTCAAGGTGATCAATTAAGGTAAATCACCATGGTGACTGAAGTATCATTTTTTTCAAGAAGCTGATCGCTCATTTGCAAAGGTTAGAAAGTGCCATGTTGGAACTCATTGCTAGAAAGACAATCCCAACCCTTATGTCTGAAAACATATCTTTAGAGATGGCAAATTTGAACAAATAAATATTTCCAGGTCTCTAGATGCAAAGCTACAGAAAAATCAAACCTATCTGCTTGATACTGCATTTGAACATACAGGTGTCAAATTATTTGACTGCACTCCCTGGCCTAGTGGTAAGAAAGAATTGGCTCATTATAGTGATTTACAAACTGACAGTCTGCAAAATAATTTTACTAAAGGTAATTTGTGGATAGGAAAAAAAGAGCATCTTACATCTGTGGCTGCCTCTAAACTTAATCCACCTATTGTTAGATGATCATGTTACAATGTTGCCTAGTTTTTTTACCATATGTGTCTGGCTAGGAGGTTGCATTGACTTCCCATCAGTCTCCAGGGGTAGAATAAAGTCTTTGTTTTGAACTATAAAGGCCTAACTGGCCTGGGAATGACCTGTAATACCACAGCTGTGGTTAGTAGGTAGGCCTGAGCTGATCCCACTGAAATTGGGATTTTAAATGAAATTGGGATTTTATTGTGTTTTGTAGTGATGTATCAGGGTGCCTAGAACCTTGATGTGGTGTCCTTTCACCTTTCCTGAAAATATAGCGTTGGACTATTCCTGCAACACTCAGCCCTGTGAATTCAGCGCTGGCTGAGGCACAGTAGCTCTCTGCTGGATCTGCAGCAGCTTTTGTGGATCCTCCCCCATATCTGAGAGTGGGTAAAGATCCTGCTTATGCTATCCCATCCCCCAGGCCTGAGAAGGGAGCTAAGATCTTCTTTGTTGCTGGTAGTGTGGCTGAAAAGGAGTAGTGTTGGGGGAAGAGAAGTAAATGTTGGGATCTCTTTGTCTTTCTTTCTCTCCCTCATTCCATTTCCCTCTCTTCCTGTTCCCATCCTATGTCTCTTTATCTAGATGTAAGTAGTGACCTATTGGCTATGATTTCCTGGGTGTTGACAGGTGACATTATCTATAATATTATTTATGCTTTAGAATTCTTACTTGAATTACATAGTATCTGACTGTCTCAAACAGGTGGTAACAGTGACATTTTAATGAGTTTTAAAGCTAGGACAAAGCTAAATATAAAACCAAGTGAGAGTTAAATATATGAAAGAAGAGAATAAGATTGAGAAACCCTGGCACAATAACCCCCAAAAGAAAATTACCTTTTCCTCCCTCTAGGGCAGTGTAGACATTCATAGCAGAAACAATATTTCATTTTAATTGACTTGTGAATGAAACCATAACCAACATTTAAGAGAGCCAGTTGTCTTGTTAGACAACCAAGTGTGAAGTCTTGGTCTTCTGCTCAGTTGGAAAGCAGTGTTGATTATCTCTTCTGTCATTAAGGCTTGTTTCAATTACTGCTGTCAAATCTCCCTCGTTTGGTGATTGTGTCCCACTGTAACAGGCAGTCATACGGTTGCCAAGTTTGACTGAGGCTCTTTCAGGAGATTCCCCCTTTCCCCCCGTGAGGTAATGTCATTTTCTTAAAATAGCCTATTAAAATTTCCCAGATTGCTTTCAATAGTCATTGGGAGATTGATGCCGATTCCGGGAGACTCCAGACCAATCCTGGAGGGTTGGCAAACCTATGCAGTCACCATCTGAGTGTCTCTTTATGGCTGGGTAGGGGGGCATGTTTCCTCTTTCAGGCCTTTTAAGAACTCCACAAAGTCTTTGCCTATGTTTACACTGCACCATAGTGTGAACTCTGGGGGTGTGAACTGTAGAGTGTACCAAAATGGGCTCTAGCTGCCCTGTGTGAATGCTGCTGGCACAAACTAAAAGCTACCTACCTCATTTGCATTATGTAGTCCTCTTTCACACATGACTATGTTAATGAAAACTGAAACCTTTCAGTTCATGCCAGCACTGCTCACATATGACAGTAAGATCATAACATTTTGGTGTGCTCTGTAGTTCACACCCCCATAGTTTGGAGTGAAGCACAGTGAAGATAAGCCCTTTCTTTCCATTCAGTAATACCTCTCCTCAGGGTCTGGTTTGACTGGATTAAAGTTCAAGAAAATCCAAAAATAGTCTTCTCCCTAGAAGCTGGGCACAGTCCCTTCTCCCCCTCCCTGGTACTGTCTCAAAACTCTCCTGATGTCGAAGGGTCTTTCCTGCTGAAGCCTTTTCACACTTTGCAGTCCCTCTACAGCTTCCTCCCTCTAGGGTCCAGGTGCCCTCTTTTAAGAGTAATTGAGGGAGTCACCTGCCTAGTCACAGGTGCACTGACCTCTGCAGTCTTAAAAGGCCAGTGTCACCCCATGACACTCACAATGAGGAAATCGCTGCCCATATCTTCAGCCTTGTAAGGATTAAGTATTCTCTTTGAAAGATCTGTACAGGAACTTTGCTGTCAACAAGGAACTTTTAGTGTCTTTATTTCTCTGGGCAATTTTTCCTGATTCTGTAATAATTATCCCTTCTTAAATGTAATCTAGTGGTATTAACAAATGTTTATTTCATAGGGATGATGGGATCGGACTCATCGATGTTTCTAGTGCTCTGATATCTAGTGATAGTCATAGTGCTCTGATATTTGTGAACAATCTTGGCTCTCAAGGAGCGCATCTCTCAGGAGTCTGGTCACATACTGACAAATCTGTGTGGAATCAACCCCTTTTGGATGTTCAGACAACAGAAGCACAATTGTTAGGGTGACCATATTTCCCAAAGGGAAAACAGGACACTGTATGGGGCTAGCCCGACTCATCCCACCACTGCCCCCATGCAGGGCTGGCCCGAGCCACTCATCCATGTCCCCCTCACTCCATGTGGGACTGGCATTGCTGCTTGCCTGTCCCCTGCCTGCCCACCTGCATGGGACTGGCATCGCCGCTCACTCCCTCCTCATGTTCCTCTGCATACCACTTCTTTGACAAAAATGGGCATTTGTCCCATTTGCTCTTACCAACTAATCAAGTTGGAAAGAGCAAATGGGACAAATGCCCTCTTTTGTCAAAAAAGTTGGGATGGCCAGGACAGGGCTTAAAAATTGTCCTGGCCAAAACAGGACATATGGTCACCCTAACTATTGTGGGATGGGGAATAGCAAACAAAAGGTTGCATGCTGCCATCCACAGAGAAGAATCCCATGTAAGCCCAACCTTCCACTGGTCTCCCAGCCACCATCCTGGCTACATGTCACGCAGGATCTCTCCATAAGGATATGCCCTTTCACCAGGGCTAAATCTATGGCTGGGGAGTTACTGCTCCAGTCAATAGTAACTTAATAGGTTTTATGCATTGCTACTTTTAAAGGAGTTGAAGGGCAATACACCATGAACAATGGGTCATTCCTAGACTTTGCCTTCCTATGGCACCAGCACCAACCCCTCCACTGGCTGGGCAGACCAGAAATCAATTACAGTAACTGCTATGGGAAGGCAGATAGCTGTCAGTGGAGAAGAAAATACCATGAATCCTCATGTGAAGACTCTTCTCTGTGATACTTGGTCCTTTACGTCCCCTCCATGCTGCATGAGCAGGAGGAGCATATGGCCCTTAGTTCGTAAGTAAGATTTAGTGCAGATTTTGGGACATTTTTTTGGCAACACAACACAGATTCAAATGGAACATGAGAATATCCTGAATGTATTCAATAGTCCAGGTGGTGTGTTGTCTGGGTGCACCTGCTAGCCCTGATTTGGGCTACAGCTGTGCTGAGCTCAATGCAGCCCAAGAGCGTGTGGTCAAATGTGGCTTTCAATAAATCCCAGGGACTTCTCTAGTTTACACCCTTGCTGTAATGGCCCCCAAAGGATCCCCATATATCTCATAATAGAGTGCAGGAAAAATGCTTGTTTTCCAAGTGGCTCTTACTACTATGATGAACATTAGCTTTCTTTACCTCAAATAGATCCCCATCATTTGCTTTTTCCAAGTAATGATGCCAAAATTGTATGTTGATCTAACTCTTTTCTCTAGAAATTACTATCTTATCTAAACAGGTTGGTACTTCATTGTACAGATATACAGAAGAAAAGTGCTACAGATGGCCAAAGACTTGGGTCAAATCTTGGTCTGAGTTACATCAGTTACTGTTATTATATCACATTATTATTTTTTATTATTGTTAATCCTTATGAAGGAAGAGAGTGGAAAAATCTTATAAGTAAATATTTCTCCTATCTAGAGCAGTGGAGCTGAAAATGAACACAGAAGAAAAGCCAAGTTTTTTGTTTAAACAGTAGGAGATGTCATCCATAATTTGCTTTTGCATATCCTTCATTTCTGTTATGCAAACTGAATACTTCAAAAAAAATTAACAGCTGAAATTACTCCTATTAAGCTGGAAAGTACAAATATTGACAGCTCAACTAGTCAAAATGCAGCTAAGGAGACCCAAAAACATTTTTCATAATTTTAAAACATCCCCCACCCCATGTTTTCCATATTTCCTTGAAACTGAATGTGTTTCCTTAACCTGTTCATAGAATCATAGAATTGTAGGACTGGAAGGGACGGTGAGAGGTCTTCTAGTCCAAAACTCTGCAGTCAAGGCAGGGCTAAGTATTATCTAGACCATTCCTGACAGGTGCTTGTCTAACCTGCTCTTAAAAATCTCCAGTGGTGGATATTCCACAACCTTCCTAGACAATTTATTCCAGAGCTTAACCACCCTCACGGTTAGGAAGATTTTCCTAATGTCCAACCTAAACCTCCCTTGTTGCAATTTAAGCCCTTTGCTTCTTAGCCTATCCTGTGAGGTTAAGAGAACAATTTTTCTCCCTCCTCCTTGTAACAACCCTTTTAAGTACTTGAAAACTGTTATCATGTCCCCTCTCAGTTTTCTCTTCTCCAGGCTAAACAAACCCAATGTTTTCAATCTTCCCTCATAGGTCATGTTTTCTAGGCCTTTCATAATATTTGCTGCTCTTCTCTAGACTTTCTCCAATTTCTCCACATCTTTCCTGAAATGTGGTGCCCAGAACTGGACACAATACTCCAGTTAGGCCTGATCAGAACAGGGTACAACAGAAAAATTACTTCTCGTGTCTTGCTCACAACACTCCTGCTAATACATCTCAGAATGACGTTTGCTTTTTTTTGCAAGCTTGTGATCCACTATGACCCTCCCCCTCCCCCAAGATCTCTTTCTGCAGTACTCCTTCCTAGGCAGTCATATCAAATTTTTGTATGTGCAAAACTGATTGTTCCTTCCTAAGTGAAGAACTTTGCATTTGTCCTTGTTGAATTTCATCCTACTTATTTCAGACCATTTCTCTGGTTTGTCCAGATCATTTTGAATTTTAATTCTATCCTCAAAAACACTTGCACACCCTCCCAGCTTGCTCATTTGCAAACTTTTAAAGTGTATTCTCTATGACATTATCTAAATCACTGATGAAGATATGGAACAAAACGAGACCCATAACTGATCCCTGCGGGACCACACTTGATATGCCCTTTTAGCTTGACTGTGAACCACTGACAACTACTCTCTGGGAATTGTTTTCCAACCAGTTATGCAACCACCTTTTAGTACCCCCATCTAGATTATATTACCCTCGTTTGTTAATGAGAAGGTCACGTGAGACAGCATCAAAAGCCTTACTAAAGTCAAGATATACCATATGTACTGCTTTCCCCCTATCCACAAGGCGTGTTACCCTTTCAAAGAAAGCTATTAGCTTGGTGTGACATGATTAGTTCCTGACAAATCCATGATACTTATCGTCATATTTTCTTTTAGGTGTCTGCAAATTGATTGCTTAATTATTTGCACCATTATCTTTCCAGGTATTGATGTTAAGATGATTGGTCTGTAATTCCCTGAGGTATTCTCAGTCCCATTTTTATAGAATGGCACTATATTTGTCCTTTTCCAGTCCTCTGGAATCTCACTATCTTCTATGACTTTTTGAAGATAATCACTAATGGCTCAGAAACCTCCTCTGTCAGCTCCTGAAGTATTCTAAAATGTATTTCATCAGGTCCCAGTGACTTGAAGAGTCTGACTTGTCTAAGTAATTTTTAACTTGTTCTTTCCCTATTTTAGCCTCCAATCCTAACCTTCTTTCCACTGACATTCATTAAGTTATATGTTCAGTTGCTACTAAACTCTGGTGAAAACTGAAACAAAAGTTATTTTGCACTTTGCCATTTCAACAGTTTCTGTTATTGTCGTTCCCTGCCCCACCTCGCTGCCTGCCCAGTTGAGTAACAGGTCTACCCTGTCCTTGATTTTCCTCTTGCTTCTAATGTATTTATAGTATGTTTTCTCATTACCCTTTAAGTCTCTAGCTAGTTTAATTCCATTTTATGTCTTGGTCTTTCCAATTTTGTCTCAACATACTTGTGTTATTGCTGTCTCTGCCCCCGTATGATTTGTTTGTAATCTTTTAAAGTATGGTTCTACTTTGAAAAGAGATAATGAGGAAAGAGAAAAAAAGGCAATGTTTACTCAACAGATTTGCTTCCTATAGCTTCAGTTCTGTCAGCCTTACTCTGAATAGTACCTTTCTCCATGAGTAGTCCCAAAGAAGTATGGTACTCTCTAAAATCTGATCCTGTGTGTATTCACAGATTAGGACTACAAGTCACCTTCGCATCAGTTGTCTCCTTCTTTTAATTTGTGCCCAGCACTCTTGAACCACAGATAAGCCACATTTCCTTCTGTGCCAATATCATTGTTTATTAAGTTCCAGTCAGTTATATCTGTCCAGAGGATTTGCAGAGATATGGGCGATGGCACAATTTGAAGATAACTGGATTGGCAGGTATAGCCAAAGGACTAATTTGGCCTGCCGAATATTTATTGCGGGTGATGATGCAATAGAGCGAACTTGGCTTGACTCACAGCACCCCTGTTGAGTTTGCAAGGCCAGAATCTAGGAAAGCATCTTTTTACTCATAAACTGAGTGCATTTGATATGGAAATAATTGAGAGAACCAGCTTTGCACCTCACAATCCTGTTATTAGAATCACTTTTCAGACTAGAAATTGTACTTTAAAAGCTAGTGCTTCATTGTCAAAGTGGATGTGCCAAGGCTAATGAGCAGCACTTGTGCACACTGTAGCTGGTAAATGAGGAAAAACTGAAGTGGTTAACAACTTTTTTCCTCTTCTTTGTGTACCCACCTTAGTTTATTGTGTAAGGTTGTTCGTGAGGTTTAGGATTTTGTCATTTAGGGGGGGAATTGCTTTTTTTAAAAACAAACAACATAGATTTTACTGGTGGAATAATCCAATCTAGAAAATGACAACTCTGAATAGGCAGTTTTAAAATCAAATTGAACATTTTCATCCTCAAAATGTTTCTTTAATTCAAAGTAGCTTATGTGTATTTCTGTTGTTCTCTTAGGTCAGGGTAGAGGTCAAGGTTTTGTAGATTCTTTTGCTAAAGTTGCTGGTATAATTAGACACCAATAAACGGTTACCAAATGCAATAGTTATCTGTTAATAGGGCTCAGCTGATGTTGTAAACCAAAGAAATGTGTCCTAAGACATTTTTTGGGAGTCAGCATAACCTTAATAAAGAATTATTGCACCGCAGGCGCCTCCTTAACTGTATCTAGTATCTTACCTAATATTTACTTTGACATTTAAAAAATACTCATGAAGAATGATGATTTCAAAATGTAAATACACATTATTATTAAAGGCTGCGTCAATTAGTGTGGTTGGGATTGGGATACTCTTGCTCAAAGGTAACTCGATTGTTTTGCCCTGTATGCTCTTTACATCACTCTTGTATTATTTGCAGGACTGGATCAAATGGGTCTAGTCCTGCCCAGAACTAAAGGCCTGCCCCCGCCACTAAGGGGGAGGAACCACTAAGTCCAGGCTGCAAGCGAGTATGTGGAACAACTAAAGAGAAACAGAAATGAGGTCAAAGGTTAAAAATGAGGGAGCCAGAGAGGAAGATTGAGCAGAGAACCCCAGACAGTACCCACCACTCCTCAAAGGCATTGAGAGAGTCAGTGGACATTGCCCAGAGTAACTCTGCCCAGAAGCATGATTGCAAGAGGGACCAGAAATAGGCCCCACAATCCCAGAGTACCTCCCATCCAGCTTCCTCCTCCTGTTATAGTGAATGGCCATCTTGGCTAGTGGCAGGAGGAGGTCCTGTGACTTTGGCGGGCTACAGGTGGGAAGAGCAAGAATTAGAACAGGGGTGGGCAAACTTTTTGGCCCGAGGGCCACATTGGGGTTGCAAAATTGTATGGAGGGCCGGGTAGGGAAGGCTGTGCCTCCCCAAATACCTGCCCCCCCATCTGGCCCCTTCCCACTCCTGACTGCTCCCCTCAGAACTCCACACCCATCCAACCCCCCCTACTCCTTGTCCCCTGACTGCCTCCTCCAGAGACACCCCCACCCTAACTGCCCCCCCCAAGACTCCCCCGCCCAACCTCCCTTGCTCCCTGTCCACTGACTGCCCCAATCCCATCTACCCTCCACACTCCCTGACAGACCCGCGGGACTCCCACACCCTATCCAACCCCCATCCCCTGCTCTCTGACTGCCCTCTTACCATGAGACTCCTAGCAGTGTGTTTGTGAGCACTGCTCGCGTGGTGGCATGGCTCCAGAGGAGAGGGGAACATGTCTGGCTCCGCACGGAGCCAAACATGCTGCCCCACAGGAGCACGCAGCCCCACCCCCCAGAGCACTGCCTGTGGTGGTGTGGCTCCGGGGGAGAGGGAAAAGGTAGGAGAGGGACCGGGGGCAGCCTCCCCAGCCAGGGGGCTGAACAGAACAGTCCCGTGGGCCAGATGTGGCCTGTGGGCCATAGTTTGCTCATCCCTGAATTAGAAGATGCAGGGAGACGTGCAGCCCAGAATCTCAGAAATAGGTTCAGGTGGAGCCATAACAGGAGCTTCAATCTGATGCTCTCTGTGTAGGTGTGTGCCAGGGTCTCCCTCTTGCCACAAAAAGGACAATTCTAGGGAAGTTTGGGACCCATGATCATGGCTGATGGAGTAGTCACCAATTAATATCCCTGGCAAGCCATGGGGCCAGAGTGGATTACAGGCTGGCCCACTGGGGTTCCTCACCCTGCTCAGGTGACAGCAGGTGTTGGGGCAGGAGATGAGGAAGTGGATGGTGGGATGTACGAGTGTGTACAGATGTTCTCTGATGCAGTTTGGAGGTGGATTGACTGAATGATGTGCAGTCGGAGGTGGCTGGGGAGGCTTGCGGGGCAGAGGCCCAATAATGAGTTCTGGAGGCCCAGTGGAGATGGATGGGCAGGGAGCTTGACCTGTTTGAAGAAAGCAGGAAATAAGGCTGCTCTCACTCCTGAAGCACATGAGAGGGTGGGCAGCCCCATGCACTGGCTGAATGCCATGGGGTCCACTCAGTGCCTCTGATCATAGTCCAGGAGGTCTCCAAATCTGGTGCTACCAGCCAGGACCATCCTCTGGCACACCAAAGGTTACCTCTCTCTAGTGCTGCTAGGGCAGGAGTCTATGCAACCATCTCCTACAGCACACATGGTAATAAGTAGGTAAATCTTCTAACTGAACTATCTCCTGTGGATGCCTCTGTGAAGGGACTGGGAGAGAAAGCCCTATGCCAAACATTATCCCGTTCCCACTTTCACCAGCAACTGGTTGCACTGCTGACCAATTAAAAATAAAAGTCAGTTTTAAAGCATGCGAGGATTGGTTTCCCCACTTGTGAGTATGCAGCTGAATTACTAATCCCATTGCTAGAGTGGCTACTGCCTAGGAATAGCCCCTCCAATGGAGCACAGTAGGATAAGGGACAAGCAGGCTAGCATGGTGATACTGGGGCCAAGACAGTTGTACGCATACTATTGAACCTTAGCGTCCAAAATAGACAAATATGAAGAGCTACTAATATGCAATGAATAAAAGTCATGGGATTTAGAATTCAATAAAGACAGGGGTAAACTTCTGCAGCCCAATTATTCAGTTTCGCTGCTTGGTTATGGGTGTGTGCTGCACCTACAGACAATCTTAAGGGAGAGTTCCAGCCATCCATGCAAAGTGCTGCTATTCAGGTTTTGTGAGGAGAAAGCAACAGGATCTGATGGTCTAGAACTCATCTCCCACAATCCCCAGACATGTCACGGGGTACAGCATATCACCTTTGTGGCTGCTACTCCAAGTTTTGGGCTGAACTATGGTCCTTCTGCACCTCCTGTGCAGCAGATAGTTTCATTATGTAGTTTTGCAAAGTGGATTGGATAAATCCAACAAAATATGATTCCATGAGGCTGTAATTTCTGGAATATTTCAGTAGTTTGGATTGTGTGGGTCTGAATCTCCTCTCCTTACACAGCCAAAACTTGGTGCACAAAAAATGCAGTATCTGGCTCCAGATGTGTGCTTAACTAGTCTATATATTTGTTGTTTTGCCTCTAAACTATTAAAATGTCATTAATATGTGCTTTTAAAAAGAAACCCATGCAGATTACCCTAAGATTTTCAGTGTTTCCCTTGACCCTGTAGTGATCTCCTAATGACGTTTTACCCACATTACTGCTTACGGTATATAGTAGGAGTTGTTTCCAAGAAAACCTATCTGCTGAAACATTCCCGTTTCGTTTGTAAGAATTAGATCCATGTCGGCAATGCAGATGTCTGAATCTTCTAGTGTACTGGCCTGAAAGACAGAAATAAATCATGAAAACAGCTGTTCCTTATAGGAAAGAAATCCATGGTTGTTATTGCTAAGACTATGCAACTGGGGAACACAATCCAAGAAGAAAATATCCACAGTGTTCTGAGCCATACAACACCCAGAAGGTCAAGGATTCTGGCTTTCCTGCAAAGATCCGAGGAAAAAGAGAAATTAACAACTCTGCAGGAACAAGTTGCAGAAAAGCCTGGAGTGGAGGGAAGTAGAGTGCATAAATTAGCTTCTTATGCAAATTGAGAAGGTCCCTAAGTGGGGAAATAAGGTGAATTCAAGGACTGGGTGCACACACAAATCCTCAGGTGGGAAGTATGGCAGGAAACATTAGCTCCACACCCATTCTTCTCAGAGAAAAGAATGTGAACGAGCTTAATATCCTGTTCACCTCATTATTCTTTAAATAGGGAATACCACCAACAGGAGACCTGTAGTGAAGTTCTCCTCCCTTTACCTAGTTATTATGAGTGGAAGATAAGGCCTTGTAGTCTTGCTTTCTCCCTAATAATGCTCCTTCACAGAACCGTTGGCCTCGCACATACCCCAGTTTCTGATCAAAGACCTCGAAAATGCTTTCTCAGCTCAATCAGGAAAGGACTTAACCTTGCATGAAGCTATCTAGGGATGCATAAGCTCATATCAATTCTTATTTGGATAAAAGTGCATAGTTTACGTTTCCAAAAACATGTAATCTATCATACAGTAGAACCTCAGAGTTATGAACACCTCGGGAATGGAGGAATAACTCTGAAATATTCCTAACTCTGAACAAAAGATTATGATTGTTCTTTCAAGTTTACAACTGAACATTGACTTAATACAGCTTTGAAACTGTACTATACGGAAGAAAAATGCTGCTTTCGCTTTACTTTTTTAGTAGTTTACTTTTAACATAAACTACTGCAGTTGGTAGTGCATTGGGTCTCAACCAGGGATCTGTGGTCTCTTGGGAGTCCACGAGCAGGTTTCAGGGCGTCCCCCAAAATAAACAGGGCTGGCGCTGGACTTGCTGGGGTCTAGGGCAGAAAGCTGAAGCCCAAGCCCCACTGTGCAGGCTGAAGCCGCAGTCTGAGCAACAAAGCTTCATGGGCGTGGAGCCCCGGGAAGTTGCTCTGCTTGTTATCCCTAATGCCAGCCCTGGCTTTTAAGCTACTGGATATGCGGAAGGATAGTTGTGGTACAGGAAGGCTGAGGAATTTTTATAGCATGTTGGGGGCCTCAGGAAGAATATGGTTGATAACCCCTGCTGTAATGTATTTGCTTTTTTTTTTTTCCTTCTCTACTGCTGCCTGATTGTGAATTTCCAGTTCCAAATGGAGTGTGTGGTTGACTGGTCAGTTTGTAACTGATGTTTGTAACTCTGAGGTTCTACTGTATAGCTGAATCAGCTTTCATGAGCTGATGACTTAAGTTCATAGGCTGCAATAGAGCATTTTTGTTAGTGTAAATGCAGAAATATCAGTGCTTGATAACAAAAATACTTTTATCTGACACACTAGTGTATGAAGAATTAAGATGAACAAACAATTCTTATACTGGCTTTTGTTCAGTCATTAGATCACTTCATATTATGTCTAGCTGACGTGATGTGCTGCCATCTGTGGGAAGAAGAGTCACAGATGATTCCATAAAGCTAGTTCAGGAGAGAAAGCAGTGTCTGTTTTCCTGCTCTTGTATTTGCATAGTCAGTGGAAAATTAGAAAACTTCTATCATCTCTTATGAAACAATGAATTCACTATCAGCAGAAATCCAGCCATCTGGTGCTATAAGACGGTATTGTCTGAATTGTTCATGTTCCTGAACATTGTAATGTCACAACTAAGTGTTTTGGTGAATTTATCTTCCTGCAGTGTGCATAAAAGCAGGTACGCTGACTCTTAAGCATGTAAAGAATGTGAAACAGTACAAAAAAGACTGCAGTAACAGCAAGTGCTAAAGGGAGATTAAAAAAAAAAAACCCTATAAAATCTATTGGGTACCTTTGTGTTTATGAATACCAAAGGTCTAATAGCCCTTGAGTAAGACATGCATAAAGCAGGCAGGTGCACAAAGCTTTTCTCCAGAGCTCTGGCAGTGCATCTCAGTCCTGACTGCATCACCCTTGTTATGAGAATTCTGGGCCTCTCTTGAGCACAGACAGTGAATCATGGCAATTGTTTACATTAAATCCTGGCACCAACACAGCTGCAACATCACTACAATCAAATCTTGGGAGAGAAAGTGAGTTCTGTTGGATAAATTGTTGGACTCAGGAGACCAGGGTTTAATTCTGGCTCTCTCATTGATGTGCCATGTGATCTTGGATAGATCAATTCCCCTCTCTGTACCTCCCCTCCCCATTTCTTATCCTTTGTTTTCTTTGTCTAAATAGATTTTAAGATGTCTGAAGCAGGGACTACAGAGATACAGGGATTACACTTTACACCAGTGTTCCTCAAAGTGTTTCGGCTGCGGCCCCTTTCCACGGTCCAGCATCCACTCGCGGCCCCCAGGGTATGTCCGCCAAAATGCCACCAAATAGAAAGCTTTCGCTTTCTGCAGTGGCATTTTGGCGGTACAAAAATAGACTGCTTCCGAGTTCAGCGGTCTCCTAGGCGGGATTGGTGGCGGCGCCGGGGTCTCGCGCATCCCCGGGAGTGCGCGCACCCCACTTTGAAGACCATTGCTTTACACAGTGCATAGTACAACAGGGCCCTAATCCTTTCGGTGTTACTGTAATCCAAATAATAAATATTCATAAAGCTGGATTAGGCCTCCAAATTCATTTCATTTGTGACTTACTCAGAATTTGTAGCCAGGTTCTGATCTCTGTTATGTTTTTGTAAATCTAGAGTGACTCCACTGAACTTACAGTGTAACAGCAAGGAAGAGCTGATCCTAGCACATTAATTTACCATTCCACCTACTAAGCAGAAACCAGATTTTCACGTTAGGTAGAACGATAACAAAATGATAAGAAAACAGCTGTAAGCTACTGTTCAGAGCCAAACTTCTGGAGTGAGGACTTTGATAATTTAGTTAGGAAAGTCTGAAAGTGAGGTACAGCTCTTGTGTCTGGCTAGCTTGGATGCTCCCTGGCACAGAAACTGTCTCCGTATTGCAGTCTGTACAGTGCCATGCTCAGTGGGGCCTTGCTAGTTTGGTGCTCCCAGCCACTAAAGCAATATAAATAAATAATCGAGTAGAACAGTCTCAAAGGCTTCAATTGTGGGTTATTTAATTACACACTGATAGCAAGGCTGGTCTGCCCAAACAGTGACACAAGCCACACTGGAATGTATCAAATCTACCCTATCAGATACCAGAGACAGAAGGCTATTTTCTCTTGCAAACCTTTATTTCAATGAAAAGCGTAATTTTTACTAGTCAAAACAGATTTAAGGATAATATCATCAGTCTTTAACAAAGTTCATGTGGCATCATCAGCCTTTAAGTAACCCAAATAGGAAGTAACCTGGGAAACAGGTCTTCATTACAGAGACGTAACAAAGCTTTGTTTTTTCTGAAAAACAAGGTAAAAAGAACAAAGCTTTATAGTAAGAGCTTTTTATGTGCTGAAATAAATTTTTCCATTTATTAAACTAAAGAGTTTATTTTGTGTCCTTTGTCTTTGCTTTGCTGAGATGATTAAACATAGCCACATTTCCCTCATTACCTATTGTCTCTGTATTTACATAAGTGTTTCTATTTTTATACCAAACATGGTAATTTTAGATTGTTTGACCCCTTGCATTTCTTTTAAAAAACACAACTGGATAAACATGAATAAAGCATCCCTGCACGTCCTCTGATGCTAGATTAATATCAAAAAATTACCAAACCTTTGAAACCCAACCACACTGAATGTTTGTTACATACACTATTAATGAAGAGGAAGGACTTTGCGGAGGGCTTTAAGTACATGTTCTGCAGATGCTGAAGTAAGAAAGATGCATCCATGTGGATTAGGTATAGGGGGCAGCATGGGAGATATGCTTTGCCCCACTGTTATTGACACAATAAAGAGGGACATAACTGAAGCAGTTAATAACCACAGATGCAGAACATATTGACAGATCCAGCACTTGAATAGTTAAATGTGCACAGAATGAATTTTTTTTCCCGGTGAGGTTAAACTTGTTTGTTGATATTGCTGTTAAGGAAAAAGAAAATCATGAATCTGGCCATTCTTTCAGTTAATATTAACCAGCTGCCTGATTTAACCTTATTATTGTTCTGGCAGAATTCTGACTTTTGTGGTTTCTTTTCTTTTCTTTGTGATTATGAAACAACCTCCAGTGGCATGTTAAAGCGCATTACTGTAAACATGGACAATTGTTCTGGGGTCAGTTTCAAAGGCCCATAAAACCACCAATATTAAATCTTGGTCTGAAACTGATATTGCAGATGCTCTCCTGATAGGACTCTTCTGTGTGCTCATTGAAGCCTCTAAATTATTTTAACACAGAAACCTTTTGTCAAATGCAAATCAGCCCATGGAAAAACACTTTTAAAGGAACTATTCTCCAAAGACTTGATCCAACTCGAATTGACTTCAATGGGCGTTGGACTAGGCCCTACAAAAAGCTTCTGAGCTTTTGGCAGGTGTTGGAAATTGGTTCTTTGCAGCCCTAAATTATGCAGCTCCTGATTAGCAGTTGCAGAAACAATAAAAGACTGCTAACATTAACCACAATTGTTTTATGTAAATTGAATGAAAACTAAAGGAAAACAATTCCAAGTTTCATAATAGTGCACCTGCCAAAAGAAACCAGTTCCTTGTACTCCTCCCTTTAATATCAGTGGAATGACTGTGGATTTATATTAGAGTAGCTCAGAGCAGAATTTGGCCCATTGTTTCTGATGAAAGCCAACAGATCACAAAGAGAAACAGGCAGATACAGAATGTTCATTAGCAGCTATTTAAGGTTACATTCCAGTGAAGTTGCACTCACCTTATCTATACCTGAGGTGATATTCTGAGTGAGCTTCCTGTATCCTTTCTGACCTTGCACAACTTTATGCATGGCGGATGAAGGAAGAAAGAAAAATCCTTTGCTTTTTCTAGCATCATGGGGTTTTGAAGTGCATTAGAAGATCTAGAGCTTGAACCTGTAAAAACATATCCCGAGGCAATGAAAATGGCCTATTCATGGAACTGTAGATTTAATTAGTCCCAGTTTGTTTCAGCTGTAAGTCACAGTAGGCCACCACCAGGGTCGGAATCTTTATCTGTCTTCGCGGTGCTAAGAGTGTGGTGAGGCAGGATGCTTTTAATAACCATTATGGATTTCTTCCCAACTCATACCTAGGATGGAATGTGTTTCTTTGCAGGCAGTTCCCCACATGCTGTTCAAAGTGTGAAATTTGTTTAAATAGGAGCCACCTGCCTTTTATTTTTTTGTTTTTAATGACTTCATATCGATGGTATATGTACATATCCTGCCCTTAGTTAAGTTGGTGCTAATCAGAGTGATTCTATTGAAGCTAACAGGCCTTATTCTGATCTCATATTCATTTTTCATTATGTAACCTCATTGACTTCAGTGCCATTACTCCTAATTTACTCTGGGGTAAGTGATGAAGATCTGCTATGATGGTCCCGGGAATGAGGGTGAGCAGTTTTTACCCCTACACTTCGGCAAAACTTCCATTAAAAAATGAAGGACATCCTGAATTGTATTAACTTTTATACAAGTTTTCCCAAACTCCCTTGGGATCCCCAGGAGCCACTCCTGCCAGGGAGAGTCCTATGATCCCAGGGAGCTGGCTCTTGCTTTGAGATAGGACAATATGGGCTAACTGGATTATCCCAGATGGGACTAAAAGCAGAATTTTTGTCCATGATGTATAAAGAAACAAGCATAAATTATAAAAGAGGTACAGAGACAAGTGTTTTCAGAATAAATAGCCCCTAGATTATTCATTAATTCCATCAATTTAGATTCAGAACAGCTCTTGAGACACCGAACAAGCAAAACATAGAGGCAAGTTCTTCTTTGAGTTATAAAAAGAATGAATTTGACCTATGGGGTCTATCTGAGAATTAGGTTCACGTAGCTGAAAAGGAAGTGTTGTTTCTTTGTGGTTATCCAAATTTTGTATTCCTCCCTACTTACCTTCCTGCAATTATTCCTTCCTGAATCCTGGTAGTAAGTTTTTCCATCAGAGCTGGGGTGAACACTCACTGAGCCAGTCAGATATCCTTGCTTCCATCTCTTGAGAAATGACTCTTGGATAGCAGAGTAAAAATTGCTAAGCGTTTTGATTATTGTGATTGGATGCTTTCATGGTTTGCTGAACTTTTTCTGGTGTTCTAACACTATCTTCTCATTTCTAGACCCAGATAACACCAAAATAAGGAGAGGGAAGTGAAATTAAATAGAATTTTCTGTAACTTTGCCCCTGATTTTTTTGAATGTGTTCCATTTAAGTTAGGCCCTATCCTGCTTCCGTTAAAGGCTCAAATTCAGTGGGAGCAAGCTTTGGTCACTCATTATTACATTTTCTGCAAGGCACTGTCTTTTGGTCCTGTTCTGATTTTGCTTCCTCTTCCTTCCCTCCCCTCAAACTTAAGAATTACAGTAATTGTCTATTATAACCTGGTCTTTTATTCCCCTGAGTTTTCATTTAGTCTACTAGATTTGTTGTTTCATCATTCTGTAACTAGCAATGGAAGAACTTAGATAATATTCGGAGCGGGGTTGTGAACAAAATAGGAGAAATACATCACCATGAGACATACCTGAAAAGGCTTGGTATTTAATTCTGTCTCCCTTGTGCCAACATTCTCATAATACTGCAGTGGGTTGCATTTTCCCCATGCAGTCTTATCAGCCCTTTTTAAAGTTTTATAGAATTGTGTAATTCAGTCTTTAACTTTGTTTATTATTCCTTCTTTGCTTTCTGAGTTCTTAAGTACTAGCTGATATCTGTGACTCACAAGGGTGCTAACTGCAGATTCCATGGAGTTGCCTAAAAGTATCACATTGAGTTCTTCATGTTTCACTCAGCTGACCTAAGTGCTGGGCGAGGCACCCTTTGCGGAACGGGGAGTTGGTAACCCTCTATGGCGTTTCTTAGGGTATGGTTACACTTACAAGATTATAGCGCTATAGGTTATAGCGGTCCCCTTATACAGTAATATGTATAGCGCTATTGTATGTCCACACTCAGATGCTCCTGCGGTATAGCATGGCCACATTTGGGGCACTTAATGCGGCATTAAGAGCAGCGCATTAGGGCAGGTATCCCAGCATTCAGCTGGGTGCAACGTGCTTTTTAAACGAGGGGGGTGAGGGGGGACGCGTTGTGTGTATGCGGAGGGAGAGAGACAGTGGTTTTTCCGTTTTTCTGAAAGCCTGTCAGTGAGCCTCCATTCACAGAGGGGTTTGTTTTCACACAGGCTCCCTCCTTAAACATTTGCATTGCTTATCTGCCGAGTTAAGAAAGAAACTCTAAAGAGGTACTTCCGCATTCCTCCAGCCGAGTTCAAAACAAAGGGAAGAGACGTCAATTGCCTTAAATGGCTCTAGGCATCTCCAGAGATTACTTGTAGCGCAGTGGGTGTCCACATTCTTGCTGTAGCGCTACAGCAGCTGCGCTACAGCCCTTATTCCCCATGAGGAGGTGGATTTATAATAGCGCTATAACTCAGCAGTTATAGCGCTATTAGTGCCTTGCCAGTGTGGACGGGGAGTAGGTTATAGCGCTCGTGGGGGCTTTATAGCGCTATAAAGTGCCAGTGTAACCATGGCCTTATTTAAATCCATGTCCCTGTGGCTTCTAAATTAGGGCATATCATAGGCGAGATTTGCTTTGATTTAAAAAGTTTTCACACTCTGATTCTATGTTTCATCCTGTGTCCTGTAACACGTTACATTACTATTGTTCATTGTTAAACTGTACAAGACACAAAGACCCTGCTTCAAGGGACTTGAAATCTCAACTAAGTGGGCCCGATGCTTATTTTACTTGCAGTTGTTTTGTACCAATGTAACTTTACTGGGCCTGATTCTCCTCACACCAGTTTTACACGTTGTAATTTGACTGACTTCAGCTGAATTACTCCTCCTGTTTTGCACCAGTACACCTGAAATCAGAACCAGAATCCACGTGTGGTTTGTATTTTTAGTACATTTGTGAAATTTGATCTTTCTGTTATTTTTTGTATCTCCTTTCTGTTCTTTGGACTTGAAAATTTTCAAGTCTTTCTTCTTGGATCATTCTTTCACTCCATGTAGCTCCCCTGCCTTTTGGCAGCTACTTGGAGAACTTTTCTACTTATGAAAGATGCGGCAAGTGACTTCTGTGGGCACATAATTTCAATGAAGTATTCTGGGATACTTTTGTATGAAAGACTCTTTGCAAAAGTCAATTATCTTGTATACCATCAGGTCCTGTATCTGATCTTGTCTAGCAAAGAATGGATGTTGCTTGTATTCCATGTCTTGTAAAAGATTATACTGCTAAACAGAAGCCGTCCGCAACAGGGCAAAAAGCAAGTAACTCCTTAGCCTGGCACTGTTAAATGCTAGTTCCTTGGGCAAGAAGACTGTTGATCATGGCATAGCTTCTAGACAGGTCTGCCCATGTATTTTCCATTGGAGGGCTGACTTGGTCTATTTTGGCAGGAATCTAAGAAGACTTTTCAGAGCAGTTTTAGTTTAGTGAGCAAAGTGAGTGTGGCAGTTATGAACTGGTCATCATTCTTTTGAACTCTTCACTACAATTCAAACTTTCAAAATCTTTGTATTTCCTTATTCCTAACATCATCTCATTTACTTTTAACCTATTTTATTTCTTACTGGAAATGTTGTCTCTGAATTTATAGTTTTCAAATGGTGCATGCCATGTGTTCTTATATTAATCTTTCAGGATTTTAATCTTGATTAATTTTCTGAGTGTCTCCTTTAATTCACTTAACAAAAATGTAATAATGTAGCATAATACCTATCTTCTCCATGACCTTTTTTTTTTCCCCCCCCCAAAGGTACATGATTTCAGGGAAGGACAATAGTCCCAGAGTTTGATAAACACAAAGGCTGCATGATAATATCTTTTCCCATGCTGCTTCTGTTATCCTTTGTTTTTTCATTTTTTTTTCTTGCACTTTTGATCCTGGCCAGAACTGGGATGATAATCAGTTCTGGCCTGGCAGGGCTGCTTTGCTTGGACTTAATACTGATGCTAGTCTACCAATAACACATTGAAATGCATTATGAATACTAAGGGACTGATTCCTTTCCACTTACACTGGTGTAAGTCAGGAGTAACTTCACTGAAGTCAGTGGAGTTATACTCATTTTACACTTGTGTAACTGAGTTCAGAATCAAGCCACAAGTCTCCGTTGTCCCTCTCTCTTCCGGAGCATGTGCTACTGATCAACAGATTCTATTAAATCTATGAACCTATGAATCTAAGGCCAGAAGAGGCCACTGTGATCATCTAGTCTGATCTCCTGCATAGCACAGGCCATTGTACTTCCCTGAAATAATTCCTGGTTGAACTTTCCTATTATAATAAGCAGAAATCAAAAAACAATCTAGCTTACCCTTCTCTCAGGTGTTGTCAGCAGTAACAAAGTCCAGATACAAAGAGCTAGACGGAAAGGTAGGCAACCTGTGACACGTGTGCCAAAGGCGGCACGCGAGCTGATTTTCAGTGGCACTCACACTGCCCGGGTCCTAGTCTGAGGGGCTCTGCATGTTAATTTAATTTTAAATAAAGCTTCTTAAACATTTTAAAAACCTTATTTACTTTACATAGAATGATAGTATATATATTATAGACTTATAGAAAGAGACCTAAAAACATTAAAATGTATTACTGGCACACAACACTTTAAATTAGAGTGAATAAATGAAGACTTGGCACACCACTTCTGACCCCTGGCTAGAGATCCCTCTTAAAACTAAAAAAACACCACTAGTTCAAATCCACACCCAGCATTTCTGGGATCACTACCTTCTCAGGGAGCCCTTAATAGGCAATGCTTCCTCACTCACAAGTACTGAGTCTATGTAAGAAAGACGGAAAATTTTATTGGGGGCGGTGGGGAGGGAACAGCATCAACCTGGGGAAAAAGCAGCAACAATCTACCTATACGAATGATAAATTAAATACTTCCCCACAGTCATTTCAGAGGTAGTCTGTTAACATGGTTCCCCACTGACTGGTGTAAAGGTCCAATAGGCAAATATCCCTTTATCACATCACTTCCCTTTCCTCTATCCACTCAAGCCCATGCATGGTTCGGCATCAGTAGTTTATGGACCCTGTTCTGAGGTGCACTTGGACAGGCCTGTCTCTAGTCCCTTTGGGATGTGCTGAGGTAAAGTTGTTCAGTTATCTAAGGTGGAAAATTCTTTGTCTACAGTATGTCTGTAGGCAAGGATCTCTTAAGAATTATTAGAATCAGAAATGCATGCAGAGTTCTTTTGAACAGGTATTACTCAAAATATATTTTTTCTGTGGTGGTTACTTTATTTCCAGAGAATGGTAGAACATGGCCGCTGTGTCTTATTACTAGTGTTTTACGCCATTAGTTGTATTTTACAAATTTGAAGTGATAAAATAATAAAATAATAGCCTTAGTCACACGATGGAGGTACTGTGTCTACACTAGCACTTTTGTTGGTAAAACTTATGTCGCTGAGGGGTATGAAACTTCTCCTCCCCTCACCCGTCTCCCAAGGACATAAGTTACACTGACAGAAGGGCCGGTGTGGACAGCACTATGGCAGCAGGAAACACTCTCCTAATGACATAGCTCCCACTGCTGGCTGAGCGTGATTTAATTAGGTCGATGGGAGAGCTCTCTCCCCTTGGCATAGAGCAGCTATAGAGGAGATCGTACAGAGGTGCAGCTGCAGCAGTACAGCTGCACCACTGTAAGCTCTGTAGTGTAGACATGGCCCTAATTTCTCAAGTGAAAAACAGAACCACTGAATTAAAAATGTACAAAGGGTAGCCAAAAGGGTGGTGCAGTATAATACCAAACACCTGATTAGGAATTGAGCTCTACTCCAAAAGTTTTGATGGATGGAAGCTGCGTGTAAACACGCCAGTTAACACATTTCAGAAATAATCAGTAAGTGTTGTTTAAAAAAACTGGTGGCAAAATACTCTGCTGAGCTGTCTAACCTAAAGCATTTTATTGTTGTGGGATGGCTGGAAAACATGCCTATCCGGGTCACCTTTAAATGTACAGTTGTTACTGTTCTCTTGCAAGCTGCAGTTCTTCACATTGGAGCTGAAATAGCTTAATTTTCAGATTTCTTCGAAAACCAGATTGTTACTTTGCAAATATTATAAAGCACCAGTTAAAACAACAGGAAAAAATTAGTAAGTTATTTATATTCATAACCTACGAAAAATAGCTGCTGTAACATCTGCTCACAGTTCTCTGCTAATGAGGCTAGCCCCTGAATCCCATCTTTCCCTCCTGCTCTCACGTTTATGCTTACTTTCATATGATCCTGTTTAAAGTTCCCAGTGCTTCAGGCACCCTCTCTTCACTCAAATCCTCCCTTAAAGCTCACTGCTCCTGCGAATCTCATAAACTTGTGATGATCCACCTCAGCTAAAACGCTGTCTTCAACCCGTTACTAAAAACTACCCAATCAAAATGCCTCTTGCACCTCCAAGCTGCACGGGGAAGAGGGGAGGGGGTACACACATTAATACACCCCTTAAGAAGTATGCAGCCTACTCCCTCACAGGTGCCACCTCTCCTAGCAAACACATAGGAGGACAGAGCCACAGCTCAGCCCAGGGGTAGGCAACCTATGACATGGGTGCCAAAGGCAACACATGAGCTGATTTTCAGTGGCACTCACAGTGCCTGGGTACTGGCCACTGGTGTAGGGGGGGGAGTCTGCACTTTAATTGAATTTTAAATGAAGCTTCTTAAACATTTTAAAAACCTTTTTTACTTTACATACAACAATAGTTTAGTTCTATATTACAGACTTATGGAAAGAGACCTTCTAAAAAGGTTAAAAAGTATTACTGGCACGCGGAACCTTGAATTAGAGCCCATAATGTTTTGGATAATGTGCATGTCATTTACTTTTAAGCTAATTTGAAAAACAAAATTTGGTGATTTAGGGGTTATCAAACTAATTTAGGCAAATAATATGATTCATTCTTATTATATCTGCCTCATAAACCCCAACTCTTTGGATTAAGCTGGGAGAGAAAATCATAGCTATCTGCTGTTGATTACAGTAATAGTTACATCAAAGGACTGAAAATAAGGAAGACAAAAGACAGGTTAAACTGAGATTTTCCCCTTTTACTGAGACGGGAGACACAATTTTCTTTGAACTGCAGACATGCTTTACCACTCAGTTATCCACTCTGCCTCTTAAAAACTAGGGTGCGGCCAAAAGAGAGAGTTAATTTCCCCTGTGCTCTGCAGAAAGGCTGGAAAGAAAGAAAGAATACAGCAGCAGTTTAGGGAGATAAAAGCTGAGCTAATATAATATTCATTGCACATGCAACTTCTTTCTGTGCTTCTTGGAAGGGATTCCAGTGGAAAGTGATAACTTTTTTTGTTTTAATTCTTCTGTAATTTTAGATGCTATTTTTCTAACTCTTCAGACCTCTTCTGGAGAATATATAATCATACTATGTATTTTGGAAGTGTCAAAAATTAATTATTCTGGCACCAACTCCATGATAAAATTAAAAACGCACTTTGCAGGCTATTTAATAGAATACTGCTCTTCGTTACCAAGAGATATCCTAGCTGAAATGAGCAGTTCTAAAGGAGGTTATGTTTAAAATTCTAGCAACAGCAGCTGAAAGATGCATTTGTATATTATGGCTATCTGAAGAATAGCCCATTGTAATGAGGTGCTTAAAGATCTAGGAAATGCAGGAGCTGCAATATTGTTACAGCCAAAAGAAGCCACGCTCAGGAAATAGTTTGGGGAAAGAAGGGGATGTAATTAGTCCAAGTTTTAATGAAAAGAGATAAGATATATTGTATTCATTTATTCTGAGCCCCTGAGCAAGTACATAGTAGGACATGTAGGGAGCCTGAGGCATCAGAAGCCTCCATCTATCTAGCTGTCCAGTTTGCTTGGAGGGTGCAAGCCCTGCTCTCTGACAGCTGGATGTTCGCAGCCATTGTGGAGAAGTGAGGCTCCAAGAGTGGTGATGCTTCCTGCTTCACTGTGTGCACGTTCGGGGTGGGGTGGGGGGAGTCGGTCAGAATTCCTCCTGAAGACATTGCATCCAGCTCCTCTGTACTGCCGCCAATGCCTTTCTGAGCACAAAAAGCAGATTCAAGTCGCATCGTTCCTAGCTAGTGCTACATGCATGAAACCCTTCTCCCATTAACTTCAGGGGAGAGTCTTCATCTAGATGGTTTGCAAGACAACTGGGGTGTTTCTCTTAATGATTTTATGACTGTCTCTCTGTAACAGAAGAAAAAACATTTATTAGTCTCCTGGACAATCAGCAACTCACTTAGCAATATTTCTGAGGTACCCCAGGGAGACATTTTTGTAAGTATTTTATGATTTACCCTTTGCCCATGTTAAAGGAGATAACTCCAGGTCTCTCTGTTATCTGTAAAGGTGAAGAAGGTTTCCCAGAACAACAAACTACTATGTGGTGGATTATGTTTTGATCCATACACTTTGATTCCTGCACTCATGCGATCCCATTGACTTAAATGGGGCTCTGCACAGATCAGCTTTCAGGGCCAGAGCCTAAATAATCAATTAGTTTAACAAGCAAACACCCAGCTATCACAATTTATGCTGCTGGCATATAAATATGTATGATATCTTATAAGGAAGTTTAAGCATAGCCATAAAAAGACAGAATTAATTACTTAAATTCCAGAAATATATCATCACAATATATCTTCCTCAGCACCATTTCTATTATCATCTCTTGGATCTGCCTTTTTTTTAACTGTTCTGAGAGCAATATTTTGTAGCATCATCATATTAGGAAAACATATACTTGTCTCTTCCATATTGTTTACCACTAACTTATATATTATTGAAGTATTAATGCCCAACAAAAGAAATTCAGATGTTAACATCATTAGTTTACCGTATCATAATTTTGTTTCATTAGCTGTATCAAGGAAGACATGGACTTTTCCTACTTTTATTTCCAGTCACTTTCATTTCCCTAGATTACCTACAAAACCCTTTAAAAAATCTATGACAGACGCAAAAGTTAGAATAAAACAAGTTTATTTTTTAAATCTAATGTAAAATACTTCATTTTAAAGACCAAACTCTGCAGTATTGTAAATGGTGTTCATGATGAGGTAGTAGTGAACCATAAGCACAGGAAACAAATGATGTCCCACAAGCACTTGGTTTAATATTGAACAGTATAAATATGTCATAGGTAACACTGCTTTACAGCCAAAATGCTTCTGAAATAAATGTAGTCAAACTTTACTAATTCTGGATCACTGAGAACGAAAATGATGCTTAAAATTGTTGATTGGCTCTAGTTTTCAAGATATGCTATTGGGTCAGTATATACGACCCTTGACATGGGAATGGCGGAGGATAAGTGAGTTATAAAGGGAAGGGATCTCAATTTAGACCAGAAATGACTAAAATACATCTTTGACTGGATCTATGAATAAATCTATGACAGGGTTTGGACAATACTTGCTTTTTAGGCAAAACAATGAATGATGCAATCTGAAGCTGGTATTGTGTCTTACATGATATGAATTGCATCATGTTATTCCTAGAAGTCATGGATGATGCAATCATAACGAAGCTTACATCACTCTGCTGAACAAATTGCCCTATATCAGCTCTAGAAATCATACAATGTCATGCTCTCTTATTTGTCAGTGTTTGATTTTGCAAAGGGACACATTTCTGTTTAGCCAAAGTGAGCAGAGATGCCTCGTACTTGTGTGAACAGTGTAGATAACTTCTGCTATGTTTGTGGTGAAGTGACTTTTGCATCACAAAAGCGCAGTATAACCACTATGGTTAAGAAAGCCTCTCACCTTTATTTTGGCTGCAAAATTGGAGATCAGGACAAGAGGTGGGCCCCACACATATGCTGCGACACTTGTGCAACAAATCTTCGCCAGTGGTTGAACAGGAAAAGGAAATCTATGCCTTTTGCAGTACCAATGATTTGGAGAGAGCCAACAGATCATACCAGCAATTGTTACTTCTGCATGGTGCCTCCAGTTGGGAAAGGTGTGTCAAAGAAGAAAAAGTGGACTGTGCATTATCCAAACACTCCATCAGCTATACGCCCAATACCCCACGGAGAAGGACTGCCGGTTCCTGATGCACCATTCTCACTTGAGTCAGACGAGGAAGAGGATGAAACTTCTGGTCCTGAACCATCAATGTCACAGGACCCACATTTTCTCCCATCCTCCTCCTCTGAACCACACCTCATAACACAAGCTGAACGGAATGACCTTGCCAGGGATTTGGAATTACCCAAGAGTAAGGCAGAGCTGTTGGGCTCCAGACTACAGCAGTGGAATCTCCTGGCAGGTGATGTTAGGGTTTCCATGTTCCATGACCGTCAAAAGGATCTTGTCCCATTCTTTTTCATGGAAGGTGATCTTGTAGCCTGCAACAACATCGATGGTGTGATGGCAGCCCTCAACATCGTCCACGATCCAGATGAGTGGAGACTCTTCATTGATTCATCGAAGACGAGTCTTAAAGCTGTTTTGCTGCATAATGGCAATGTTTTGCCATCAATTCCAGTTGGTCATGCAGTCCATATGAAGGAAACCTATGACAACATGAAACAACTTTTGAGGTGCATAAACTACGACCAACATCAGTGGCAGCTTTGTGGCGATTTGAAGGTTGTTGCTCTCTTGCTTGGTCTGCAGACTGGATACACAAAGTACTGCTGTTTTCTCTGCGAATGGGATAGTTGTGCAAGAGATTCCCACTACATCAAGAAAGATTGGCCACTCCGACAGTCAATGGAGCCTGGGAGGAAAAGTGTTCAGCATCCACCACTTGTTGAATCAAGGAAGATTTTGTTACCACTCTTACACATCAAGCTGGGTCTGATGAAAAACTTTGTCAAGGCCATTGACAAAACACAAGCAGCTTTGAAGTACCTCCGTGGAAAATTTCCAAGGTTAAGTGAAGCTAAGATAAAGGAAGGTGTCTTTGTTGGTCCTCAGATTCGTGAACTTCTTCGAGATGATGCATCTGACCATGCACTGCGTGGCAAGGAACAGATGGCATGGAAAGCCTTCCAGTCAGTGGCAATACATTTTCTCGGAAACAACAAGGCAGACAACTACAGGTTGTTGGTGGAAAACCTCCTCAAGGCATACAAAAGCCTTGGTTGCAACATGTCACTAAAGATCCATTTTTTGCACTCTCATCTAGATTTTTTTCCACCGAACTGCGGAGCAGTGAGCGATGAGCACGGCGAGCGATTTCACCAGGACATTGCAACAATGGAGAAACGCTATCAGGGCAAATGGAGCCCATCAATGCTTGCAGACTATTGCTGGACAGTGACAAGAGATGCTCCATTTAATGAATACAAGAGACAAGCCAAGAAGCGCCGAGTAGACACTAAATAGGACTAAACTATGTACATAATAGTTGTTGCTTTTTGTTTCATAATACATTTTATTTATATAACCCTTTTGCTGATTTTTAAAGTGTTACATAAACAGGACAGGTGAAATATTATCATGTAAAGCAACCATAAACACATGAAAAGACCTAGGTTTACAATTTATGATTAAAACTCTACTATCTACACAATATACATAGACATAAAATGTAAAAACTTAAATATCTTAGAAACAGTAGCCAATCAGTTGTTTTAATTGTCATATTTGAATTCAGCACATCAAAATACATAATAAATATCACATTTTATCTCTGAAGCAGACGACTTCTAAAAAATTGTAGACCAGTGTAACTGAAGAACACAACTACCACTGTGATAAAGCACACCAGAGATTAGTTCTGGAAACCTCAGAATACTTTCCCCCCCTACATCGCTGCTCCTCAAAGTTTGTGCTATGAGTCCCTGGCCTACAAACTACATTCTTTGTAAATACTCTGTCATTACTGACCTTTCCAGTTTAGACTGACTCCCTCCTATGAGCCATTCCCAGCGTTTTGTCTGGTGGTTGTTCCTTTAAATCTGGGAGAAAAGCCCCTGCAGTCAAACTGTCCCAGTTATATTTGCATTTGACTGTATAGGTTACACCATCTTCATTCTGGTTGCCAAGTGTTTTTAGATCCAAGTGTAGCAGTCTAAGCGGCCTGATCTGAAGCACTGGCTAGAAGTATAGCATCAGTAAATCCTACCCCCAGTCATCAAAGGATCTTTGGTCTTCTCACTTCTACTGCCAGGATTGTGAGAGAGGAATTAGGCAGGAGAACTGAGAGGGGACATGGATTGGGGAGAGAAGGTCAGATAGGAGAGGAGCGAAGTTAATGCTCCTGATATAGTAAGTGAGTTTCCATTCTGTCTTTTATCCATAGAACAGGAATAGTACATGCTGCACCAGCTCCCTCTTACTGACCTCTTCAATGTGCCTCAAACCTGACTTGATGGGAATATTTCTACGGTGATGGAGCAGTACAGTCTCTGAATGTCCTTGGCTTCACTGCCTTTTCATTCTGATTATGATAGTAGTTTGTGTGATGTAGTCTGCTGTCCACTATGACATGGATTTGCACCACCAATTCATCCCACATAAACAGTGAGAGGGCAATGGCTTTCAGCTACTACAGACATTGGCCAGACTCATATTAGGGTAGACGAGGCCACTGAAAATGTTTGTTAGGAGATGGGGGTGGCTGTGCTTTTGGTATGCTGACAACACCCAGCTCTGTATCTCCAGATCATATGATCCAATTAGAATAGCGATTTTCTTAGCCCATTTTTGGGATAGCAGAGGGGATGGATGAGAGTTAGATGTCTCACTCTCATCTGATGTTGGTTGGTAGGGGTGAAGCAACCAGAAGTAACATTGCCATCTCTTTAAAAAGAGAGTTGTCTGTCATTTGCAGGCCATATGTGCAGGCAAGGAGGCTGGCTGAATTCCTAGCTGCTAGTAGATGATTATGTAGCAACTATAGAAATCAGTCTGGAACCTGGCGCTTGGTGCAGAATTTGACAGCTTGTGGTTACAGGGTACATCTTGTAATGAGAACATTATGCTAGAATTAAAAATAAAGTACATTCCAAACAGAGCAAAGCACAATTCATATTGGCATTCCTGTACTTGTATGCTACTCATATTAATCAACATTATAAGAAAAACTTCATGGCATTTAAATCTTCTGATGTGGCAATTTCCATCAATAATTAATCACTTCCTCTACTTTATCAATCGCTGTCATCATAGGTCACTGGTTTTTCTTTTCCAAGTTATTCAAAGAAACCACAGACCTGTCTTTTTTTTTATGACTTTAATTTGTTACTCATCACAAAAGCAAAAACAGAAATACTGTGTCTGGTACAATGATTGTTATTTGCATGTTAGATACTTTTGGTCTGTTGTGAGTTGCCCAACACATAGGAGTGTCACTGTTTTCAGACATGGATCAGTTCAGCTGACAGTGCAAACCACAACCACAAGACATATATATTTCTTGATTTTTGTCTAAATAAAAATAATTAGAAGAGGCAGTCTGGTCTGGTGACTAGCCTTAAAAAGCAGGAACAAGGGCTTCTGAAATTCCAGATTCTATATTTGTCTCGGCAGTCTCTGTCTACAGAGCTGCTCTGTATGCCTCAGTCATGCCTTTGGTGAAAATAGATGGAAGAAGAGGTGCCATACAGTTCATGAGACCACAATTAACACAAGGCAATTCTGGATGATTAAACACTTAAATCTGCATGAACATGTTGCTGTCATCACTGACTTATAAAGAAGTACTTTAAAAAAAAACAATTAATTTGTGATAACCAAAGCATTCTGTGAACACATGTGTTTCATGGACCCAACTTGCCACTCAGCAATCAGAGTAGGTGGCAATATTTGTTTGCCTCTAAAATTTGAAGCATGTAACTCCTCCTTTTGGGTCCCAACCTCCCTCACCTCTGACTACACAGTTTTTCTAGGTAAGCAACCTGATGCGATAATATCTACACTACAAGCGCCACAACAGCACAGCTGCAGCTATGCTGCTGTAGCGCAGACACTTTCTCCATTGATGGAAGGTGTTTCTCCATCAAAGTAGTTGGTTCAGCTCTCCAAGAGGAGTAGCTAAGTGAATGGAAGAATTCTTGTATCGACCTAGCTGCGTCTATAGCGGGGGTTAGGTCAACCTACCTGTGGCACGCAGTGTGAAATTTTTCACAGCCCTGAGCGACATAGGTAGATCATTCTAATTTGTAAGCATAGACCAGGGCTGATTCTCTTCATACTTATACCAAATTAGGACTAATTCTACTTAAGTCAATGAAGTTTCACCAGTGTAAAACTGGGGTAAAGGACAGCAAAATCAGGCCTTAAATGACTAAACAAAATATAAAATACAGGCTCTTCATCTTTTAATACAACATGTTTTTTTCTGCACAAAACATAGGCACCTTTTGCATCCTTATCCTTCCTTGCTTTGATAATCTCCTTCCTTTAACCATGAAATAATCACCTCACTTGTGATCCTTCATACCTCTTGAGTGCTGCAACATGTCACCAACGGAAACAAAATAAGTGTGATGTCAGGACAAAAAAAAATCCACTGAAATAAGTGGACTGTCAAGACCAGTTTGATACATAGTAACATTGTAGGCCTGTCATACAGGATGAATTTGCGATTTTAGTCCATAAACAGGTTAAGGCCTTTAGTTAAAGCAGATACTGCATCAGAGACGTTTTCTTTGTTTTACAAAGCCTATTAAATGCTGGCTTTTAATATGAACAGGCTGTAAAAACCTTGTGGCAAGGCTTTCCTCAAAAGTATCTGTTGATATAAATTTGCCTTAAATTCTGTCCATTTACTAGAATGTCATTCTGGGAGCTACTGGAGATGGTGTAGCCTGGATGAGATATACAGATAAGGTTCTGACTGCTTGTGGTAATTAAAAATCTCCTGGTATGTGCAAGAGTAGGGAGGTTAGCCTTCAGCTGATTCTCTATGAATTTCTCTTTATAGTGTGAACTGGATGGGATATTCTTTGCTTTGCAGTGAGTTTCATTTTTAGTTTGTCTGGATGGAAGTGCTATATAAATCTCAGCAATATTGTTGTATTTTAGGATTTTTGGATGCTATTCCATAGTGAAGACTGCCTCAGGTAGTATTGGTCTCCTAAAATATATTGAAATAAACATTGATTATGCATAAGCAAATATAGATCTCATCTGCAGGCTTATCTCTACTTCAGAGATGTATATTTTCAGATTTCTAGAACTGCTATTGCTATAAAACATTCTTTACTTTTATGTAGGCCCTCACAGTGTATTCCTTATCTTCTGTTTATTTGGAAAGAAATAATTATTTCAAGAGAAAAAACTGAGACTCCTGGCAAATGAAGAAGATTAAAAAGAGAGGAGAGAGTGTGTGCTGACGAAGAAATGGACAACATCTTGGCAGTGAGATTTTGGGCAGCACAGAACTCATAGCCTCTGGGCAGAGTGTGTGTAGTGGCTCCCAACCCCAACCCTGTCTAATTTACAGTGAGTAGCTTAACATGGCTGCTCTACGGGCAACAGCAGTACCATACCAGTACAGATGCAGTGCCAAATCTGACGCATACCCCTCCTGGCCCTGGCTCCACCCACAGCATGCACCTTGCTCCAGGCCTTGTGAAGGGGTCCTTGGAAGTAAGGCTTACAGCTATTTTTACAGTGCCTTCCCCCTCCTGCAGTCAATACATAGACACTTTAGGCATCTGTCACTTTTACCCAGCATGGTTCTGGAGCAGGACTGAGGATCTTTCCCTGGATTTCTAGATAAACCTTCCTACAAACCTGAAAAATGATCAATACTCAGTCTCTCTTTTCACTCCTTTTTCATTTTCCTCATTACTTTCTTCATACCTTCTTCTTTTGACTCTTTCTCCCCATCTTCTGGATCTTACGTGCAGAGATGAAAGACAAAGAATCTCCTCTTCTTTGCTTTTTTCTTTTGTTTCTTTTCAAGATCTCCAAAGCAGTGTCATCTAAAGAAAAAACTAACCACAGGCTATGTGTTAGTGCACATTCGTTCACCGTGGCAACCTCTGTTTTCATTTTACAGTTTTCTCAGCTGTGAAGTTGCTATTGCCCAGAAAGTGGCTCTAGCCTGTTTCTTTTGCTGTCGGTATCTCAATGAAAGCCTCTATAATAGAAGTTGTTACATGAACTCCGGGAGGGAGAAGAAGTGACACTGTTCCTTGGACAAGATGTTTCCTATGTACAGATTACTAGCTGGGTCACAACTGGAAACTTGATTTTGCTATCAAGATACAGATTTATACTCATGCAACCCCGCAGACCTGTTTAGAAACTGAGCCAAAAATATCGAACTGGGGTTTTAATTTCTTCCTCCTCTTCTGTAGAAGTAGCAGGGGTTTGTGCATGGAGAATCCTTGGGAACTGACGGGGAAAGGAATCCTTTCTTGGTGATCATGGGCAGCAGAGGATCCTCCTTGCAGCAACTACTGCAGCCTTGAGATTGCAGTAGCCTCTGCCATTCCAGTGCTCCCATTCTGTGGGGGCGTTCATGCTGGTGTTGTTATTTATCATTACTCATGTTGGACCTACGAACCAACCAAGAGCAGATACCCTCTTTTGCTGGGTGCTGTACAAACACAGTGTGCAGACAGTCCCTGCCCTGATGAGCTTACAATATAAATAGACCAGACAGCCACAAGTTGGGGGAAAGGATACAACTTACAAGCAGTGCGGACAGTGTGAGGGCAGTAATTGTCATGTTGGTTTCACGTCAGGTTTTTGGAAGGGGAAGAGGGTTCGTTAGTAGGGGATTAGCTAAATGGAAAGAAAAGTGGTGGGAAAAGAAACATTGAGAGGGACAGGGCAGGAGACAAAAGGGTAAGGGGGGCAATGTGGAATGAAACTGAGATGATGAGTTTGTGAAGGAGGGGCATGGTTGGAGCAAACAACCAATCAGCCTGGGCAGAGAAAATCCTGTCAAAACTGCAGAAAGTTCTTTGAACGATCAAAGCTTTGGCTGCTTCTGCAGCTCCTGATACCAGCTTGCCGGGGATACTAGTTGACAGCTCCTTCATGAAGCTGTGAGCATGGGTGTGTACCTGGCATGGTTCACCCCCATTCCCGACACATGCCCCTTCAGTGGCATGAAGAAGACCCTGGAAGCACATCAATCTCAGGCATGCCAGGTTACAACCCCTTTTTTGACTCCTCCAGAACCTTCTCCTCAGGTTCTGGCTGCACTTTCCCCCACACCTCCTCCTATTTACACATCCATCCATGGTCCCACGAAGTCACAAGACCTCCTTGTCAACCTGCTCCTAGCACTGGCCAAGGTGGCCATCCACTATACCAGGAGGATGATGCGGGGCGTGGAGGTGTTCTGTAACTATGGGGCCTATTTCCACTCCTCCCTTAGGTCATATTTCCGAGCAAAGTTCCCTCTAGGCTGTGTCCTCTGGCTCCCTGCAAGGAGCAGTGGGCACTATCTGGGATTCTCTGCTTGGTCTCCCACTTTGGCCTCCTGTTTTGACCCTGAGTCCCGTCCCTATTTTTTCATTTATTGTTCCCCCCCCCCCCCCGGCCTGTGATCATTTGATTCCTGAGACTGGTGGCTGTTCCCCTTAGGACTGGAGGGTGAGCCGTTAGATGTGGTTGCAACAGCCCACCCCACAGAGCCTCAATAGGCTGCAGATCCACTGGTGCCTCTGGTCTGCAAACCATCCTGCAGATTTGGATTCGGTGGCATGAAAAAGGCATGGATACCCAGTACAGACTCCTTAACTCCTGCCCCTTGTAACCCTCACAGAGAAACTGCAATGGTCCTGCAGCCTCTGGGACCACAGAGGAAAGGGAGAACTTGCCCATAAGAAAATAGCATTAAATGCTCATGTCCCTTATACAGGCCAATACCTGAATAGCTGGGAGTTGTTAAGGCCCCTAGCCAATGCTGAGGTACTTCATGTCTGCTATTAAAAACAACAGCCTATGAAAGTCAAATATTGTGGCTTTTAGGAAATGTTAATTTGTTTTAAAATTGAATCAGGATCTTTTTTACTTAAATATTTCTCTGGAGTCAGTTTGGTTTTTCCACTCAGGAAGGAGTTGTTTCTTGTTTAGCTTGCCAGTTTTGGTGCCAGTAGAGTTGTGACAAACAAAGAAGCAATCAGATCATTGGGTTTCAAATTATTTAAATAATTCCTCTTCTGTACTTCCTTTATGATTGTTTCCTTTACTTCTGTTTAAAGAAGTGTCATGATGATATGTTGCAGAAGACTGCTTCTTCCAAGCTGCAAGCTCTTGGTACTCTTTTATCGAAGATCTAGACAAGGACTGGAAAACTTATTAAATAAGGAAGGCTGGTGTTTTTAATGTAAACATGGGCTCCAGAAACCTTTTTCTATGTCAGTGACAAAGTGAGAGCCAGCTTTATAGGTTGTAATTTCTAGTGTGATTTTGCCATTTAAGAGCTTGTCCCTCATGGCCTTTTCTACACTATAATTGTGTGTGTGTGTGTGTAAATAAAACTTGGAGTATAGATGGTTCAGTTATGCCACAAATCAAATTCTTATTGAGGCTTACGGCAGTATTTCTAGATACTCTTCCAGTTTAAAAGGGTAGATTTACTCCAGTTTTATCACAGGCTTTGAGGTGCTTTGTATGACTAACCTTGATGCCAAGTAATCTTTCCAGCTACAGCAGCTGCATGGTTCCCCGTGACTGATGCCTGGCAATGTTTGCCGGTGAATCAGAAACAGATTCATTGCAAATTCTGTCAGAGAACAACTCAAGATTCCTTTTCCTCTTCTTTAGCTGTGCAACCTGCCCCACCACCAACCCCTTAGCAAATTAGCAATAGCAGAGAGCTCTGTTCTCACTACAGTGTCATGAGTGTAAATCACCAGAGGGGAAAACGTGCAAATGTGCTGAAGCAGGATACACTATGTTGAGTCAGCATGCCAGACGCATGTACTCTGTTAGTACTAAACAGTAGCTGGCTGTTCAAGGTAGCTGTGCCTTTAAAATCTAGTTCAGAATCAGGCCAATAGAATGGATACAATTTCCTTTTAAAAAGCTGCTATAAAAAGCATCCAGATGTTGCCACAATAATGACATACACCTGCACCAGATGCTACCAACAGCAGTAGCAGCTTTCAATAACTGACTACAGTTTGCTGCAAGTAGTATGACATGATACTGATCATAGAAAATAAAGCTACATTGCGACAACCTTTTCTCCATAGTGTTGCTTATACCTATATGCCTCACTTACCTCCTTCCAAAATAACTGCAAATATAGCAATGGCAACAAATATAATCAGCACAATCACTGGTTATCTATGACTGCTGTTAAGCCTCTCTCTTGTTTCCTCTGAATGAATTTAATTCAAAGGTCATGTGACAAGAAAACAGTGAATAAATTTAATGGGACCTGTTTATAAGGATCTCTCTTAGGGAAGTTTTACCTCTACCGGTTACTGAAACAAAAGAGAAGTGCTGGTTTTCCTTAGAGCACTCCTATGGGGTTGTATCCTGTTTAGAGTGATGGCGCAATTCTGAATATTCCTTAATTTGTATAATAGTACCATCCAAAGGCCCCACTCAAGATCAAGGCCCCATTGTGCTGTGAGCTGTACAGTAAAGAGATAGTTGCGACAATCAGGCTAACACGAGTTAAGAATAATCATTGTAACTGTAATCCATACACGTCCTAAAGCAAGATTCTGTCATCCTTACATTGAGTTGTACCTTACTTGACAAGTAGCCCCATTAAAATCAGTGGGAGTGCTCAGAGTGAGGTACTACTATGGACTGACTAATGGGGTGGAGGTCGGGGGCAGAATAGGTCCCTACATTAAGATGAAAAGCAATAAATGGGCATAGCAAATAAATAGAGGGACCATAAAGGGGAGGATGAGAGTTCCAGTAGTAGGAAGATTTGTTACATAGTCTAGCTATGTGCACAATGAGCTGGTCTTAACTCAATCTGATTTAAAAAAAAAATGTAAGTAATCCGTCTCAGTCTTCTGCCTAATTTTGCTTGTAAAGTGCCATGAACACCCACAGTATTGTATAAATAAATAATGCATAATTATAATGTTAATATTAGACATGGGGATGCTGAAACACAAATAATGAACCATGCTAATTTGCACATAGATACCCAACATGCGTTTCCAGCTCTTACTGGGATGTCCAAACTCTGGGAAGAAGCAGAAATTTCCTGCCAGTGCATGCACTAAGATCTTTTCTAAAATATATTTTCCACTTCAAAATAAACATCTGTAGCTAGGAATCAGTATGGAGAAGTTCAGGATGAAGCTTGGAGAAGTTCAGGATTTAATCATGCTCCTGATTCTCTTCTACTGGACTAAATTAGAAATAATTTAAGAAGTTAATATAATGTAACAGGAAGCAAATCAGGGTTATGGATCAAATTTATCTTTGGAGCAAGCCCTCTGAAATCAATGGAATTATAACAGAGATTAATTTGTCCCTATGGGTTTAATTTAGATTTCCCATGTTCTCTCCTCTACATGGGAGAAAACATATGTAAGACTTAACCTGTTACAATCTATGAAGAAATAACCATGGGAAACCTGCTTTGGATTCAGTTCTACCATTAGTAAAACACATTAGCGCACATGAGAAGCTTATATATACTGCATAAGAAGTCTTTCGACATTTGCTTTCACTTGTGAAAAGAGCAAAGATAACTCAAGCGTGGCTATGTTGCTCCCTGATACGAAGTTGACAACTTCATTAGTTTATTAGCATGAAAAGGTAAGAGTGGTGACTTCAGGGGATTTGAGGCAGGAAGGTACAATACTTGACTCTGTGTGTGTTTGTGTGTGTGCATATAATAAAAATACTCTGAAAGGATACAATTTTTCAAGGCTGCTCAAGCTATTTGGATGTCCAGTTCCCATGGTATTAAAATTTATGTCAGTTGGGCCTCTTAATCCTAAAGATGACTTTGGATATCTCTGCCCAACTCAATAAATTATATGCCAAAAGAACTAATTATCCTTTTTTGATTTTTGGCTCTTCAAAACAAGGAGAACAATTCTATTTATTTCAAAGATTAGTAAGAGCTACTTTAGCCAGTCAACTGTCTAAAATGATTCACAGCAGCTATCTCCTGAAAGAAGATAATGTAGGGCTCTGAAGAGTTTAGCTCTGAAGGTTTTGTGATCATCAGAAAATCTAGAATTCATGGTGCGTATGATTAGGACCATGTGAATCAAACTGTAGAATGTTAAATACCTACACTGAAGGCTGTATAGTACTACTACATTATTTTAAGTAAGACACAGGTTAGACCAGGGGTAGGCAATCTATGGCACGGGTGCTGAAGGCTGATTTTGAACTTTTCAACCCCTTTCAACTTTGGTGTAGTCAGCACATAAAATTATAGTTATACCATAAAGGCAGCAGATAAAGAGAGAGGGAAAGCAGCCACACAAGATACAGAGAGGTGCTTGGTTTTGTTTGTTTAGTTGATTTTGTCTAAAAAGTCTGTGTGAACTCTAAAATAATTCTGGATGTGTCACTCCTTGAAGATGGACAGATTCTTCATCCCTGTCATTGACTGACTCTGCAGACAACTAGAAACTGTGATCCACCAATCATGGCTGCAGAGCCATTGGTCTGATGGGCACACACCTAGCCTTGGGATAGATCCTAAGCATCCAGGCTGTTTAAGGATGGATAGCACTTCAGAGGTTATTGTTATGGAAACAAAGTAAATAAAGTTGAGAACCAGCTGGGTAACCAGTTTCCATTACATTTTTGTACCAAACCCTCTATGTAAGCCCACACCCTCCATGCTGGAGGACTTGAAAGAATGTCCTGTAGAGATATTTTGTGATACCATTTCTGTTTATGGAGGCTCTAAATATTTGTTTAAACTGCAAGGATCCTTTTTTATGATTTAACTGTTAGTAAATAAGCCTGGCAGAAAAGAGGGTAAGTACTTTTTTTTAAAAAAAGAGAAAGAATCAAAAAACATTTAGGGAAAAAAAAGGGTATTTTCCTTTCATTATGATTTCTTCACTTAACTTTGGAGTTTCCCTGTGCATTACTAAGAACACTTGTTTTGAATTTGTCAGCACTTAATGCAATTCAGTGTAAGAGAGGAGTTTCTTTTCCACCAAATTGCAAAATCTTTTTTTGTTCAGCTCGAGTGTAAATATTAATTTTTATAGAACCGGCAAATGTAATATAAAGGGAGCTAATTACAAAGAATAAAGAGCACGGGACGCCAGTCAAGAGGAAAGCATTTTCCTTCTGATAGATCAGTAGGAAATTCACATTATTTGTGAGGTGATCTAAGCAAACAAATGATTAATATAGCCCTGTACATTAAGCAAATTAATTCTCAATGATACTGTGATGTGTGCCCATCTTATTTCTGAATGATTCCTCCCTCCCTCCTTGAGTTTGTGTATTTTTGTGAGTAGGGCTTATATTCACCCCATTATAGAAAACTAGGCCAGATGCAAAAGGTAGATCCAGATCTGTGTTCTGATTCTGCACCTTGCACCCCAGTTTTGGGGAGAGAGGTTTGGTGGTTTGGATTCAAGATCTGGTGAGTTCAGGCCCATCTCTATTTTACATCTGTTTTCAGAGAAGAAATTATATTCACAAAAGACTAAAACTGTGTGACCCCAAGGATATTTTGCTCTTTCATAGCATCTTTTATCTGAGGAACTCAATGTACTTTTGCTAACATTAATGAATAAACCCTCACAACAGCAATGTGAGTAGGGGTATGTTACTATGCCCTTTTTACAGACAGAGAAACTGAGTCATGGGGCCTGTAAGTGACTTACTCAATGTCACACAGGAAATTTGGGCCAAAGCCAGAAATAATACTTAGGTCTCCTAGTCCCAGTCCTGTGCTTTAGATAAGAGTCATCCTCCTCCTCCAAAGACTTATGGTCAAATCCAGCACTTGTTAAATCAGTAGGTTGCCATGGGAACTAGAATGAGCCCTAAGACTTTGAGACAAATCCAACTTTCCTTACTCATATATGAAGTCTAGCTAACTTCAAGTTAGAATATAAGTAAGGTAAACAGGAATCAGGTCTTTCACTCTAGTCTGAATTCAAATAATTAAATCACTGCCTCATTTGGGTTATTCTCTGTTTGGAATCTCCCTCTAATAGAAGTTTTCATAGTGATTTGTCATAATGGTTTGTCTGAAGTATATTTGTTTCCTCCAGAAGAAAGAAAGGAGAAAGTGGTACAGAGAAGAGACATTAAAAACCATAAAATAACCAACATGCTAACAAGCTTACCATAGATCACCCTAACATGGACTCTGGTGGGACATAACTTGTGCCATTACTTAAGTCTTGGCAGAATTTGGTTTGCCAGTGTATTTCACATCTCCTCTCCATTATCTCCCTATTGTTTGTTGTTTCACTAACATCTCCTCTCCCACATACACAGATCAACATTGTAACCTGACTTACATTGTGTGCAACTCCATGGAGCTCAGTGGAATTGCAGAGTATGTAAGTCAGAGTGCACTAATTGTTTATGTTGTTCAAATTATTCAAATCACTTAATTAAAGTAATTAAATGCACCACTGAAGTTAAATTTCCTAGCAACAACCTGAGAAATTTTTACAATTGATAATTTAAAACTGATGTTTTCCCAAAACTTTTAATTGAAAAACTGTGTTTCAAAACAACTGCTGATGCAACAAAGATTGTATAATAGAAAATGATTAAAATAGAAATAAAGAGATTTTAAGCCATGTTATAATACTGTCTTGGTTATTGCACTACAGTTCCCAGAATGCTCCTGTATCTGACATACATCCAAAAATTCTGTAACAAACAAAAGTCACAATTAACCATTATGTCTGATGGCTCATATCTTATGTTTGCTTATGATCTATTCAACTGCATGGCTTACATTTTTTTCTATATAGGAAACATCATTTAAAAACAAAACCTTCAACATGATACCACAAAAGTGTTATTAGTAACTAAAGATGCTATCAATGTGTGCATGGAACTGCTTGGCATATCCACGTATGTGATGTAAGCATTACAGCCAGATGGAAACATTCAATAGTGCTGAATAGGAAAAACTTTCCCTTCTGCTATAAATGTACAGAGTTTCAAGCAACCTAATGCAAAGACATTCCATACTCCAGTACTGTTAATGTTAAGGAGAAAAAGCATACAAGGGCAGGTCCCATTTTAGATATGGGACATCAGAATAATCTTACTGAAGGACAAAATGCAGCTGTGGAAAGTTGGTCTGTGCGCATGGTGCAGCTCCCCTACTTGTAAAATAACCATAACACCTATAGAGAACCTCTCGTCTCCCTTCCTATTTTGCAGACTTCCTAAATTGCATGAGTTACATTCAATTACTCCTTCGCTCTTCCTTTTATCCCAGCAATGAGTGGCTATGGAGATGAACTCTGTTAGAAGCTGCCGTGCCTGAGGAACACAGAGCCCTAGAATAGCCCCTCCCTATCCTCCTTTGAGCCAAGGACCAGCTGTGTAGTTGGTAGGTTTCCCTCTCCAAGCTCAGCTCATCTTTTGCCGCTGCAGCGGCTTCCATTCTGATATCTTGTCCTGAGCACGTAAGGAGGCTTTGTGCAAACACACATACACTGAACGAACTGGTCTGCTGCTTTGGAAGTTTTATTTGCACCAGTCTCTGGAAGGTTCATTTACTCCCCCCCCCCCCTTCTCCCGTCTATTAGTTCAATCCCAAAGAGCTGTATTATTTTCCTCACTGGAAGGGCGACTATGCTCCTGCTGTATCTCCTCGTTGTGCAAGGTAAGGGGGCCCAGATATGGGGAGAAGTTGCGTGGGGGACCAGCAAACTTAGTCCCTGTTGCTGTTAATCCCTTTCTTGCCTTGGTGGGCTGTTTGCTTGTGAAAGCAGTGAAGTGCCTGTAAAGGTCCTGTGTGTGCAGCTTCACTTTTGAAGGTGTGAGTGAGGCAGCATCTTTCTGTGGGAGGCTAGAATGTAACCTGTGATATCAAGGCAAAAAAAGAGTGTTGAATGCAACAGGTTCCCTCTGCTGTCCTTATGTTTATACTCTTGTGCTTCCATGAGTGAATGAGCCTGTGCCTGCTTACCCAAGTTGCAGAGAAGCATGGGCTCTCCCTCACAATTCTTTTCCTTCTGAGCGCCATGCAATTTTATCTGTGTGAACAGAGCTTTCTTTGTCCCCACAGTTTTGCTGTTTGCTGGAGCTGTGGAGCTCTCTGCTGGGTCTTGTGCCTTTGAAGACAGCACTTGTGGTTATGAATCAGACTATGAATTTTTGCCATGGCTTTTAAATGAAGATGGTAAGGATGGCTTTTTGGTATTTAGAGGGACACGATGTGCTTAAAAATGAACAAATGCATTTCTATACCTAGGCTACAATAAACTAAAAGTATAAAGAATCTTAAATATACTTTTCATGATTGATGCTGTTTAACTCTCATGAATACCGCTGAAGTCTGTTCACTTTTGTTTATAGTTTCATTGGTTCTCAGTCTTGTAATGTTTAGTTTACAGGCACTACAGAGAGATATTAATTTGTTTTCCATACCTGTTTTCATGGGAATCTTACATAAGTCCTGGTAACTGTCTCCTAGTTTAATTTCCTATTGAGAAAATCTCATTTTTACAAAATCGGTATTTCAGACCTAGTTTAAGTCATCTCCATAAGGCTGTGGCTCTGCCTACTCTTTCTTTACCTTATATATGAAGCATTATGTCTTAAACCTCTATGTAATAGTGCTCTTTATATTAAACATATGCTTTCTTCCACCCCAGAAGTGGCTGCATTTCTGTGGCAGGAGAAGTGATATCTGTATATGTTATCATTTCTATGCATACTTCATAGGTATATTCAGCAATGTTTGTTAAATGTTTTGAGATCCCTGGATGAAAAGTAATATATGATTGCCAGGCATTGTTGGTGTTTCGATATTCTTTTTGGTCCATTGTGTGATACCTACAATTAAATAGGAAAAATTGTAAGTCACTATTTTTGACATTGTATCACTGAGCTATATTGAGAAAATATGTGACAGTCCAAATTCCCATGGATTTCACAGGCAGTGTTGCTAGAGTAATGTTTGCAGAATTTGTCATGCTCTATATAATAAACACAATTTGGGTGTAACTGAGAAGTGAAAATATTTATATTGGGGTATGGCAGTAGATAGAGTGCTATACGTAGTATTAATTTTGGGTTCACATAATAAAAGGAAGTCCTATTGGTTGTGGTTTTGACAGCCACATAAATCCCCAAAACAGAGTCCACGTATAATAAAGTAGTGAGTAGAGATACCTATAGGTAAATCTTCTCATCTGTAATCCTTCCAGCCATCCAACTACTAAAAGATTTTCTCTTTCTGTCCAATCCCTCTCTAGCTATTTAAAATAACAGTACAAAACAATGAAGCTCCTAAGAGCCAAATGGATTCCCATCCATTTTTGGAAGCAGTATTAATGGTCTCTGCTACCACTATTCTGTTTGTTAGCATCACACCTCATTGAATTGGCTTTTTGGAAGCAGCACTTCTTCTTAGTGATTAACAGGAAGCTGTTGCTGATTCAGCCCAGAATAGCAGTGAGACATTGGCAGCAACGCCTGCAGGGGCAACAGTATGAGATGTAGAATAACTGATGTGGTGCTAGAAAGGAAAAAAGAAACCAACTCTGAGCACTAACAGCCACAGTGTCCTGGCCCATAGAGCACTAGTTTGGTGGCAACACTCTTTATTTTATCTGAACATTGCAGTTACAACTAAGCTTCTGTCACTGGAAATCACTGTTTTTACTAAGGAATGTATAACTGGACTGTAAAGTTCACTCTGGGAGGACAGTTGGTGTAGTAATATTTTTAATAGGTAGGCTCTGTCAATATTTCCGTTATAAACCCCTTTTCCAGGAGTTTGTAACTCAGTGGTAGTAAGACATTCCAGGCTGACATTGGCATACAGGGTATTAGCCTCTCTGTAATTTATTCAGTATTGTAACCAAAACTAGTTTTAAAATGTTTCATTCAGCTTTTGCTTTCAGGGATGCATACCCAATTTGTCTCAGATACTGTTTTGCTCCATAATACGGACCGGGAGCTGATATTTCCAGACTAACCCAGGTGTCTCCGATCAGCATTTACATAAGTTTTGTGTTTACTGGCACGACAGAAGAAGTTAAGGATGGGAGTGGCAACTTTATCTGTGACTTGTTTCAGTTATTTTTGGTTGTTTAAAATCTTTTATTGCTTTTTACATAACATTTACTATTTGGAGTATATCCCCTTATAGGGACTACTTGGCTTGCTGTTTAAAATCTTTCAGCTTTTTCATCCTATAAATCTCTCTCTAATATGGTATCATGCCAAGCAGTTTAGGTGATATGTACATAGATAAATCCTGCTGAGAAATTTCCACTCCATACTTGAAAGTCTTTTGTCCAACTGCCAAGGAAGCCAATGTATACTTAAGGGCCAGACCCAGACTGCATATAAGGGGTCAGATTTTGCTCTGGTTTATACCTGTGTATTCCCAATTAGATCAGTGGGGATGTATGGGTTCAATGGCCCTTTGAAATGCTTATGGCTTCTCTTTAACTATCTAAGAGTTTTCAGGTGGGCCAATTTTGTTCAAATAGATATATATCACATTGAGATAGTTGGAAAAGATGTTGAGTACCATACAGTTTTACCATTTAAATATTTCTAAATAACTTTTCACCTGATCTTTTGACAAGTGAGCTTGACTGGTGCTGCAGTCCTAATTTTAGCAAAAGTCCCATTGGAAAATCAAACAGAAATATTCAGTATTAAAGTCAACAGGAGTTGTCTGATAAAGGCCTGTAAGATTGGGCTGTAAGGCCCCAGTCCTGCAACTGGATCAATGGGATGGATTCTTGTATCCAAATGAACCTGTCTCTGTTGACTTTAGTGGTTCTCTGTGTGGGACCAGGATTCTGCACAGGTGGATCTAAATATAGGATTGAGGCCTAGTACTATAAACAGCAGAGTGCCCTTCCTGTCTGATACCTTCTCTGAGGAGGTCATTTACTACTAAAATTTTGCAATCCAAAATGTAAATGCCACAAACTATTCTCATGTATTGCTAAAAATCACTGGGTAAAGAATGATATAAAAACTAAAATTGGCTCAAAATATTACAGACTGTCTCTTCAAACACTCTCCTGTGTACTAGGTAGACATTTTTAATGTCCAGTAACGTATGAGCCCGAAAGAATTGAAGCCCAGCTGAGTAAATACAACATTATACATGCAGCAGTGCATTTCTCAGTGTTCCAGTTCAGTTTGCAATGTAATGTGTATGAATAATAGAGTCCACTGTGTCCTTTTCACTTAGTGAAAAATATTTCTCTGTTGTTTGCTATGCAAAAAATAAAATGGTTGTGAATTCGTTGCATGGCAAAGAGGCCGCATTACACAATATATTGTTTTCAAACATAAACTGGTGACCAAGAGATTAGCTAATGTTGGTACAGGGCTTTGAAGATGTAATGAGCTATGAGAGTGTTAAATATTATTCAATTGTATGCGTCAGCCAACCTGTTAGTAGTGACCTTCAGTAACTTTTAGAAAGGTCTGCAAGGGATCTACTTTCATTTTTACCATAAATATCCTTGAATGCACTGTGTCTCTGAACAGGAATTTACATATAAAAACTCCTTTTCAGGAGTATGAGACAAATATCATTTTCCCTTGATAAGACCTATTAGTTTATATGAGAAACAGAAGGTAAAGTTCATATTTACCAATACAAGTGATATTTAGTCAAAAAGTTAGAATTCACTATTGCAATAATATTCGTCACTAATAGCATTCTGGGGTCAAATTCAGCCCAGGTTTATGTTCAGATACCTTGTGGACATTGGTTTTGTGAACCCCTGAAGGCCAGCTCCGATCTAGGCTGTAATTCCATGCTGAGGCTCTGATAATATAAGCAAACCACTAGAGCAGAGATGGCCAACCTGAGCCTGAGAAGGAGCCAGAATTTACTAATGTACATTGCCAAAGATCCACAGTAATATGCCAGCAACCCCCCCTCATTTCCCCCACCTTGCTCCCAGTGCCTCCCACTCACTGACAGCTCCGCCGATCAGCACCTCCTGATCTGCTGTTTCATGGTGTGCAGGGGGTTTGGAGACGGGGTTGGGGGTGGGAGGAGTGGGGATATGGCAGGCTCAGGGGAGGGGGCGGGAAGAGGTAGAGTGGGAGTAGGGCCTGTGGTAGAGCCAGGGGTTGAGCAGTGAGCACCCCCCAGTACGCTGGGAAGTTGGCGCCTGTAGCTCCAGCCCTGGAGTTGGGGCCTATACAAGGAGCCACATATTAACTTCTGAAGAGCCACACCTGGCTCTGGGGCCACAGGTTGGCCACCCCTGCATTAGAACTTTACTCTTATGATGCATAATGTTAGCAGAATTGATGAAATCAGACTTTCCTACAATAAGGGGCACTGTCACCTATATTACAAATCCTTACAGGTAGTGTAGTAGAAGGGAAGGGAAAGTTTATTAAAGAAAATAAAACTTTCTTCTACTTAAAAAAAAATTGTATTATCTCCTTACTGTCCAGAATCCTCTGACTCAACATCACGGGATCTTGTTTGAGTGGCACACAGTTGTATTGACTGTGGGTGCTCAAAGAGACTTTGTGGTTTAGGAAGATGCAGAGAGTGCCCCTGTCCATGGCCAGACAGCAACTGTGCTCAGAATAGTAGAGAAAGGGATATAGGTCCACTTGGAATGCAGGAAGGGAACAGTCTCTGCACTCAGAAGAGTGCAAGGACTGCAATTGTAGCTGCATTGCATAGATGGTGCAATGGGGTAAGCTTTCTGCCTTCTTTTGCCTCCCTCCCCCAAACCTAACCTGCATAAGGGCCATCTGTAATCTGGCCCTAAGAACAGCATGTTCATAGCAAAATTATAAATCCTAGTTTCCTTAGACTCAAGAAGCAAGGTCCATCCTTTCTGTGCCTCTGAACCACTTTATTTGTTGATACTTCTGTCAAGAATAGCACTAGTTTAATCCACCACAGGTGCTGCCTGTTACTGCTGTTGAGTGTTCAATTTGACAGCAGCTGTGAGTATGTTTTGTTCCTGGTCTCCCTTCAAGTCAGCAGGAAACAATTTAATAGAGCTGGAAAAATCCACACTTGGGCCTTTGACTCATCTGCACCAAGTCCTGGACTGTGCTTTGTTCCACATATTGGTGTGGGCTTGTTTTGATCATCATTGCGTTATCATTGCAGAGCTCCAAGACAATGAGCGTTGTTTCCATTCACAGCAATATACTCTGAAAGGCAAGTAGTCTGGTAGTTGAACACTTTAAGTGTGTGTATGCACTGGCATTTGTTGTGGATTTAGTGGTATTTAGCCTCAGTTTTACAGGCAAATACTGATGTAGGGATCTCCTCTATACTTACCTGTGTAATGTTTGCTAGTAGACTTTCAGTTAGTACTTTTCCATAATGAATTGAGTGGAACCGAACTACTTGAGCTATGTGAATAGTGCTTGCTGTAGTCCGGGGAATTTGCTCCTTATCCAATCCGGTACCACTCCCCCTTGCCGCTGCCACTCCTGCCGCTGCAATGCTCCCTGGCAGAAGCAGTGGGCTGGAGCGCTAGCAATGTGGCTGTGGCGGAGGAGGGACAGTGGGGGAGGAGCCGGGAACTCAGATGGGCTGGACAGGACATGGGCAAATTACGGCCCACGGAACCATCCTGTCCAATCCCCAGCCCTTCTCCCACTGTCCCCCCTCTCCCACAGCCACGCTGCTAGCGCTCCAGCCTGCTGCGCCAGCCAGGGAGTATTGCAGTGGTGTGGCTGGCTCCGGCAAGACTGGAGGTGGTGGTGGGGGATTGGATAAAGGGCAGGGAGTCGCGGGGGGCAGTCAGGGAGCAGGGGGAGTTGGATGGGGCGGAGACTCCGGACAGAGGGCAGTCAGGGAGTGGGGGGTGGGGTGGGGAAGTGGATAGGGGTCAAGACAGTCAGGGGACAGGGAGCGGGTGGGTTGGATAGGGAGTGGGGTCCCAGAGGCAGCTAGGGTGGGGGAGGTCACTAGAGGGAGCGGTCAGGGGACAAGGAGCAGGGGGGCTTAGATAGGGGTGGTGGTGTCCCGGCGTGGTGGTTAGGGCTAGGGGTGCAGGTCTCTGGAAGGGGCGTTCAGGGGACAAGGAGCAGGGGGAGTTGGATGGGTCGGGGATTCTGAGGGGGGCCATCAGGGGGCGGGAAGTGGTAGGGGGTGGATGGGGTGGCATGCTATTTGGGGAGGCACAGCCTTCCCTTACCAGCCCTCCATACCATTTTACCACTCCATGTGGCCCTCGGGCCAAAAAGTTTGCCCACCCCTGCCTTAGGACCTTTGGGGTGTAGAACACTTTGGGAGGTAGGGGATTCAGTAATACTGGTGCCAGGAGGTACAGTAGCTGTACTGGTAGGATTCTTAGAAAGGAATTGCTGAATTAGTGCACTTCCTGACTGCTCTAGCCGCACAGCCTGGCCAGCTAGCATCACACACTTCCAGGGTTTTGCTTATACTCTAAAAACCATGTTAGCTTAGGGGAGGTTGCATTGCTGTAGCCCAGGGGTAGGCAGCCTATGGCACGGATGCCAAAAGCGGCACGCGAGCTGACTTTCAGAGGCACTCACACTGCCCAGGCCTTGGCCACCGGTCTGGGCAGCTCTGCATTTTAATTTAATTTTAAATGAAGCTTCTTAAACATTTCAAAAACTTTATTTACTTTACATACAATAGTTCAGTTATATATTATAGCAGAGATGTCCAATAGAAATTCGATGCTAGCCACACTTGTGGTTTTGAATTTTTCTTATTAGCCACATTATAAAAAAGCCACATGCATTAGCCACAATTCAATAGCTTATTAGCCACATGTGGCTAGTGATGAATGTATTGAACACTGCTGAATTATAGATTTATAGAAAGGGAACTTCTAAAAACGTTAAAATGTGTTACTGGCACACGAAAACTTAAATTAGAGTGAATCAATGAAGACTCAGCACTTCACTTCTGAAAGGTTGCCGACCCCTGCCTAATACCAATGCTTTGGATCTCTGCCATGTAACCCGGAGCTCATCTTGGCCAGGGTTACATGGTAGAGGAAGAAACGAGTGCTTACAGCTTTGAAAGTAATCAGTTTGTATCCTTATTGGCAATACGTTTCACACCTTCAGGATCTGGTGTTACGTTACACAAACATTGTAATGTAATAAACATTATGTAATGTAATAAACATTATTATCACTGGTTTAAGAATAGCAGCCATGTTAGTCTGTATCCGTAAAGAAAGCGAGGAATACTTCTAGCACCTTAGAGACTAACCAGTTTATTTCAGCATAAGCTTTCATGGGCTATAGCCCACTTCATCGGATGCATAGAATGGAACAAACAGAAGTAAGATGCTTTTATATACACAGAAAGCAAAAAAAAAAGTTGTAAATTACCATACCAATTCGAAGAGGCTGTTAAATTTGGATGGGCCATTATCAACAGGAGGAAAAAACTTTTTGTAGTGGAAAATTTAGTGGATCTATCTGTCTAACAGTTGATAAGAATCTGTAAAAGAGACTTAACTAGGAAAATGCATTCAATTAGTATAATGACAAAGCCACTCAACGTCCCTGTTTAACCCCTATTAATCTTAAAGGGCCACTGTCAACTTGAAATCTTGACAGATGCAAAAAATAAGTTAAACATAGTTCACCTCCCTCTCCCTGAGGCCTCCTGCCAATGTTTGTGGTTTTATTGTCACGTTTCGCTGGTATTTTAAATGTGTTTCTCTCCTGATTGCTATGTGAAAGACCAACATAAGCAATACTGAAAATTGACTAATTGGCTGACATATCGAAGCAAACACAAGGTCTGTCAAATGCTCCAAGTAAACAAATTGAAAATATAAAGAAATGTATATTTTCAGTTTTAGATATCTTAGGTATTGTAATAATAATACATAAAGATGTTTTAGACAGAAGTGTGATTGACTGTGACCCTTTAAATGCATGCTGTCATCTTTGGTTGCTTAGCAACATCAGTGCAATTTGAGCATAGTTTATTATATTTTTTTGGAGGACTCAGTATTTTTTTATACCTTAATGCCCTCCTGTTTTTATGCATACTAACATTTTCCAGTCTGGTTGCTACCATCCCTCACATTATTGTAGTATCTACTAAAGAATCCAGTAATTTTACAGCACCACTTATAAGTGATTTTCCTCATCCACAACATAATTTTTATAGTGTATAGTTATTTTGGCAAACAAAAATCAAGACTGAAGTGATATATTACTCTGGTAGGTGGAGTAACTGCATTGGCTCACTTTGAACATTGTTTTAAATAGATGTGTTCCTAGATAAAGTGTAATCTATGTGTTACTAAAGCTTCATTCAGTACTGGAAGACTTGCAGCTTTTAATATCAGAAAATCCATGAATCATAGTGATTAAAGACTAGATTTCCATTTGAAATACCACTTAGAGAATTTGGACTGTAAAATATCCAGTTATTGAACAATTAAAAATATGTTACGGCACTGTGTCATGACTTTGTGTTCCTTCAGGCTCTCAGGGCGATAGGCTACTCTTTTCAATCAAAATATGTGGAAAGGGCAGAGATCTACAAAAACAGGTCGTGCAAAGGTGACTGCATAGTGATACCTAGATTTAAGGTTGCCCAAGCATTTTTGTTCTATATGCCCTTTTTACTTTGGCCTTTCAAATGGCCTTTCTTCTTACTGTCTCAAATTTTCACTTTTTTATATTACAATATGATCTTATTACATATTATTTTGTATGCAGAAGTGCTTCCTCTTTTAGTGTGCGGGCTGGACAAGGAATGAAGCAGGATTGTGCCTGAGGGTGGTGCACAGGGAAGTGCTATTTGATCCTTTTTGAAACTGAAACATGGGGCAGCGTTAAGGTTAACATATAAGTACTCTTCATCTCAAAGAACTTTACAGAGGTCTATAACTGTGCCTGTTTTTACAGATGGAGAACAGACATTCAGGTTAAGAAACTTGACCAATGACACCCCCCACTGGTAGAGCTTGGAATAGAACCAAGTCTCCTGATTCAGACCTATATTCCACTTGCTGAACCATGCTGTCTCCCAGCATGGATCATGCCATTTAGGAGCCAAAGTATTTGTAGTAATGAACCCATTGTAAAGGGCCAACTTCAGCAGACAGGATTCCCTGCTTTAGACAGAGTAGCATCCTATTTACTTTTGAACTCCTTGCAGTCTGTGGGTATATTTGCAGTGCAGTTTGCTTGGATGATAGTCATACAGGTTAGCCTGGCCTGGCTGTGAGCAGCCACATTGCAAAGCCCTACCTAGTTACTCTGCCCTCATTGGTGCTGCTGCATTCTCCTGTGTGTCATGTCTCCAATGGTTCTTTGTGCTGCATTAAGCAGATGTGCGCTATGATTCTCTCCCAGGGAACTGTGCCACTGTTAAGGCCTCATCAGGAGGATGAGTGAAGCTGAGGTGGGGTTGTGATTATGAGCTGAGTGAAACCTTGTTATGGGTTGAGTTAAATCCATTCAAACTGTATGAAATGAACATGTCTTTACAACTGTTTTAAATGAAAGTTAAGGCACTGCACTGAAAACAAGCGTATTAGAGTCTGTGCAGAACTTCCCACCCTCACATGGGGCTAAGTTGCCAGGATTGGTTCTGTTGCCAGGCATGTGAGAGAACAGAACACACAGAAACTGAGAAGAGGTAAGAACAGAGGAGGCAGAGGCAAGAAAGCCAGGCAGTAAGTAGCCTGTGAGCACAATGTGGGAAAAGCTAAAGAGAGGTTTTGGCCAAGGTCCGTTGTCTATAGAGGCTTGGGGGCTGAAACCACTCCTCTTGTTCTTAGTTCTTCCCACACTTGGAGAAGCAGAACTTTGTGAAATCCTTGTTAATAAACAAAATGTATCAAAGAGCATTCCAGATTCCATCAGATTCTGTTTCCAACCAGAACATCCCTGGGGCCCTGAAATTTGACTAGCTGCTTGGGTCAAAAAGGGGCAATATTACTTAACTGTGGTGCCCCACATTGTGACGGGTCTTGAGTCTTCCAATAAGGTTTCTATAATACAAATAATAAACAAGGGGGAATAGAGGCTGCACAGTTTGCCCATGTTCCTAAAACCACTGACATGCTTCCATGCAAAATCTCCATAGCTGGAGCTTCACATGCTTTTGGATGGCGTTTCTAGAAGGGCAGAGAGAGAGAGCAGCTGCTCTGTGATATCTCCTGTTGTCCGTGGGGATTTTCATGTGGAACTTCGCATGTAACTTTAAAGCATCGTTAAGTTACCATTTGTAGCTATTGTCCCCTCAGTGGGATAATGTGCAGCCAGGGGCCCAATGGCAGCACAGCTTCTATGCTTTAAGGGGTGGGAGAGTTGTGTCTTGGGGAGCACTATGGATAAGCTAGGTCTCCACACAGATGGCCTGGGTTTCAGTGAAATTGCAGATTTATTCAGGGATTCATGTGGGAAGGAAGCTGAATGGTATGGCAAGTTGTGACAACTTGAAAGCTCCAAACGATAGGAGAGAATTACAAATGTAATCCTATTGCCACATATTGCTTAACAGGAATGTGTATAACAACTTTGCCCCTCAATAGGTACAAAACTGCCCCTACACTCCAGTAAAATCTCCTTATTGCAACTGTCTGTGACTGACAATTTTGGCCTACATAACTTGATGAAAAGTCAGTGTCAGAGCTGGGATTATCCGTTGCTTAGTAGACTACACTTTCTCTCTTGTTATGGATCCTTGTGGCCTGAGTTCCTGTTGACTGTTCAGAAGAGGCACTAGCTCATCACAGACAGTGGGTTTGTAAGGAGGTTGCAGCATCCCTGGTACCATCAGCACTAATCCCCAAAGCTATGAATTGATTTTTGGGTCCTCCCCAAAATCATTGGACCTATGGTTGACCTGGACCCAAAGACCAACCCTCAGTGTCTTTGAGGGGACTATGATAAAGTATGTTCTTTAGGAATAGTCATTTTTCAGTCTCGATGAATAACTTTAATTGGTAGCGCTTTTTAAAAGAAATTTTGTATTAAGGCAAAGTTGCAATAAATTGTTAACATCTTACATCGTACATTATTATTACAGATCAAGTTAAAGTTCAAAGAACCTGCCTAAAGATTCTGGCTTTCTGGCCAGGAGTCCTCCTTTGAGTATGCTAAAAAAGTGACCACATTTCTAAATCTCTTTTTTGGCACCTCTTTTGTGTGTGTACTTGGTGTGAAAGCTTTTCCATTACAAGGATAGTCCATATTTTACTTCACCAAAATTCCGGTGGAGGAATCACAATTTTTTTCAAATAACGTGCAACATAAAGTCTAGCTGCTAACAATAAAAGTTAATTTATCATTCTATTTCAAATGTGGATCTTTTATTGAAGCATTAAGCAAGCAGGTCAAGAATCTCTAAGAAGCCAGCATCTTGTCATAAGATTAGTATCTTTAATAATTTCTTCCCTAAACTGTCTAATTCTTGGACACAACCACCATATGTGCAAGTATGTTCCCCTTTCCCTGCAACCCCTCCAGAGTAGCAGAAATGTTTGACTGGAGTCAAATGCCATCTATACAGTGATTTATAAAAATGTTCTTTCTGAGCTAAGCAAATTGAAGATGTATTTTCCCTTTCCCATATAGAGAGACCCCCACGTCCAGATCAGTTTCTTTGTCCACATCTTTTCATGTGGGTTTTTTCTTATCAACATCTTTTTCAGTCAAAATTGTATATATCTTGGAACTTCAAACTTTTGTTCCATATTGGTAGCTCTTTCAAGGCATTTTGCAAGGAAAAGTGTTAGAAGTCTATTCATTTTTTTAAAAAAGCTGAGATTGTCCTTTACATTTCTAGGTCCACCAGATTGGGTGGAGGAGGAAAAGACTGGATTTGGAGCTAATGTAAATACATACCCCCAGAGGCTGTACACAAGCAAAAGTTGTGCACACAAATTTTGCAGGTGTATCTTGTATAGCAACCTATTAACATGTAAGCATTAATACTAAAGGCTTACTTACAGTGAAATTAAAATATATTCCCCAGAGAGGTATATGAAATGATAAAGTCTGTTAATATATTATTTGTGTCTGAAAAAATTAGATTGGAGTTTTTAAAATTGTGTGTGTACAGTTGTGTTTACAAGCTGCACATGCAATCGCATACTCAACTTACATCCACAATTACTGTGATTGCATAGGCAAATCAAGTAACGTTAAAGGGAAGATTGGAAATTTTCACCCATATGTATAACTCTGGAAACCTACGTATAATAATATGAATATTTCATAAAATGAAATGTCTTTTAAAAGCATGTCCAAATACAGGATGACTTGCAATAGCATCTATTGTATAGAGCTTGCAGATTCATATATGCTAGTCCAAGCTGTTGTTTTTTTTGTTACTTGAAGTTTTGGAATTAACAGGCTTAGTTTGAATAAGTGTATTTTAACCTATTCAGATGCAGATACATTACTGAGGGTATATTATTCAGGTTCACTGTTCTGATCTTCGGGTGTGTGAGAGATTTGTAGAGAGTTACTCTTTCTTAACTAAGAGTACATTTATGCACTTGAGTGGAAACAGGAGAGGTTTTATATCAATAGTTTTCTAAATATAGCCACTTCAGTGCTTATTTTAAACTAAGTGTCAAGCTAGGGAGTTATTATGGAAGTAATTGCACTTTTCTTGAAAAAGAACAGGGAACTTTTTTCTGTCAGGCTGTCATATATGGCAGTGATGTTAGAGGAAGATGTAGCTTGAATCTCCACACAAGTGGGGGTAAGTAAAAGTCAAATGTAAGTGTCAATATATTTTCTCTTACTAAAAACAGAGGGCTGATTAATTGGGACTAGACTACACAGTTGCAGAGCTGTACAATCCAAAAGAGGGTTATAAGATTACATTAGGAAAACTATCACCCGCCTTTAGTAGAAGACTCATTTCCCAAAGAAACTAAGATATCTCTCGTAATTTGGGCTTAGCCACTCCCTTTGTGTTATGTGACCCCCAGGTTCTTAAGCCATCTATCCAAAATGGCTGTGTGGTTATGAACTGATTAAGGGGTGTCAAATTGATTATTGGCAACCCCTATTCAACTCAGGAACTGCAAATCTGGAGTTTGCCAAGCCTCCCAGAATGCTGTTTTGTGGTACCACTTCTATAACCCAAGAATTAATCTCCCCTTACTGCTCAGGGGATAAAACAGGTTTAAAAGGAGGTTATTTTCCCCTGGATTTCTATCAAAGAGACAGCAGAATTTTAGCTACTCTGAAACTTCCTTCAGGGGCTAAGAGTTCAGACATATCCAGACCTTATCATTGTGTATTGCATGAATGTGCCTGTGGTTGTCAGGATAGGCAGGCTGAAGCCACCTGTTAAGAATTTTCAAGTGGCTTGTTCAAAAGGACAGAGAGAATTTGTGCCTTTTGGAGAGGGAATTAAAAGGTAATTGATTGCCTCTCTAGATCCATGGGGAGGAAGTGGAAGAGTCCTGATTCTGGATGAAGTGAGGCTGGTACTGGTAAGTGAATAATCAATTCTGAGCCTAGGACCAAGGCGTTCCAGGATCCTGTCTGAGACTGGGGATGATCATTCCAACTATAGATTAGGGGATGATCCTGTCATTTTGATCTTACTGACATAGGCACTCTAGCAGTTTTCAGAGGGTTTTGCCCAACTCTGAAAGCTGAAGGACATAGTTTTTGTATGAGTCCATAGTGTCCAGTAATGACATATCTGCTTTGCAATAGGACAGATGTTTTTGCTCAGCATGTATAAGCGAGGATCCTTCCTTTTAGGTGTCTCTGAGAGGAAATTCCACTTCCAGGCCAAATTCCACTTTGGCCAATCTGAAAACAGTCCAACATTCTTAGAAGTCAAGGTCCTCCACAGTCCTTCACTTTCAACCTGACTGCTTTCAGTGCATACTCCTCCGGTTTCGCTCACTCATTCTTTAGTTTTGTGAGATGTGCGGGTTTGAAAAGACCTAGTGAGAGTGAACGCTCACTTCATGAATGGGGAACCACCTGGGGACGTGAAAATGGCAAGCTCACACTCTCTGAGCAGAAGAGCAAAGGGCTGTGATGTGGAGTTTCTTGTACCATTGCTAGTTCAGACACATCCAAGTCCTCTGTGGACTCATTTTGTTGGCATCTCCATTTTTCACCCCTTCTTACAAGGGAGAATGGTGCGCAGACAGAGTAGGGCAATAGAGGAGAGTGCCGTGAACAGGCAGACACAGTGCGCAGTCTCTGGAGAGAGGCCCAAGAGCAGCTCCCAGTTGAGGGGAATGGGGAGCATATGGGCCTCAGGCAGCAGTAGCCAGGGGTTCCTAGAACATATTTGGGCCCACGGTATTGGACAGCACCCAGGTTGCATTAGCAAGAAGGCCTGCTGGAGCTGCCGGTGGTGGGAGAAGCAGGTAAGGCAAGAGGGCAGAGGGCTTTGACCCCCAATCTAAACATCACATATCTGACTGGAAGCTGTGGGTGTTTGTGCTCTAACACAGAGGTTCTCAAACTGTGGTCCATGAGCGCCATTCAGGTGGTCCGCGGATAGTTTCCTCTAAGGTACGTGTCTGGGTGACCGCACACGAGAGTGTGAAGTGCTTCACTAATTAGGTTCCTGGGTCCTGGAGAAGATGTGCATGTAAGGTGAGGTGGTGGCCTTGGGGGAAACAGGGTAGGTGGGAAGGTGAGAAGACGTGATGGAGGGAATTTGGGATGTGCAGGGCTGCGGTGGCCCAAGAAAGAGGCAACTTTCCCCAGAGGTCAGGATGTTTCTGATGAAATGAAATTTTATGGAAATATGCTGTTTCCTCGAAGCTCAGATGTATCAGTTTTGATTAATTTTTCATCTGAAAGATTTCTGAGGACCAGGGCTCTCTGGTTACTTCTGATATGAGAGCGACTCAAGCTGAAAACGTGAGCTTTTCCATCCTAAACCAGATGTTCTGACACAATGCTGTTTTAGTAAAACATTCAGAAGGCTTTGTTTTCGTTCCAGCGAAGAGCAAAACCAAATCTTGAATCTGTGAAAGTTACCACGAAAGGGAATTGTTGTCCTCAGACAGCTGTAATAACTACATCTCCCTTGTGGTGCTCCTTCTAACTTGGGGGCTCTGCCATCACAGGCGGGCGGCAGTGTGTGCATAAAACAGTCCTGCACGAACCATGAAAAACTCTTCTTGAAAGGCAACAAGGAAGAAGAATTGGGTTTTTACCCATGAAAGCTTATGCCCAAATAAATCTATTAATCTTTTAAGGTGCCATCGGACTCCTGGTTGTTTTTGTGGATATAGACTAACATGACTACCCCCGGATACTTGTCTTCCTGAAAGGGAAAGTGGCAGTCTGCAGAGTGCCCATAGTAATGCAGTGCCCACTGCTGCTGGCAGGTGAAAGTTTCCTAAGCCATGTTGTACGTAGACTTGTAGGCAATTTTTCCACCATTGCTCTAGCACCAGTGCAGTTTCACTTGTGCCAGCAGTGGAGGAAGGCAACAGGCATTTTTCCAGTCACGGAGTCCAGACTGGCCCAGAGCAGTGTTGAATGGCATGGTGATAAGTGTCTGTGGACTCTCCATTGGCGCTTGCACCATTGCTAGCACTCCTGGAGTTGCCCTGATGCTAGCCCAATGGCGGGAGACTCACCTACAATTCTCAGTGTAGACGCAGCCCTGTTGGAGTGCTCAGTCAGAAGTCCAGAGCAGTAGAGAGAGTCTCAAACCTACAAGGCTTTAGTTAGCTTATCCACAGCTGACCTGTTATCAGAGAGATGTCCAGAAGAGCAGTCATAGTTGAATGCAATATCAAACTTCTCTTCATTCACACAGATCCTGGCTCCTCATTTGGGCCTCTCAAAATAGTGCCAGCATATAGTCGACCAGTGAAATTTACAATTAGCTGTGGGATTGGGGAGAGGAGCATAAGGGTAAAGAAACCTAACCTCCATGCCCCCATCTCACCCCAGCTTCCTCAGCCACAGCTCAACTGCAGCCGAGAATTCAGTCTGACAGCAGCAAGATAGCTGGAGGCAGAGGGAGACAAAGAGCAGTAGACTATCTCTACTATGTGGCCACTCCAGTAAGCAATCAAGAAGAGAGGTAAAATAAGTTGTATCTACTGGACCCACAAATTGTTATTTTTAAACAGTGAAGAATTTCCCAATCAAGACAAGGTGCTTACACATATGTAAAAGTTAATTGATTCTGATGTTGCCTGTAGCCATTGCAAATACATTTCTACAGGTACCTACAGTAGATTTATTCCTTGATTTATAAATTCCAGCTGTTGCTTCTCGTCTAAAATTACAGTGTTCTGAAATTCTAAATAAACATGGAAATTTTTATTTCTTTGAGACGTCCAAGTAATCTAAGAAAAGTCAGTCTATCATTCCTATCTCAGCTCAGTGGGCTGTGACTGCTGAATGTTAGAGCAGTTGACTAGGACTTACCATTTCCTCCCCAGTAAAAAGGCTTATCATACAATTACATGTACAGTCACCATCTAATATTATTTTCACCTGTTTTAAAATCAATTATTAGGGCTAAACTTGAATTTCACAATGGAGATTTCTCATCATTATCAGGTTCTTAATATTGTAATATTAATTTTTTATATAATTGAATTATTCAGCTAGGTTTATTTTACTTGGCAAAAAAATAATAATTGTACAGCAAGAATGGTGGATGCTCTTTGGTTCCAGTGGGAATTGTTTTCTATTTGTTTACATGTTTCATTATTAGGATTGTTGTCTGTTTGTTTGTGTGGTCCGTCACCTGGCTTCCATGTTCTATTGCCAAAAAGAGTGTGTCTATACGTACAGCGCTGCAGTAATACAGCTGTACTGATACAGCTGTGCTGCTGACCGCGCCTGGTGAAGATGCTTGATGCCAATGGGGGAGATCTCCTGTTGGTATAAAACTCCCCACCTCTGAGAGCAGCAGAAGCTATGTTGCCATGAGAAGCTCTTCCACTGACATAGCACTTTATACCTGAGCACTTACCTTGATGTAACTTGCGTTGCTCAGTGGAATGGGGACTAGCATATGAGTGACATAAGTTTTGTCTGCATTGGCTATAGTGTAGACATAGCCTTAGTAATTAGCTGGCAGAGCTTGTATTAACACACAAGATGACCAAATTCAAACTAAAAGAAAAGCTTTTAAATATCCTGGAGTAGAAAGTATATTTGTCCTTCATGGTGAATCTTTATTAAAAGTATAAAGTCATTGTATTCTAGTTCCCAGTGCTATTGAAGTAATTATAAAAGAGCAATCATAAAAGTAAAATTCTGAGTTTTCTGGAAAAAATTTTCAAGGCAGGTTGAAAATGAAAATTTTCAAGGCAGGATATCTCTACAGTTTGGTTTTGGCAGGAAAAATGACAATATTTAAATTTACGCTGTCAAAACTCTTGCATGCACAATGTGATGCATATCAGGTTAGTTATTTAATTGGGAAAGTACTTTGGTGGGCATTGGTCATCTTGTCTTCTCTAGAGTTGTGTGGGGTTTTTAAAAAAGCATGGGTGAGTGTGTGTAGGGGGCAGGGAGGTGGCAGGAGGAATACTCCAAAGATTGCTTTTAAATACCCTATTGCCTCATCAAATTCACACATTTTCAGTGTAAAAATAGGTACAGCTTTCAGTGAGACCAGATATGCCATAGAAGAAAAAGGTAGTGGTTACTTTTACTGATGTAAAAGCACCCTCATTTATGACTCCTGGGGGTCCAACAGACAACTTATGAAAGTAATCAGCTCTGATGTGAGAGATCACATTTCTGCTGTGCGGAAAGGGTAGTTGGTGCATATCAGCATCTTACATCAACAGAAACAAGCTTATAGACAATATAGGAGCAGGTGTGTGGATAATGGGGAATGCAGTCAGAAATCCCAGTAGTGAGCATAACCTAAACAATTTTTAATCCATAGGGACTGTGGTTGTCTGCTTCAATTCCTGCACTGGGGGAATTTGTACTTAGTCAGAAGAGGGGCTTTTAAATTTTATTTATGCAACTTTGGCCCTTTTACCTAATGTAAAGAGGGCAGTTGGAGGATGAGGCTCTCACCCTGTGTATCAATTCTGCTGTATTTCTCCAAAGTTGTCTGAAATGGTGTTCTCACTGTTGTACCTATTGTTAGAAACAAAGTAGTTGCTAGGCAATGTAGTTATGTCCAGCCAGTGATGCCAACATAACAACTAGAACAGAAATCATCTCCCTGACTAACATCTGATTATTCAGACACAACTCTGTAACAAAAACACTTTCTCCGTACCAAGTAACAAGTTGAACACCAGAAGATACGCACTGCAATGCATACAGGTTCCAGTAGATGTATTTTCTCAGTAAAACAGCAAGACAAGCATATAGCCAATATGTCATATTTTCAGGTTGTCAGGGGTGGGGGCATGTCTGGAGTTCTGTGCTCAGAGATGTCAGAGCTGTTTACTACAGAACTATCAAAGAGCTAGACACTACCTTTGTCTCATATGAGAGAGTTTTCATGCAGTATTCCACCAAAAAGGAATTAAGCAAAAAAGCCATTAATTTTGTTTTTATACTTTTCTCCTCCCACGACTGGCTGTAATGCAGGATTTAATATATGTTGTTCCAAGCATATTGCTGATATTCGGGTAATTAGGACACAAAGGAGTTAATACAAACATTCTCATATGGGTGAAAATACATTTATCACATAGATGATAAAATTGATGAAGACATTTGGGGTTGGTTTCTCTCTTCTGATTGGGTTGTGCTTGGCACATGGATTTGGGGAAGGACAGACGTTTCGGTGGGTATGTCTATACTGCACTTAAACACTCATGGCTAGCCCATATCAGTTCCTTGGTCTCAGTCTATAAGCCTATTTAATCACGGTGTAGATGTTCAGACTGGAGCCTGGGCTCTCAGGATGGGAGAGAGTCGCAGAGCCAGGGCTCCAGCCCAAGCCCAACAGTCTGTACCACAATTAAACAAACCTGTAGCCTGACCCCTATGATGTAGACATAAAGTCACTGTGATGGCATATATACCTCCCCCTCCACATGCATGTGATGAAAGGGTTAAAGTGGCCTGTGAGGCCAAATAACTTACTGGTCTGCACCTGGAGGGGCATTAGGTATAACTAGTGATGAAACCCAATTAGGGAGGGGCTTGGCCTTCATAAAGGAAGGATCAAATTGCTGCTAGAGGAAGGGTTAGGGAGAAAACCCAAGTGAGAGGTAGTTGGGAGTTTTCCTCCCTTTAGGCTGAGGGAAGGATGGGTTCCACTCGGGCATTAGGAGTTGAAGACAGGAATATGGATCAGTGTTGGGATGGTTTGAAGCAGGACTAGCCTGCAAAGGAGGCTACTAGCTGAACCCAGGTGTATTGAAGATTCAGTTGTTTTGTTATTTTCTGTTAGACTTGGGTGAAAGAATTTGAGATCCTGCAGATCTTTGGACCCCTGTTACTTGGCTTTGCTGGAGGGCCAGGTCATACCAAGAGCTGAAATAGGCCAAAGACGACATGGGGGGGAAACTGAAGCACATCTGTTGCCATTCCACATACAACACTGGAGGTAGTGTGGCAGCAACCTTGCCACAGTCACTTTTCTGCTTGTTCTGCCGGGGGTCAATTTATTCTCTTCTGTGATGGCATACATGGGAGTCCTTGCCGCTGAAAATAGCTAGAGCACATCTTGCCAGTGCTGGAGATTACAAGGGCAGCTAGTGCAGAAACATTCCACAGCTTTATGCTGTTTGGGGAACACCTGTTCCATCCCCCTCAGGGATCCTGTATGCTGCCAGAGCATGAGAGAGGACTGGGCCCCCTTTTTTAAAGTTTCTAAGAGGCCTGTAAACTTTAGTCCTCTTTTCAAAGAAGTGATTAAAAAAAATACTAAGAAGATATGCCAAGTATCCCAGTTTAATCACTTTCTTTGTGTTGCATCTCAGAGCTGTATGCTATCTATTTCTCTCAGAAAGCCTAGCATACTATTGGCACTACATAAATACCTAATATTCAGCCAAGCTGTGTTCTTTAAGTATTTGATTGTGTCTCTTATTCCTTCCTTCACAAAAAAAAGGCTGCTTTTTTTTTTTTTTTTTTAAAAAGTCTCTATTATAACTAAGACAGTTCAGTGAAAATATGAGCTTCGCTATGGTGGTGAACGGCACTAAGTCTGGAATACTGTAGTACATGTCAGCTTGAGTCAGCATCTTGGTAATGTTATGGTCTGGAGGCTTTGAAGACTGGTATATAGGTCACTGCCTTTTCCCCCATTAGATTTATAACGGTTGATGATTATGTGCTTCAGTAGTTAAGGTCATGTCCATATTACACTCTGAAAACATGCTTTTTTTGGGGCTTCTAACAGTCAGGAAAACTTGCTTGGATTTTTTCAAAGATGAAATTTGGCAGGCAACTAGCCCATGATCTGATTTACTCGCAGCTTTGAGCCCAGGAGGAGGGGGAAGCGGGAAACAACAGTGTGAAAGGGCAAGAAAATTGAATCCACATTAGGGCTAGAACGCAAACTAACAAAAAACAGAATACGCCATGTCCAGTTTGATATGCCGTTCTAATGCTTTCGGGCTCCTTTGGTTGGCTTTGCACCCCTTTCTCTTTTTCCAGTTAAACAGCTAGTGGCCAGATTGTTGCTCTGTTCTCAGTTGATGACCATTTATGGTGGGCCTGTACAGAACCATTCATGCTGCTTGAGCTCTGACAGGGATGAAATGGCCACTGGATTCTGTGGTTTCTGCTCCATCCCCAAATAGGCCAGTGTAGGTAGGGGGCATTGCACACAAATGAGGGGAGAGAGTGATGAGATCTATGCTTACATGTGTAATCCTTCTGCCCATCAGAGTTGGCAGCAACAAGGGTCGGGTTCAGTATCCAGGGGTTCCATTCCAATAGCACAATACAAAAACCGGTTCGAGCCCCCACCCAGTGACCGGGGACAACCATATACCACTCCTCTGGGCGTCTGTAAGAGACAATACTTCCCCTCTCGCAAGCACAGAGTCTGAGTGTACCAAAGCCTTTTAATAACAGGGAGAAACAATGTGGCATTATATTGGGGAAACACCACAAACAAGGTTAATAAACCAAACCATGAACCAGAAGCCCCCCTCCCAGCAAATAGGCCGTGGCCTTCCCTTTGGCTCTTGAGTTCCACAACCCCAAAAAGTCACTCAATAGTCCCAAAAGTCCAGCAGCCCAAGAGTCTCTGTTCTGGGTCAGTGCAGAGTTCAAAAATCAATTGTCAGAGTCTTACCTCCCAGCCTGGGTGGAAATGGAGGGTAGGGCACGGGGCACCTTACGTGGTCTGAGGCCGACTGCACCGCCTCTCTGTGGGGTTCTCTGCAGCCCTCACCGCAATCCGCTCTGCTCGCCGACACTCGAACTGCTCTGCAGCGCCAGTCACTCCGCTAGCCATCCTGCTAGCCGACACACGGACAGCTCTGCGGTGCCAGTCACTCCGTCAGCAGCACAAACGGCTCCACTAGTCGACACACGGACTGCTCTGCTGTGCCAGTCGCACGAACTGCACCCAGGAACCCCTCGGCTGAGTCCGCTGCCAGTCGCACGAACTGCCCCCAGGAACCGCTCAGCTGAGTCCGCTGCCAGTCGCACAAACTGCACCCAGGAACCGCTCGGTTGAGTCCACTGCTTTGCTCTGCTAGCTGCACAAATTGCTTGGTGCCACCAATGTGCCTTTAGGCCTGCCCCCACTTAACACAGTGCTCAGTGGTTTCAGCTCTTAAGTGATTTCAGCTCTTTATTGGGGGGGGGGTGTCAGCACCTTGGCACAGGTACAGCAGCAGACTCAAAGTGAATTCAGCTTAGCAGGCTGAACCAAGACTCCTAAGGGAATCAAAATTAGCTTTAACATTAAATTAGCTTCTACAGTGGAGAGAGGCAGGGTGCAATAGGCCTGGGGGGCCCTTAGACAAGTCCCTCATCAAAAGGTATAGAGACCTGCCCATAGCCTCTCTCAATCTCAGAGCATTCTGAAGCGCGTGGCCCTTGACCAGTGAGTGCTACTTAGATGATGGCGAGTCCCTCCATCATAACAAGGGCCAAGTACATGTCCATAGTCCTTCATTCACACGATCAGGGTAACATCACTTTATCATTCCTGCCCCAGTAACATAGAAACTGGGGCTCCCACATCAGCCGAAGTGGCCATGTGGGCTGCTGTGGGCTCAGGCTAGGCACAGTGGGTGTGTCTATGCAAATTGATCAGTCCCAAAGTTATTTTCCAAAACTCACTGCAATTCCCATAGTTCGCCACCAGATGTCAGAATATATCTCATTCCTGACACTGCTTACACATGGAACTAGTGGCAGCAGTCCCCTGCATAGGGGCACAGATGGGCTGCTGTTGCTCTTCCAGTTGGTAGGCTGGAATAGAGATTGGGGAGGAGCTGCATTACAAATCTGCATTCTAATTTACAGGTTGAGGGGTAGGCTACATACAGGGGTGTGTGTATAAATTGCATCCTAACTGTAGATTATGAAGATAATCTGAACACACATGGATGTCTGGTATTCAGCTCATTCCACCTATCAGTGTGGGTGTCCAGATTATCTCCATATCACTCCAGGCAAACAATACTGCAAGTTTCTTTGAAAAAGAACGCTGTTAATACAACAGAAATTTCTGACTCATCAGACCAATGGGAAGGTGCAGGCAGGTTTTCTTTGCCTATCAAGATGAATTGACAGCATAGTTAGATAACTGAAAATCTGTTTCTTGACACCAGAAAGAAAGGAATGAGTTATTGTCAGTGATCCAGTCAGACGTGCCAGGACTCCATCCAGAGTTGTCAAGTGCAAAAAATAATGAACCTGCGAATCAACATTCTCTCATATTCCATTTCCCATCACAAGGTTAATTAAACCAATCTGCACATTATAGGCCAAAGTTTTTCAGTACTGAGTCCACTGTGTTTGTGGAAGTTGCAAGAATACATAGGATATGTGATGACTTAGATTATGAAGTATTTGTTTACGGCACAGTTACTAAACTTTGACTCTAAAAGTGATATAATCTAACTATTGGCCTTATCCTGAATAACTCTTGAAGCACACATTATTGCAGTGATTTCATAGACAAATATAATCCTTGCCCTAAGGAGTGATTTCAGAATAGAACTTAATGCAGTGTTTTTATTGAAAGACCACACAAAGTTTGGCATATACAGCAAAGCTGTTTCTTAAGGTATAATCTTGACATGCATGTGAAACTGTAAAAGCTTCTTCAGCATCAGTTAAACTGTTAGTTACATTTAAGTGCTAGCATATTAGTTAGTTAATTCACTAAATTTATGTTTGGTCGCTAGAGGATCAGCCTCTCTGTGTTAGGAAAAAGAAAACAAAAGTTAAACATGGTTACCTCTCTGATTCTTAAGTTTAACAATGTTATGGATTAAGGCCATCCATGATCACAGATTCATGTGTTATGGACAGAATTCGCATTCCACTTGCTTTGTTAGATTACATTAATATCTGTTTCTTTTTCTTCCCTCTGCTCTTCCATGGGAATTTGCCCAAGTAAGGACCCCATAATTAATTGATAGAGTCCCATAAATATAAATCCTGGGCAACATTATCTTCTGAAGATCTGTATTACCTGTTCCACAGAGCCCTCCTTGGCAGTTGGGATCCCCCTTCATGGGGTATACCAGGTACAGCCACTGCTGAGGGTGAGGGGAAGCCACTGTTGCACAGAGCTTCTTCATAGATGGCTCTACACTCTCGTGGAATGCTAAGGGTCCTCCAGGTTTCAGGGTGACCCCACAGCTGCAAATGTAGCTGGAGTTCTGAAAAATCTAAGGGCTTAATTGAATGGGTTCTAAGGCCAATTTTGGAAAACTGTCTAGGGGGGAATCATGTGAGTTTCTAGAATAAAAAAATTGTAGTGGGGAAACTTTCCATCTTAGCTATTGAATTCCAATTTTTATATTTTGCAAGCCATCTCCTTACCAAAATGGAGTGGAATTAACTTGGAAGAAAGAAGAGTAGGATAAGTCTGGTTATGTATAAAATCCTGAAATCAAGAGGCCCTCCAGCCATAGGTTTCCCAGGCTCCAAAGGCCTGCTCTGGCTCTGGGCTGGCTAGTTTTGTCATCTTCTGCTTAACCATACTCAGCCAGCAGTCCTTAGTTCTCTCCTGTAGAAAAAACTGTAAATCACTGACCAAAACCCTGCTGCTCAGTTTCTCCTCAGTCTAATTTACCACTGAGCTAAAGCAGAAGTGTGAGCTGTTAAAGAATATCTTTTTCTTGGAGGGAACAGGTAAGGAGGTAGATCCATTATACTTAAATGAAATGATGCTGGGCTCCTACCATTGGCTGACTGGATGGAACGATGGAGCAAGCACGGACCTCTTTGTCAGGCCTGGTGGTATTGAACAGCCAAAGGCTAACAACCAGTGCCAGAAACCCATTAGCCAGAAGTCACAGCAGTCAGGGTGTTTATTTTCATTCAGTTTTTGAAGATGGTGGTTTGGCTGATTCATTCCTCTTGGACTCCCTCTCAGGAACTTCTTGGTGAATCAGAATGGGGCACTCCTTCTGAAGTCACTGACATCACCAGATGTGGTTTGTTTAGGTCAACTTTCTGCAAACGAAGAACCTCCTCATTCCAGTAACTTCAGGCTGAGATATCCCTGGATCCAAAAACATACCGAGTCAGTCAGCAGATCCATATGTATTTTGAGACATTGATGTCATGGGTCAGTCCACAGGCATTATCTCAACCATCTTAAAAAGTCCTAGCTCAAAAAACAATTAAAAAAGTACAAAGCTAGTAACATTTTAGAACTGAAATAATGAGAATACATGAATCATACATTCACTCAGACATGCACAGAAAGAGTTGGTTCCTGTTTTATAGAAAGATACTTATAACTCCCCCTTTATTTTTTGACATGCAGACGGCCAATTTTGAACAGCATATTTTTGACACACATTCTGGGTGAGATTACAGTTTAACTGGGTCAGAGTAAAAGGATTTTTCTTACTAAAATTAGTTTTGGATTTCAGTGCTTATATGCAGCCTAGCTGCCTTTCAACATTCTTAACTCAAAGGGTATGTCTATACTACCCCCCCCCCCGAATCGGTGGGTAGCAATCAATCTATGGGGGGATCGATTTATCACGTCTAGACTAGACACAATAAATTGATCGCCGAGCGCTCTCCCATTGACTCCTATATTCCACCGCTGTGAGCGGCGCAGGTGGAGTCGACGGGGGAGTGGCAGCAGTCGACTCACTGCCACGAAGACGCTGCAGTAAGTCGATCTAACTACGTCAAATTCAGCTACCCTATTCTTGTAGCTGATCAGTTTTCTCCCTCCTGTCTCCCCCCACAGTGTAGACCTGGGCTAAGTGCATGAGTAGTTCCACTGAAGTCAATAGGACAACTCATTTGCTTAATGTTAGCTACATGCTTTAAGCACTTCGCTGGACTGGGGCTGAAGTGAGTTGTTTATGTATAGGTATAAGAACAGTTTTATTCGTGTAGCACAAGTAAACTTTAATGGATAACTATCATTCCTTACATAGTTGAGCTTGAAGGGAAGAATTACATAATTGTATTCACACCATCTCTGGTACAGCGGAAGCAGTTACATAAGACAGTGACAGTCTCACACAACACAACAGGTCCTAACTACACATGTGACTTGGAAAATGCAGATGGAGCAGATATGTGTTGTGACAAAGCTTAATTTTTAGTGTCTTTTTTTTTAAACTCTTCCTAACTAAAATCAAGAGTACTATGAGTGGTCATGGTGATGGGAGAATAAGAGACAAACTGCATGTTTTACAATCTGGGCTAGTACCCCACTGTACAGTCTACTGTCTAATCTGTACTAATCAGGACACTGTACTAATCTACTGTCCACTAATCATGTACCCCACTGTACTGTCACTAATTTACTGTCCACTAACCATGTGTCCCATGTATTTCCAAGCCTGGATCTGGGTAGGGTCTTATTGTTCCTAGCTCTGGGAGTCTAGGGTACACTCCTAAGCTCAGATCTCTTGTGCTACTCTTTCTTAGGGTGTGGAATGGCTCCAACTATCTACCCTAAATCCTAGAAATCAGACTGAGACTTCCTGCGTCCTCCTTGCCCAGTTATTTGCACATGCACCCTCAAAATTTCACCTAGCCTATATACTCTAGTTCTAGTTTAACCCTTTTGGGGACAGTGTAGCAAGAAAGCAAAGAACCCAAGCTTAGCAAAGGAATTTCTTAACCATAGTCCCTTTACTCTCAAAGCACTCAAGAGTTACAGATTTTTGAAAACAACAAAAATCCTGAGGCATACCCTCCTTCATATCTGATCTTACTTCTGCTCTTACGTAGGGGGGTCCTGTCTTTGATCCAGGTGCTCCAACAGAGAAGCCACAGATCCCACAGTCATACTCCCACAATTGCACCCTCCATATATTTTCTACACAGGAGCTCATTGTTCGGGGGGCAGGAGGGGCAGGCAACAGCTGACACACGATCAAAGTTAATGGCCCCAGGTTGCAGCTTTTATGGCTTCTCGGAGAGTGAGGTATTATGTACCCTTCCTAGGCAGGGACGCTGTCAGCAATGAAGTTGAGTAGGAGCGTCTTGGGCAAGTTTAGATGTATTCAACACACAATACAAGATGAAGTTCATAATTTCATGCAGACATCCCTCTCTGTCATGTTGTGCAACTGTGTAAATAGGAGGGAAATAATCAGCAGATGTACAATAGATGAACGAGAAAAATTTAACATTTCTCCCAGAGGTGTTGGGGCTATCCTGTAGTGGTATATGGAAGAACAAACAATTGTCTAGTAAGAACACCCATAATACCTTCTCCAGGATGTTGACTTTTGTCAAAAACACATCTCAAAGAAGAGGTGGAGTTCAGAACCCAAGAGAACTGCACTGTGAACAAATGAATGCATGGATATTTCCTTTTTTCGTGGCTTTTTATTTAAATATGTTTTTAGCATGTAAGGTCATGGAAACTTTTCTAAGATGCCAAAAAATAAAGGGAATACTTTACTAAATGATTTCTCTTCCAATTCAAAAAACCCCTATTACAGAGGGGTCTTGGAATCTGACTCCCCGTCCTGCTCAAAAATCATAGAGATGGCTTCTTGAAAGAGCTATTGGATGCAATAAATTGGAAAATTCAACATATCTGGAATTTTGTAGTGCAATAGATAGTTTGACAAAATACATATCTGAACATCTTAAAAGGACTTTTGAATGCTTTGAACACCAGGCCCCTGAAGCTGATGCAGCAGTTGAAAACAATAACAAAGGAAAACTTGAAAAGAGTATAAAAGTATATGAGTCTGTTATAAAAGAAAACAAACCCATATGCTTGCATTTGGAACAAACAAAGAATCTGGTATAATCTGTACATGATGTAAGAATCTTGGAACATCTAGAGGGAGAGCAAGGAGAGGTCACAATTGTTGCCAAAAATTCTACAATTAAATATCACCAATGAGACCACTGTAGCGGAGCAGATATTGTAAATAAAAAACCAGCAGTCTATACTGAACTTGCCAGACTGTTACAGTTGGGCTAATAGATCAAGGCAAAAAAGCATTATCACCGCTGGTAGTAGCAATGCTTCAAAAGTGCCTTGTGCCCACACACAAACAGCAGAAAATATATTGCTTAGTAGCAGTAGTAGAAGCACATCTCTTCAGAGGAAGGCCATAAACCATTTCTGTCTGCACCACTGCACCCAGGACACTAACTCACCATTGTGGGCAAGAACTCACATACACTGCAGTCAGAAAGATGCAGTAGACACTTCACCCAAAATGTTTCAGTCACTGAAAGACAATAAACATGGAACCCCACAAAGTTCTTTTCATAGTCACTTTTAAGGTGTTAGGATTGCCTCCCTAGTCTGAACTCTAGGGTACAGATGTGGGGACCCACATGAAAAAAAAAAGAAATAACTCCCAAGCTTATTTTACCAGCTTAGGTTATCTTTTTTCCCCCAGAACACACACTTTTTCTGTGTTTGGAACTAACTGCTGCCACCGCCAAACTTAATATTTTAAAAACTAGGACAAAGAGGAGTTTGGGACCACTTTTTTCCTTTTCACTAAACCCCCAAACTTCTTCCTTCCCTGGGAAGCTTGAGAGAAAAAAAACAAACCTCGCCTGATTCTGCAAGACGTGCCCAATCCAAAACCAGGATCTTACACAATGGAAAACAAGCAGTTAAATTTTTAAAAGAAAGGAATAAATTTCTTATAGAAAATCAGTAGAACAGCATTACAATAATCAATAAAGAGTTAAACACAACCCCCTTCCCTAATTTCTCCTTCTGCTGAAGCTTTACAGTATTAGAGAAACACAGAGAGAAATTTTTACCAACTGGAGAATTTTCCAAGTGATAAAAAGAAGGTAAACTGACTGACTACCTTACTTGATTGAAAGCTTATAGTTACAGTGAAAGAAATAGCTGTGATTTATCCCATAGCCGAGTTGAACAAAGAGAGACCCAGAGAGAAACTGAAACTCAAAATCCTTTGTCTCCTGAGAAATTTTTTATTGGTCAGTTGTCCACCTCTCAGGTTACCTTTAGCTTAACCCCTTACAGGTGAACACTAATTCTAGGCTACTTTATACTTATAACACAAAGATAAAAAGTTCAGAGACACAGAAGTCAGTACAAGTGAAAATTAAGGTTCCTGCCACAATGTTAATTTGACCAACGTGCACATGTATATTTTATGATATAAATGTAACAACCTATACAGAAATACACTCAGCCACAATTTAACAAGAATAGAAAATACTACATATGCACAATGCAGTCCCACTGCATTGCTGTAGGAACAGTGATGCTATAATTTGTGGACTTTTTGGAATGTAGGCTTCTCCCTCATTAAGTTATGGCTAGAGTTTGCCTACAGGCATGCTTCTGTATATAAAGGGCAGTGTATAGCTGTGTCAAACCTTGAATGGGCAGGCTGAGATTGCTATAGTTACAGTTTAAATTTGATTGTCTAATCTTGGCATGAAAGTTTGTGCCTATGTGAAAATAATGTACAGTAGATTCTTGATTATCCAGGATTGGGTTAACCAGGTTGTGGATTAACCGGGATGTCAAAAAAAAAAAAATACGCGTAACTTGCAGGGCCAGCTCTGGCTTTGTTGCCGCCCCAAGCGCGCACGCACACAAAAAAACCCAACCAGGGCACAGGGCAGCGAGTGAACCAACACCCCCTCCTCCTGGTGCAGGGTGACTGGTGAACCAACCCTCCCTCCCCATATTTCCTATGGATGGTGATTATCTGAGATTTTATTAACCAGGATTAATTTTTTCCCTATCATCCCGGATAATCGAGAGTATACTGAATAGATGGTTTGCCTTTGAATCTACTGGATGATGCTCTCCCCCACCTTCTGACTTGATTTGTATGGTATAAAGTAATTCCTTCTCCTCAAAGAAGATCACTATTAATACAGTGCACACACAGATATTTTTCTTCTCCCAGGGTAGTCATTTTGTTTAACTATTAGACTCTACTTTTGTGCTAATATGCTGAGTCCCTTCACTTTGTAAAATGAAAAACTATAGATAAAGTGTCTTAAAATAACTAAAGCTGCGTGAAAAATAAGGGTGGTTGATTTTTTTTTTTCTTCTGCAGAAAATTTCTACTTTTGGTTTTCAGCTTTCTGTCAAAAACAGTTTCAGTTTTAAGCCAAAAGTATTTGGTTTTCAGGTGTTCAGTTTTCCGGTGGAAAAATTGAAAATATTTGAGAAAGGCAGACAACTTCAGCAAACAGTTTAATTTAGGCCTTGAAAAAAGGTTGGACCAAATATGGAATCTTGAAGCTGAACACCTCAACTCTAATCTCATGAAATTGCAGCTGTTTTTAGCCAAAAGCTCATGAGAACAGCCATTAAGATTTCAGTGCTGTCAAATCAAACCTGAACCTTAATCTAAACCAGATCAAAACACTGCTTTCCAAGTGCAAACTTAATTGTGCAAAAATGCTGTCTGCATGGCTGTGGAAAATAGTATTTGTTAGCTAACCACTGTTGCAGGAAGACCAAAGCTTAATACATATTTGGTAAAATGGTGTAGACCTCTACAAAAACGGTGTCTACTTTGTTCTTTAATTCTTGGCAATAGAATGGTATGTTAAAAATAAAACTAGATATTGCTATGCCAAAGGAGATATCCATAGAGCAAATTTTTGATCCTGGAAACCTTGATACCACCTCTTAATTTTTGTAAGGAAGGTACAGAGGAAATGGTCATATGACTTGTAACTTCAAGACATTTCTTGCAATCTATGGATTTGTGTACATAAATTAATGCTTAATAAAATTTTCACTCAGATTTCTCCAGTTCACATTTTTAAATAATGTTTCCTCAGGAACTTGCTTTTATAAACATTTTTTCCCTTTTTTCCTCCCCCTCCTAAAACTGTACTGTCACTAGGTTGAATGAACAGCTGCACCAGACATAAAGCCCTGTGAAGGGTGGAACTCATCTGTGGTTACAATTCCAATTGTTTACATCCTGTTACATCAGTAGAATTAGTAACTTTTAGTTCTTACAAATGCTTTGTAATCTTTTTTTTTAATGGCTTATAGTTTAGTTTGTTAGCCACAATGTCTGGCTTCTTGCCTTTCATGTTACTCATAGAATGTGCAATCAATATAATTTTCTTACTGTTTTGAGGAACACAAGCTGAGAAAAAAAAAGCTGATATAACCAGACCTTAGTGATCTATTGATGCCCTTTAGATTTTAATATAATAGCACTGAAACACTGAAATTTTCTAAGTAAAGATAAAATCATTGTGATTTAGAAGTGCAGTGTCTGTGTGGAAAAAAATGGCAAGGTTATGGTGTAATCAATTTAAACTGAATGTCATCTTTAAGAAACTGATTACTAGAGAAGCACGGTCAGAGAAATACTCACCCATGGTAGTTTAAAAGCCTCGTCCTTCAAACTTTACTGACGTGAGCAGTCCCACTGACATCAGTTGGGTTTGCAGGATTTATTCCTACAGCTGTAGGTCTAGATCAGAGGTCAGCAACCTTTCAGAGGTGGTATGCTGAGTCTTCATTTATTCAGTTAAATTTAAGGCTTCGTGTGCCAGTCCAGAAGGGGGCAGGGCTTTAGGCAGAAGGGGAGAGACTGAGGGGATCAGCTCGCCCCCCACTTTGGGGTTTCCCCCGCAGGCTCCTGCCAGCCGGGGTCTCAGCTCGCTGCCAGCTGGGGTCTCAGCTCGCTGCCAGGCAGGGTCTCAGCCCGCTACCAGCCTGGGTGACGGAAACTCAGGCTAGCAGCAGGAGCTGAGTGGGGCACGTGGGGACCCCGGCTGGCAAGAGGCCAGCAGGGGAAACCCCAGAGCAGCGGCGGGGTGAGCGCTTAGCCTTCTGTCGCTTTGGAGTTTCCCCTGCAGGCTCCTGCCAGCCGGGGTCCCTACCTGCCCCACTCAGCGCCCGCTGCTAGCCTGCATGTAGGGAACCCAGGCTGGCAGCGGGCTGAGACCCCAGCTGGCAGGAACCTGTGGGGGAAACCCCAGAGCGGCTGTGGGCTGAGCCCTCTGCCGTGTGCCAAGAGAAATCGGCTCATGTGCCAAAGGTGCTGTACCAAAGGGTAGGTTGCTGACCCCGGTCTAGATTGTCACTGCTCTTGCTTGGGTGCACAGGGAATAAGATGAACTTATTTCCCTGTTTGGCCCTGCTTAGACTGTCTTCCAGCCACAAGTGAAAAAGGAGAATTATTTGCCTGATATTTCTCCCTGCAAGCGAGTGGGGAGAGGTTGGAGAGTTGGAGGAGTCCTGGCTCTGCTACCTTCCACCAACTTGCCAGTCATAGTAGCTGGCTCGGTGGCACGGTCAGGAGTAAACTGCTCCAAGAAAATGGTGGAAGTACCATACTCCCCACCCAGAGCAAGGGGTGAGCAGGGGAGAAATTGTGACTGCGTCATTGTTCTCTGGTCTGTGCCTGGGATGAAGCAGCGACTTAGGGCTTATGGTTGTTACAGTCTGACCTCTTATGCCAGTTATTGCCATTCCCGTATCTTCCATCTTTTTAAGAAGCACATTTTGTCATACCAGTTCCTGTAGTATCAATAAATTCTAGAAAATGCTCTCTGACAGTCACCATTGCAGGGGCATTTTCACTAGGGTCTGTTGTCATTACAAAACTCACGATTAAAGTCATTTGTTCCTTATGGCTCATGTCAGGGGTGCAGTCCGGAATAACAGAGTAATATCTTACTGACTTCAGATCTGCCACAATCTTCCATTTGACTTTTGTTGTCAGTAACTGTAGGATCTCATTTTGAATTGTCTTTTCCCAAAGCAGTGCTGTGTGTACATTTCTTGGTGGAGACTCTTCTTAGATGCTCCTGGAGTACAGCATCAAACTCAGCCATCAGCTCCACAATGTCAAGGAAGTTTCAGTTGTTTGGCACATACAGCTGATCTAGTTTTTGTGTAGCAAGCATCCTCACAATGGTAATGAGCCTTTCCAGAACATCTCCACTTTGTCACAATTGGTGATTTCACACCAATAATGTGTTAGATGGAAACTTCTATTTTCATTTTCTTTGGGAAACATGAAGTTTTTCACTTGCTGTGGCCCACGCACTACAAGGAAGTCCCTCAGGCTACTGCTCAAGTGGGTCCACAGTCCTGGATCATCTAGACTTAAGGAACCAAACTCAGCAGCAGCTGTTTCTTGCGCTGCCACCACACTCTTCTGATCTACACTTTTCTTCAGGAATGTGCATGGTTACATCCATTTGAGATGGAGATATGGATGCTGCAGTAGCTGCCAGGTCACCTGCACTTTGACTAACTGGAAGATCAGGCATCTCCTCAGCACCCACATTCTCACTGGGGCCGGAAGGCTCACGGTGAACATTTGTGTCTATATACTTCAGGAGAGCTCCTTCCTGCTTAGGTAGGAAAAACTTCCTTTGTTTTTCCTTTTTCACTCATGACTATTGTTCTGTTCCAGCTATAGTGGGCTCTCAACACTCAATTGAAGGGGACAAATAATCAGGCTGGTAGCAGGGCCTGTGTGAGGGAAGATATCAGCATCTTAAGGGCCTAACTGGCTCCTACTACTTAAGGAGAACAGGTAGTCAACTGAAGTGGGTGCAGGGAAGGAGCAGAAAATGGGAAGCTCCCCGAGAAGCTGGTGTTTTATCAGTCCAGGCTCCTGGGGGTGCTAGAGAGGTACCTAAGAGGCTCCTCATCCTCCTCTCTCTCCCTGCAGCTCCTGCTGCTTTCTGTTATTCCCTCTCACCTTTTCTTCTGCACAGCACTCCATCCTCTCTGTGCATCTAGAGCAGAGAGAATACATATGCACCAGCCCTCCCCCTTTCCTCCACAGTCTGGCACCTGAGGCGGCTGCCTCAGTTTACCTCATGGTAAGGCCAGCCTGCAAGAGACAGGCTTTCCGGCTTTGGATCAAATATGCTGTTGACTTTTTTGCTGGGAGTCTAGAGCACATGAACAAGCATGTCGTATTTAGGGAGTAGAATCAAATTGATGGTGGCATAAACATCTAGACTGGTGTCACTAGAGGACATTTTAAAACAAATTACCATTTATGAGAGAGAAGTCGACCCTAGTTTACTTATAACTAAGTTTTTTCAACTTAGAAAGGCAGTTGAGTCATGTAGCTGTAATTTGAGGGCTCCTATTTGAATGTATTTTCCCCTGTCTTTAGTATAATCTATTTTTGAAAAACACAAAATGGTGAGTATTGTGGTTTCCAGCCATAAGGAGGTTTGGGGTTTCTCATAAGTCTCTAGACTAAAATAGGACTGAAACCTAAACAGCAGTTGCAATGTCTGGACTCTGAATTATATGTTTCTTTGTATCCATGTGTTAAAACTGGGCAAAAGTAGGACCATCTTGAAAATCAAATTCCTTGCCTGAGCTGGATATTGTTGGTTAACTCAATACAAAACAAGCCCTTAGGAATGTTTCTGCATCATTCTGTTTAGAATATTCAAAAAAAATTACATCAGTTTTCTGACTGTGGAGCCTACTGATGTCAACTACCACTGTAAATCAGGAGTCACTCTACTGAAATATGTGGAGTTACAATGATGTAAATCTAATGTGAGATCAGAATCAAACCTCAAGTTTTCTCTTTGTGCATGTAAAAACAGGTTTTTGCATACATGCAAGTTTAGTCATTCAAACCAGGTAAAAATCCATGAATACATTTCTGTACCAATTTCTTCCTGCAATTTGAATGACAGTGGGCAAACTGTATACTAAAGAAGAACTCTGATTAACAAAATTCACATCTCACAAGCAAGAGTGTATTTAATAACTTGCTGGTGGATGAGCTACAATATCTCTCTTAGAATGGATTAGAGTAAGGACAAACCTGATGGAGATAAGAAAATATTTTTCAGAGGGTATATTAATTGTTATAGAATTTCTGTCTTTTTAAAGATCATTTAGATAAACATTTCATAATACTGTTCTTGATCTTGGTAAGAAGAGAGGAAAAACAAATCCGCACAAACATACTGTGTGTTACTTGACTTGCACACGCAATTGCAGCTTTTATATAGGAAGTTACCTGTTTAGCTGAACACTCACATATATGCCAAGCACGTTTGGTGCCCATTTTTAAATATTTGGCCCTTGGTTTGTTTTTCTTTTACATATTGCTGTATTAGCAAGTCACCCATGATTAACATGCCATAATGCACGTATTCCAAGGCCTAGGGACTAAACCCGCGTACTGTAGATGCCTGTCTTGGAAGGATAAATCATGGCAAGATGTGAAAATCCATTCCTAAAAATACAGCAGAGATTTTTTTAATAGGTTGTGCTTCAGATGAGTGATCAGCAGTCACATATTTGACCAAAATAAATGGCAATATTGAGGAGCTATTTGAAGGCAGGCAAACAGCCAGTATTTGTAAGCAACTTTCAAAGAGCTTGCAGTGTAAGCATATACATTAGAGCCATAGAGGGTGTCAGGGTGCTGCCTGGTGGATGATATAATGTGCACCAGTGGCAACAGTGATCAGTGGATTATTTGCTGGCAGAGGATAGCTGGAGCACACCATACTTCAGCAACACTTACTCCCCAGCCTCTGCCCCTGATGTGTAGCCTGTGCCAGGGATTTAGGAAAGGGTAAATTAAGAGCTGTGTATGCCAGCTCTACACCTGCAGGACCACAACGTTCCATCCCCTTTGAGTTACAGGGAGTGGAACAAAGAAGATAGAGGGGCAGTGAATTGAGCTCTATGTTTCTGGGTTATTTGTTCTACAAAGGGCCAAAGCCTTCTGAATGTGAGATGGATTAATTTTTTCCCTGTCGTTGCACAGTCGGGATCTTGAGAATTGGGCTGTGCTCGCTCAGGTCCCAGTTTAGCAAAGTACTTAGACATGTGCTTAACTTCGACACTATTCATGTCCTTTAACTTAAGCACTCCCTAACATACCTTGCTTAATGAGCCCCTGAATTTGTAGCCATGTGGAGCCACTGAGTGAAAAACTGGACAGAAAGGCATGAAAGGGCATGTGATATTACTGCAGCTCTGAAGACCCACTCACTCTGACAGAATTTTTCCCAGCCCTGCCCCCAGAGAGAGCCTTGGTTCCCAGCCTAACCATTTGGTGTTGGCGATGGGAATAAGATTTGTCCCTTATGTGCTCCCAGTAGATTGCCTAAGATTATTTTACAGGAGGTCTAGGTGATATGCGGATAGCGAAGATGGCATCTGAATGGCCACACATTAGTTTCATTTTGACCAGATAATATTGTAGAAACAGACTCTAACACTGGCTTTTCCTTGAAGTTTTCATCATTTGTTTCTCTGTTTTGCTGACTAAGACCAAAGCAAAGAAAGCTAATAGTCTTAGTGATACTTTTAGGTAAATAAAGTCTGCAGGATTGGGCTTCTAGTTTGCATCAGATTTATCTCCTTTTCTTTTTCCCTCTATATTTGTTTTTTAAAATCACTTTTCAGCCTCCACATGTAGTTCTGTGGATCTTTATACCTGATGTTAGGTTAGTGTCTTAGGCTCCATTTCAAACAAACACCACCACCACCTAAACATGTAGTTAGTGTTAAGTACAAGTCTAGTTCCATTGGCTCTTCCAGAACTACTCGTCTGTTTAAAGTTAAGCAAGTGCTTTAGTGCTTTGATGAATGAGGGCAATTCTACATATTAATGTATATTTTCAGTAGTAACCTATGAAATAACTGCCAACAGCTTATTTCAAGTTCTACTGCAAAACTACAAGAAGTGCTTAGATTTTACTAAGTGTCAGTTAAAATATTTTTATTTTTTAAAAAGTTGAATTATAAAATGAAGCTAGAGATGTTTCTGTCCAGAAGATAATGGAATGTTTTTGTAGGATATCCATTTATCTACATCTATAGGTTTTAAGGATTATATTTGAGTAAAATTAACCAGAAATTGTGTAAAAAATTAATTCTTCTCACTTATAGCATCTTTCATCTGAGGATCTCAGAACAGTTTACAAACTTTAAGATTCTCAGTACCTGCAAGGTAGATTATATCATGTCTACAGATGAGTAAATTGGTAATAAAGAGATTAAATGTCTTGCACAGTAAGACAGTGGAGGAACTGGAAATAAAATGTAGGATTCCTGGCTCAATGTCCTGGTCTAACCTCTTTATAACATTTCCTCTTTAAAATGAATACTTTTATTTAGTGATGCACAAGTAAAGTATCTGACTTTTATTGTCCTATTTTTGTGTATGTTTGTGTTCCTAGGCCGTTACATTTCTGTGGATACTTTCCGGGGAACTCAGGGTGAGAAAGCAGTACTTACCAGTCCTGAACTGCATTCTGAAGAGTGGAGTTGCATCAGGCTTATATATCAGATTGCAACAGCTTCTGAGACTTCATTTGATCCTACCAGGCTAAACCTGTATCTGAGGTTACAAGGAGAGAGCTTTGATCATTTACTGTGGTCAGCCAAGGAGCCTTCAGATAGCTGGCTCATAGCCAGTCTTGATTTAAGAAACACCACAAAAAAGTACAAAGTAAGCACAATTGTAGAAGATAATACTGGATTTACTGTGCACATGCTGGAATGTACTGACTCTTGTTAAACAGAGAGATGAGGTGGGAGAGATAATATCTTTTAACAGACCAACTTCTGTTGGTGGAAGACACAAGCTTTTTTGCAGCACAGAGTTCTTCAGGTCTAGAAAAAGTAATCAGTATTATTCAACAACCAGTCCTAGATCTGAAGAAGAGTTCTGTGTAGCTCATAAACATGTCTCTTTCATGAACAGAAGTCAGTCTGCTAAAAGATATTGCCTCACTTACCTTGTCTTTCTAATGTCCTGGGACCAACACTGCTAGTACAACAACACTGCAAACAACATTGACATTCTTCTTGGCTTTCATTGTTGTTTTCAGTAAGAGAATCTTTAAGTAGTGAGAAGACAGAAAGAGAACTCAGTGGAAAATGAAAGCATTTGCACTGGAACCCAGATTCTGGTTTTCACCCACTTTCCTCTGCTACATGTTCAAGGACCTGAACATGCAGGCTTAATGTATGGAACTCAGTGGAAGTTAGGTGCACAAAGGATTTCAGATTAATACATATTTGCCAAAATGTTGTCCGGGACAATTCTTCAAATAAGCCTGGGATTGAGCTGGGGCTGACAGAGTGCTATGCAAATATCTGATCTAAGCAGGAATGGTAATTGGACAGAAAGAGTAGGCATAGAACTGCACAGACATAAACTGGTCTCTACTTCACAAAAGGTGATTTTTCGTGCAAATAGGACCTCACTTTTTAAGGTCTTTCAAAAAACTCCTATAGAGTGCATGATACTCAGTTTATATAACTGCCAGGGATGAAAATATTAATCCTTCCCGTAACCTGTTAGCTACTGGTTCCAGGGCATCTAGGCATTTTAAAACTGATTGATTTGAGATAGCAATCTCCAATTATATTAATATAATTCTATCACTAAATATTAATTCTATCCCTAAAATCAAGTAGTTAATGCTGACTTCCATGTAGGTGCAGTCCCTAAAAATCAAATAATTAATGTTGCCTCCCACCAATGAAATCAATTGGTAACCTCCCCAAATTAATCAATTCTTACCCCACTTGGATTAATCAGCTATGCCCTTAGATCAGTAAGTGGACTATCAGGAAGGACACCTTGAGTGATTAAACACAGGACAAGACTACTACATTTATTTAGCTACTCTAATATCACAATTTTACAGTTTAGATGTCTGATATAGTAACAGAAATATTAACACCCAATTATACTATTGTGTTTATATTTTCCAGATTGTACTGGAAGGTGTACTGGGACAAGATAATTCTGCCAGTATAGCAATTTTTGAAATTAAAATATCTACTGGATATTGTATTGGTAAGTACCATCCCTCCCCCCATGTACATAGATGAAAACAAAAAATATTTTTATTAGAGAATAGTCTATCATAGTCCATGTTCACTATATTTAAACTGTGTCTGTGTATGTGTGTGTGCATATATAGGTTTATATGACAGAGAGCGAGCTTCACTTAAATTTATATATTTCTGGGCTATTTATCGCACATCCAAGATCTACTGTAGGACTCACAAAACTAGACTGCTGCAAATATTGTACATAACAGCTGCAACCCTATGACTAACTGTCTATCCATGCTTCATTATGGAGATATCCGAGCAGATCCATAATTACCATTGCGTTGATGATTGTACTTAAGGAAGGAATTTAAATCCCTTAATTCCTCATGATATTTCCCAGAGATCCCTACCAAAGTAATAAAATTGCAATGAGCAGGAAATATTTAAATTTTTAGGTAAATTTAGTGGTGGATGCATCAGCATTTTTCCATTCTTGTGTGTATAAATAACACTTTGAAATGTTATCTTTTAGTGTAACATTTTATTATGTTCCTGATAACTTACTTATCACAAGCCTCACATGCTTGATACTTTACTCTTCTTTGCGCAGGCTACTTTTTAAACGTGAACTTTAAAAATAATCATTACATCTGTTTGGCTCTGCAATGGACATTCAATAAACGAGGGCTTTTCCATTTTTACAGTGCCAGCCCTGCTGCAGTTACAACAGTCGCTGCTATAAATCTCAGCTATCCAGGTGCACTCCCCAGCCTGTGTACCTCGCTATGTGACTCCAGGCCTCAGTCAGTCCCTCACTATAGCTCCCTGCACATACGCCCCATTTCACTGAGCCCCATTCCAGTCTCTCTTGGACTCACTGTGATTGACCAGTGGGAGCTCTGGTCTGACAGACCTTATAAGGGTCAGAATGTAGTATGCTGAGTCCCTGTTTTGGCATTTGCAATATTTTAATTGGTGCTAAGTTCCAGCAATTAGTGAGATACCTTAGGAAATGTCAAAAGTACAAGTGGGATTGAACAGGATGTGACACAATAGTACATAGCACACATGAAGGGTCATTGGCTATGGCAGTGTGGCAGTTTACATTGCTTCCTTTCGTGTCTAGCTAGTAAGCCCTGTAGATGTTTTTTCTTAGATTGCAGAAGACTAATATGTGGTCTCTACTAAGACAATAATGTAGATGGTTAGCAATAGCCTTTCTTGCTGCTTCTGTAATGAATATATGTGATCTTCATGATGTTATCTGAAATTGCAGAATGTGACTTTGAAGAAAATCATCTTTGTGGCTTCATGAACCAATGGAACCCCAATGTCAACTGGTTTGTTGGTGGAGGCAACATTCAAAATTTGCAATCCATCTCTCCCAGAGACCATACACTTAACAGCGAATTGGGTAAGCAACAAGTCGATTATCTAAATTAATAATAATCTGTGCCCACAAAAGCATCTAACTTTTAGCTTTTATATTGCAGTAGCAACTAAAGGACCCAACCAGGTCACATGATCGAAAGATAAATCAAGACTTAGTCTACACTAAAAATAAAATAAAATGGTTGGTGAATAATATTGTGGCATTTATAATGCTGGAAAGGAAGGGCTGCGCTTTAAGAGAAAGTTAGGAGGCCAGGTCCTTGTTACTCATAATTCCTCTTTTTGCCATTCCTCCTCAGGCTGCTTCCTTCAGATCTAACCTGAGGGGGACAGAAAGGTAGTGTAAAGGCCAGCTATTCTCCATTCCTTTCCTAGATAGTGTAAATACCTCAGAATGTAGGTGAAACACATTCTCTCTCAAACTTTCTCTTTCTCAGTGCTCTCTTTATATTTCCCCTCGTCTGCTCCTTAATATTGAATGTGACTGGAAAAAAAGTCCATTTATTTTTCATTCCAACACTTGCCTGTTCTAAGTTTCTCACATTGGAATGTCGGAGTCACATGGCTTGAGATATTTAAAACAAGAAAGGACACAGTATTGGGGAAAATACTGTAAGGAACAATCCTGCATTGGCAGATGGAGAATGGTCTAGATGACTTAATACGTATTTTCCATCACCAATATCTATGATTTTAAAAGTTTTGATCTTGTTTCTTCTTTCTCATTAAGTTCTAGTCTTCTTCATCATTTTCTCTCATTCCCATCATTCTTTTGGGTCTGTTTTACTTTCAGTGATCAGGTAACTTTCATATGTAAGTCGTATTATCATTGATGTGTTACTGTAATCATTCACATCAGCAGCATTAATAGGAGACTAAACCCCTTTGTCTGTTTAATATTTTAGGTCCTGATCCTACAAAAATTTTATGCACAAACTTTGTGCACTGTGAGCAGTCTGGTTTAACAGCAGATTTACCATGAAACAAACCATTTGGTGGCACGGGGCCCCCAAAAAGAAGGGAGACCCCTATAATGCTGGACAAATATCTGACAACCTGCCCCTGAGTCCTGGCTGCCTGCAGGCCATGGCTGATGGCCCCATGTTGTGCCAGCAGTTGGCCGCTTCTGGGAGCATCTCTGTGTGGCCCTGGTGGGGGTGGAGGCGGCTCCACTGCCCTTTGCCCCCAAGGGGGGCGCAGAGACATGCCAGTGGCAACGTAGCAAGGCTAAGGCAGCTCCCTGCCCACTCTGTTTCCCTCCCTCCAAGCCACTTTGCTCCTGGAAGTGACTGTCATGTCCCTGCGGCCCCTGGGGATGGGTGTGTCTCGGCACGCTGTCCCCGCGCCGACTCCACAGTGGGAAGTAAGAATAAATGTTCTTTTTCATGGCTGGGTCCCCGGGGGGGAACCCAAAAATGAAACTGCACACAGGGCCCCACCAACTCTAAATCCGCCATCGTTTATGAGCAGTCTGCTCACAGTACGTAGAGCTAAGCATGTGCATAAGTCTTTGAAAGATCAGACCTTAAGTATCACTCTAATGGCAACTTTTTCTCATTTTGTATTGTGCTCCTTTACTCTAGTCTCATGTTTCTTTCATATTTTTATTCCAGTCTTCACCCAGTCCAGACTTGAGCAGATGTAAGGGCCTTATAGCGTATTGAAAGAACAGCAAATTGCTACGATTTTTTTTTAAATGAAAAGGTAGAAGTTTGAGTTGCTTTTGATACGAAGAAACTTGTACTTGGACACAGCTTTGTAAATATTAGACATATAGTTTGTGAAGCAGTTGCCTCAGACCTATAAAAGATGTGCTTTTCTTTTTAAACATACAGGGAACTTGGCATGGGAAAAAAGTTTACTTTTCTCCTGCAATGGTAAGAGAGGCTAAATGATCTAATTCTCCTTAAAGCTGTTAACAAAAGCTCTGTTCAGCACATATTGGGAATTATACTAGGCTGAGTGGTCATTTCTAAGTGGGCTGTGCTGAACATATTCTTATGTATTTTCCATATGGATTTGGCCCAGAATTCAGAAAGCAAGTGAATGTCTTATACATAGCTCCAAGATCTAATATCCTTGTAAATGGTTCCTGCTCTAAATAAATGCCCTTTACAAGGGGTACAAGAGTAAGATATCTGTTGTCACCACTTTTATTGGTATTGACATTAGACTAGAGGAGACTACTGCATTTTGCAGCAGTTTTAGTCTGTGGATGAATTCAAGATGTAACCCCAATGAGATTTGCAGATCTTTGGCCCTTCTGAAAAGCAGGCACAAGGTATCTTAAGTTGAGCATTGAAAAACTGAGGCACACAAAATTAGCAATTTCTTCTACGAATTTTGGCCATAGATTCTGAAAATTAAAAAGTACCTGTGTAACTTGAATAAAGGAATGTGAATGCAAAAGCTAGTTAAACCCTAACTTGGTCTCTAAAATAGAGTGGGCGTCATATTCAAACCATAGTGCTGTCTGTTACTTTTGCCATTTTAACAAACTTTATTGATTTTTTTCATGTGATCTGCTGATTTTGATAGTCGTCAAAAGACAGTAATGCTGTTATATTTAGAGCAGTGATTATGATTCAGGTATGCAATCTGTGTAAAACTCACTCATTAAAAATCTTATATGGGGGCCCTGTTCTGACTTGTCATTTGCAGGGAAAAACAGACATGAAAGAAGAGATTAAAACCCATCCGTGATCCAGATAACTTGAAAAGGTTAACAAAAAATTTCTGAAATCTTTTTATAACATGATTGTTATGGTCTGTAGTCAGTTTAAGAAAAAAGAAACCACCCAGAATTATATCTAGGACAAAACTGTTATATGTTTATAAATACTAAAATAACTCATTGTCTGGATTTTAAAATTATTTTACAAGACAACATGCTGCCAATTATAGAAACCTTTTCATCCTCGTAATGCTGTTCCAGACATATTCCAAGCGTTCGATTATCATTGATACTGGATGGAATAGTTCAGTGAGCAGAAAGCATAGGGGATGAAACACAACTCATTTATATAGAAAGGACGAGGAGTACCTGTGGCACCTTAGAGACTAACAAATGTGTTTGGGCATAAGCTTTTGTGGGATAAAATCCACTTCATCAGATGCATGGAGTGGGAAAATACAGTATGAAGATGTATATATCTATACAGAGAACATGAAAAGATGGGGGTTGCCATACTAACTCTAACAGAACAAATCAATTAAAGTGGGCTGTTATCAGCAGGAGAAAAATCAACTTTTGTAGTGATAATCAGGATGGCCCATTTCAAACAGTTGTCAAGAAGATGTGAGTAAAATAGGGGGAAATTTAGATTTCAGTTTGTGTAATGACCCATTGACTTCTAGTCTTTATGTAAGCCTACTTTAATGGTATCCAGTTTGCAAATTAATTCCAGGTGAGCAGTTTCTCATTGGAATCTAATTGTTTTTGAAGTCTTTTTTGTTGAAGAATTGTCACTTTTAGGTCTGTTATTGAGTGATCAGAGAGGTTCAAGTGTTCTACTGGTTTTTGAATGTTATGATTCCTGATGTCAGATTTGTGTCCATTTATTCTTTTGCATAGAGACTATCTGGTTTGGTCAGTCTATATGGCAGAGGGACATTGCTGGCATGTGATGGCATATATCACATTTGTAGATGTGCAGGTGAACGAGCCCCTAAAGGTGTGGCTGATGTGATTAGGTCCTATGATGGTGTCCCTTGAATAGATATATGGACTGGGTTGGCAATGGGCTTTGTTACAAGGATAGGTCCCGGAGTTAGTATTTTTGGTGTGTGTGTGTGTGTGTGTTTGTGTGTGGTTGCTGATGAATATTTGCTTCAGGTTGGGGGGCTGTCTGTGAGTGAGGACTGGCCTGTCTCCCAGGGTCTGTGAGAGAGAGGGATAGGTTGTAGATTGTTGATGATCCTCCCTGCAACAAAGCTTATGCCCAAATAAATTTGCTAGTCTCTAAGATGCCACAAGTACTCCTCGTTCTTTTTGCTGATACAGACTAATATGGCTACCACTCTGAAACTCATTTATATGACAATGACTTAGAGGGGGTTAGAAGGCTTTTATTTCTTTAAGTTGACTAGGGTTCTGTTCTGGTAGGTCACAGAAAACAAAGCACTTTAAAGGCTTGGAGGATCTTTCAAATCTCCCCCTACACATACTACTTACGTAGTAGATGTCTTTTCTTCACCACTTTGCTCAGAGTGCCTCTTTTACATTATAATAGCAAAGACAGCAGACTTCTCAGTTCCTTTTTGATCTTACAGGAAAGAAGTTGAGGGCATTCTAAGGGCAGCAATAGGCAAGACTTATAATTCAGAACTTAAACAATGTGAAGTGTGTGACAAAACAAGAAACCAGGAAATGAAAAGTGATGGCTGACACCTCCTTAACCCTTGCCACTGTGCCTTTCACTCACATCCCCACAAGTGTATGAGTTGAATACAGAGTATCTGTCTGACACTGCTTGCCCCCAGACAACTAAACAATTGGTAACCAATTTGACTTGAGTTTCATGTGTTACACTTTCACTAGCCTACACTTGGTGACTCATTGTTGACAGCCTTTCACCATTTGCGAATGAGCTTGCCACAAACCATGAACATTAAGCTGTGACAGCTGGTAACATTGCATGGAAACAATGAAGCACCAAAAATGCACTCAGCCAACTGCAATTGAAATGAAACCTAGGTTGGGAGAGTGATGGTGAGGCAGGAACTTGCCTGACTAGTAAAACAGACAGCGATGGCCAAGTTAGCCCTTCTCGTAGTCCAAGATGAAGTGGTCAACAGCTAAAGCTTCCAAGTTCATAAAATATTAGCTAATTATTTGGGCTACAGAGATGAGGAACCTCCCCAGCAACAAGTGTATACAAACCAACACACAAACTTTAAAATGTTAACTCTGAAATAGCCTGTGACTGTGGCATTACACCCCACTGTTGTATATATTTTAACCTGCCGAGCAACATTTTTCCATTATAATCCTCATTTCTGATCGATATGTATTATTTTATGTCCTATAACTGTGGCAACTCTGGGTGTGCATCAGCAACAGAGAGAGAGAATGTAAATATAAATGTATGCATACGCACATGCAGTTTAGATAAACAGAAATACATATAAAGGGTCAAATTCTCAGCTGGTATAAATCAGCATAAATCCACTGAAGTCAATGTAGTTAGTTTACACCAACTGAGAATCTACCTCATTGTGCAGGAAGTAATCTCCTACTTCAATTGTAATCTGACTGGAACATGGTAAGTGTCTGTCCTGTGAAATTTTTTCATTTGTGAGTTTGGAGAGCAGATTTTTTCAATCTAAGGTAAAATTGAAGACTTAAATGGCTCAAGACGGCAACAGGTAAGGGTTGCTATTGGCTTATTTACCTTTGGAATCGTAGTCTTACGAAATCACAACCCACCGATGTGCTATTCATAGGATTGTGCAGAGAGAAGAAGAGAGGAGAAGAAAAAGAGAGGCAATATTGGTAATTTGTCAAGTGAAGAGAGTATTATTACCATTAACATTTCTGAGGCCTTCACAATAGTTATCCAGTGTGTATGATGTAGATGAGCAGCCTATCAAATTTCTGCACATCTACTGATACATCTAATTGTCATTTTCACCATTATATGTATTCAAGTTTTTTTTTGTGTGCGTGTATGTGTGTGTGTGTATATATATATTTAGGTCACTACATGTACGTGGACTCTATTTATGTCAAGCATTTCCAAGAAGTGGCCCAGCTGGTCTCACCTAAGACAACAACCCCTATGTCCGGCTGCTTATCCTTTTTTTACCAACTTCAGCAGGAGAGCGTTATTGTTTTTACTGTCTATATGAGAGATATAAATGGCGCTTATGAAGAGATCTGGAAAATAGACAGCACAATGAATGCAGACTGGAATTTAGCAGAGGTTGATTTTGATGCACCATATCCAATGGAGGTAAGAGAATCAAATACCTGTGCAGTATAACTGTATCTTCCACAGTTTGCCTTGCAGCTCCATACGTCAGTGCTGCTGACGTACTGCTTCTTCTCTACTATGTCATACAATCAAATAATAGAACATGTGTATCCCTATCATAATGTCTCTTACCTTCAGAGGGCCACCTAGTGTCCAGGTGTGGCATTTCAGGAATTGTCTCAGTCTAGCAACCTCTTTTGTTGGTTGATTACGTATGGCCTAATCTTCCTGCCATGTTACTGTTCAGTTCATTCCCCTTCTGGGGTTAATAGAAGAGTCCCCAAAATAGGAAACTCAAAGTCCATTCTGGCCTCTATCTGGTGCTTGATATTTTTGGCTTCTTTTATCTTTGTTGCCTGAGTTTCCCCTCTTGGTCTAGGGAAGAGATAGGGGAACGTTGTCTGCCCTCTCTTCTGAGTTCCAGCCTGGGGACCTTATTTAGGCAATTAAGTACTGTTCCTTCAATCCCACCACCACTTCCCCTTTACTTCACTCACCAGTATCCTCATAAGATCAGCAGGCTGTTGTCTCTGCATTGACTCTGTGATTCCTCACAGCTTCTCCTGGGACTAGCTCAGGAGGTATCTCCTACAAGCCAGTCTCTGTTCCTCTCTGCAGCAGATGGACTGTACTACTAGCAATTCTTTGCCCCTTTCTTCAAGGCAGTCAAGATAGGAGATAGCTCTCATAGCTCTCCTATGAGATAGCTCTCTCCTATGAACGGGAATTCCCATCCCATGAGAGCTCTCTCCTATGAACAGGAATTCCCATCAGCCCTCTCTTTGAGGCTGAGGCTGTGCCTCACACTTCTTGCCTTAGATTAGTCAGTTGCAAGGCCTTGTGCCAGCTCCTCTTAGCTGAACACCCCCCCTAGTAAGCCTTCCAGTCTGGAAGGTTCGTCAAGCTAGACTTCTGCTGTCAGCATCTTCCTGCTCTGATGGAGGAGGAAGCCTTTATACTACTCCCCTTCTTCTAACCCCTTCCTTGCCCTGCCTCTCTGCAAGATTTGGGCCTTTAAAGGTACAATTTTCTGATTCTTTCCCTAAGCACCATTCATTCCCAGGACTCTTAGGTCTCTACATGTATCTTTTGAACTCTTTGGAACATTTTAAAGGGCCAAGGGGTAGGACTGCCCAGTAGGCACTTCTTCCCTCTATTATGGCCTACCCCATTGCAATCTCTGCTAAGTGAAAATAAATGCACGTTTTAAAGTTGTGGTAGCTAATGCACCTGAGTGTACTCTCTGGGCTGTATTATTCCTTTCTCCTGTTCAGATAGGATGCCTCCAGCAACCACAGCTTAGATCTTACTTCTCCAGAACTCCCCTTAACAGAACTCTATCTCTCAAAGCTAAAATTGAGCTCTATATTATTATTATTAAATCTCAGGGACGTCCAAAAGAAATATCAGGTAGCAGGTGTTGTTTGTTCTTTGCTGACTCTTGATGCTTCACAGAATGGGAAGAAGATTCCATTCCTGATACCTTCCCACTGCCCCCCTCCCGGCATTGGACTGTTCCTGTGCATGGACCAGGATTTGACTCGCAGTGTTCTGTGATATAACTGAGTTAATCCCAATGCACTGCACCGCACTATCCTTTCAAAGAGGGTATTTCTACATTAAGGGTATATCTACACTACCCCCCGGATCTATGGGCAGTGACTGATCTATCAGGGATCAATTTATCGCGTCTAGTGTAGATGCGATAAATTGATCCCCGAATGTGCTCCCTGTCGACTCATGTACTCCACCTCGATGAGAGGTGGAAGCGGAGTCAAAGGGGGAGCGGCAGTGGTCGACTTGCTGCTGTGTGGACAGCCAGGTAACTAGAACTAAGAAACGCCAACTTCAGCAACGCTATTTGCATAGCTGAAGTTGTGTATGTTAGGTCAATCTCCCCATCCCTGAGTGTAGACCAGGCCCAAATAGTCTGATCAGAATTCCAGAAAGTGAAGCTGTGTTAGCGCATTATAATGACATACACAATAGATAAGTAATAAATTGCCATTTATTTTTTCAGGTTATTTTTGAAGTTGCTTTCAATAGTGCCAAGGGAGGCTACGTTGCTCTTGATGACATTTCTTTCTCTCCAGACTATTGCAGCAATCAGACAGGTATGAATTCTTTTGGGTATTTGCTTTCTATAGTTTTTCTCTCTTCTTCTGCCTCCTTTTTATCAGTCTGTAGATTTCAGTGCTTGAAATATAGTGACATTCAAATACTAGCCTATTCAATTTAGCAATGCCACTGCGTTCCTCCTTTTAAGAAATGAAATGGGATTGTAGAATAAATGATGCATGCAGATCAGAAGTGTGGGTAATTTACCCTTTGTAAAGCTCTTTGAGATCTGATGATGGAAAAGCACTATATATGAACTAAGTATTATTATTATTAACCATTGAAATAACATACTTAGGGACATGGTGGATTGTCCATCATACGAAGTCTTGAATTCAGGACTGGATATCATTCTAAAAGGTGTGTTATACTCAGAAGTTATGGTCTTGATGAAGAAATTATTAGGTTAGGTTTTATGACCTCAGTTATGCAGGAACTCAGACTAGATTATCATAATAGTCCCTTCTAACCTTAAATCTGTAAATCCGTACATCGTCAGAGCTTCAAACTAAAGTACAGCATTTTAAATTTTGAGTAGGAATAAAGAAGATCTTACCTCTGTATTTGGCACTGGTGCAATCACTGCTGGAACACAGTGTCCACACTTGAGGCAGGATGTTGATAAATCTGGAGAGGGTTCAGGGAAGAGCCACAAGAATGATTAAAGGGTTGGAAAACATGCCTGGTAGTGATAGAGTCAACAAGCTCAGTCTATTTAGCTTAAAAAAGAGAAGGTTAACAGGTAACTTGACCATGGTCTTTAAGTGCCTTCAGGGGGAGCAAATATTTGATAATGGGCTCTTCTATCTAGTAGACAATAGTATAATAAGATAATGACTGAAAGTTGAAGCTAGACAAATTCAGACTGGAAATAAATTATCAGTGAGGGTAATTAACCATTGGAACAGTTTACTAAGGGTTGTGGTGGATTTTCCTTTACTGATTATTTTAAATTCAAGATTGGATGCTTTTCTAAAAGACATGATCTAGTTCAGACAGGAATTATTTAGAGGAATTTCTACGGCCTGTGTTATACAGAAGGTCAGACTTCTGGCCTTGGAATCTATTAAAGTTTTTATGAAGTATTTACAGAATGTCATTCATTTGGGCGATTGATCAAAAAAAAAAATCTACTCTTCCTCTCAGACAAGTTGCGTGCTCCATGCTGCAACTGGAAAGCTAATTGGAATGCTGCAATTCTATCTCCCTAAAGTTAAACAAATTACCACACAGGCTGAAGCTGGTACAGCATGTCTCTGAGGGAGCGTGGGACTGGGACAGGTGCCCAAAATTAAATAAACAGGGTGCTGTGGTATGAGGAGGCCACAGGTAACTGGCAAGGGCTGTATCCTTCCACAGTGATTAACACTGGGATATGTCCTATCCTCCACATGCTGGTATGCCATTTCCGAGTTAAAAGTCGGAAGATAGCTTTTGGGGTCAGGTGGCCTACTCACTTCCCTCAGTTGTTGGAGTGAGTAACTGCCTCTGAGAGGGGAGTGTTGTCAGGATTTTATTAGGTTTCCACAACAACAGAACCAAGTTGGAGCCCCGTGATGATTGTTGCGGGGCAGTTAGGGCCAGGATTCAGCCTTTGGCAGAGACAGTGACTGTTTCTAGACTAGCCAGATACTGTTTTGTTTGAATGTTGCTTTTCATTGCTAAGTAACATTCTAACAAAATGATTAATGATTTTCTATCAAACCTATTCATTCTTTTTGGTCACAATTTTGAATTCTTTTGAAGTGGGAAGAAAAAAAACATTTTGTACTGATCCTAGTGGAAACCAGTTTCTTCCTTTTTTACATCTGTACATGGTCTCTGCAGATTTTATCTGCACAGCTTAAAGATGCATTCTATAGAGGCATGAGACTGAGACCCCAGGTGTGTTGCTAATCTATCAGTTTTGTTTTATTGAATGTAGTTTTTGTATTGGTATCTTCTCTCCTGTTCTGGTTTTATTCATTTTTGTAACAGTTTATGCTTGAGATTTATGTATTTTTGAGATCTTGATTATATTTGCAATAATGTTGCACTTTGATCCATTTATTACTTATGTTGATAATATATTTTCCTTATCTATTTTAATTTTCAGAATTTGTTTATTTGATGGGCTAAATACAGTCTGTTATCTCTTTAGAACACAACAAACAGTTTATTCTAAATATCCTGATTGAAATTCTTACCCATTATAAGTGCGTAGAACTCTAGGTTGTCAGTGGAGCATTAAGTCTGGTTTTGGCCCATTATGTTTTTCTGTGTGAGAAATTCATGCCTGTAATTTCCTTGGTGTTTTGTTGAAATATGTTTAGTTACTTTTTAATCCTTCAGTATTGTCACCAGTTCCCACATTTCCATCATTAGCTGCTTTGAGTACTTCTGAAACTGCATTCTCTTTCTGCTCTGCTTTAGTGGCTCTCTGCCTCCAGCTGTCCAGGAGATTGTATGTGTCAACTCCATCTCAAATTCTTTGTTGTACATTGAGTTTGATGATTTTTTTCTAAGAGTCCTAATTCAAAAGTGCACAAATATTAGCTCAGGTCTTCAAAAATCTACCAGCCATCCTTTAGTCAGAGGACTAAACTTACTAGCCACAGGCTGAGTCAAAAGATGGGGCCTTGCTTTTTAGACCAGTGCCCCTAGTGAAAAGCTGAGTTCAATCTGCACCCAGAGTCAGGGTGCCGGGATTCTTTCCAAGTGCTGTTCTTGGACCTTGTTTGGCACCTCCATCTTTCACAGCTGGCTTGTAGGTGTCTGTTAAATTTAATGCCACCACAGCCCCATTTGTCCGCTGGAAAGAAGGAGGAGCACTTGCTTTCTGTTTTTCCTTTCCACTTTGGGTCTTCCAGCTGTTCAAAGAGGTAGCATCTCCAAAACATTAACCCTCCATCATAGTCCTAGCTCTGGCAATAGGGTTGGCTGCTGATGAGGCAGGTCTGTTTTCAGTTTTCTATAGCTTGGGAAAATGATGAGCAGGAGTAGAGGCATGGAAGCTATATGTCTGAAGACTCAGGAAGACTCAGCACTGCATTGATTTACATGTGGTTCACATGCAGAAAGTTATCTTTACAACTACAAGGGCTAGACCTTTTCTTTTCTTTCCTTTTTTTTGTGCTAAACTAAAACTTAGTTTCTGCAGAAATTGATAACATGGATCCCCACATTTACTATGGGAAAGCTCCTACTTGGCAGTAGCAAGCAGACTTTTCAATCCCTGTATTAGCTGCTGTACTGTTATGCTAGGGAGAACTGAGCCAGGCCACCACAGAGCTCACATAGACATGACCTACCACCTACAGGAACATCACCTTATTGCCATATGTCAAATTTTCCCAATAGCTTGTAAAAATGATCTGTGAATATCTTTCAGAGAGAAACATTTTTCTTAGAAGCACTCTGTGGGTGGGAATATTTTTAGATTAAAACTCTGGCTTCCATACAGCAGGAAAACCAAAAAACCTTCGCATGGATGAAAAGATTAGCTTGACTCTTTAATAAATTACACCATTTATAGTATTAGTTTCCTTTGTTCAGTGAAACATGGAGTACTAAAGTAAATTGAGCAAAACTCCAAATGTCAGTAGCCATAAATAAAAAATATCACATTCACACTCACCCCTACCTACCTTGCAGGAAAAGAGGTAAAATGAATCAATAAATCAATCTTAAATATTTGTTTTAGAAGGTTATCACACTGGAAATCTAAATATTATTATATACACACATGTTCTGTCTGGATACCTTTTGAAAGGAGTAAGACAGGAAAAAAAAAGTCTTGATGTCTTTATGCATTACATCCTGAAGGAAAAATTTTATTTTCTTTTGACGTCTGTTGCCTATTTATTTTCATGGGGACTGTGAAAGATGTATTTTCCCCATTGGCAAAATATAAGAAAATAGGATCCATTTATCATACAAAAATGATAGTCAGGTTGACATCAAACTATATGCCATTTTACTATGTGTAAAATAACTGTGTGTGTGTATCTGCTTGTCTTCTGAATTACATACAATTACTAGTCATGAACAAACAGAGATAAAACAGAATACATTTTGGCATTCTTGTCTCCAAATACTTATGCATATTACGGTGTACAACTCCTAGCAAACCTTGTTTATTTTTTTTGCAGGATTTTCTTTCAATCCTGCTGAGGCAAGCTGCAATTTTGAGGAAGATCTGTGTCATTTTTATCAGGATCACAAGGATGGCCCTGGCTGGAGCAGAGTGAAAGTAAAGCCTAATGCATATAGGACAGGAGATCATACTACTGGATTAGGTAAATCAAAAGTTCTTTTAACTGGAAAAGTCCAACTGGATATGAAGGTTAAATTACTCTTTATTCCAGAACAGACTATGCAATTGACATACTGCTCTGCATTGGGGGTAGGGCAGAGAGATGCTACCCCAGAGGGAGTTCTGTAACGCAAGAACCTGCTAATGCCAGGTGGCAAAGGGGCACAGAAGGGATGCATAGAGATTACAGGTGTTTCCCTAGTCTGGCATATACATACTGTTTCACCAGAGAGAGTCATATACATCCTTTAATAAAAGGTTACATCATACCGATCCTCATAATTGTTGCAAGATGTCTGTACAGATGATAGAGTTGTATATATGTACTGAAAATATATTTTAACATATGTCACAACCAAAGAAGAAAACAGGTTTTCTTCCAGAGAGGAGGTAAGATCCATATCTATCAAAATGTAAATTAAGCATTGTAAGCCAACGCAATAGAAGCCCCATTTACATAGAGAGTCAACAGAAAAGGAGCACGGGAAAAAACAAGCTATGGAAGTTAGCCTAGGTATGTGCAAAGAAAATGGACTTGGGGTGGGAGTATGTGCAGGAGACAAGGAAGATGCCCCTTTATCTTGTGTCTAGAAAGTAATCAAGCAGTGTGATTACATTCATAAAAATGGGATCTCGACCAGATTTGGAAAATGTTGCAAAGGACATTTGGGGTGAGATAAATTTATTTAGACAGAAAGTAATCTCTTAAAGTAAGCTTAGTCTATAGGGATTATGTTATAATTTGTTTTATATGTAACCCTTCTGTTTCCCTTATCCTCACTCACTATCTCTTAAACCTTGATAGCTGATGATAAACTAATGATGGTTTTCACTATAAATATATCTCAGTGCTGTGTTTATTGTACAAGAACTGATCCTGAGTTGACTCAAACAAGCTGGTGTGTACCCTGTCCTCTTGGGGAGAGCAAACCTGATGTTCCTTGGAATGTTTAGGGTGCTGACCACTGCAGGAGAACACTTTGAAGGGATTTGAGGACTGGGGTACATCTATTGTTAACCTGCAGTAAGAGCTGCCATAACACAGAGGATAACTAACAGACTGAAGTATTAGGGAGCTGGCACCTAGTTAAGCACAAACAAGTGTCCATCTTGCTGGAGGCAGGGTGGTGGTAAGGTGTGTCTCAGTCTTGAGCACCCTGAGAACCATCCCAAGCTCCCAATCATATAGAAGGAGCATGCACACTGCAACATCCCTGTGAAGGTCCTTAAAGGGATTATAATTGTGCCTCACCTTTGCACTTCAAGAAGGGGGGTCCTTGTGCATTCCCATAACTACACCTTCAAAAGTGCCAGGAAAAACCTTGCCTTTTCTCTATGGAAATACAGGCCAGATCCTCAGATGATATAAATCAATGCAGGTACTTTTCAAGTCAATACATCAACACCAATTTATACCCATTGAGGATCTGTTCCGTAATGTTTTTCAAAGCATGCAGTGAACTACTTGTTCAAATTTATAATAGGAGTTTTGTGTAACTTTTTTTTTTAATAAGGAGAGGTGTTAAGCACATGAATATAAACTCTGTTCAAGCATCCTGCTGATTAAAAAGGCAAGAATTGCATGCCAGTAGTGCTCTTACTACTCTGAGGCAGAGGCTCAGGATATTTGGTTGTTTTGGGAATATCCTTTACATTGTGGTTTCTGATGCTGCTCATATAGATCCTTTTGTGGATCATTCACCACCATTCAACCATATGTGCCAGAGAGGCTGCATCCTCTTGCATGAACTATCCAGTGAGCAGTTGGCAGTGAATAAAGTGCCAAGTGCCCTAGTATTACCTCTTCCGATAGGGGAGTGGTAGTCTTGAAATTGAGTCAGGCTGCCAGTGGAAGTCAGCAGGATGTTATAAAATTGAGTATTTTTTAAGGTAATTCTGCAAAGTGTTGCTCTCCAGTGGAGACTGGAATCTGGCCATGTGCAGTCTTAAATTTGGAATGGCAGGGAGTTTTTTTAGGATTTGATTTGAGCACTACAAACAGGGTTTTTATATAATTTATTAACCTGCTAATGGAAATTTTCATTAGCACCAAAATCTGCTGAAATAACTAAAGCGTCTGTGAATAGGCTTTGTGAATTGTTGATTAGAAAGACTCAATAATTGCACTGTTTTGCAGGTTATTACTTGCTGGCGAACACAAAGTTTACCTCACAGCCTGGGTACATTGGACGTCTGTATGGCCCCTCGCTGCCAGGAAACTTGCAGTATTGTCTGCGGTTTTATTATGCCATATATGGATTTTTCAGAATGAGTGACACCCTGACTGTTTATATCTTTGAGGAGAATCATGTGGTTCAAGAGAAAATCTGGTCTGTCTTGGAATCCCCAAAGGGAGTCTGGACTCAAGCTGAAATCACCTTCAAAAAGCCTATGCCTTGCAAGGTAACACCACTAACATTTCTTGTGTTTTGTTTTTCTCAGAGGTGTAGATGGAGATTTTTCATTCACTTCCCTTCTAGGGGGAATGTTAATCATCTTTGACATTAACATTGCAAGGTGCTGAGGGTATTCAGCTTCTAGTGAGTCAGTGACGGAGTGCATGGCAATCAGCTTGCAGTGGATGGTCAGAATCTTAGGGCACATAATAGTAGGATAAACCTGCTAACATTATTTGTATGTATTAAGGTTGTGCCTTCAGGCCATCAGTCAAGGATCAATGCCTCATTATGTTAGGCATGTTACATATGGATAATGAAGAAATAATCCCTGCCCCAAGAAGTTTGCAATCTGAGTAATCCGGAGGATTTTAATCTGAGTTACAGCTATAGCTGTGTGCAACTTGGTGGATTTGTTTCTCATGGCCACATAATTTTACTTTAGCTTCACAGGAGGTTTGCAGCTGCCATTCTCATTTTCAAGTGTTAACAAACCCGGAACCTCAAAAGCAAAAATTTCTGCCCAAACTGCTGAATTTGTCTTAGTTTCTTAGTCGAAACTACTAAGCTTCAACCTGATCCCAGAAGTCTGTCCAAGCTCACAGCCCTGGGTGATGGTTTTGTGGAATCTGGTTGAAGTTTGTACCAAAAAATAGGTGAATTAACAAAGTTTTACTCAGAACCATCCACATCAACCCTCAAGCAGGTTATCATGCTGCTCCTACTACCTTTCTCTTTCTTCCAAGTTAATTTGATTTAGATAATCCTCAGATATCAAAATCAGCCTAGAAATCATTGGATTAGTTATCACGGTTCCTCTTTTGGGGTTCATCTACACAACAGCAGGGAGGTGTGATTTCCAGCACTGGGAGGCATACACACTAGCTCTGCTCAGGCTAGAATATTAAATAACAATGTGGCCATGGTCACAGCTCTGTGTGTACACAGAGGGTCAGGTGGGATTCTATTCAGCTGACAAGTTCAAGTCACTGCCTGTGCCACCATGGCTGCCCTGCTATATTTAGAGAGCTAGCTCAAACAGAACTAGCATGTGTACGTCTGCACAAGCTCTGAATATCATCTCCCAGCTGTAGTGTAGACATACCCTTGGAGTACCATTGGAAATGATGCAAAGGATTTTGGGACACACCTCAGGAGCACCAGTTGCGAGTGGCTGAATGTTGGATCATGGTATGAAAAAGATGGGTGACACTCTGTTTAAGTTTACTATCAAACTCTCCAAATCTTAAGTAATGTTAATGCCTTCCTGATGCTTCTACAAGTGACCTGTAGTAGAAGGGAATTGAACTTCAGGAACATATGATAATGCAGAAGCCAGAAAGAGACAGGCAGTCAGAGAGATATTAATACTTTTACAGAGCTTCTTAAAACCCAAGTACAGACTTGGAAATTTGACAAGATGAGATGCTGCTGTTTGAACCCTAAGATGGTCCTGTCTTCACAATCTGCAACATTATATTGCCATTCTTTTGAGCAAACAGTCAATTTAATTCAATATAGCCTTGAATACTTGTTTGTGGGTGGGTGTGGGTGGTATGTGTGGTGTACTATATGCCTAATTTCAGATGTGGGGTCCAATCCCAGACAGGCACAAAGACACAGAGACATCTGCTTTATACACCTACTAAATATCAGTTTGAGTGCCCAAATGCAAGATTTCATAGGCTAACTTTGCTGATATTTGGAGGTCTCAGGTTTCCTTGACTCCAGCCAGTCTAATTTTAGGTCTGAGAACTTTATAGAAACCACTGTGGTGATCTAGGTTTAGGACACCACTCCCCATGCAATAAATGAAAACAATAGCCTGCTGATTGGCACCAGTAGATGTGTCAGTGTGCTAATATGTCCATTCTCCTAACAAGTAGCAGATAGAATTGCTTCTGATTGGCTCTATTGGTTTCTGTGATTGGCTCTGCTCCTTTCTTTGAGTGGTATTGAGGGGTAGCTTTGTGTAACGGCATAAGAGAGACCTCAGGGCACAAGTGCCAACTATTGAGAGGATGTGCTTTGCTATTACTCTTGTTCAAGGTACATACTAGGTTGTAAAATGGTGTCTGTGAGGAGACATGGGTTATAGTTCCTTCAATATGTTGATAACACCCAGCTTTGTCTTTCACTTATCTGACCAGACTAGAATGATAGAATGGTATGTATATATCTGGAGCCTGGATTAAGGCTAACTGGCTGAGGCTTTAAGCACACAAGACTAAGGTGACATTAGATGACAGGGGAAGAAACTGTTAGATTTAGTGTAAGTTATATTAATGCTCTTAACTGAGGGAGCGAGCTGCCATTTGTTATACAGGTTTGCAGTGCAAGGGTCTTGTGGCAGGTGAGGCCAGCATGGTTTTTTCAATCTGCAGTAAACGATTAGGGGTATGCCCATGTCTTTCAGATGTAGATCTTGCTACAATCATTTCTGGTTTTGCTCCCCTGAGAGTTGAATACTGCAATGCATTATCCATGTTATATCAGATCCAGAGTAGAATGGCTTCCGTCCTAGAAAGAACACAAGCTCTACAAAAGCACAAAAGAATCTTCTGGCATTGGCCATTGTGAAACTTTCTACATAGGTGTTAAGTCAAAGCTATGATACTGAAAAAAGGGTCTGGTCCAGTAAATATTTACCCAAGTAGTTCCTTCCTCTGCGAACAGTCCCATTAACCGCTCATATAGGATTACTTCAACTACTTGTGTGAGTAAAAGAGTGCAGATTTGATTCTTTAGTGCTGTGATTAGTACCATCGCTTCATATGAGAGCTAAAAATTACTACTGTGAACGTGTGAAACCCCATCAAAAACATACACTGGACAGATTTTAAAGCTTAGCCATTTCTCAGTTATGCGTAAGCTAACCAGTATCTTAAAGCATTCCTACAATGGGAAAACGTTTGTTTTTTTTCACCTTCATATAGTTAAAAAATGGCTGAGGGTATTTATTTTGTTTAAATTTTTTAGGAAAATTTTTTCTTTGGGCTGAGACCATGCAACCGCCCTCCCCCCAAAAGAAGAATTTTTTAAAAAAACTTATGAACATGTGAAAAGAGGGTTTTGCACTGAAAGTCTCAACCTCAATTACAAACTGGCAGGCTCTGTCAGGTGCTTGCTATAATTGCAAGGTCACAAATAGTAATAAGATTATTGTATGCAATTTCAGATTAATGTGGAAAACAATGCAAAAATGCTATTAGATATATAGCAAATGTGTGCTGGAAAAATGGCTACGATAAAAATCATTCTAGGACGATGGATGAAATATATATTCCCAGTTTGATTTCTTTTAATATCTGATTTATCTGGAAAATCTTTAGAAACCCATTTGATTTTTTTTTAAAATTGTTTGGAAAGTTGTTTAGTAATTAATGTATTTAAAACCCTTTTAAAAACTTGATTAGCAAATAAATAATCAAAATATAGTTTGTGTGTATAATTTCCAGGATGTCTGTAGGCAGGAGCAGACTGGTTGAGAACAGGACCCGGAGAAAGGAATACTCCCTTGATCTCTTCTATCTTTCCTTGGATCTCCTGAAACCTGCAGGGGTGGGAGAAACCCAATGTGCAATTAAAGGCTGAGGCTCCTTGGCCTCTTGGCAAGTCTTAGGAGTCTCACTCAGTCACTCCCCGAAGAGGTTTTTGTGTGGGAAAGTATTCCTTTTCCCATTGATAGATTTATACAAGGACACAAATCTCTGCGAGGGAAAGGACTAGAGGCTTGCTTTTTTTTAGTGAAACCTTGGGTCCCCAGTAGGTTTTTTGATGATCTGTATTTAGCTCGGTAGAGCAGATGTGTTCCAGAGAGGTATTATATGTTCAGAAGTTACTTACATCTGAAACTAGATCTGTAATCAGTTAAACTTTTATATTGTGCAATAAGGCTCAGCAATGTTAGTCCGGAAAACTTAAGGTTTATTTCTCTCTCTTTTCTATACAGATACATATACTCACAAAGTAGCGCATACACACACACACAAAGTAGCACCCACACATGTGTGTTTGCACACACGCAAAAGCCTTTCTGAGCTATGGAGAATACCTACTTTGAGAGTGTCATAATTTAGGAACTCTTTATCCATTTTACTTAAAACTGTGAAAAAAACCCCTACCTTAGTGTAGACTTAGCCTATTAATTTTAAGGCTGATATGACTTTTTTCTTGATTGGAAGGCAAAATTGGGCTTATAGGGGAAACTAAGTTGCAATATTAATAATGCAGCAGCTGTCATTGCTGCATAAGTAACGACAAACAACAAAATCTTAATTGTATAATGAATCCACTGCTTTACAGCTTTCTCTAAGGCAATATATGGTTTACATAAAATAGTTTTACAAATTCTTGATTAGACAAATAGCATATCAAAGACAATATCTATAATGGTTTCACAGAGGCATATATGTATACTTGTGTATAAATATATATTACACACAAAAACTACATTAAAAGAACTTCAATAAGATTGCAACGTCAAATACTCAAGTTAGAAAATTCCAGAATTAAGGTTGCCTATGCAAGCTTAATTTGGCCTCCTTATGCATATGTATTATGAGAGTCTTTAATTACACAATCACATACTATTTCTTTTGACAGGACCCCTGCCTCACTCTGGACACATGATGGATGGTGATCATTTATTGAGCAGCTATTCCATAGTTTGTTCTTTGTTGTTCAGTGAATGGCCCCCAGGCCTCATTTACTGGAAACTATTCAAAGCCTGCTATGAAGACAGAATTATTAATTTCCTCATGGGCTTTTCTGTGGTGCTCATCACTGTAGCATCTGAGTGCTTCACAAACATTAATGGCTTTATTTTTGTAACACCCTTGTGAGCTGAGGAGATATTATCCCCATTTCATAGCTGTAAACTAAGGCACATAGAGATTATGGTTAAATGCATCCATTAAATTTGGGTGCCCAATTTGAGACACCTAAGAGCTGATTTTTCAGATTATGTAACATTACATAGTACTTTTCAATTCAATGAACAGCTCTAATTGACTTCAGTTGCCACTGTTAGTGCTCAGCAATTTTACAAGTTAGGCGTCCGGATAATAAGGAGAACACAATTAGTGACTACTTGTGATAAGTCTGGTTTAAGTGATTCCTCAACATCACACAGGAACTCCTATGGTAGAGGCAGGAATAGAATCCAGTTCAGCAGGGCAGCATTCAACTGCCTTACTCAGGAAGCCTTTTCTCTTCTTATGATCCCTTGCTTCATTCTAGTTTCTGCAACAAACCAAGCAGGGCCACTATAAACGTCATTTTCCTTTACTATACAATCCTGATTCATCCCCCAGAGCAACTCCATTCTACGTTCTGAATCATGCAGGGGTTATCACATGTATCATCATGTAATTAAAGACTGTACTATAATGCAGACACGCAAGAAGGCTAAATTAAGGTGGTATAGGCAACCTTAATTCTGGTATGTCCTAACTTTTGAGTGGTAAGCTTTGAAACCTTTTACTGCATTTTTTATACAAGTTGTGTGTGTAATTTCTTAGTTTTAAAAAAAGCAAACTGAAGAAACAAACCCCATTATTTGGCATCATATGGACATACACATGGGTCATTAGCAGGCATGGAACTTTTAGACCTATTACATAGACCCCTGCCATTTGAAGTAGCAGAATAATGGTAAACAATAGAATGAGGAAGACTTGTGGTACCTTAGAGACTAACCAGTTTATTTCAGCATAAGCTTTTGAGGAGAAAGTGAATAAGGAAAAGTTATTTACTTGTTCCCCTAATAGCAGAACTAGGGGCCACCCATTGAAATTAGTGGGCAGCAGGTTTAAAACAAATAAAAGGAAGTTCTTCTTTACACAGCACACAGTCAACCTGTGGAACTCCTTGCCTGAGGAGGCTGTGAAGGCTAGGACTATAACAGGGTTTAAAAGAGAACTAGATAAATTCATGGAGGCTAAGTCCATTAATGGCTATTAGCCAGGCTGGGTAAGGAATGGTGTCCCTAGCCTCTGTTTGTCAGAGGGGGGTGATGGATGGCAGGAGAGAGATCACTTGATCGTTACCTGTTAGGTTCACTCACTCAGGGGCACCTGGCATTGGCCACTGTCGGTAGACAGGATACTGGGCTTGATGGACCTTTGGTCTGACCCAGTACGGCCCTTCTTATGTTCTTATGAGGGCTATAGCCCACTTCATCAGATGCATAGAATGGAACAGAAGTAAGATGTATTTATATACACAGAAAGGGAAAAAAAAAAGTTGTACATTACCGTAACAATTCTAAGAGGCTGTTTAATTTGTATAGGCCATTATCAGCATTGATTGCATTTCCCTAACTAATTTACCTTCAGTAGTTCTCATCTCCTGTCAGACACAGAGATCCACTTCAAAAGTTTTGTTTTTGTTTTTTCTCCTTCTGATATAATGGCCTATCCAAATTAAACAGCCTCTTAGAACTGGTATGCTAATGTACAACTTTTTTTTTTTCTTTCTGTGTATATAAATACATCTTACTTCTGTTTCATTCTATGCATCCGATGAAGTGCGCTATAGCCCTCGAAAGCTTATGCTGAAATAAATTGGTTAGTCTCTAAGATGCCATAAATCTTCCTCATCTGATTTACGGATACAGACTAGCACGGCTGCTAATCTTAAACCTGAAAACAATAGATTGTTAATCTCCTGTGTCAACCAGCTCTAGAGGAGGATTAGATGCACACTTTGCCAGTAGCTTTTCAGATATTTGTTGACAGCAGAGGAATGGTGAGACACAGTGATCTTGGATTCCATTCCCGACTATGGAGGAAAGTGTGCACTGTGGGATATAGACTCTTTTTTTGGATCAAGTATGTGGTCCCTTCTGTCTCCTCCCCTCCAGTTTGTCCACATCTCCATCTTGTCTCTTCCTCCTCCCTGGGTCCTAGTCCCAGTTGCCACACCTCAGGCTTCTCATTCTAGTTCCAGTCTCCTTTCCCAGCAAGTCCCACCCTCACCCTTCCAGACTCCCCTTCCCAATCTTTCCTTGTGTTCCAGAACCAGTCTCCTTGCCCAGCCAGTCTCCAAAACTTGGCAGGGAAAATTTCAGCCCAAATGGTTAGAGTTTGGCAAAGTTATAAGCAACTGAAAATGGGGTCTTGTCTTATGGGATATGGGCAATCTTAATAATAGGCACTGTGACTAGCTCTGCATATTTTATTTATAATATAAATATAATATATAAATATTTATAATATATATAAATATATGTATTATATATATAATTTATATAATATAATAGTTGATGCATGTATATGTTTTTGAGACAGAACAAGTCTAAACAGCAAAGTAAAAGCTTTTAAATGTGCATGGTAATTTGCTTGATCAAACTTTTGGTTGACGGATATTACTTGATAGGTTGGCTAAGTAAGTGTCTGTGGAAATAGCAAACAGCTTCTGGTGATGTAATGTCTTGGATTTGCCAATGGCAAATAAAGCCAGAGACTCAGATCTTTATGCTGTTCCTTTCTTTGGCCAGGGAATCTTGAAAATTCTAAAACTCCTATTGCCAGAAAATGATAGTTCCAAAACTTCTGATTGCATATTTCCTTCATCTTTCTCCTCATAAGGAAGGATGTATGGTTCAAACATTATTCCCAAAAACTTTTAAGGCATGTTTTGAGATTTTCTGGTGAATTTGGGGGAAAAAGTGGTATTTGACTGTTGAAACTAGCACTTTTGTGCGTCAGACTCATAAAAGTCTCTCTCTACTTTTGAGGATCCTGGTTTGTATATTTTTTTATAGGTTCTTTTCCAGCAGCCTCTGTACTTCATTCTGTTTTCCCTGAGAACTTTTTCTCTGCTCCTTTTTAGGGGAGTCAGCAGATCCCTGCTCAGGTGTGCCCCCTTGGTACCTGTGGTTGGTTGGCCCCAGACCTCTAACCCTTAAGGGGCAAGCTACACCGTTACACTGAGAAATCTCTGTCTCCCACTGTCATGAGCTTCACCCTTGAAGTTGACAGGAACATAGATTCATTCTTAGTTCCTTAGAACCACAACTATGAGGGGGAGATCATTAACATAGAAAAAGAAAGAGGGAGATGCTCTTTTACATACTTTGGACCAGTTCAACAGATATCTTTGAAGACTAGAACTGAGATTTTAAATCTGACCCAGTATGCTGCAGGGAGCCAGTGTAGAACACAAAGGATCGGGCTAATGCTCATTTGGTGACTGGTGTTGCTCAGGGGATGGACTTCTGCATTCTGGGTTAACACAAAGTTTGTCAAGGTCTTTGTTTTCCTAGATATGGAGAGCTGAAATAATCCAATCTTGGAAGTCATGAAAACCTGGGCAATCATAGACAGGGCACCATTTATAAAGGGCAGTTCCCCAGCCAATATCAAGTGAAAGAGGGCATAAAGCCTTATGATTCCCTGACATGCAACTTCTATGTTCAGTTAAGGCGTATTTTTGTCAGGTTTCAAAGGGACTCCCATGCAGTCTCTGAGCTGGAAGTCTGATAGCTGTGTCATGAGAACTTCTGGGTGTGCAACTTAAAGCAGCAGAGAAACTAACCTCACTCCAGAAACAAAGAAAATGGCCCTAAAACATCAGCCATTGAAAATCCCATTCTGAGAATTCTTGGTTAAAATTTCTCAAAATATGGTGATCAGTTTTGATACCCATTTGTCTGACATTTGATATACACTTTTAAAAATAACACCCTAGAAAAACTATTAAAGAAAATAACTTAAAAACTTAGGAAATATAAGTCCTCTACACTCATCACAGCAGCTAGCTGAGAATTGAATATTATATCCCTATTATGCCTACCTAGTTGTTCTGCACTACTTAATTGACATTTATTTGTTTGCTCAGTTTTGTTCTCTGCACTTAATATTGCTTTCCAGGGGGCTCTGTGTGTGTCTACCACAGCTTGTGATATTATCATAATAATGATGTGGCCAGAGACACATGACAGTACTCTTTTGTCCAAGGCCAAAACCTCCCCCTGCTACAAAAAAACTAAAAACTAAACAAAACAAACCCTCAACAATTCTAAGAACCAAACAGCTTCATTAAAGAGGGAGCAAACTCATAATATTAGGACATGGGAAATTTAGCAGGGCTCTGGAGGACTGTTAAACATATCATTAGTCTATTTACTTTTCTGTTCAGACAGCATTCCTCTGCTAGATAATGTAATCCATTGAATATAGATATGGCAGTAAGAGTCTGTGGCTTTAATTTGTTCTGTGAGCTTCCCATTTCCCTTTCTCATTTCTGCAATCTATTTGTCCTTGGACAGAAGTGCATTTCAGAAATATTTGTCCAGATGTTACTAGCTGATGTTACCAGGCTTTCCCAATTCAATATGCACCAGCTTTTCAGATCAATTTTTTTTGCTCTTTACAATCTACAGCATATGCATAGACAGTTTATCTGAATAATCTGTAACATGAGAAAGTGGCATTGGTTTAACTAAGGCCTGGTCTACAGTGTGCGATTATGTCGAAGTTAGCCGCATTATGTCTAATTAAAATTAAATCCGTCCGCACAACCAACCCCGTTTTGTCAACTTTAAGGGTTTCTTAAAATCGATTTCTGTATTCCTCCCTGGCAAGGGGAGTAGTGGTAAAATCAACCTTGCTGGTTCGAATTCGGGGTACTGTGGATGCAATTCAACGGTATTAGCTTCCGGGAGGTATCCCAGAATGCTCCATTGTGACTGCTCTGGACAGCACTTTCAACTCAGATGCACTAGCCAAGTACCCGGGAAAAGCCCTGGGAACCTTTGAATTTCATTTCCTGCAGTTTCAGAATCACAAAAGAGCTCCAGCATGGACTGAATGGGAGGTATATGGGCAATATGGGGAGAAGAATCTATGCAGGCAGAACTCCATTCAAAAAAACAGAATGCCAATGGGCACTGGAGACTGCAGGGACTGTGGGATAGCTACCCATAGCGTACCGCTCTGAGAGTCGATGCTAGTCACAGTACTTGGACGCACTCCGGGGACTTGATGCGCTTAGTGGGATACACACAATCGACTGTATAAAATCGCTTCTATAAATTTGACCTAATTTCATAATGTAGACGTACCCTTAGTGTGATTTTTAAGCCAACTTGGTTAAACAGATGTGTGGACATTCTTATTTTGGTCTGAGTGTCTTATTTCAGTTAAGCGTATATCAATTTCTATCAATTTAGCTAACCAAAGTAAACCTGAGTTAAATTGAAATAAGAATGTCCATGCAGCTGTTTGCTCCAGTTTGATTAAAAACCGATTAAAGTTAAACTAGCACAACTTTCCCAATGTAAACAAACCTTGAGTCAATCAGCCTGATTTTCCCCTTTGCTATACCAGTTTTATGCCAGTGAAACTTTATCTTAACATAGCTACACTTGCATAAAACCAGTGTAACAGAGTGAAGAATCGGGCCTAACATTTTGTTTTGTGAAAATGTTAGAAACTGGCCCATTATATCTTAGCACATTTTTATTTGTATCGGAATCCAATATTTGTGGATTTGGCAAGATTATCAATATCTGTGCTACGTAAAGTTTATAACTATTCCTACTAATGTAAGGCCCATCCCAACTCCCCTCATAGTCAATGGCAGGCTTTCAATTGACTTCAGTGGAATTGGGCTTAAGGGGCCTACGCATGCAAGATGTTGAGTGTGTGCTGTGAGGGGTTGAACTGCCTCATCTAGACTTCAGTGGGAATTAAGGGCATTCTGCACCATCCGGAAGGTGCTCAGCGCTTCTCAGACTGGGCCCATCATCAGAATAAAATAATTCAGACAGACCTTTTCTAATTTGTTAACATTTTTTCAGCACTTGGAGGTTCTGTTTTAAAAATTGAGACTAAATGTCAAATGTTTTTAAATTTTTCACACTTTAAGTTTTAAAACAAAAACATCCTCTTTGTCCTGCTCATAGTCTTGAGGTTTACAATATTTTTTTAAAAAAAATCCCTGATAATTTTTGAAATCATTGGTTCAGATTTCTTTGATGGATTTGAGTTGAACAGCCATTCACATGCCATTATTTTCAGAGTACGTTGCACAGCAGTATGTTTTCCAGCAGCCTAAGCCGTGGTCAGTGACAGTCATCAACTCAGGGACAGCCACTGATACTTGGGAAGCTGACTGCTGGGTAGTGAGAGGGAGTGCTCAGCAGCAACATAATTGAAAACATTACCTGAAAGTTATTTTCAAATTCACACATGTACTGTAGTGTTTATAGGATAATTACATTTTTCTGCATTAATCTCTGTTTTCGTTAGGCTCAAATCAAATAGTCAGCAATACTCTAGGGTAATCTGCATGACCGTCTCAGGCAACATACCCTGGTGCTGGGGCACAGTTTACCCTCCCATCATCAGATTGGGCCAGTGCCTTGGTTTCCTGTCTGACTGGGTGGTCTAGTTCTCTACCTGGCCCAAAGCTCTCCTTTCTGGGGTAAACAAACAAACGGTGCAAAAGGAAAAACCCAGCTTCCCATGCAACATCAGGGCCTAGCTGAATCTTCTCCCTTTTTCTCAGAGCTCTTCCTTTTTCATGCAGGGCCCCTGACTAGTCCTTTGCCTAGCTCCTCTTAGTCTTTAGGCTTCTTTTGCAGGCTTCTATGTCAGGTGCTTTCTCCTGGGAAAGATCAGAGACTTACAGCAGGTCCTCCCATTTCCCCTCCATCTAGGAGCAGGTAAACTACATATATACAGATTTCTATCTCAGTCCTCTTGGTCTAGTACAGAAAAAGAGACTGGGGAATCATTCAGCCTAACTCAATATAACCTGTGGGCCAAAACCCAGCTTTGTATCCTGGCAGAGATGCATTTTGAATCATCATTGCAAATTACTTGCATGCTTATGTTTTCTATTTAATATGAATGTTGCCTTCTCCTGTACCAAGTACTGATACATGGCTGATAAATTACAAGACTTGATCATTGATTTTTGTTGATGCTGTAGACCAGGGGTCGGCAACCTTTCAGAAGTGCTGTGTCAAGTCTTCATTTATTCTATCTCATTTAAGGTTTCATGTGCCAGTAATACATTTTAACGTTTTTAGAAGGTCTCTTTCTATAAGTCTATAATATAGAACTAAACTATTGTCATATGTAAAGTAAATAAGGTTTTAAAAATGTTTAAGAAGTTTCATTTAAAATTAAATTAAAATGCAGAGCCCCCGTAGACCGGTGGCCAGGACCCAGGCAGTGTGAGTGCCATTGAATATCAGCTCGCATGCCGCAGGTTGCCTACCCCTTCTGTAGACCAAGGAAAGTAAGCACTGGAACATAAATAAAACATGCTTTGAGAAATTTATGCAAGCATCTGTTTACAAATCTTTGCATCATGTCCTGGGCATCTCCCATTATTCACTACAAAAAGCAGAGGTAAAGGAGGAAAGCACTTTTTAACTTCAATAATATTGGCAACAACTGACTGCATCCAGTAATGTTTCCTAATTTAACCTTCAGGGTATCACACAAACCCAAGAGGTATTTTAATAATTCTAGACTGAAACAATAAATATATTGTTCATCACCTGTCATGTTAAATAAAGAAAACATGAGCTGAACACTCAGATGATCCCCTGCCCTCTCATTCTCTCCTCTATGGCATGCATTAATTCAGTGGGGATTGCTTATGGACAAATTATCCTGGGAAAAGAAATTAAGTCAAAATTAATATAAACGTAAATATTGCAAGGCTCAAATTTAGATCACAGTCAGTCATCATTTAGGTCAGTGGTCTCCAACCTATTTATGCCCAAGATCACTTTTTGACTCTAAGGGCAACCCAGGATATACGCCGCCCTTCCCCAAGGCTCTGCCCCTTGCCCAAAGCCCCACCCTGCTCACTCCTTCTCCTCCCCACCCCCTGTTGTTCAATTTCCCCCACTCTCATTCATTTACACCAGGCTGGGGCAGTGGGTTGGCATTCCAGAGCGGGTGCAGGCTCTGGGCTGGGGCCGAGAGGTTTTCAGTGTGAGAGGGGGCTCTGGGCTGGGCCAGGGGATTGGGGTGCAGGAGTAGGTGAGCGGTGCAAGCTCAAGGAGGGAGTTTGAGTACAGGAGGGGGCTCCAGGCTGGGGCAGAGTGTTGGGGTACAGGAGGAGATATTTGGGGATACGAGGTGCTGGCTCTGGAAGAGGGGTCAGGGCTGGGGCAGAGTATT